>CAWUFW010009438.1:0-600000 GCA_963921515.1 Calotriton arnoldi | reverse complement strand
CCAACCTCTGCGCATAATTTGTACAAAGGACTCCAGCCTCCTCGCACTCTATGCCCTGCAAGCTGTTACTTTGTGAAACTGCTAGAGGTCCCCTTGTGACTCCTGCGCCTCCGGCCTGTAGGTACAATTGAGGGACAACACTGCTTTCTTGGGCTCCCCTGGTTGCTCCAGGCCTGCCCTGACTCCCCTTGCTGTGGTGAGTCCCCTGGTCCTTGCTGGGCCAGACCGTAACCTTCCTTGACCTTCTTTGTGGGTTGCCGCTGCCAAGGATTGTTGGTGCTCCCGCCGGACACCGACCCCTCAGCACTCGACATCCTTTGTGGGACAGCTCGTATCCAGCTCCTGGTTGTCCTCGACATCTCTTGGTCCCTGCAGCTGTAGAGTCAAGGTCTCCATCTTCGCACCTAAAGCACCCGACATAGGTGGGCATTCGTTTACCAAGCCCCTGGTCCCTCCTGACTGACCCAGACTCTGTCCCCTCTGCTTTCAGGTTCCTTCCATCAAGAATCCACCTGTGGGTTCCACCGGACACTTTTCTTCTTTCCAGCAGTGGCATTTCTTTGAAGACTCCCATTGAGATCGACGACGGTTTCCGACGCCACTTCAGCCCTATGCACCTGGCTTCCCTGGGATAGGTAACTCTGGTACTTCGGTATCCATGGGTGGAGTAAGGGTTTCCTCGTAATCCACTGGTAAGGGTCCTTAAATTTTAAAACTGCAACCGCAACTCTCCCATTGAATTGTACGTAGCTCGCGGTCCTGTTCTCACACTGCACCCATCCTCCATGGGTTCCCTACTTACTCACCTTGGGTGGTTCCTTGGGGTCCCAGCGATTCTACATCCTCTAGACACAGTCTTGACTCAAGTTGTGGTTCTTATACTACTATTTTAGTATACGGTTTGATCTCCCCCTGGCCCACTGTGTATTTGTGCTACTTACGACTGTTTCTGTGCTACAGTATTGTGTGCTTTGTGTTTATCTGCGTGTAGCAGATACTGTGAGGTATTTAAGGTGTGTTATAATAATAAATACATATTTTTATAACTACTGGGTGGTTCTCCTTTCATTTAACCAATACAATAAGGTTGCATTCTGGTAAAACAAGCTGCTTAACATTCCTTCAAGACTAAGCCTGAAGGCTGCTCTCTACAGCTACCACTTGGATAGCTTTCTAAGGTTATCTTTGACCTCTTAAATCACCATAAGGGCTGTTTGGACTGGCGCAAGGTGCCCAATTTAATTAGTGGACATCATATACCAGGCCAACTTCTCATATTGGGGGCAGTGGTGGGATTCAAGCCTGCATTGTTTCACCAGATAAATCTTTGTATTGATTAAATGAAAATCACTAAGTACTAGGTACATATAATACTAGCTTAGAATAAGTAAGTTGTACTGAACTTGGGGTTGGGTAAGTCAAGGGTTTAGCACACCCTTTCTTCAACCTAAAAGAGTTTAGTTTCCCACTAGGTTAGATAGGTGCACACACCACACCACACTTAGTATGTCTTCTAAAGGAGATGCCAGTGGCTCTCTGCCTTCTAGATACAGTGAGCTTTCATTCCAAGAATTGAAAGCCCTGTGTGCCTCTAGAAAGCTGAAGACAGGGAGAAGTGCCAACACTCAATGTCTCATTGAGATGTTACTGTTAGATGACCTTAGGAAGACCCCTGGGTCAGATGAACAGGACAGAGTGGGTGGGACAGGGAATGAGGACAGGTCAGGAGGTGACACCTTTTATGACCTAGACTCAAACCCTGGCCAGGAGGAACAAGATGGTTCCCACCTGGAAAACTCAGATCTTCAGGGAGATGATGGAGAAGGCCAAGAAGGCCCCCACTTCACCCCTCCTGGAAGAGTGCAGAGTTTACCAAGGAGATCTAGATCTCCCTCTGCAGAGTCTAATCACTCAGGACAGTCTGTAGGGACCTCTGTATCTAGCAAGAGGGACCACTCTTATGACAGGGAGTACCAATTTCTGGAACTTGAGAAAGCTAAGCTTAGGCTCAGGCAACAGCAATTGGCCCTGGACAAAGAGTCCCTAGAAGACCAGAGAGCTAGAAAAATGTTGGGACTAGAGTCCCTTGGTGGCAGCAACAGTGTCCCTAGAGTTAAAGAGCATTCATTTGACAGTAGGAATCTGAGCAAGATTGTCCCTCCCTAACATGTTCGGGATGACATCCATAAATGGATAACTGCTTTAGAGAGGGCCTGTAAAGTTCAAAGAGTCCCTCAAGAACAGTGGGTAGCTATCTTGTGGCTCTCCTTTGCTGACAAAGGTAGAGATAAGCTCCTCACTGTTGGGAAGAGGATGCTGACAATTATTCAGTCCTGAAGACTGCTCTCATTGATGGGTTTGGCTTAACCACTGAACAGTATAGGATTAAGTTCAGAGACACCCAGAAGGCACACAATCAGGACTGGTTAGACTTTGTGGATAGTGCCATTAAGGATAAGGAAGGCTGGTTGCTTGGCAGCAAACTGAATGATTTCAAGGGATTGTACAATTTGATTATGAGGGAGCAGATCCTTAATAATTGCCAAAATCAGTTGTTGCATCAATACCTGGTTGACTCTGATCTGACTTCTCCCCAAGAATTGGGAAAGAAGGCAGATAGGTGGGTCAGAACTTGGGTGAAGCAGAGAAACCAGAATCATGAGGGTGACCAGAAGAAGCAAGATGCTAAAACTTCAGATAAGGGTGGGGACAAGGGTAAAGATGACAAGTCTTCATCAGGGCCCCAAAAACCTGCATCTGGGGGGGAGTCACAATCCAACAAAGGTAAAGGCAAAAAGAAACCTTGGTGTTACTTATGTAAAGAAAAGACCCATTGGACAAAAGATGCCAATTGTCCAAAGGCCAAGGATTCAACTCCAACCACCACTGCCCCTAAGGCAACTGCTCCCCCTAGTACAGTTTCAAGTGGTGGTACGGGGAACAAGGGATTAGTAGGGTTAACCTTGGGCTCTGAGATGGGTTCTGGCTTAGTCAGAACTTCAGCTCAGGCTGTACTTGTCTGTGATGGTGGCATGGATATTGCCACCCTATTTGTCAGTCCCAGTAACTTGGGAAAATACAGGCAGCAGCCTTTGATTAATGGTAAGGAGGCCATGGCATACAGGGACACAGGTGCAAGTGTCACTATGGTGACAATAGCTCTTGTGGGCGCTCACCAGATCATACTTGGTGATATGTACCAAGTGACCAATGCTAACAATGTCAGGACTGATCATTCCTTGGGAGTTGTTAATTTCAGCTGGGGAGGTGTAACTGGACCTAAGAAGGTTTTGGTTGTCTTAGACCTTCCAGTAGAATGCTTGTTGGGCAATGATTTGGAGACCTCAGCCTGGGCTGAGGTGGAACTTAGGACTCATGCAGCAATGCTGGGCATCTCTGCAGATGTGTCTGCTGTGACCAGGTCACAGGCCAAAGTGACTTCTACTGAACAGGCCCTGGATTCTGAAAAAATGGACCAGGTGCCTTCCAAGAGAAGGAACAGGAGAGGTAAGGCCGTGTCTTCCCCCCAGGCTCAGAGAGGATCGGCCTCTTGAGGGAGATGATCTCAGTCCCTATGAAGGAACTGTCTCAGATCAACTGGAACCTGATCAGGTTGAGTTCTTGGGGACAGGGGGCCCTTCCAGGACAGATCTGAGTCAGGAGCAACAAACCTGCCCCTCTCTTGAACACCTCAGACAGCAAGCTGCTGCTGAGGCTGCTGGGAGTGTCAGTGGAACTCCTGAGTGATCCAGACTCTGTCCCCTCTGCTTTCACGTTCCTTCCATCAAGAATCCACCTGTGGATTCCACCGGACACTTTTCTTCTTTCCAGCAGTGGCATTTCTTTGAAGATTCCCATTGAGATCGACAATGGATTCCGACGCCACTTCAGCCCTATGCACCCGGCTTTCCTGGGATAGGTAACTCTGGTACTTTGGCATCCACGGGTGGGGTGGCTCTCCAACCTTCTATGTTCCAAAGGGTTTCCTCGTAATCCACTGGGAAGGGTCCTTAAACTTTAAAACTGCAACCGTGACTCTCCCATTGAATTGTATATAGCACGGGGTCCTGTTCTCACACTGCACCCATCCTCCGTGGGGTCCCTACTTACTCACCTTGGGTGGTTCCTTGGGGTCCCAGCGATTCTACATCCTCTTGACACTGTCTTGACTTGAGTCATGGTTCTTTTACCACTATTTTAGTATATGGTTTGGTCTCTCCATGGAGCCCACTGTGTATTAGTGCTACTTATGGCTGTTTCTGTGCTACAGTATTGTGTGCTTTGTGTTTATCTGCGTGTAGCAGATACTGTAAGGTATTTAAGGTGTGTTATAATAATAAATACATATTTTTATAACTACTGTGTGGTTCTCCTTTCATTTAACCAATACAATAAGGTTGCATTCTGGTAAAACAAGCTGCTTAACATTCCTTCAAGACTAAGCCTGAAGGCTGCTCTCCACAGCTACCACTTGGATAGCTTTCTAAGGTTATCTTTGACCTCTTAAATCACCATAAGGGCTATTTGGACTGGTGCAAGGTGCCCACTTTAATTAGTGGACATCATATACCAGGCCAACTTCTCACAAAATTCATCTGTTTTGGTGCACTTTTCTCAGGGCGCTGCTTGCACTCATTCATTACCCACTCACAGCGGTGTTTGACAAGGGTGAATTCTTGCCCCTTTTTTGTTTACTTTATATGTGAATGGACTGGAGTGCGCATTACTTTCAGTCTTGGTGGACTGCCCTAGGGTCGGAGCTAGATCCCTTCCAGTTTTATTATAAGTCTACGATGCAGTTCTTATGGCCGCACAGCCCGGAGGATGGATTTACTCTTGGTCAGGTTTGTTTCATTTATGGGGAATTTGGACTTGTTGATTAACTTTTCTAAGTCCTATGCTATTGTAGTTGGCCGAAAATCCACGAGCAGCAAGACTTTTACTGTGGCCAATAATACATTGGGTAAAGTCTCGGCTTTCACCTACTTAGGAGTCTTATTTGACACCGAAAATAGTTGGAAGCCACTAATCGAAGCCAAAAGATCTGAGCTTATTAAACCTATGGCGGCAGTCTCCAGTTTTGCATGTAGGCTAGGGTCGCGGGCACCAAGGGTCCTCCTAAAAATGTATCAGTCTAAATGCGTATCCCTGCTCCGGTATGGTGGTGAGGTTTGGGGATATGTAAACTTATGTAAGATCCAAGCTGCAGAGAATACATTTCTACATCAGGTAGCAAAGGTTCCACATTCCACCCCAGCGTTTTTGGAGCAGGCAGAGCTTGGCCTTGGTCAAGTGACGAATGGTGTCTCTTAGCCCCCTACTGTGCTGGATCAAGGTATGGACTAGGGAAGAATTCATTCTAAATCGGTTGATCCTTGCGGACTGTCTGGCCTTTGACAGGGCACATAAAATGCCATGGATAGCCTACGTGAAAGCAGCTTTTGCCTCCTTAGGAAGGTCTGATATCTTTGATGACCCTACTTATATGGCCTCGCAAGAGCTGGTTTGTGTCAAAATCCTTTTTATGGATTGAGCCCTCTGGTTAGAGAGCAACATGACCTTCAGAAACCATCAGTGCGGGGGTCACATGTTACTGAAAACTGTGCACGGTATGGAGACATATCTAGCTCAGGTTTTCCATCAGCAAGATAGGTTTCTACTGGCCAGGTTCAGGTTTCATTTTCATCATCAGCTTTTGCCATCCCCATGCGGTTGGGCCTTGCTTGATGCTAGGTCACCCTGTGGTTGCGACAGTAAGTCTCCACAGGAAACCCTGCATTTTGTAATGTTTAGCTTCTATTTTAGCTGGCCCAGTTAAAGTCTTTGAACTTTTCCCAAGTAAGGCCAGCCTTGGTTTAACTCCAGATGCCCCCAATGAATGTGTTATCTTTACTGTTTTATAATTTTTGCGAGCTGTCTTGGTGTCTAGGAGATCGAGACCTGATTAGTCAAAGTATTGTTCAGGCTGTGTGAGATATTTTTGTTTTATTGACTGTTATTTTATGTGAAATTTTCTAGTGATGACTTTATAATGATGTCATTTGTACTCTTTTATGGCTGTTTTATCAGCTGAATAAAGATTTTATGATGAGGATTCTGTTGTTTAACAATGTAGCATCTAGAATCACTGTAACCTGCCATTTCGTAGTTGGGATGCTAAATTATATTTCTTCCATTTCTCTCTGTATTCGCTGTGATAGAGTTTATTCTCTCCTATTCTCCTGGGCCCTTACAGGCTAACATGGTAAAAATGAAGCATGTTTCATTACATATTAAACTACAAGGTTGTAGGGTGGGTTCCTCCTTTCAGAAAACTACTATCCTTACCCAGTTACATGCTGGTTGCAGACTGTGATTTTCAACCTGCCAGATAGAAACCTTAAAAAATAAAGAAAATAATGTAATGAATAAAGTGATAGAAAGACAATAAGTAGATAATGATTTTTCAGAGTAGTGAAGTGTTCCCTTTAGACAAGGAATACACTTTTTAATTTACGCTCCCTGTTACCCCCAAAAAGGAATTTGCAGCGCTTCCTCTACCCACTCTGGCATAAGTCAATGCCCTCTAAATGTCAAATTACAATGGCAACCAAATAACTCTTCTATCAATCCCAGGCAAAGTGTTCCACATAGTCATCCTGAGCAGAATGAAGGAAGAAGTCGACGCTCAGTTGCGAGATCAGCAACCTGGCTTGCTCAAAGATAGATCCTGTACAGGCCAGATTGCAACAATGCACATCATCATTGAGCAGTCGATGGAATGGAACTATTCCCTCGATGTCAACTTCATCGACTATGCAAAAGCATTCAACAGTGTGGACAGAGAGATCCTTTGGAAACTCCTCCTCCACTTCAGTGTCCCAGATAAACTCGCAAGAATAATCAGGAACTCTTACGAGGGAATGGCCTGCAAGATAGTCACTTGAGGACAACTCACACAAGCCTTCCAAGTGGAGTCCAGGGTTGTTTGCTCTCACCTTTTCTCTTCATGCTCACCATAGATTTGGTCATGAAGTCATCCACACCAAGGAGAAGAATTAGGATCCAGTGGACACCTTGGATTGAGCTCAACAACCTGGACTTTGCAGATGACCTGGCCCTACTCTCCTATACCCATCTGCAGATGCGAGAGAAGACCAAACAAGGTGGTAGCCATATCAGCATAAGTTGGCCTCAACATTCACAGGTGAAACCAAGATCCCGAAGGCTAATATGGCCAGCACAAGGGCAGTCTCTCATGCAGGGAATGCAATGGAAGAGGTTGAGGCCTTCACCTACCTGAGGAGTATCATAGAAAAGCGGGGCGGCACAGATGTCAATGTCAAGGCAAGAATTGGCAAAGCAAGGGCTGCTTTCAATCAGCTAAAGAAATCTGGAGCTCCAAGGGCCTAGTACTGCAAACCAAGATCAGGCTTTTTAACACCAACGTAAAATCAGTCCTTCTGTATGGAGCAGTATCTTAGAGGACAACAGTGACCACGACAAAGTGCAGACTTTCATCAACACCTGTCTCCAAATCCGCTGGCCAAACACCATCAGCAACAACGACCTATGGCAGCTGACATTCCAACTCCCTGCTCATGAAGAGATCATGAGAAAACGCTGGAGCTGGATAGGTCACAGCCTCTGCAAGCCCACATCAAACACCATCAGGCAAACCCTGACATAGAACCCTCAAAGGAAAAGAGGAAAGCCAAGAAATACCTGGTGCCAAGGCCTCAAGATGGGTTACAACTGGAGTCAGATTGAAAGAAAAGCCCAGGAGAGTCTTGGTTGCTGGCCAATACCCCAGGAGGGGTAGTAGGCATATGCAGATAAGTAAAGTGAAGTGGTAGGAAGAGCCATATGCTCATATAATGTTGGAATCATTCTCATCATAGTTCTCTACCCTTTCCGCTATACATCCTCGATTCCACCAAAAAGGTAAAATGTTATTGTCAACATTTGCATCCCATTTCCCTAACCCTCAACAACTGGCTTAATATCACAATTGAGATTATATAGTTCTCTTGGCGCTTCGAACATCCCCACCATTGAATATTCAAGCAATGCTTGTGTATTTAATTAAATCAGAGGGCTCAGTGAAATCATTATTTTACAATAAAACCTTCACTTTTTACTTCAACAGCTTTTTTAAATCCATCTGTTGATACATATATACACGTGAAGTTAGACATGAACTTTCCAAAACAATCATTATACAGAGCAAAGAATTCATTTTTCATGTCTCTCGCGGGCAGATTTACTAAACTGTCACCCAACGCAGCGCAGCAGCCAAAAATGCTGCACTGCGTTGTGTGACAGGGAGGGAGCAGGAGAGGGCCATATCTATAGAGACATGGCACTCTCCTCCCCTCTCCCTTGCGCCGGTGCTGAATTTTGCTGCTGTGCGCCACACACACAGCTTTGCGCCGTAGTGAAAGCGTGTATGCGAGAATCTAGCACAGGTTTTGTGCTGGAAGGGTTCCCTTCAAGTGCAAAATACTGTGCCTAGACAACTTCTAAAACGTTTCCTACTTTTTATGTGTGCTGTACAGTGCAGCACACATTCAAAGTCAGAAAAGAAAGGAGAAATGAAAACAGTTCTCCTTTTGACACCTGGTTTCAAAATGAGTAATTTTTTTACACAAAACTGTCTCAATTTTTTAGTAGATATGGTCTTGCATCACAAAGGGTGGGTGATAGCATGGGAATGGTCATGTAACGCGCCCTTAATGCTAAGGAATGCAAAGTAGCGCGTTGTGCTATTCTTGCATTACTTTTAGTTAATTTCCTGCGCAAAACAGAAAATAATAAAAAAAACAAAATTGTGCTGGTTTGTGTCACTTTTATGACACAAAACCAGTGCAAAATGTTGGTAAATCACCCCCTCAGTGTGCAGTTTAAAAACTACGCTAGTACATGAATTGTTTCAAAATCGAATCCACCAGGAGGTTATCCAATAGTGAGCAAGGCAATCTAGTGAAGAACAGTCAATCAAAATGTTAAATTTACATTTTTGATTAATAAGCTCCTCCATATGCTTAAAGTTGACGCATTTGCCCAAGTCATTTTCACAGTCCCAGTTCACACAGAACCTAAGCTCTAGAGTGAGATCTGAAGTGGCAGCCTTAGGGACCAACACCACTGGACTGGACCAAGGACTGTTGGAGGGCTCAGTATCCACCAACTCCAGCATCTTGGATACCTGCTCCTTAATGCCTGCTCTCACTTTTTCAGACAACCTGTAGATTGTACTCTTCACAGACATGCTGTCCCCAGTATCAATATCATGGGTACACCACGTAGTGAGTCCTGGTGTAAGGGTGAATAATGCTTCAAACTGCCCCAGAAACTGACAGCAGTCTCTCTGTTGTTCTAGAGTTAGTGTAGAGGAGAGGCAGACACCCTCCACTGACCCATCCTGCTCCTTGGAAGCAAGGAGGTCGGGGAGAGGTTCACTCTCCTTTTCCACCCCATTGTCTGTGACTAGGAGTATTGTTAACTCAGGACTCTCGAAGTGGTACTTGAGGCAATTGACATTCAGGACTCTTAAGTGTTCCTGGGAGTCTTGAGGTCCATCATGTAGGTGACAGCACTTTTGCACTCCTTCACCTCATAAGGCCCAGACCAGCTGTCTTGTAGTGCCCTGGGCTCCACAGGATCCATAGCCCACACTTTTTGGCCAGGGTCTCACTATAGTGGAGTTTTGGTCATATCGCCGTTTCATGTCCTCCTGGCTGTCTTCCAGATTCTCCTGTGCTTGCTTTCAGAAGCGCTTCATCTGGTTGCGGAGTGTCAGCCTGTAGCTGACCACATCCTGGGAGGCCTGTCTAGGAGCTGGCTTCCAGCCCTACTTCACCACACTGAGATGTCCTCTCACAGGGTGCCTGTACAGAAGTTCAAAGGGACTGCAGCCAACCCCTTCTGTGGTACCTCCCTGCAGGCAAATAAATGGCATGGCAGGAGGACTTCCCACTTACGCCTCATGGAATCCAGTAGGCCCATGATCAGGCCTTTTATGGTCCTATTAAACCTCTCAACAATCCCCTTGGTTTGTGAGTGGTAAGGAGTGGAGAACATGTAGGTTCCTCCACACTCTGTCCATGTGGCCTTTATGTACCCTGACATATAGTTGGTAGCCGGGTCGGACACCACCTCCTTGGGGAATCCAACATGGGTTATATCTCCATCAGTGCCCTTGCCACTGCGGGCACAGTCACTATCCTCAGAAGGATAGGGGTCCCGAAGGCAAGGTCTACCAAGGACAGGATGAACCTGTTGCTCATGGCCGTCTTGGGGTACGAGGCCCAATGATGTCAATACCCAACCTTTCAAAGGGGTGCCAAAAACAGGAAAAGGTTGCAGAGGAGCCTTGCCCGTGCCTCCTAACTTACCACTGATCTGGCACTTAGGACAGAACCTGCAGAATGCATCTGAGGCCCTCCTCATTTGAGGTTAGTCAAAGTGGATAACAAGACTATCAAGGTCTTGTTGTGCCCTGAATGACCTGAGAGGGGTGCATCATGAGCCAACTCGAGTAGGAAGGCCCTGTAGCACTGGGGGACCATCAATACATGGGTTGCACCAGGCTCAGGAACCTTAGGCTCACTGTACAAGAGACCAATATCCCAGCAAATCAAGTGATCACCAGAGGTGTCACTAGCTGCCTAGGCCTTCTGCCATTGACCCACAAGAGTAGGACATTCCCTCTGCATCTTGCAGAACTCCTCTCTAGTGGGACCCCCTACCTTCTGCCAGTTGGCCAGCTCAGGTAGGTTCCCCAGGTGGGCAACATCCCCCCCTAGGCTCAGGGGTGTTCCCTCAGGTTCAGCATCCTCCCAGACCGTGGGAGTTTCAGGAGCAGGTTTCCCCTGCCCCTTACCCAGCCTCTTCTTGGCTGGAACCTGGGCTATTTTTCCAGGCTCCAGGTCCTCCTGACTACCCTCTCGCTGCTGCCATGGACCGTGTGGTCAGGCGCACCGACTCAGGCAACCCTAACATCTCCAGGTAGGAACTTAACTCCACCTTTTTCCAGATGGTGTGCTCCAGGTTATTGACAAGAAGACAATCCACAGCTATGGACGGACTAACAGCTACCCTCAAGGAACCTGAGACACCCCCCATGTTAAAGGAAACTAATGCCACTGGATAGTGACTCTCATGGTTGTCAGCTGCAACAATGTTGTGAAATGCATTAATGCATTATGAACTACCTGCTCTGAGGTCACAAAATGACATCTGACAGTTGTCATGCAGGCTCCAGTGTCTCTCAGAGCCTCCACCCTTTGCCCATCGATGCGACCCACTGCCTGTATTTCCTGATATTACTAGGCATGTGAGTTCTCTGTCCCATCTGATTTCCCTGACTTAGGAGTATATTGGGTGTAATAAATTCCACCTAAATTAAGTAGTTTCCCTTAAATGGGAATTTGTGATGCTATGAATACCAAAAGCTACATTTCCCAGTAATTACTGGGCCTTTAAGCTCTGTAAAGTTCCAGCATGAAAATTATCAGGTGTGCATTCTTTTTCGCATCTGGTAATTGGGTACGATAATATACCCACACCTCGAAATATTAACCCCTGTGCACAGGGGTTTGAAGAGGCATCAGAATTTTCCAGCCAAGTCATAATCAGTCCCTGAGTCATAACTCTTTTTTTCTTACAAGCAGTCTATGCAATCAAATAGACTGTCATTCCTGCTCTCAAAGCATCACTTTCATGATTCGAGGAAAGGAGGGAATTGTAAAGCATTCAGGGGCAGATTTACGAGCCCCTTGCGTCACTTTTACGCTGCTGTTGTGTCACTTTTGTGACGCAACGGCAGCGTAAAAAATGCGGCAAATTTACAACGTGACGCATCTAGGGAGATGCGTCACGTTGTAAAGCCCTGCGTGACATTATACCTGCGTCAGGTATAATGTATGCAGGGTAGGCGTTCCCACGCAGGAAAGCCTCATAAAAGTGACGCAGTGAAATCTACAAGATTTCACTGCGTGACTTTTAGGACGCCACTGCGTCAAAACCTTACGCCTGCTTCAAGCAGTGTATTGGGAATAGGCCACAACACACATTGCTGGAGTTGCGTCGTGCTTGCGACACGACTCCAACAATGCGTGATTTTTCCGCCAACAGATGCATCAGAATTTCTGACGCATCTGTCAATCCTTGCGCCATAGTGCGCCGTATTGTAAATACGGTGCATCTATAGTGGCGCAAGGGTTTTTCACGCAGGCGCAGGGAAACTGTCGCATCTATACAGATGGGTCAGTTTCTTGTAAATCTGCCCCTCAGTTTTCCAGTTCCCCAAAATCCTCTCTAAATGGACAACATGTAACCCCCACATCTCACAATTGCATTATGGCAACATCTATAAAAACGCAATGTAAATTTCATGAGATGAAAGATGGTCGATAGATACCTAGGGTGCATCAATGGTAAGTTGATCCCTGCCTTCTCCAATTATGCCAACATTTGCTTCTTAAATATTGTCTGTCAGACAATTAGACAAATTAAATTAAAAACAACTTTTAATACTATGGATGCTATTTATTAGTAATATCATATGATAATTCTTCATTTTCACCTATATCTTTTGAGGTATCTTCAGTCTAATCTTGTTTAAATTTATAATTAGCTCTGTTAAAGCCTTAGGTTGAACTAAATATGGATTGTTGTAATTTGTACTCCTGTAACATTAGTCATTTTTCTGTGGCTGTGCTAAATTAATAAATATATATATACAAAATAATGAAAAAATCTTGACTCATTTCATGCATAACCCTCAAGATCTAAGACAGGCACAATGCCATGTTCTTTGAGATCACTTGACATTGAGCCACAGTGAAGTACACTTTGGGCTGTTCATTGATAGTCAGATACAAATTTGGATTTTAGTACAAACAGCCATTCTATTCCTTAAGTAAGTGCAATGTATAGTTCCCAAAGGCCGAATCATCCCCGCTGCCAACATTCACTTTGAAATATACAATGTAAGTGTTAGGAATAGTTGTTTCCTGTGTACCTCACACTGAACATCACTTAAAATTCTGTGGTAAAATCTTCATTCTAATGTTTCATACATTACACGGTTAAAGATTAACAATGCACATATTAAAACAACTCCACCAACACTCTACAAAATCGAGGGGAGATAAAGTGACATCACTAATGCCAAGGCATAATGACATCAAATAAAGTCAATCCAATGACCCACCAAACATTGCTAAAGAAAGTTCATTCATTCATAAAACTTTATTTCGGCTATTACGGCCATAAAAGTACATACATATACACAACCTCTTAAAATTAATATCAAGAAAAAGTACGATGTCATAAGAACCACTTATTATGAAATAGTACAAGCATGGATAGCAGTAATGATCACCCATTGGGAAACAGGGAATTAAAAATAATAATCATCACTATGGGCAATATAATCACTGCAAAAAAAAGAAAGTAATATTACATGACCACTGACTCAGGTGAACTCATAAAGTAATATCATTGAGACCAATAAAAGCATCCCACAACAGCGTGATTAGACTTTTGAGTTATTAAATGATGTAAAATCACACCGGTACAAACAATATTTATAATGAGTATCTAACTGATTTTTCACTCATCGTATAATGCTGTGCAAAAGGTGGCGATTAACGTGCGCAGACGTCTTTTGCACCAAGTTTAAATGTGCTAATACTCCTTGTGCACTGTATTCCAGAGTGCTGAATTAAATGGGAGCAAGCACAATTCTCACTCAGGAGCTTATGTATCACAAACCAGTTTTGCGAGTCCTTAACAGCGATTTATTGCGAATCGCTATTAAGGACTCATAAAATGAAATGTATGTAGGAATCGCAATATTAATTGCAATTCCTACGTATTCACTTAATTGCGAATCTCAAATTGCGAATCGCAATTAAGGAATACCTTCCCATTCATTCCTATGGGCCTAGAGGCCCATAGAAATGAATGGGAAGACATTCGCAATTTGCGAGTACCCATTAGGTACTCGCAAATTGCGAATGCAATTTCAAGGGTGCAAGGGTGTCATAAGGACACCTTGTTGCACCCCTGAAATGAGCATGTGTGCACATGTGGCGGACATACATGCCCTAAGGGCATGTATGCGCTCCACATGGCACTTTGAAAAATGACAAAAAGTGCATTTTTCAAGGAAATCGCAAATTACCACCAACTTGAAGTTGGTGGTAATTTGCGATTTCTTTAGGAGAAATCGCACAACTTGGGTGCTTCCTACATCGCATTTAAGGAATCGCAATTTGCGATTCCTTACATGCATTCGCAAAATAGGGAATCACAAATTTTGCGTTTCCCTATTTTGCGAGGGCCTTTTGGGATGATACATCCCAAAAGGCTTTTTCCCGTTCGCAAACGGGCCAATTCTGAGAATCGGCCCGTTTGCGAACGGAAAATGGGCTTCATACATATGCCCCTCAGTTCCTAATGCGAGGAGGTGCTATAATGTCTAAATGTAATTTCTGCCACCCATTTCAGCACTTATTCATGGCCTAAATGACAGTGCAAGTATAAAATGAATATTATCAAACTCTTAATAAAGCAGACAAAATTATTTTTAGTTACCATTCCCATAATACCTCAATGGCTTCTCTGAGATGTATAGACACTTCGTGAAAGTGTTGATGTCTAGCCTGCCCTCTCCACTCCCAGTACCTGTTTTTTTTAACTTCTTGACACTGCAACAGGAGATTGACTTTTTTTGGGCCACGTGTGACCAGAATATGTGAACTTGTGACCAGTGCTTAATTTGAGGCAGATGTTACGAGTGGAGGCCACTGGCACTTATTTTGGGCGACCAGCACTTATTTGCGCACAGCAGATGTTCATCGAGAGCAAGCAGTGGAAAAACACACAAATCCGAAAGGCAGGGGAAGGGAAAGACGGTAAACGTCACAAAGGGAGAAGCAGGAACCTACAAGAGTGAGTTAAAGGGGAAGGAACGGTCTGCAGTGGACTAAAGAAGCATGAGGTGGATTTCAGATCATCAGCAGCGTGTCCACATTTAATTGTACAGACCACCGGCTTCTGAGCAGAGTTTCGAGCTCCAGCACTCTTTCTTTTACAAATAAAGTGCTGCTTGTGACAGAACCTTTCCAGGCACTAGCAAACTCTTGAATGAAGTGGCTTGGTGTGTGCTTCTGTCCAAGTTATTGATATTATCTCCTCCACACGATTTGGGAGCGATTTGTTAGCCCCCGATGTCCTCCCTCGGGGTAGGCCATTTGTCAGAGGCATGAAAGAGCCATCAGTGCTCTAAAGGCAGAAACCAAACACGCTTACAAGGCCAGAGGTGAGTCAGTGAGTATGTTAAAATGACGTAAACCGCAGATGAAATCCCTGAAATTTACTCTTTCAAATGTTGATCTTGTTTTGTTTTGTCTTCTTTATTAATAAAATCGAAGGTCCTAATTAGAGCCTCTTGCACTGAGCAAAACCTAAACCGGTCTAGCCCGAACTGTGGTTGTCTCCATCGGCTGCAGAAGTGATTTCCCTCCAGCAGAGCAATGTGTCTTTGAAAGAAATAGTAACGGGGAAAAAGATGAGCCACCATAACCCCCTTCAAAAACAACCTGAAATCCTCCAGCAATATGTCTTGCTTCCAAAGGTTTTTTTCCCAACTTTGTCATTAGGATGCGATACAATGTGGAACTGTGGCGACCTAAATTGCTGTTTATTGATTAAGGATTCGTCCTGATAGTTTCTCCTTTATTTGACCTTTGGTCAACTATTAATAAATGATTCTGTGAAAAATATCCAAGGGCTCCATCAGTTATCTGCTTAACATATTTGTATTCCCAGTAAGAGTACCTGACTCGGGTTTTTCCTTTGCCAGGCCGCACACGAAGGCATTCTAAAATGAATTCAGAAATTCCACCGAATTCATTTCTTCAGATGAAAATCAGGGCGTGTTATGAAAGGCGATTTATCATCCAATTGTCTTCATTCCTGAAGCAGAACACTGTCTGAGCTCTGACTTATGGGATATGCCAGTGTTTTGCTTAAATGCAAAGTTCAAGGTCACCGTGATAATTACAGGCAAACCCAGACACACAGTTCTATTGGCTGGCTAAAAGGCATGCATACCAATGAGAAGATGGGAATAGGATACTGCAATGGTAAGCACAGCACTCCAGTCTTTTGTTCTGGCAGGCAGAGTCCATACCCTGATTAAAGTCTTCTTATTACGTTTACTTAACCCCTCTGTGAACACAATTGTCTCTTGTGAACTTCCACTATTTAAAATTGAACAAGAGCTTGGAGGAAATGAATGGATGGAATGTTTTATTTAAGAAAATCATCGCAGCTAAGGGGACGGTTCACAACCTGAGTTCTTGCGACCTTTTTTTCAAAGGAGGTATACTTGCATCACTTCCTAGGACTTCAATTTGTTAAACTGTTAATAGTCCCTAAACTTGCGTGAAGAAAGTATTGCAAAACCGTTAGTGCTTGGATGCTTGCACTTAAAGATTCCACGCATTACTCTCGAAGCACCTTCACAAGACGATTAGGTTTTACCATTGAAAGTTCTTACAACAGATAGCAGCCATGCTTATTGACAGGGTCCATTGTTTTTACCAGCTCCTTGCAGAGCCGTCAGTTTTGATAGTATTTTAAATTGACATGCTGTCATGCTGTACAGTCCTCATTAAGACACCACACATACAAAATGTAGTCAATAACTGTAACGTTTCTATCTAGAAAATACACTGAGAACTGCAACCACATTCCTCTTCTGCATCATTTGAGTAGCCACCAACACCTTCTGACCACTAATATTATTTTTGTGAACAACTTTTATTGAGTTTTAATACAGGGATACAAACATGCCTACATATAAGAGAAATCATAACACCGTGATGGCGACCATACACATCGGTGAGTTGTGACACATGCATGGGTAAATTAACTTCTTTACATTGTCTATCAATTATTTACCATGAAAAAATCCTCTTGTAATTACCAGTCAAGGATACAGCTAACACAAGTGGAACTGGGACCCTTATGTCTATCAAATCCTCTCATCAATAGTCGCCTGTTAACTGTCATTAGTCCGCATCCCGGTTGTCGTGCCAAGGACCCCATATATTTTCACATTTCTGCGAGGAACCTCATACTCTGTACACTACCTCTTTGGCATGCACTCACCATTCCATATTTTGGACACATTGCGCCACTGTAGGAACTTCAGAACTCCCTCACAACCTTTTCACATCCATCTTGGCCACAATTAGGGCTGTATTACAAAGTAGTCCGGTGTTTTGGGATTGTCTGGTCTCCCCTTATCCCCAAGCACGCCACTCGACTATTCAGTTCCCACTTTATGTCAATAGCTCTTGCTATCTCTTGCTATATTCACCAAACCCATAATGGTGCAATCCTGAACAGTCCCACAGCTTATGTACCAGTGAGCCTGCATGATTTCATTCTCTCAGACATCTATCCTTTGTTATCTTACCCATTTGAAACAGACATGTGTAGGTATAATATAGGCTCGGTGTAGTATTTTAAGTTCAGCTAGCAATTGAAACTCTAACTGTGATTCATCTGCCATATTTTGCAAAAAGTCTGTGTACCTCTACAGGGCTTGTTTGATTTGTATAAGGCATGTCAGATTTGCAAGTACTTGTATTATTGAGACTCAGTTAATTCATACTGCTCTTTAAGTTTGGAAAACATCAGCATATTCTGAAGACCCCATATATCTCCAACTTCGGAGATGCTCAAAAGATCCCATTTATGGAAACCCTCAAGTCTTATTAGGCCAGCAAGAATCCGTGAGTTCCACAGCGATGTATCCCCACCCCGTACTTTGATTTGCCCATTTCCAGATTCCAATGATCATTATGGTAGGGATATCTGTTACCCCGTGTGGCCCCTCGGCTCTATAGTTCTCTCCAATGCACTCGCTAGGTAATCATCCTCCTGTAAGCCGCCAAACAGGGTTCTCGTTGGTCCGCAAATTCCCAGTCATTAATCACCACTAATTTCACTGACCAGTAATATAATCTCAGATTAGGTAGGACTATCCCCTGCCGTACTGTTCTTAGGTAGGTAACACGATCTTGGAAGGCTCTCAGTCCCATAACAGTTGCCTAGTGGCTAAGTTGATGGACTGAATAAAGTCATCAGGTATCATGTATGGTGCATTTTGTAATATATACAAAAACGTAGGTAATCTGATCATTTTGTACAAAGCTGCCTTCCCCATTAGAAATAATGGCAGCTTTCTCCAATGTTCTACATCACCTTTGTATTCCCTAAAAACTCTTTCTACATTTTGATACAGAAATTACCTAGGGTTTACTGCAATAAATGTTCCCAAATATTTGAATCCCTCCTTATCCATTGTATTGGACAGTTTCATTCCCATCGAGAGGTCCAATCTGAGACCAGATATGCCACTGATTTATGTCAATTAATACATATGCCCTTGTACCAAGAAAATATCTGTAGGATCTCTTGGATCCCAGGAATAGAGTGCAAGATATCAGACAAGTAAAGAATACCATTTGCATAGATAGATTATATCTTCCCAATCCAGGTCCCAGCGAATTCCTCGTAAAAGGACAGCCCTCCTCACCCACTACGCAAGTGGCTCAATTCAGAGTGTGAACAACAAAGGGGACAATGGGCATCCCTGTTGCGTACCCCGGCCAAGCAGGAAGCCTTTTGATAGTGCACCATGGACACTGACTTTAGCTATTGAGTTTGTGAACTGCATTCCTATCCAACTCCGAACTCGGGACCAAATCCTTTATTTTGTAGCACTACTCTCGAATGAGGCCATTCCAGTGAGTAAAAAGCCTTTTCAACATCACGAGACAGCACAACCAATATTCCTGAATCATTGCTCTCTTACGCAAGACACCATAGAAGCATCGAAGATTGTGTTTAGTAGCTCTGTGTGGCATAAAACCTGATTGATCTATAGCTATTAATTTGTCTATCGTTTGTAAAAGTTGTTTCATCAGTACTGTAGCTAGCTTCAAAACTGAGTAACAAAATAGACCTTTAGGAGACACAGTCTACTGCTGATGTTCCACTTTTATGGAGATGAACATCACGTGGTAGTTGACCCTAACTCCAGGCTTCCAGAAACGTCTGTGTGAGGGGTTTGCCAAGTTAGCTCTGTGTGGCACAAAACCTGATTGATTTATAGGTATTTCTTGTCTATCGTTCATAAAATTCAAATTTGTCAGTACAGTAACTAATATTCTAGCTTCAAAACTGAGTAAAATAAATTGACCTTTAGGATGCACAGTCTACAGCTGATTTCCCACTATTATGGGGATGAACATCTCGTGGTGGTTGACCCTCCATCTTGGCTTCCAGAAACATCTGTGTGAGGGGTTTGCCAAATTACTCGTGCAGATTTTTAAAACATTCGGCGGGAAACCCATTATGCCCCATTATCTTTACAGTTTCTAATTGCAGGATGACCACCTCCCTGAATTCTAGCTTTTGCTTCTACTCATCTCTCTCTTCTTGGGTAAAACATCGGCCAGGCAAGTCACGCACAAACTCCCATGACTCCACTTCCTTGCAGGACCCCAGGACTGTACAAGGGCTCTAGATATATCACAAAAGCTTGAGCAATTTCAGGTGCTGTTTTGGCTGCATCCTCTTTTGGAGAGATAACTCTACCAACCCACCTCCAGACCTCTTCCCGTCATGCTACTCAGGCTAGTAATTTATCAGCCTTATTGCCCATCTCATATAATTTGTGCTGTTTTGAACAAGAGAACGTCCTTGCATCGTCTTCCAGTAATTTGCAGTACTTTTCTCTAGCGATCATTATTTGGTGGGCGAAGTCATCATTAGGGTTTTGCATATCATCTCCTTCCCATTGGGCGAGGGGATTTTCCAGCTCTCCAACCATTCTGAGATGGTCTCTAAGCTATCCTTTGATTCTGGAAATAAGGTGGCCCCAAATAACCTCCTTTTATCCCTCCCAAATTGTCACCCTGGACCACACAGACCGAATATTATCTGCCATGTATTTCTCATTTGCTTCCCCCAAAAATGTTCTAGTGTCCCAGTCATGAATGTCCCAGGGATATAACCACCACCCACCCATTTGTAACTTCGTCTTAGGGCAAAATATCGTGTATAGGGGCGAATGGTCGGAAATCCACCTCAGTAGAAATTGGGTGTCATTCTGACTTCCTACTTGACACAAAGGGATCAAAAAATAATCAAGACTTGACGTCATCCACATATTTTTAGAAAGGTAGAGAATTGGTTCACTGTAGGATGTTTCTCCCTACATAGAACCCTTAGTCCCAGGGTGGTAGCAAATTTCCTCAATCTAGTGTCTGGTCTCCCTTGCTGACCGGACTTCATAATCCAGTCTAATTCAGGTTGCACCCTCAGATTTAAGTCTTCCTCTATAAGCAACAGCCTGCCTGGGGCTTGCAGGATCCATTTCTCTACTGTCTCAAGTGCTTGTGCATGGAGCCCTGAGAGGGCGTACCAGAAGACAACAAGCCACCCCTCCCCGTTCCAGTCTTTCTAAACGGCTGCAAGCAACCCTTAAGGTCAGTCCAGATCCGAGTCACAGTCAGTGTGAGTGACCTGCACATTAAAAAACCCACTCCTCGGGAATCCAAAGTACACCAACTGTATCAACATCTTATATCTCTACCTTTGCCAATAAAATCACATTTATCCTCCACTAGATGAGTCTCTTGTAGTAACACCAGGCCTGGGTTGTGTCTGTATTGGAATTTATGTACTATCCCTCTCTTAACCTTATGCCCCAGGCCATAGACATTCCACATGATTATGAGGAGGCCTAACTTTTTAAAGCGATCGTTATGTGTCATAGTCTCAAATTTACCAAAACGTAACATACGTAGTGTCTGGTTTCCTATTCATTTTTAATAGTAAGTAGATGGTTGATTGACAAATCTCATCCCCTATACCCCCAACTCCCCCACATCCCACAACTTCCAGCTGCGGGATCCAAACTACCCATTTCTCCAATGCTTAAAGCATCTGTCACCCCCCCTACAAAACATATTAAACTAAAGAAAATGTTTAGTTATCCACAGTTGCGGATATGAGCAACTTTATTGAAAACCATCATGGCTCCAATCTCACTGTCTTTGGACAAAATATCAAATAAATATAAATAAGATATCATCCACAAGAATATCGAAGATAAAAATATTGTTTTAAGTGTTTCTAATATTGTATGTAATCTTGTTTGTGTTATTTTGTATATCATTTATTTTAGTATATTTGATTCTATGTTTATTTTTTTAATTTGTGTTTTAGTAAGATATTTTATCAATTTTGAAATTGTTGAAATTTGTGTTTTTAGTTGTATTAATGTATAAAAAATAAATCGAATTCTTTTTAGCAGTCGAATATTGGGTTTTTAGGGGAAGAGGGTGGGGAGATTTCTAAAAATTGGATATTATAATGTAAATGTATTATTAATCATTTTAATGATATGCAATTTAACAATTTGATTATTTTTTTACATTCATAATTTTTATAAATAATAAGTTACAATGAATTAATGGACATAATAATTATAATACATTTAAAAAATATTATTTTATTTTAAGTATCTAAATAAATATTTAAATTACAAAATACTTTTAAAAACATAAAATATATAAAAATTAAATGTAAAGAAGTAATTTATTGTAAACGATTTTTAAATAAAATTCAAAATTTTATTATTTTTGTGAAACAAATATCAGAATTGAAATAGTTAAAAACATCATGTTGAAAATTAGAATGCCATTGTAAAAATATTTATATATTTGTTTATTTTTAAAAATTGTTTGATATTTTGATGTACAAAGTTAAGGAATTGTTTTGAATATTGGAAACAAATATAAATTATTAATTGTGTTAAAATATTATTTTATATCTCAATGTCTAAATTAGGCCTGGGAGGTAAATTCCGTTCCGCTCGCGGAAACTGCGAAATTTTGGCAATTCTGCGTTCCCTCGGAGAACGTGGAATTGCCGAAAATTCCGCGATCCGCGGCATAGCGGAATTTTTTCCTTGTTCGCGCTTTCAAAATGCGTGTTCGCGCGCGCGGTAGCGACTTACCATGATCCCTGCGTTCGCCAACAAGTTTTCCTATCCGTTCGCGCGATCCCGCGAGAGTGTGAGATCGCGAACACGTCATTCGGATGTGCCATCGGACATCTGCGTTCGCGAACAGGAAACACGCATCGCGAGCGGGCGGGACAGGTGAAACAAGATGGCCGTGCCAATTGGCGACCGCATGGGCAAGTTCGCAAGATATTTCCCCCCGAGCACGCAAACAGCGTCCCCGAACAGGAAAAACGCATTGCGAACGGGCGGAACAAGCAGTTCCGCGTGCTCGCGGAATTCTGCGTGCTCGCGGAGATTTTGTACAGTTTCGTGGAATTTTGCGTAACGCGACTACGCAAATTCCGCCCACCCCTAGTCTAAATATAAATATGTAGGTGTGTAATGTTGGTTAGTGCCTTTTTGTTCAGTAAATTGTAGCTTATTTTATAGATTAAAAATTGGGTATTTATAATTATGAGTCTGTAGCACCTTGCATAAAATGTTTTAGATTGTAGTGGAAATAGTAAATTTCACCCCTTTAGTGTTCAACACCTTCCCCAAATTGGTATAGATTGGAGTGGGAATAGATAATGTCATCCTTTTGGTGTCTAACACCTTCCACAGCATGGTATAGATTGGATTGGGAATAGTAAATGTCACCCCCTTAAGTGTCCATTACCTTCTCCAAATTGGAATAGATTGGAGTGGGAATAGGAAATGTCACCCCTTTAGTGTCCAACATCCTCCAGAAATTGGGAGAAATTGGAGTGGGAATACTAAATGTCATCCCATGAGGGCCTGATTAAGAAGTTTGGTGGTGCGGCACCAGGTCCGCCGCACCGCCTAACCTGGTGTTGGGCCGCCAGCCAGATTACAAGTGTTTCTCGTGTCTATCGGGCTTTTCTTTTACGTTCCCACAGCGGTGCCTCAGAAAATGGGCACCGCAATGGGAACGCCAAAAACAGTTCCTGCATGGCATGGACTGTAAAGTCCATGCCATGCAGGAACTGGGTGCATGCACACAGTGGGGCACATGTTGTGCCCCCTTGCATGCACCCCATAGCCCAGAGGCAACATGGGGCCCTGTAGGCCCCCCTCTGTTTCCTCTCTGCCACGGTTTTCATGGCAGAGGAACCACCATGAAAACCGTGGTGGAGAGGAAACTTGTAATATGCTTGGCGTGACCACGGCAGCCCTGCCAAGCATATTGCTCCTTCTACATCTCCGCACCACCGCCAGGAAACAGTGGTTCCCTGGCAGCTGCAGCCGGGCAATGGCAATCTGACTGCCCTAATTGTAATAAGGTGATTGGAAGACCGCCACCTCTGTGCCCCGGTGAGTCTAGCAGTCCATGGACCGCCAGACTAACAATCGAGCCCTGAGTGTTCAACGCCTTCTCCAAATTGGTATGCATTACAGTGGGAATAGGAAACGTCACCTCTTTAGTGTCCAACACCTTCCCCAAATGTGTTTAGTTTAGAGTGGGAATAATAAATGTCACCCCTTTAATAGCCAACACTTTCTTAAAATTGGTTTATGTTGGAGTGTGAGTGTTTAATTTTTAATTTTAGTTTGAAATACTTTGCTTAAATTGTATCTGTATATAGTGGAAATAGTTTGTGTAGTATTGTTGGTGTTTAGAAATATAATAAAAAAATAGTTAATTATATGTTTGTAATAAATAATACGATTAATTACATATTTTTATAGAATAAAGACGTGACACATTTTTCATTTTTTTTTATATTTTCAAGGTTTATTTAATGTATATTTTTACATTTTTAAACATATATATTGCAATTTCAACACATTTTGTATACAGATGAATTAATTAAAAAAAATTTACTCCATTTTTATTATTACATAAAAATGTAAATCTTATTTAAATAGTATTGTATGTTGTACATTTCCCACTTTTTTCCAATATTTAACTTTTTTAACATTTGTTAAATTGTTTACATACATATTTTCAACATCATTTTAACATACATTTTTTCAGTATATATTAAATAATTGTATATATTTAAAAATTTTATTTAATGTATACTTTATAATTTTTTAACATTTTTTAAAATTTTTAATACATTCTTTCAAAAAAATCTTCCCATTCCTTTTCTTCTTTTTTAGTTTGATTTAGCTGCTGTAGTTCTTTACCACTACCATCTATTTTGTAGTCTATTTGTGTCAAGTTTAATCTATTTTCCAAGTTGCAGTAAGTTGCTGCTGTTCATCAGACCAGGTACAGCCTTCTTTAAGGTTTTCTAAAGAGTTTTGAGAGTAGGGAAGTATGTGTTAGGGGATCAAGTGGTTAGTTATTTTGTTGTTTGTGGGTTTTTAGAGCATTTAGGCCCTAATTATGATGGCCGTCGGTTGGACCGCCGACCGCCATCACATTGGGCAGGAGACAGCCCGACAATGAGTCGGCATTCCCACCCATCCTATTACGATGAGACCACCAGCACAGCATTTGGAAAGTACTTTTTTCTACTGCGGCTTGTGCTGCAGCCCAGATAAAGGGACGCAGCACTAGACGCAGTAGACAAAAGCACTTTGGCACATCCATGCACTGTGTGCCAGGCACCATGTGGTGTCTGGCACATGGTGCATGGATGTGTGTGTGTGCCCCAGGGCCACATAGCAGTGGCATACTGGGGCCCTGCTTGGGGCCTCCAAAGTACTTTTCCGCCTGCCTTTTCATGTCAGTGGGACCACCATATAAAGGCAGTTGGAAAGGGACATCCTAATCCCAACGGCGGTGCCTGCGCAGGCACTACCTCCATTGTTGGGATAGGAATTCAACTGCCGCACTGATGGGATTTTGGATCCTGTCAGAGGCTGCGGTCCTTCCCCCCGACCTCTGCCGTCTGACCACATGCATCAAAATCCAGGTTTGACAATAGCTTGGTTTTAGTAAGCTATCTGCTGCAGAGAATATTAGGATTCGTTTGTCATAGTTTAAGTTGTCATTAAAAAGAAAAGATTCTTCATTATGTGTCATTGTTAAATGTTCAGGTATTTCTACGGCTTGGTATCTTCTAGGGGCAGGAGGAATATCGCTGGTGGCTTTTTTAGCTCTTGCAATCAAATGTTTCAAAGTGGGAATAGGTGGTAGTTGGCCTGTGATGTGTTTAGGCAGTATATCTTTTAGCATTTAGGTTTTAGCATCCTCTGAGCTAGTTCTTGACTCTCTTATATCTTGCAATACCTCCCTTACTTCTATTTCTTTCACATTTCGGGGGTGGTTCTGTTCTCTTACATTAATTGCAACATCATCTTTTGTACTGGACCTTCCATAGCATGCATTGGAATAATATTTGGTACATTTCCAATTCACATTTTCCGTTGATGCACATTCTTGGCTACAGGTGTAACCCATGTGACTTAGGGCCTTATTACCAAAGGACCGCCACAGCCAGCCGTACTCGTGGTGACGGTCCGACCACTGCCACATTGCAGACCCACCCACAGTTTTCTGAGTGGGGCGGTCGCACTGCCACGAGACCCCGCTGGGCTGGCGGTCTGCAACTGGCCTGTTTATACCGGTGGTGCCGCTGCCGGCCCCACCAAGCATATTCTGAGTTCTCTTTTCACCACCCTTTTCATGGCAGTGAGCCCGCCATGAAAAGGGTGGCAGACAGGCAACTAAGGTGGCCCTAACAGGGTCTCTTGCCAGATTTGGGTCTGGGGGTGCATGCGGGGGGCACATGTTGGCCCCCTGTAATTGCACCCCAGTTCCTGTATGGTGTGGCATGCACCCAAACCATGCAGGAATGTGTTGCAGGTGCTGCCACGGCGGTTGGCTGCATGTTAGTCTCTCCTATGAGCCTAAGAGCTCACTGCCGTGAAACTGCCACAGCACTGCCCTCCCAACACGGATTACAAATGTAATCTGGCGGGAGGGCACACCGCGGCTTTGGCAGTCCTCCAATGGATGAAGCAGTGGCAGCACCGCTGGAGGACCACCAAAATCATAATAAGGCCCTTAGGGGCCCATTACGATGGCGGGCGGAAGCACAACCGCCGTGCTGGCGGATGCAAAACCCACCAGTTACCGCTGGCACGCAGCAGTCCACACGCCCGCCCAATTACGATGCGAAAAGCAGGCCAAACACCGCCGGCAAGCCAGCAACACCGTCCGCCATCAAAGTGCGCCCGTACACGTAGCGGCGCAGCCCAACTGACACACACTGTCCGACGAAACACGTCCCGCCCGGCGTATAAATTACGATGCCGCAAACAAACGACTCCCACGGCTAAGAGACACCACACGTGAAGAGAGGCGGTAACACGGACGCAGAGCACGGACAACGAAGAAGCGGCACCCCGAGCATGAATCCAGCACTGCAGGCCCTTCCCATGCTTCTGCTGATGCACCACCAAGGACGCAACGTACCGCGGAGACGCAGGTAGGCACACACACAACAAGTGCACGCAAACAGCGCACACAGTGCAAGGGCGGAAAAAGCGGACAACCCCCCACCAGCGCGTGTACACAACACATCCACCATCGCATCCACATATGACACACAGGCCAAATCGTAACATCGCAGAACACATGTGTACACACCACCTGGGACTAGGAACCAACCACCCCGTCACGGCCCCAAAGCGCCGATGACGCCGCCACCACATGCGCACAACGCAGAGGCCAACCGCAGCGCCATGCATGTGTCGCACACAGACACAGGGACACAACCAAGCAGCACACACATCAGCCCCACCCCGAACGCACATGACACGTGACAGGCCGGCCACAGACATGTCCCCAACGCCCAATTCACGGACAACACACAACGCCACACAACCGACGCACACATGTCAGTGAAGACACGCAACAGCAGGACACACCCCAGTGTAACAAACATGGCGTAGCACACAGCGGCGGCAACACCAACTAGGAGAAGCAGGGCCCCTTCGGGAAGAGGAACGCCAGTACCACACTGAAAAACCCATACCACCCTGCACATATGAACAAGACATATGAAACGGAACACCAAAGAGCCCGGGGACCGACAACAGGTGGCCCAAGAATAACATTCACACACAAGGCCCAATGCAGAGCGGAAAGGCAGCCTGCCGCCCACACAAGGGAGAGCAGACAGCACTGAATGACCTTCCATTCCAACTCCGAAACCACAGCCCTACGACAGAAGCCGGTGAATACAGCCATTGTCCAAGAATAGACCAACACAGGCATGCCGAGGAGACCGACCACAGGGCAGATAGCGCATATCACAGAAGCACACAACGGACGGGGAAGAAAGAAGAAAACACTCCCCCATGTCGGCCACATGCAAGTTAATTGGAAGGAGTCACACATCACTGACCTTGAACTGTCTGAGAAGCATGTGGGATGAGGGCCCGTGTCCTCCAAACAAGCAAACAGAACACAAGTCCTGTCTCCCTACGACTACACAGAGCTCACAGCAACCCCGGAGCGTGCACATTGCAGACTGCACACACAGCCGGAGCACGCCACCTCAACGAACCGCTGCGAAATGGCAACCGCAACACACCTACCCAACTACGCCGAACAGCTCAAGCTGTACAAAACCAACCTGTTCCATACATTGGGATGCGATCTCCTGTCCCTGCTGAACGTAAGTTACCGACTGACTTACCGCATCACATTGTTCAGCTGCGTCATGCCCGTCTTCTACTGTCGGAGGTGTCCCTACCAGCATCCCGTGGAGATATGCCTCTCCAACCCGGCATGTCTGAAGGCGGACTTGCTACCACTACTCCTCCCTCTGGACGCACACGACAGGGCCTGCTCTGCCTATGGGGGCATGGCGTATGTGGCCAACATCGCACCCGCACTGAAATGGGACCACTGTGCCTCCACACGACGGATCATCGAGAACAGCTACATCGAATGTCACCTAGCATGCCCCATCATGGTCCTCCAAGGGACAACATACGAACAACACCTTGACAGCCACCATCCGCTACATTGGCTGGCAAACATGTACACCACCAATGACATGGAAGCCCTGCTGGACGGCATCGCATACCTGACAACCTGTAAATACGTCGGACCACAACGCAGGTTCCCCGATTGACCTATGATGTCCAACCCCGCACCCATGCTTAGCTTCCGCACGGACTGGCCAGTCACCACCACAACAGCCATACCAAACGACCGGCAACTGTAACCACACCATCAACGACATCGCCATGACATCGGATATGACCGGGACATGCACACTGTTCCCCATCACATCCAGGAACACCGCATGCATCGTGGGAGGCAGTGGCATGGGCTCTGTGTATCGCACCCACATGGACGGAACTGCACGAACAACCAGGACACGACATGGATCCAGCGCCCATGGACACACACACCGCTCAGTGGACATGAATAGGTCGCCTGGAGTCTGTGGGTGCTGCACCCCTCCCACCCCCGCCCCGGGAATCCCATACCAGGACCTTTGCATGGACGACAAGTGCATACAACAACAACACGACCCCAGTGACTGTGACATGTCCAGTAACCACCACAGTGCAACAACAAGTGGCACGCCGCTGCATGCACGCAAGCACATGCCCTGATGTCATCTCACATGCACTCGTGCATGAGGAACAACCGCAGCAAACCTGTCACATGGAACTGAGATGGACTGTGCCCATGATGCCAAGCGGTCTGGTAGGCTACATGTATACCGTCTGTGTCAAAGTCCGCAGCTCCGCAGCTATACGTAAATGTACATTAGCACAGCCTTGGCCAAGCAGATGTCACTCTGAAGCCCACATCCCACATGCAACAGCCAATCACATGTAACCCCACACCCTATCCCATTTGCAATCATGCTCAGTATATCCTCAACATGTATTCCGCTGCCAGTAGTGTCCACTATACTGCATCACAGAGGACAGAAGACTCAATATAATGTTTGAAACCAAAACTGTCTCCGCTGACTCATTTCACAAGTACGAATGAGAGAGGATGAGAGTATGTGAAGTACACGGCAGTCGTGACATGACCATGTAGTCCACTGGTATTGGATGTCAACGCAAATGAGTAGCACTACTGTGGAAGACACACATGTGTCGTGTGAAGTCGTATGGACGCAGTGCTCAGGTGGGTGGGTGCGACGGGTAGATGCGCACATGACAAGTTGGAGCACGCCGTGTTGGGAGGGCTCTTGAACAGTACACCACCGCTTCCCTGGGCATTGTGAGAGGACACCTGTCGGGGGGAGTGAACACGTGTGTGCACAGCAGCCGGGCACACGTACAAAGCGGTACCAGGCGCACCTCAGCCCACCCTCTGTGGACAAGCTGGATCCTGTTGTGCGCCCGCCATGCCCCTTGACAAGGCACACACAGCCCCAGTCGACCAGGTGTAACCCCAACATAGTCAATCCGCACAGGCGATACAGGGCACGGGATGGCAGTGGAGCATGGTGTGTGAGAGGTCTCCTCGCGCTCCTCCTGGTCATATCACGCAGGCAATAGAACCTCAATGTCTAGCATGGCAAAAAGTCAAATGGAAGTGTAGGGGGACGCACCACAGCACGAGCAGCACTGACGTCACGGGAGGTGGCTCGCACCATCCCATCCATTGCCCATCATACCAACCACGCCACATGCCATTGCGACTAAGTGCAAGCGCGTGCGCCACCACCCCTGAGCCCTCCCCAGAGAGGCCAAAGAGTGAATGTGTGGGCCATCAGCCACAGACGGACACGGCCTGGCCGCAAGGGCAGCCACAGCCACTGGGTGTCGCAGGTGGCGGATCCGGAAGGCGAAGACTGTGATGCATAGTCCATGCAGGCCGGGTCTCCATTTGGGGCACCACGCAGGTGGACGGCGTCCCGCCACACATCATACCCTGAGACAGCCCACACGTGCAACTGGACCCACACATACACTCCTTGCCCTCTCTGGTGCGAGCTTGGGGCTGCCTGTGCAAGCGCTAGCCTCGCAGGTGAGCATGCATATTGGGGGGGCGAGGGGAGGACATGAGGGCTGGGGCGAAGATGACTGTATCACTGTCAGTTAGTACAAGGGATGACCCAGATGTGGAAAGGAAGAGACGTGTCCCGTGTGTACTGCAACTAGTCGCCAATCCAACTACCCCCCATGTCCGGAATGTAAGCCCACACCTAGGCCCGCCCATCCGCCACATCGAACATACCACCAGCACGACAACCTTCCCATTCGAAACACTGACTGGGGGTGGCGACCAGTGAACAATCATGTGTAGCCTACCCACGCGTACATGTGGGCCCTCCATGATCCATGTCACCTGCGGCAAAGTCATGACATGCGCAATGAGGGAAGTGAGGAGAGCTGTCCGCCCCACGCACAGAAGGTGCATCAGCTCCACAGACCCAGCAGCGAGTCAAGCAGGGGTCACATGTGCAGGGGCAGCAGTGCCTGGTGTGAAGGCACATGCATATAGACAGCACATCGACCAATGTGTAGTCTGCCCACATCCACAGTCCATCATCATGCGGACATAGGAATTGAACACAGGGCAACACATCTTAGTTGGTGCACCCACCGTGACCAACAATGCGCAATCATCGACGTACCCGCCCTGTGCATGGCCCCCCACCCAACGGAGGCACATCCAGTGCCACCATCCCACACACACAAGCCTTCCACGGAACATGCTGTGTCCAATGCTCAGTACAGAGTCAGCGCCCATCTGGTGGATCCTGAACAGGAGACACATGCACACACATGCCAGCTCCCACTATGTACGTCTGCCACCTGGCACGTGCAATGTAACCTCTCACCTGTGACGTGTGACTGCAAGCACACAGCCGTCTTGGCATGGGGCTGTCAATGTGGACACCTGTCAATGTTTCGGGAGGTGTGATCCGTACAGTGCTGTACATAGGGTGCAGTGCTGACACCTACTACTGTCTCATATCCCCTCGTGCCACAGGTCCCACTTGTTTTGGCCGCTCAGCCTGTGCCCACATCGTCGTCGTCGTGTGCCATACTCATCCAGCCTCGGAAGCAGTTCCATGCTCAGCAGACACTCATGTTGCCGTGGCGTTGCCGCTTGACGAATATGCAGTCAGTCCCCATCAGCACGCCCCGCAAGTCATTGGAGCCTAGATCCCCATGTGCATGCACATGGCAGTGGTATGTCTCACTAGCCATTGCCATTGTTGGGAGACCTGTGTAAGTGTATTGTGGCCGTGCCGTCCCAGCTTGACAGCTGGGCTGTGGCTCATGTGCGTGCTCAGTCATGTCAGTGATGTGTATGCGAAATTGCTATGTGTTGTGTTACTTTGACATGTGTCCTCTGCAATTTCCCTAGGCGGAGACCGAACATTGACCGCCCATACCAATTGCTGGTGGACATGGATGATACAGAGGTTATAAGGAAGTTTCGGCTGGACAGGCCAACCCTGCATCGACTGTGTGCCATGTTAGAACCCCATCTCCGTCCCCGCAGGGTGTATCCAACAGCATTCACCCCCACGGCTAAGGTGATGGCTGCCCTGCATTTCTTCGCCACTGGGTCATTCCAGCACACAGTGGGCAGTGGAGGAGGGATGTCCCAGCCCATGTTCAGCAAGGTGCTGAGGGATGTACTGGCAGCCATGATGCTGTACCGAAACAGGTACATCCGCTTCCCCAGGGCTCGTGAATTGGCGGCAGTGAAGGGTGCATTCTATGCCCTTGGCAGAATCCCACACGTCGTTGGAGCCATTGACTGCACACATGTTGGCCTTGTTCCACCACAGGCCACTGAGCACCTGTACCGCAACAGGAAGCACACGCACTCCCTGAATGTGCAAGTGGTGTGCCTTGCGGACATGGTGATCACCCACGTGTGTGCCAAGTTTCCAGGCTCGGCCCATGACGCACACGTCATGCGCAACAGCATCTTGCCACGACTGATGGCCAATCTGCAACAGGATCGTGGCTGTATTGTCGGTGAGTATGTGGAGTGGTGTAGCGTGCTGGTTGTGCGATGCTGTCCCCTGTCCAGTTGGAATAGCAACGGTTCTCTGTGTCCCTCACACCCAGGTGACTCTGCGTATCCGAATGGGGCATGGCTGCTCAGTCCATTGAGGAATCCTCGCACCCCAGCAGACGATCGCTACAATGAGGCACATGGGAGGACCAGACGTGTGGTCGAGCGTACCTTTGGCCTCCTCAAGTCCAGGTTCAGGTGCCTGGACCGCACCGGGGGTGCGCTGGCGTCCTCCCCACAGAAGGTGTGCCAGATAGTGGTGGCGTGCTGCATGCTGCACAATCTGGCCATTCGTAAGCAGATCCCCCTCATTGTGGATGACGGAGATCAACCAGGGCCCCAGCCCGCAGACCAGGACAGCTCGAGTGAGGTGGACAGCGGAGAGGAGGAAGCTGGGAATGTGCGCCAGCAGCTCATCGCCCGCTACTTCACTTGACGGTGAGTGTCCATGTACGACGGATGATGTGTCTGTATCTGTGCAGGTGTGTGTGTGCTGTTTCAGGGTGGCCGTATGTTCACTGCGTGCAGTGTGTCAACGCTCCATGGCCAGGGTAGTATGCCACTGTTGGTGACTGTGGCATTGTGCCCTATTGCTCTGTGCGATGTGTGTACATTGCTTGTAGTTGTTGACATGTACTGTGTGATGGGTGTGTGACACACTCATTGAATGTGCTCCTGTTCTGTCTCCCACCCCTAGGTCCCTACAGGCCCTCCGGATTCCATTGCCATGCCACGCATCAGGTGCCTTTCCGCCCAAGGTGGCCGTTGTATTCCGTACAAATAAAACACAGGGCACAAACAGCAGTTAGTGGAAAAGGTGCATTTATTCCAAACTGTGACATGTGATTCTGTGTAAGGTGATGACAAAAGTGGTGCGTGCAGTGACAATGAGCTGTCGGTCATGGCTGCGTGAAGCTCAGGGTGTACCCACTGGTTCTATGTCCATAGTCCAACACACACATGCCATCCAGCTGGCTGTGTGGAGTGGGATCGTAGAGCAAGTCAATGCAGTGGCTGGTCAAGGAAGGCTGGCGGAAGGCTGGCTGGCTGCCTCACTTGCGACTGGAGCGTGCGAAGTCCACCCGGGAGATCTGTTTCCTCTTCGGACGGCCCCTTCCACGTTTGGGAGGGGGGGTGTGTGGTGGCGACCTGCTGGTGGTGGGTGAGGTGTGCTCACTGGCTGTGGACGCAGGGGAAGTGGACACTGCTGCCCGACCCTGCGCCCTAGCAGGTGGTGGCGGAGGTGGTGTTGCTGGCCTTGCCTGTGACCCCACCGCCACCACCAGCTGGCCCATGAGGTCCACGAGTTGGTCCATACGGGACACGAATTGGCCCATATGGGCGTCCATGGACCTCAGCACCCCCAGCACCTCCCGCGTGTCTGTAGCAGACCTGACCCATTGTTCTTGGGCCTCCTCATAGGCCCCAAGGACTCTGGCCATTTGAGGCAGGGCATGGCTCCCAGGAGAGGCTGGCGTTTCCCTGACCCTGCTCCTCCTACCAGTCCTGCTGCCACCGGCCTGCCCACTAGCCACATTGCACACCACGGTCCTCGCTGTGGCTCCCAGGGTGGATCCAGTCGGCCGGGCCACCACCTGCGCTGGGGCTGGTGCCAGCGAAGACGTGGTGGTGGTGGTGGCGGTGGTGGTCGGTGCGGCGATGGTGGCGGTTGCGGCAGTGGTAGTGGCCGCAATGACCGTGGGTGTGGCCGCAACGACAGTGGCAGCAGGGGGCTGGGACTGTTCAGCATCCCTGGATGATGGGTTGGTGGGTAGGAGGGGTCCTGGGGAGCGGCTGGGCCCTGCCACACCAGATGGGCCTGCTTGGTGGTCCGTGTCCGAAGAGGAGGACAGATCCTCCAGATCCGTGTGTCCTCGTTGGGGGCTTGTGGGCTGGCTGTGCTGGCTGCTGTCTCCATCCCCAGCATCCGGCAGTTCGTCACCTGTGGAGAGAATGAGATTTGTTATTGTGTTGCACCTGGCGAAGTATGTATTTGTCGTCTGACATTGGCAGTTCGTGCAATCTCGTACATTGGTTTCCCGGAGGCGAGTGTGTGGCTGTGGCATCTGTAGTTGTGTGTGCTAGGCAATGGGACTGTGTGCTGTGCACATGTGGCATGGGACGGATTGGCCATGCCGATGGGTGTGTTGCTGTGCCCCTACTCATTGTGACTCTGGTGTATGCGGGCTCCTGGCCCATCCTGGGTCTGGTTTGTACTTTGCTTTTGGGGTTCATATGGAACGCTTAGGAACGCATATGGCAACATGGGGGCCATGCCCCAGATTCGCATTTGGGAGGGAATATGCTTTTGGGGTACATGCTGTAAGCCATGGGTGCCGAACGTGACATGTGTTGTGGCAGCATGACAGTGCATGGTTTGAGGTGTGTGCATGCTTGACATGGCCTGCATATTTGCTGTCTGTTGTGATTACTGGACATGGCATTGGACGCATCGTTATGAGTGAGTGTTGGTTGTGTGCCAGCCAACGTATTGCAGTTGTCCCATCTCCTTGGTGTGCGTGCTGCCCTGTGCCATGTGCATCACTGCAGTGCTCGGGGGGGGGGCCCATGTTGTGTGTTGTTGCTCACAGTGTGTCGTGCGCTTCATTGACTTCTGGCACATGGTTGGTCATGGGCATGTGTCTTAGCGTGACTGCTGTATATGTGGCAGCTGTGCGGATGACATGTCTTTCATGAGACTGGGGCTGACGGATGGGATGGATGGTATGTTGTATGTGCATGGTGTGTCTGTGTGTTTGATGGGTTCAGTGGTGTTCGTGTGCATTTATGTTGTTCCGCTCTGTTGCGTCTAGTGTTGTTTGTCTTACATAGGCGTAGTTGTGGGGTGTGTGGTTGACAGGCAGTAGGGGCTACATGGACAGGACTTCAATGGTGTTTCGGTTGTGTGTGATGAGTTGCACAGTGGCTGCCGTGTGGTACTATGTTCAGTGTGGCTTGTGCATGCAGACGTGGCTCCTTGGGTGTTGCTATGTCTGTGATGGGTCATGTGGGGTGTGAGTCTGTTGTTCATGTCCGTGTGCACATTGTTCACTTGTTCGTGACGGTGGGCGGTGCTGCGTGTTCGTCTGCTACGTGACATGTCCCATGTGTTGGTCGTGTTTTGGTCCTCATGCCTCCAGTAATCCAGCCCTGTCCAGTTTCCCACCTGCAAGTTGTTCGTGCGTGCACTGTACTGGATGCCACATGGCTCTAAGCGGGGGTGCTCCATGTTGCAGGTCTGTGGGGGTGGGGGGTGTTGTGGGTCGTGGGGGTGGCTGGACACCCACTGACACCGATTACTGTGGACCGTGATGTCTGCCTTTCGGCTGTCGTTGTGCACTGCGGTGGCTGACACGTGGGTGTGGGGGATGCTCCTCCTTGCTGTGCTGTGGGACTAGGGGCCTGGTGTGTGTTGTACTTGGGCTGTCCACCGTCCCACCCACTGCACTTTGTGTTCCTGCCACTTACCTGTTACTTGTCGGTTAGTGCAGCTGTGGCGGACACATGGGTGTGGTGGGTGCTCGTTGTGGCGCTTCTGGCATATTTGGGGACCTGTTGGTGGTTACGTGGCTGGCTGAGTGTACACATGTCCCCACGTATCTTACAGTTGTTCGGTTTGGGCTGTGTGTGGTGGTGTCTGTTGCATGTGTGTGTGATGTGTTGTGTATTGTGTGCTGGACATGGGGGTGTTTGTCCCTGGGAGCTGTGGCATGGTGGTAGTGCATGTGAGTACATAGCGGTGTGCTGGTATACATTAGTTTGTACTTACCAGCCTCCACTCCCCTGCTAATCCGGCGAGGATCTCCGGATGTATTATGACTCGCACCTTCTCCTCCCACGCTTTGAAGGTCTTGAAGAGCGCGGGATTCCCTCCGCCAGTGACGGCAGCCAGCTCTCTGTTTTTGCCCTCCTTCTTCTTGACCAGGCTCTTGACGTCATTCCAACGTTTGTTTATTTCGACTCTGTTCCTGGGCAGGGTCCCGACTGCATTGACCTGGTCTACGATCCGGTTCCACATTCTGTTTCTGGTGGCTAGTGGTGTGTGCTGGACCATGTTCCCATAGATTTGTGGGTACACCTTGATGATCTCGTCGACCATGACCGTCAGCTCCATGGGCGTGAACTTGGGCATTCTTTGTGGTGCCATGATGTTTGTGGTGCTGGATGCGGTGTGTGTTGTGTAATATGCAGGGGGTTTGTGGTGCCGGTGTTTGGTGGTGGTGGTGGTGGTGGTGGTGGTGGTGGTGTTTGGTGGTGGTGGTGGTGGTGGTGGTGGTGGTGGTGGTGTTTGGTGGTGGTGGTGGTGGTGGTGGTTGTGATGTGTGCGTTTCTGTGGTGTGCTGCTGTCCTTGCTGTGTCACTGTGTCCTCTCCTCTCCTCTCTGGTTTGCAATGTAGCAAGGGGTTGTGGTCTGTGGGAGTGCTGCTTTTGTACTCACCTATGTGGGTGTGTCCTCATGGTCTGTTGTTTTCAGGTGTGTTGTGTCTGGGGTTCTGGCCTTTGTATTTTTTGTTTGTCCGGGGGGTGTTTTCGGGATGTGTACTGTGCTTGTGTATTTGTGCGTGCCTTGCTGTGTGGACTTGTTGGCCATGTTGTGTGCTATTGGTTTTGTGTGCGGATGGTTTCTGTGCAGGGACGTGGGCGCCATGGTTTCTGCCGTGTCGATTGGCATCGGCGTTGTTTGCGCTGGCGGGCGGTATATTTGTGGTTTTCCCGCGCTCATGGCGGTGCGATCGTAATTTCACGTGCGGTGTGTCGGCCGTGTGGGCGGGCGGTTTTGTGTTGTCGTGCGTGTTTCCGTCCGTGGCGTGCGGTTTGACTCCGACTCGGACGATGGCGGGCGGTATTTTGTGTGATTTTTCCGCCGATGGCGGTTTTCGGTTTGTGTTATCGTAATGGCGTGGTCGGTGTTCAGACGGTGTATGCGGGCGGAATTTTGCCGCTTCCATGCCTGGCGGATTTATTTACGCCGGGTATCGTAATGGGCCCCTTAGTAATTACTTTCCTTTCTGAGATATTATGTATTTGGTTCACTCTGTCATTGTATCTGAAAGTAGGGCAATAGAATAAATAAATATAATTTTTTCAAATTTAGACGTTTGTTATTTACATATAAAATTATACAACTACTTCTATTTTTTATACGTGCATGTATGTTCTTTTTAGATGTTTCACACTGTTTTGCAGCTTTTCTGTTGGAGGTGGTGTAATGTGTAGCAGGAGTTTTCTTTTCTGTTAGGAGAAAAAAGCGTCAGTTTCATTTTAAAAGTTTATTTGTTGGTAGTTTGTAGAGGTTGAGGTTTCATTTTACTCATTAGTGGGGTGGATTTATATGTTTTAATAATTTATTTATACTTACTTTGTTATATGTTTCTGTTGGTTTGTGAGAGGTATTTTTTTCTGGCAGCTTAACACTTTTAGAAGCCATAGTGCATTCTTTTAGGAAGCATATGTAAAGAGATAGAAGTTGGAGATTTTTTTGGGTAATTGTTTGCTATTTTACATTTGTAAGTTTATTACTGAGAAGTAAATTTTTTTAACTATATACATTTTACCTACTAAGGGGCCCATTAGGATGGCGGGCGGATCGCCACCGCCGGCATGCTGGGGGCGATCTGCCCGCCATCCTCACTAGAATGACCCCCTGCCACATTAGGATGGCTGGGGGGGTCCGCGGCGGACGGTAAGACCGTCCGCCGCTTTTCCGCCGGTCGACTCGTCAACCGGCGGAAAAAGTGCCTGCATATGGTGGCGGTGTCTGCGAGACACCGCCATCCATATTACGATGCTGGCGGTCAATGGCCTTTCCACGGCGGTGTTGCCGCTTTAGAAAGGCATACGGTCCTTGCTCTTGGGGGCCCGTTGCAGGACCCCAGGGTGAAAGGGGGGTGGGGGGTGCACATGGGGGGTACCTATGGTACCCCCCAGCATTTGCATGCACAAGGTGGCAGGCACCACGCGGTGCCTGTCACGTTGTGCATGCAAATGCTCAACATGCTGTTTTACATTGCGGCGGGTGCTGCTTGCAGCACCGCCTGCCGCAATGTAAAATATGCGTGACGCGCCCGCCACTGTGGCGGGCGCATCGTAATCGGCACAGCGGGACCGCCGCACCCCTGGCGGGCGGCCCCGCATTCCGTTGCTGTGGCAGGCGGACTTTGTCCGCCCGCCATCGTAATAGAGCCCTTGGTTAGGTAGTTGTCGAGATGTTTGCATATCTTCAATAAGAGTAGGGTCTGAGAATCCGGCAGAGTTTCCTTAGTTGATAAAATTAGTGTGGCTTTTATATTGTTGATTACATTTTTTGTAATATTTTATTGGTTAAGGTGTTTATAGTTTGATTCTATTGGTTAGTTTAGTTTTAGTTTGAATGTTTTTTTATCCGTTATGTCCCTCTAGGGTAAATGCTAATTTAGGTTTAATTTATAATGTCTGATATATAGTTTTGAAATATATATATATATATATCTAACTCACACATCGTCTGCTTGTTGAAACAACACTCCACGGCCCCAAAATTGCTTTCAGCAGGACGTGTGAGTTGGAGATTGAGGGGCTCGCCATCCCGCCACGGCCCGCTATCACTAAGAGGCTTGGGTCTGGTGCGATCAGAAAAATTGGGACTAATATATATATTATATATGCCAACACTTTCTCAAAGCTAGTAACATACAGTTTTTGGAGCATACACAAATGATTTTACAAATGATTGAAATTTCCCTCACTGAGAATGTTTTCATGTATGATGGAAAGTGGTATAAACAACCACAGGGCACTTCCATGGGCACCTGCTTCACCCCCAGCTATGCCAACCTTGTGGTGGGCTGGTGGGAGAATCAGGTGCTATGGAGTGAGGAGATGGAACCATGGTCCAATAGGATTGATTTGTGGCTAAGGTTTCTTGATGATGTGTTTTTTGTGTGGGAGGGCAATGAATGTGATCTCCTTGAATTTGTCAACAAATTAAACTGTAACAACATGAGTTTGAGATTCACGATGCAGCATAGCCAGGATACTATTGATTTCCTTGACATCAGACTAACCATAAGTGAAGGCAAGCTAACCACAGATATGTACAGGAAGAAGACCGCAGGGAACTCGATCCTCCATGCGGCTAGTTGCCATCCCCCGAATTTTAGCTGGAGTATCCCCTACGGTGAGCTCCTGAGCCAAACGTAATTGTAGCACTGAAGCTTCATATGAGAGAACCAAAAACAACATGCTTAAGAGATTCATGAATAGGGGATACCCTATTAGAATGCTACGCAAAAGTGTAATGAAAGCAGATACCATCAACCGCAACGATGCTCTATTCCAACCATCCAAAGTCCAAGGTAGACTAAACGAAGTGGAAACACCAGTACATTTTATAACCACCTACAACACACAAGCAGGTGACTTGAAAACTATGCTTAAGAAAAGGTTGCATATTTTAACCCAAGACCCGTTACTAGAAAAGAAACTAGGGCAGACACCATCAGTCACCTACAGAAAAAACCTGTCCTTAAAGGACATACTAGTCAATAGTCACCTACGAACCAACAAAAAGACTTGGTTGGAACAAAGCGGGGGTTTCCATAAATGCAATAAATGCAAAGCCTGCAGTCACAGTGAAAATGTGAGGGAAGTTACACTAGAGAGGTCTAAAAAACAATGGAAAATCCCTAGACCCATCAACTGTGGGACAGAGTTTGTAGTGTATGCAATCACATGTCCCTGTGGAAAGTGGTATGTCGGATCGACAACATTCCCAGTAAAGAAAAGAATCCTTGAGCACTGGAGAGCCATAACAAATCGAGACTTTAGCTACAGCACAGCCAAACATTTTGATGAGGACCACAATGGTGATTGGACAAAGGGTAAATATTTTGGTCTAGATACAATACCAAAACACCCAAGAGGAGGGAATCGAGTTCAAGCTTTACGCAGACTCGAATCACGATTCATCCTACAGGCAGGCAACATGGTCCCCACAGGGATGAATAATGATGAAGAACTTTTTGTACATTTGTAATTACTGATTGCGTTCTAATGCCCAACTCCATTAGTTCCACTCAGTAAGAAATTATAGTTTTATTTTCACCACATGTTTGTAAATAAATGTTTATGCTATACCCCGCCCAATCTGTATCTAGCTGATATACCCTAACCAAGCCACAAATGTATCCTAATAATGCCAAGCATCAGAGATACCATATATATGTGTTGTCCTGCATTACGTCTTGAAATATGAGTTGATGTATGAAGTTCCAAAGAAAAAATTGTATATTTACTGTCTTGTGTTTTTTGTTTCTCTCAACAGAACATTCGGGCACAAAAGAAGGAGAGTAGCCACTACGAAATTGTTAAGAGCACAGGAGATTGTAGGACGTTCTCTTGAACCGTCATCTCGCCATTAGCACAATTTGGGTAGAAGTAGGTTGCACTTATAACCACTTAAATCACGTGTCTTAACAGCTTCACTTAATTATGGCACTGTAAATAGATTGGCACTGACGAGAGACTGAGAACGAATTGTGCATGACTAGTAACCACGATTAACTGGTCTAGAGATACCCCACCAGGACTAGACAGGGGTACTAAACCCATGATACCCCCCTTTTTTAGATTCTCTCAAATCAAACATTAAGATAATATATATGGTATATGTAGAGTAACATATGCAAACTACAAAATACCAAAAGGGTACTCAACCCGAGGTGACTGACAGAGCAGAATGGTATGGCACTTGGTCATATATCCCATCTAAAACTGAGGATATGTGGATTTGTAATAACTAATTAAGTATTATGAGGCTGAGGGGTCAGCAAACCACGAACGTTGTAATTGTTATTTAATTTTGTGAAACAGCACTCAAGTCTTTTATTTATGTCAACTGTAGCACGCTGCATCGTGCTGGTTATTGTCCCTTTAAATGTATGTGGAACGTGCAAATGGTCATGTGACCAAGACCCCGAGAGAGGTCGAAACGCGTCTATTTGCCAAATAAACCTGTTAATTTTCACCCCCACACCGGAGTGGCTCGTTTATTCCTGCCTGCAAAAGCAGGGATTACCTTCTGCATATATATAGATATATATATATATATATATATATATATATATATATATATATATATAAATAAATAAATATATATATATATATAAATATATATATATTCACTGAAAAAACCATAGGTTTCAGGCACGTTATAGTTAGAAATTAGCATTTAAAAAACCTTTGAAATTCACTGAAAAAACCATAGGTTTTAGGGACAGTTATAGTTAGTTGGACATTGCACTCGTACAAAACCCATGAAATTCCCCTGTTATAGTTAGTTCAGCTAACTATAACTCGCGCCTAAGCAATGCACTGCTGATGACGTCACATATTACATCACTCATGACATGGTCAGTGACATCACTGATGACATCACTGATGACATCACTGATGACATCATCCAGTGACTGTGTGTTTCTGTAAAGTTTAAATATGTTTAATATATATAGGGAAAGGCGTATTGAAGAATATGTGGGTGTATAAGTGTCTGAATGGATGATTTAGTACGTGAGTGACTGACTCTACAAGTGAGTGATTAAATGTATCTTACTGAATGCATGGGTTAGTGACTAAACTGTATGAATGTCTGTATCCGTCTGTTTGTTGGTGTGTAAGTGGATGCATGGATTTGCGAATAGCTACATGAGTGTCTATATGGGTTATTGATTGGTTCTCTGAGTATCTGTATGGCTGCCTGAGTGTTTGTGTGGGTGGGGTGTGTGTGACTCTATACATAGATGTGTGAGTGGGTGATTCACTGGGTGCATGATTTCAAGAGTGCATCTGTGATGGACTGCTTGGGTGGGTGAGTGTGTGTATGGGTGTGTTAGTGAGTGAATGTATATCTCAGTGGTACATGTGCGAGTAACTACATATGTAAAAGGCAGTATATATGTGTGTTAGAGTATTTAAATGGCTATAAGTGAGAGTGTGTTATTGTGAGAGTGGCTTTATGGATGCGTGTGTGCTTGTATCAGTTATTGTATAAGAGCGTAAGAATGTGCTAGTATTTGTATGAGTAAGTGAGCTGGTGTGTGTATAACTGTATAGGTGAGTAAATGGGTGTGTGATTAATTTTTTGCATGACTGACTAGGTGTGTGAGTACCTCTATGGATGAGTGGCGGTGTGTGAGTGTTTATATAGGTGTATGAGTGCATATGATAGTCCTGTACTGAGTGACTGTAAGTATGAGTGACTGTACAGGTGAGTGAGTGGATGTGTGTGTAGACCTAAGAATCAGTGAGTGGGTATGTAGTTTTTGGTGTTGGAGTGTCTATGGTTTTGAGAATGGCAGTCTGTAATTTAGAGTGGGTGTATCAAAAGTTATATTAGGGTGTGAGAAGATGCATGAAATTATCAAATGGATGATGTCATCAGTGATGTCATTTGAGATGTCATCAGTGATGTCATCAGTGATGTCACTGACCATGTCATGAGTGATGTAATATGTGACGTCATCAGCAGTGCATTGCTTAGGCGCGAGTTATAGTTAGCTGAACTAACTATAACAGGGGAATTTCACGGGTTTTGTACGAGTGCAATGTCCAACTAACTATAACTGTCCCTAAAACCTATGGTTTTTTCAGTGAATTTCAAAGGTTTTTTAAATGCTAATTTCTAACTATAACGTGCCTGAAACCTATGGTTTTTTCAGTGAATTTCAAAGGTTTTTTAAATGCTAATTTCTAACTATAACGTGCCTGAAACCTATGGTTTTTTCAGTGAATTTCAAAGGTTTTTTAAATGCTAATTTCTAACTATAACGTGCCTGAAACCTATGATTTTTTAAGTGAATTTCAAAGGTTTTTTAAATGCTAGTTTCTAACTATGCCAACAGAGGTAGGACATGTGAAGAAAGAAGAAAAAACGCACAGAAAGAAGCAAAAGATGTGCAGAAAGAACCAACAGAGGAGCAGAAAGAGGCCTTGTTGCAAAATCATCCTGTGCCCACAACTTTTTCAGACGGGTACTGGTGGTAACTGACTCTGACTAACCAGAGCCAGTGCGCGTTTGCACAGTGGTGAAGGGAGGGGGACCTGAGGTGACATGTGTGCAAACGCGCCCGTGGTGCGTTTTAAGTTGCGGGATTAAGTCCCCTTGAATCCTGAGGGTCCCTGGGGCCCAACTAGCCCCCAGGTACCTACAGTTAGGACCACAGAGCTGAGTTGAAGAGAGAGGCGTTCCGAGGCCACGCACCTTTTTCACCTCTCTGCAACGCAACTCTGTTGTGCTTACTGAAGGTACCTGGTGGGCTAGTTGGCCCCCAGGATTCAAAGGGAATTAACTCCCCAACTTAAAACGCACCACAGGGCGTGTTTGCGCACATGTCACCTGAGGCCCCGCCTCCTCCCTTCACCACTGTGCAAACGTGCCCCGTGGCGCATTTTAAGTTGGGGGATTAGGTCACCTTGAATCCTGAGAGTCCCTGGGGCCCAACTAGCCCACCAGGTACTTCCAGTAAGCACCACAGGCCTGCGTTGCAACGCCTGTAACAAATTGTGCAGTTGTGTTTAGATAGTGAAGAGGGTCGTGCTGGGGGTAATGTTTTAGGGTTTAGGGTAGTGCAGTGGTGTTTGTGTAGTGTAGGGGGTCATGCTGGGGGTAGATTTAGGGTTTAGGGTAGTGCGGTGGTGTTTGGGTAGTGTAGGGAGTCGTGCTGGGGGGAGTGTTTTAGGGTTTAGGGTAGTACAGTGGTGTTTGGGTAGTGTAGGGGGTCGTGCTGGGGTTAGTGTTTTAGGGTTTAGGGTAGTGCAGTGGTGTTTGGGTAGTGTAGGGGATACTGCTGGGGGTAGTGTTTTAGGGTTTAGGGTAGTGCAATGGTGTTTGGGTAGTGTAGGGGGTCGTGCTGGGGCTGGTGTTTCAGGGTTTAGGGCAGTGCAGTGGTGTTCGGGCAGTGTAGGGGGTCGTGCTGGGGCTGGTGTTTCAGGGTTTAGGGCAGTGCAGTGGTGTTCGGGCAGTGTAGGCGGTCGTGCTGGGGCTGTTGTTTCAGGGTTTAGGGCAGTGCAGTGGTGTTCGGGCAGTGTAGGGGGTCATGGTGGGGCTGGTGTTTCAGGGTTTAGGGCAGTGCAATGGTGCTCGGGCAGTGTAGGGGGTCGTGCAGGGGCTGGTGTTTCAAGGTTTAGGGCAGTGCAGTGGTGTTCGGGCAGTGTAGGGGGTCGTGCTGGGGCTGGTGTTTCAGGGTTTTGGGCAGAGCAGTGGTGTTCGGGCAGTGTAGGGGGTCATGCTGGGGGTAGTGTTTCAGGGTTTAGGGCAGTGCAGTGGTGTTCGGGCAGTGTAGGGGGTCGTGCTGGGGGTGGTGTTTCAGGGTTTAGGTCAGTGGTGTTTGGGCAGTGTAGGGGATCTTGCTGGGGGTGATGTTTCAGGGTTTAGGGCAGTGCAGTGGTGTTCGCGCAGTGTAGGGGGTCTTGCTGGGGGTAGTGTTTCAGGGTTTAGGGCAGTGCAGTGGTGTTCGGGCAGTGTAGGGGGTCATGCTGGGGGTGGTGTTTCAGGGTTTAGGGCAGTGCAGTGGTGTTCGGGCAGTGTAGGGGTCGTGAAGGGGGTGGTGTTTCAGGGTTTAGGGCAGTGCAGTGGTGTTCGGGCAGTGTAGGGGGTCGTGCTAGGGGTGGTGTTTCAGGGTTTAGGGCAGTGCAGTGGTGTTCGGGCAGTGTAGGGGGTCATGCAGGGGCTGGTGTTTCAGGGTTTAGGGCAGTGCAGTGGTGTTCGGGCAGTGTAGGGGGTCGTGCTGGGGGTAGTGTTTTAGGGTTTAGGGTAGTGCAGTGGTGCTTGTATAGTGTAGGGGGTCATGCTGGGGGTAGTGTTTTTGGGTTTAGGGTAGTGCAGTGGTGTTTGTGTAGTGTAGGGGGTTATGTTTTAGGGTAGTGCAGTGGTGTTTGGGTAGTGTAGGGGGTCGTGCTGGGGGTAGTGTTTTAGGATTTAGGTTAGTGCAGTGGTGTTTGGGTAGTGTAGGGGGTCGTGCTGGGGGTAGTGTTTTAGGGTTTATGGTAGTGCAGTGGTGTTTGTGTAGTGTAGGGGGTCGTGCTGGGGGTAGTGTTTTAGGGTTTAGGGTAGTGCAGTGGTGCTTGTGTAGTGTAGGGGGTCGTGCTGGGGTAGTGTTTAAGGGTTTAGGGTAGTGCAGTGGTATTTGTGTAGTGTAGGGGGTCATGTTTTAGGGTAGTGCAGTGGTGTTTGGGTAGTGTAGGGGGTCGTGCTGGTGGTAGTGTTTTAGGATTTAGGTTAGGGCAGTGGTGTTTGGGTAGTGTAGGGGGTCGTGCTGGGGGTAGTGTTTTAGGGTTTAGGATAGTGCAGTGGTGCTTGTGTAGTGTAGGGGGTCGTGCTGGGGGTAGTGTTTTAGGGTTTAAGGTAGTGCAGTGGTGTTTTTGTAGTGTAGGGGGGTCATGTTTTAAGATGCAATGCTCCAATACCTGACCATTCTGCACTACATAAAACTGCAAAAAAATAAAAATAAAAAGTGTTTTGCACACTTTTGTCATTGGGCTATATGTGGGCTACATCTGGGTAATATTTGTGCTACATTTGGGCTATTTTTTCACTGGTGGCCATCTTGGAAGACTTCTTTGTTATGAAGTTTCCTAATTTCTTCATTTACTGCAGTCTCCTCAGTAGGAAATGCTTTCAGTTTTTTACTTTGAGTCCATCAAGAAGGCATTCAGAATTGTGTCTCACATCTGCCATAAATTCAGAATGTTAGCACTCTAGTTGCTCATTAGATCACTGGAGTAAAGCTACTGCTCACCAGGGAGTTAACTGGTAGTCTGCTGCTGGTATTGAAAGTGATTGTTTCAGTCTGCATGTCAGATTTTCTAATGAAATAGAAGAGGATTTGAGATCTCACTTAAAACATGCCCTAATTTTTCTTTCTGCAGCACTAACCATAATTTCTATTTAAAAAAGAACCCCTCATTTTGTTCCTTTTTAAATTAAATGTTTTAAGTGTTACCGGTTTATTCCAAACAAGATGGCTTCAGGTATGCCATACTTTTGTCATAAGTAAGGCTGTTAGCGCTCTAGTTGTTCTTTAGAACACTCTGGGAAGCTGCAGTAGAACACAAAGGCATCAACTGGCAGGCTGCTCCTGTTGAAATATAACAGGAAGATATTTGAGATCACACTTGAAATATGTCCTAATTTTTCTTTCTACAGCACTAACCATAATTTCTATGACAAAATGAACCCCATCATTTTGTTCCTTTTTAAATTAAATGTTTTAAGTGTTACCAGTTTATTCCAATCAAGATGGCTTCAGGTGTGCCATACTTTTGTCATAAGTAAGGCTGTTAGCACTCTAGTTGTTCTTTAGAACACTCTGGGAAGCTGCAGTAGAACACAAAGGCATCAACTGGCAGGCTGCTCCTGTTGAAATATAACAGGAAGATATTTGAGATCACACTTGAAACATGTCCTAATTTTTCTTTCTACAGCACTAACCATAATTCTATGACAAAATGAACCCCATCATTTTATTCCTTTTTAAATTAAATGTTTTAAGTGTTACCCGTTTATTCCAATCAAGATGGCTTCGGTGTGCCATACTTTTGTCATAAGTAAGGCTGTTAGCACTCTAGTTGTTCTTTAGAACACTCTGGGAAGCTGCAGTAGAACACAAAGGCATCAACTGACAGTCTCTGCCCTTGTTGGATGTACATGTTTTACTGAGAATGTCAGACTTCATTCTCACATTAGTGAGAAAGATAATGTGAATTTACAGAAAATATGCTCTCATTTTAGCTTCTGGAGCACCTTCCAAACCTCCATGGGACAAGCATGAGAAAATAGTGTTCTCTCAAACATGATTCATGATATCCCAGCAGAAGGTTTTTCACATGGTAAAATCACCTTAGAATACACCACAATTCCAAAAATTAGTATGGTACCATCAACAAATAAATTCTAATGTAACTAAAGCCTGTTATCACCCTTTATAGTTCTCCTTTTGGTGACCCTCAAAATCTTCTATTCACTACAATGCATTTCAATGAGGTATTATCATTTATATTGGTCCCAAGATGGCTGCCAGCAATTCCAGGATGAAGTGCTGACAGCCAATCAGATTTCACGATGACATGTGTGGTTAGGCTCCGCCCAGATATATATGTGACTTTACTTTTGATTTTCTCAGGAACTACTGAACGGATTTACACCATTTAAGCAAAAGGCACGACACTGAACCAAGGGCTACCTCTTTGCCAAATTTGGTGTAATTCCGTTCAGCAGTTCGGGCTGTAGCTGCGACTAAAGGTTCCTATGGAAAAATGAATGGGGAAAACGCGTTTTGGGACCCTCCTTTTTCTCGGCCCCCGCTTGACGTATCACCCCGAGACTTTCAGGATAGGAGCGGACCGGAGCGCCCCAACAAGTTGGAAACTTTCGCGAAGATTCGTCAACCGGCGCCAACGTTATTTCAAATAGAATGTCGCGGATTTCCTATGGATAATAGGTTTTAACTATAACTATCTACTGGCGACCGCCAGTAGATAATATACACATATATATACGCATATATATATATGCATACATATATATACATATATACGTATGTATTCAAAAGAGGCTCCATTTTGCCGGGGGCCTTCGACCCTGCAGGGCGGGCTCTTAACAAACAAGAATGGAGAATCCTGTTAAGGTAAGTTCACACAAAGAATAGAGCCCAACTCCGTCTCACTGGCAAGCTGACTTTATTCGTCTAATGGCGTTGCAGCAGTATGAACACTCTTTAAATCCTTACGCGTTTCGGCGCGAAGCGCCTTCTTCACAGGTGAGTGTTATTAATGTCCATGTGGTCATGTGGCCAAAAGCAACCAACTACAGGCCTCAGAATGCATCAATTTCATATACCCATAGCGTGCACTGGTGTATAATTCCTTACTGCTCAATAGCGTTACTTTCAACACCACAATGTCACAAAATTCACTTGCCATAGTTTGTGATGCATGCTGCTTAAATTGTATCCGCACAGTGCGTGATCCTGCTGCCGCACTTCTTAATTTGCTCGACACGCGGAGTTTCCAGAGAGAGACTCAACTCCCTCTTCTCCCTTTCTCCCTCGCGCACCATCTAGCCACGGAAATCCATTTTCGGCTGGTGCGTCTGTAGAGCGGGTCATGCCCCCTACGTATGTATATATATATATATACATATATATGTGCATACATATATACATATATATGTGTATATATGTGTCTGTATATATATATATATATATATTACCTACTGGCGGTCGCCAGTAGGTAGTTATAGTTAGGACCTTGTTTCTATTCAAAAAGCGTTTTTTCTTTTCCAGTTTTTAATTTTTTTTTTAAGTAAATGAGTCAGGCACTGGGGGTTGAGGTCCCCAGGGCCCACAAAATATTAAGAGAAGGGGGGCCACACAGCCCCCAACCAAGAGCACGCCAGGAGGCGCATTTGCAGAGTGGTGGACAAAGGGGAGGGTGGCCTGTGTCCACCTCTCAACAATCCCGCTGTGTGGGGCTTACTGGAGGTAACAGGTAGACTAGTTGGCCCCTAACCACCCCAAGCAGCGAAGGGGACTTTAATCACCGTCGAAGAGCGTGCCAGGGAGCGTGTTTGCAGACTGGTGGGCAAAGGGGGCGTGGCCTGCTATGAGAACTTACCAATGCTGCTGTGTGGGACTTACTGGAGGTAATAGGAGGGGTAGTTGGCCCCCAAGGTTGTCCTTGGTGGTGGAAGGCCCTTTGCAAACCTAGAATGGTCACCTGTTACTTATTGCTAAATGTGGGTATTAAATTGGTACTAATGGTGTGCAAACCACTCTTGCTTCTTTCTGCGCCTCTCTTGCCTCTTTCTGCATTTCTGTTGCTTCTTTCTGCACCTTTCTATCTTTTTCTGCACTTCTTTTGCCTCTTTCTGCACCTCACTTGCTTCTTTCTGTATCCCTCTTGCCTCTTTCTGAAACCTTCTTTCCTCTTTCTGCACATCTTTTGCCTCTTTCTGTACCCCTGTTCCCTCTTTCTGCACCTCTCCTGCCTGTTTCTGCACCTTTCTTGCCTCTTTCTGCACTTCTCTTGCCTCTTTCTGCACCTCTGTTGTTTCTTTCTGCACTTCTCTTGCCTCTTTCTGCACATCTCTTGCCTCTTTCTGCACCTCTTTTGCTTCTTTCTGCACTTCTCTTGCTTCTTTCTGCACCTCTGTTCCTTCTTTCTTTCAGCACCCCTCTTGCCTCTTTCTGCACCCTTCTTCCCTCTTAGTGCTACTCTCTTGCCTCTTTCTACATCTCTCTTCCCTCTTTCTGCACCCCTCTTGCCTCTTTGTGTATCTCTGTTCCTTCTTTCTGCACTTCTCTTGCCTCTTTCAGCACCCCTCTTGCCTCTTTCTGCACCCTTCTTCCCTCTTAGTGCTACTCTCTTGCCTCTTTCTACATCTCTCTTCCCTCTTTCTGCACCCCTCTTGCCTCTTTGTGCACCTCTGTTCCTTCTTTCTGTATCTCTCTTGCAAATTTCTGCACATCTCTTGCCTCTTTCTGCCCCCCTGTTTTCTTTCTGCACCTTTCTTCCTCTTTCTGGACTTCTGTTGCCTCTTTCTGCATTTCTCTTGCTTCTTTCTACACCTTTCTTCTTCTTTCTGCACCTCTCTTGCCTCTTTCTGCACTTCTCTTGCTTCTTTCTGCGCCTTTCTTCCTCTTTCTGAAAATGTCCTACCTACTTAGGCATAGTTAGAAATTAGCATTTAAAAAACCTTAGAAATTTACTGAAAAAACCAGAGGTTTCAAGGAAGTTATAGTTAGGAATTAGCATTTAAAAAACCTTAGAAATTCACTGAAAAAACCATAGGTTTCAGGGGCGTTATAGTTAGAAATTATCATTTTTAAAACCTTTGAAATTCACGGAAAAAAAACAGGTTTTAGAGACGTTATAGTTAGTTGGACATTTCACTCGTACAAAACCAGAGAAATTCGGCCGTTATAGTTAGTTGAGCTAACTATAACTCACGCCTGCTGATGACGTCACATATTACATCACTCATGACATGGTCAGTGACATCACTGATGACATCTCAAATGACATCACTGATTACATCATCCACGTGATCATCTGATGCACCTCCTCATACCCTAATAAAACCTTTGATACACCCACTCTAAAATACAGACTACCAATATCGAAACCATAGACAGACCAATAGCAGTTAGTACATACCTGCTCAGTGATTCATACGACTACACAAACATCCACTCACTAACCCATACAGTCACTCATACAAGCAGTCATTCATCAATACAGCCACTGATATATCCACTCATACACCCATATAGACACTCACACACTGCCACTCACCCAAAGAGTTACTCAAACACCTAGTCAGTCACCCAAAGAATTAATTACACTGCCAGTTTCTCACCTATACAGTTATACACACACACCACCTCACTTATTCATTCAGATAGTATCATATACATACTCTCTTTAACAATTACTGACATAAGCACACACATATCCATGCAGCCACTGTCACAATCACTCACTGTCACATATACTCACTTATATACTCCAACACTCACATATACTGCCTTTCACATATGTAGTTACTTACACATATACCACTGAGACATCCATTCACTCACCAACACAGCTATACATTCACTCACTCACCCATACAGTCCCTAACACACGTACTCATAAACCCATACACCCAGTGAATCACCCACTCACACATCCGTGCAGGGAGTCACACCCCCCCACCCACCCACACAGACACTCAGTCACCCATACAGGTACTCAGACAACCAATCATTAACCCATATAGAAACTGATGTAGCTACTCACCAACCCATGCAGCCACTTACACACCAACTGACAGACTGATACAGACATTCACACAGGTTAATCATTTACCCATGCATTCACTAAGACACGTTTAATCACTCACTTATATAGTCAGTCACGCACCCACTAAATCATCCATTCAGACACTCATACACACATTCATTCTTCAATACACCTTGGCATATATATATATATATATATATATATATATAACATTCTTGAACTTTTTAGAGACACTCAGTCACTGGATGATGTCATCAGTGATGTCATCAGTGATGTCATTTGAGATGTCATCAGTGATGTCATCAGTGATGTCACTGACCATGTCATGAGTGATGTAATATGTGACGTCATCAGCAGTGCATTGCGGGGGCGCGAGTTATAGTTAGCTCAACTAACTATAACGGCCGAATTTCTCTGGTTTTGTAAGAGTGAAATGTCCAACTAACTATAACGTCCCTGAAACCTGTGTTTTTTTAGTGAATATATATATATATATATATATATATATATATATATATATTCACTGAAAAAAAACACAGGTTTCAGGGACGTTATAGTTAGGCTGACATTTCGCTCGTACAAAAACAGAGAAATTCAGCCGTTATAGTTAGCTGAGAACTCGCGCCCCCGCAATGCACTGCTGATGATGTCACATATTACATCACTCATGACATGGTCAGTGACATCACTGATGGCATCACTGATGACATCTCAAATGACATCACTGATGACATCATCCATTAGAGCAGGGAGGCCGTCCGACCCCCATCTGGTGAGTAGCAAACATGCTGGCACTCCAAGCGTGATTGATAATATGTCTTCTTTGTTGATCTAATTGTTATACTACACCGCAGTATGTGCGGAGGTGTAATAATCCTCAATATATATTGCTGTGTACATGACTATCTGAGCAGCATATAAGTGATGGTTCATTGAGTAGGGCCAAGTCTATTGGTCTTTTGACTTAACCCTGATTTTTTTGGAGTGAGTACAATAAACGTACTTTGCACAATTATAACAATGCATAGACGTAAATTGTTGACGTTGCAGTGTATGGCTAGACAATTCGTGAACTTGCCCATATAGCCGTTACACTGTGTATGCTCCACCGGCACAAAATCTAACTTCCAATCCAATTGGACGACAGTTTTGGAGTGAGAGTGTGCGTTTTTGCAACAAACCATTTGTTTTAATAGCATCTTCGCCACACTCTAAATAAAAACTAAAATATACAATTCATGAAGCCATGTAATTAGTTTAGCTGCAATGGCTTTTTATCATTTTTTGTGAAATCACGAAAAGATTTGTTTGTTATTTTCCTCATGAATTTTTTAGTTAACAGATTTTAAAGCATCAACCAGTTTGCTAAAGTGAAGTCCAGGTATGTAATGTATATAATTCTGATTAAACAAGGATCACGCTCAGATAGAGCTAGGGTAGTTCCTGTTTTTCTATTTAAGGTTTGGATTTCGTTTTTTCATTTTTTCATAGAATACCACATCGTCAATGTAAAAACGTTGATGTTCGTATATAGAACTTACCATTGAAATTTGTGGCACATCTGCTGGCTATAATGGGTAAGCAGGTATATATTATTTAGGTAATATCATAATTAAATCATAAATATTAATATGATCAAATAATACATTTGCTTTTCTTGCTCCCTTGTATATCTGAGGACAGCCCGACAGAGCTGATTTTAATTTTTTAAGTCATGTACTACGGTGGCTCTAACGGACAGAGAGAAGGCTTTTAGTATCAATTTTGAAAGGTATGCTACAACATCTGTACCTACGAGTGTAATAATTACAGAGTCGAGTAGAATGTATTATAACTACTTGACACTAGATATTGAGATAATGATACAATCTCTTTTTACTTTGTAGGCACTATCATTGCAGCCTTCTTATGTGGTTTGAGGTTTTACCCTCCACAGATTATGTAATTTGAACATACATTATTCTAATTACAAGGTATGTCATAACCACACACAGTTTATGTATAATATATAGGATGTGTTTATGAAATAATCTGCTTCTCTATTTAATCTGACCCTATTTCATGTTAACTGTGTAGTAGTTAACCTCATACCCCTGATGGCAGCTTCTTTGTAAGATTAAGGAAGATGGCCTTTGGCTGACTATGGATGTATTATGGGTTCACTAGAGGCACCCTTGAATTAATTAAACAGGGTGAAATTATAACGTGGAATAAAGAATTAACGAACTTTGAAGATAGGTTGTTGAAAATCTATTAATAAAATCTTTCGAGGGGGATCAAGTGTCAAGTGTATGTGTTGGTATATCTAGATAGTACAGAATAATTGCATGAATATAGTAATGCGTAATAAATAACATGACTAGCCTTTAATATGTACATGTATCTAAACGAAATGTCTTTGCATTTAGATTTTATGAAAACTTTTAGTCCTGAGGAAGGTGAAAAAATCAAGGTGTCCCCGAAACGCTGTGTCGACTGTTTTTAAAGTTTTTATTTGTTTTGTGATTTTTTTAGATTGTAAACTCCAGTGGGAGGAGTGTTATGACATTAATTGTATTAATATGTGATAAAATTTGCATGTTCATAAATACATTTTTTACATAAAATAATTTTTTTTACTCATATACATTTTTGTCCTTAAATGTTGATAATATGTAAGTTTGTCTTGGACATTGTTTTTGTTAGTTTGGTTGCATGTATTTAGAGACACTTGATCCTAAGTGAGGCGGTTGCCCTCTCTATAATCTATTGTAGGGACTTTTTGTGTCTTTCTCTCATCATTCAGTGAGTGTCAGTGTTTCTAAAAAGTTTAAGAATCTTATTACCTACTGGCAGTCGCCAGTAGGTAGTTATAGTTAGGACCTTGTTTCTATTCAAAAAGCATTTTTTCTTTTGCCAATATCTTTGGTGCCGTTTGACGAATCGTCGTGAAATTTTCTAAACTAATGGTTCACTCAGGTCAGCTTCTGGCTTGAAAGTATCGGGGTGATTCGTCATGCGGGGGCCGAGAAAAAAGGGGGGTCCCAAAACGTGTTTTCTCCATGTTAATTTCTATAGGAACTTTAGACACGGCTACAGCCCGAACTGCTGAACGGAATTACACCAAATTTGGCAAAAAGGTAGCTCTTGGTTCAGAAAGCGCCCTTTTTTTAAATGGTGTAAATTCGCTCAGTAGTTTTTTAAATATTAAAGGAAAAAGAAATTTATATATCTGGGCGGAGCCTAACCACACATCTTATCATGAGATCTGATTGGCTGAAAGCACTTCATCCAAGAAGTGTTGGCAGCCATCTTGGGACCAATATACATGATAGCACCCCATTAAAATGCATTGTAGTGAATGGAAGGTTTTGAGGGTCACCAAAAGGAGAACGTATAAAGGGTGATAACAGACTTTAGTTACATTATAAAGCATTTGTTGATGGCACCATACTAATTTTAGGAATTGTGGTGTGTTCTAAGGTGATTTTACCCTGTGAAAAAACCTTCTGCTGGGATATCATGAATCATGTTTGAGAGAAAACTATTTTCTCATGCTTTTCCCATAGAGGTTTGGAAGGTGCTCCAGAAGCTAAAATGAGCGCACATTTTCTGTAAATTCACATCATCTTTCTCAGTCATGTGAGAATGAAGTCTGACATTCTCAGTAAAACATGTGCATCCAACAAGGGCAGAGACTGTCAGTTGATTCCTTTGTGTTCTACTGCAGCTTCCCAGAGTGTTCTAAAGATTAACTAGAGCGCTAACAGTCTTACTCTTGACAAAAGTATGGCACACCTGAAGCCATCTTGATTGGAATAAAGTGGACTTCCCTGGTGAGCAGTAGCTTTACTACAGTGATCTAATTAGCAACTAGAGTGCTAACATTCTGAATTTATGGCAAATGTGTGACACATCTGAATGCCTTTTTGATGGAATCAAAGTAAAAAACTGAAAGCATTTACTACTGAGGAGACTGCAGTAAATGAGGAAATTAGGAAACTTCATAACAAATAAGTCTCCCAAGATGGCCACCAGAGACAAAAGAGCCCAAATGTAGCACAAATATCACCCAGATGTAGCCCACGTATAGCCCAATGACAGAATGTCCCAGAGTGTTCTAAATAACAACTAGAGCGCTAACAGTCTTACTTATGACAAAAGTATGGCACACCTAAAGCCATCTTGATTGGAATAAACTGGTAACTCTTGAAACATTTAATTTAAAAAGTAACACAATGAGGGGGTTCATTTTGCCATAGAAATTCTGATTAGTGCTGCAGAAAGAAAAACTAGGGCACATTTTGAGTGACCTCTCAAATCCTCTTCTATTTCATAAAAAATTCTGACATGCAGACTGAAACATGCACTTTCAATACCAGCAGCAGACTTCCCTGGTGAGCAGTAGCTTTACTACAGTGATCTAATGAGCAACTAGAGTGCTATCATTCTGAATTTATGGCAAATGTGTGACACATCTGAATGCCTTCTTGATGGAATCAAAGTAAAAAACTGAAAGCATTTCCTACTGAGGAGACTGCAGTAAATGAGGAAATTAGGAAACTTCATAACAAATAAATCTCCCAAGATGGCCACCAGAGACAAAAGAGCCCAAATGTAGCACAAATACCACCCAGATGTAGCCCACGTATAGCCCAATTACAGAAGCGTGCAAGACACTTTTTATTGTTTTTTTCTTTGTAGTTTTATATAGTGCAGACTGGTCAGGTATTGGAGCGTTGCATCTTACTTGGACCCCTTAGTGCGTATTTTGCACAAAGTACTTGAGATTGATCTTGCGAAACATTGAACTTTACTATTCTGTTAAACTGAAGTTGCTCTGAGCCGGGCTTTGTAACAACCGTTTTTACCTATTGGTTTTAATTAATTCTCATTGTATTGTATTAAGACAGAGGATTTACTGTTTTTATGTACACTTTTATGATCTATGTTTCTAAATCAGATCGAATAAAGTTTATTGAATTGAATTGAATTGAAGTCTCCCAAGATGGCCACCAGAGAAAAAGGAGCCCAAATGTAGCACAAATAGCACCCAGATGTAGCCCACGTATAGCCCAATGACAGAAGTGTGGAAAACACTTTTTATGTTTTGTTTTTTTGCAGTTTTATATAGTGCAGACTGGTCAGGTATTGGAGTGCTTTACATGAGCATTGGTTACATCACACAAGGACACATTCATTTTGGTTGTAGACATGGGGAGATTAAGTGATTTGACCAGAATCACAGAATGTCGAGCTGAAGCAGAAACTCCAACCTGGTTCCCCAGTTGCAAAGTCTGCAGCTCTGGAAGTAACACCACATCCTCTCTCCTAAGTGCAACATTTAATCAAGTAGTCAACTGGATAACAAAACATAAAGATAACAAATAATTTATAAGTGCTTTGTCGCTATTTGAGAACTCAGAAAATATGTCCTCATTTTAGTTTTTTAGAGCACTAACCATAAATTCGATGCAAATAAGACCCTCTCATTTCTATCATTTCTAAGGGAAATGCTTTAGGTATTACAGTTTTGATTACATCAAGATGACGTCAGGCGTAACACACTTTTGTAATAAATATAGAATGTTAGCAATGTAGTTGTTCATTAGGATACTGTTGAGAGGCAGAGGTCAGGGCCACGGACTCGGAAAATTGAAGGCAGGTAGGAGGGTGCAGAGGCAACAATTTAACCACACTGGGCAGGCAGGAAGGGCAGTGGCAGCACAACAGACTACGGAGGGCAGTGGAAAGGGTGGCAGGGGCAACAAACCAACAATGCAGGACAGGCAAGAGAGGCTGTGGCAATATTATAGACCATTGTGGGCAGAAGGAAGGGGCAGTGGTAGTACAACCATACATGCCAACAGACCCGATTCAGCCAGGAAACACCCAATGTTTTTAAGCCCAAATGAGCTTTATTTTATCTGTCTCCTGTCTACAATCTCCTCTTTTTCAATGTAAGTCAATGGGGAAAATCAATTCCCCAGTTTTCTTTTCAAGATCTCCCTCTTACCAAGTTCAAAATGTTAGCAAGTATGGTACATTGGATCATGGAAGGCAGGAGGAATTGCAGTAGGAACATGGACTTGGATAACAGAGGACAGGAGGGACATGGACAGTTGCACCAAACTGACCTTACAGGGCAGGCATCAGAGTTTGCAGCAGCACAATACTTCACACAGGGCATGCGGGACGGCAGTGCAGCACAACAATCCATGTGAAGCAATAAGGATTGGACAGGACCATGCACATGGACAACAGAGAACAGAGGGGAAAGAGGCAATGGCAGCAAGCTGACCATAATGGACAGACAGGAGAGAAAGCTGCAGCATAACGGACCATAAAGGGCAGGAGGGAGGGATCAGGGGCATTACAATGGAACAGACAAGCCAGGAGGGAGGGAATAGGGGTCTGCACATAGAAAACAGAGGGCAGGGGGCAAGGCAGGAGCAGCAAGCTGACCATGGAGGTCAGGCATGATGGGCACTAGAAGCACAACACACCATGGAGAGCAACAGTGAGACTATAATGGCATACACACAGACCATGGAGGGAAGGTGGGAGGGGGTCAGGGGCAGCTAGCTGACCACACAGGGAAGGTGGGAAGGGCCGTGGCAGCACAGAAGACCATGCATGGCAAGCGGGAGGGTTAGTGGCAGAACAATGGCAATGATGGGCAAGAAGGAGGGGGCAGAGGCATGCACAAGGACCATGGAGGATAGAAGGGAGGGGTCGGAGCTGGGCACAGACAAGAGAGTTCAGGGGAAGGGGCCTCACAACAGACCACGCGGGGCAGGCAGAAGGAGCAGTTGCAGCACAACAGACCAGGGAGGGCAGAAGGGTGTGGCAGTAAAATGGACCATGGAGGACAGGGGAAGGAAATAGGGGCATGGAATGTGGACAGGCAGGGTGGAGGTGGCAGGGACAGGTTACAGTCATCTGACAATGCTAGGCAGGTGGGAGGGGAGTGGCAGCTCAACAGAACACTCAGAGTAGATAGGAGGGGCAGGTCCATGGAACATGTTGGCCAAAAAGGATGGAGCAGGGGCATTCATACAGACATCGGAGGGCAGGGGGAAGGAGAGTAGGGGCAGCAAGCTAAGCACAGAGGCTAAGCAGGAGGTCAATGATGGGGCATAGAATTGGGCAATGGAGGGCAGGAGGAGTGGACCATGCTAAATGGAGGGCAGTGGCAGCACATCAGACCATGCATGGCAGGAGGGAGGAGGCTAGTGCATGGATTCAGACAACAGAGGATAGGGAGGAAGTGGATGGGGCAGCAAGCTAACTGTTCACAGAAGGCGGGAAGGCCAGTGGCAGAACAACGGCCACACGGCTGTAATGAGGGAGCAGGGGCATGGACTTGGACAATGGATGGCAAGGAGGAGGGGAGGCAGGAGCAGCAAGCTTGGGTGGGGGCAGCACAATGCCAGGCCCTGCTTCCAACCCCCACCATCCATTGTGATAGGCATCTTACTTAACGTTAAAAAAAACCTAGAAATTTGCGGAAAAAAACAAAGATTACAGGAACGTTATAGTTAGACTCAGATTTCACTCGTACAAATCCAGTGAAATTCAGCAGTTATAGTTACCTGAGCTAACTATAACTTACTCCCCCGCAATGCACTGCTTATGACCTCAGACATTACATCATTCATGACATGGTCAGTGACATCACTCATGACATCACTCATGACATCTCAAATGAGCTGTGAATGGAATGGAACTATAATCGCTAGAACTTTATTTAGGGATAGTGTGTGTATATTAACACGCCCTTTTTTCTTTTCTTTCATGTAAGAACCATTATAATACGCAACGTTCCCATATTAATATGGCCGATAGCCTTTCACTTTAAAGTAATGTGTAGTCCATTGTTTATGTTGATGTTTGCAATCATAAGTATGTTTATTATGAACAAGTCACATTGACGAACATACAGGTGCGGCGGTCACGGGGCAAGATATGCTGACATGACATTGTGTGCATATTAACACTTGTTTTCTTTTCTTTATTGTATCAATTCCTGAATTTTCACATCGTGCCCAGGCCAATATGGCCACCAGCTTTTTGGATTAATGTAATGTGTAGTCCTTTGTTAATGTTGGCAATTGGAGGCATTTGTACATTTAAATAAGGAAGCTACAATGACGTCTTGTATCGTTATCAAGGTTCGGACGAGCTGAAACGTGTGGATCGCGTCCTTTGCAGATTAAATACTTCCAAACTACAACCTGAGTGCTGATTCCTTCATTGTAAGAGTGAGAGGAGATTGAATACATATATATAAAATTCATTGAAAAAACCACAGGTTTCAGGAACGTTATAGTTAGAAATTAGCATTTAAAAAACCTTAGATATTCACTGAAAAAACCACAGGTTTCAGGGACGTTATAGTTAGTCTGAGATTTCACTCGTACAAAACCATAGAAATGCAGCTGTTATAGTTAGCTGAGCTAACTATAACTCACGCCCCCGCAATGCACTGCTGATGACGTCACATATTACATCACTCATGACATGGTCAGTGACATCACTGATGACATCTCAAATGACATCACTGATGGCAGCATCCACTTAATCTCTGATGCACCTACTCACATCCTAATATAACCTTTCATACACCCACTCTAAAATACAGACTACCATTCTCGAAACCATAGACACACCAATACCAGTTAGTACATACCCACTCACTGATTCATAAGTCTACACACACATCTACTCACTCACCCATACAGTCACTCATACATGCAGTCACTCATCAATACAGCTACTATTATATGCACTCATACACCCATACAGACACTTACATACCGCCACTCACCGATAGAGTTACTCACACACCTAGTCAGTCACCCAAAGAGTCAATCACAATGCCATTTACTCACCTATACAGTTATACACACACCACCTCACTTATTCAGATACTAACACATACTTACTCTCTTATACAATCACTGACAAGCACACACTCATCCATACATCCACTCTCACAATCACTCACTTTAACATACAGTCACTTATATACTCCAACACTCACATATACGGCCATTCACATATGTAGTTACTCACACATATACCACTGAGACATCCATTAACTCACCAACACAGCCATATGCACACTCACTCACCCATCCAGCCCCTCGCAGATGCACTCATGAACCCATACACCCAGTGAATCACCCACCCACACATCCATGCAGGTAGTCACACAACACACAGATACTCAGGCACCCATACAGGTACTCAGACAACCAATTAATAACCCATATAGATACTCATGTACCTATTCACCAATCCATGCAGCCACTTACACACCAACTGACAGACTGATACAGACATTCACACAAATTAGTCACTCACACATACATTCACCCAGACATGTATAATCACTCACTTATACAGTCAGTCACACACTGACTGAATTATCATATATATATCACATTCTTAAACTTTTTAGAAACACTCACAGTCACTGGATGATGTCATCAGTGATGTCATTTGAGATGTCATAAGTGATGTCAATGACCATGTCATGAGTGATGGAATATGTGACGTCATCAGCAGTGCATTGCGGGCGTGAGTTATAGTTAGCTCAGCTAACTATAACGGCTGAATTTCTCTGGTTTTGTATGAGTGAAATGTCAGACTAACTATAACGTCCCTGAAACCTGTGGTTTTTTCAGTGAATATATATATATATATACACCAAGGTGTATTCAAAGAATGAGTGGGTGTATGAGTGTCTGTATGGATGATTTCTTGGGTGTGTGACTGACTGTATGAGTGAGTGATCAAACATGTCTTAGTGAATGTATGGGTGAGTGACTAATCTGTGTAAATGTGTGTATCAGTCTGTCAGTTGGTGTGTACCTGGCTGCATGGGTTGGTGAGTAGGTACATGAGTGTCTATATGGGTTATTGATTATTTGTCTGAGTACCTGTATGGGTGCCTGAGTGTCTGTGTGGGTGGGTAAGGGGCTGTGTGACTCCTTGTATGGATGTATGAGTGGGTGAATCCCTGGGTATATGGGTTCATGAGTGCGTCTGTGAGGGATGGTATGGTTGAGTGAGTGTGTATATGGCTGTGTTGGTGAGTGTATGGATGTCTCAGTGGTATATGGGTGAGTAGCTGCATATGTGAAAGGCAGTATATGTGAGTGTTGGAGTATATAAGTGACTGTATGTGTGAGTGAGTGAGTTAGTGAGTGAGTGTGAGAGTGGCTATATGGGTGGATGTGTGCTTGTGTAAGTCATTGTAGAAGAGAGTAAGTATGTGTTACTATCTGTATGAATAAGTGAGGTGGTGTGTGTATAACTGTATAGGTGAGTAAATGGGTAGTGTGATTGATTCTTTGGGTGACTGACTAGGCGTGTGAGTAACTCTATGGGTGATTGGCGGTGTGTGAGTGTCAGTATGGGTGTATGAGTGCATATATCAGTGGCTGTATTTATGAGTGACTACGCGTATGAGTGACTGTATGAGTGAGTGGATGTGTGTGTAGACCAATGAATCAGTGAGTGGGTATGTACTAACTGGTATTTGTGTGTCTATGGTTTCGAGAATGGTAGTGCGTATTTTCGAGTGGGTGTATGAAAGGTTATATTAAGGTGTGAGGAGGTGCATCAGATATTAAGTGGATGATGTCATCAGTGATGTCATCAGTGATGTCATTTGAGATGTCATCTGTGATGTCATCAGTGATGTTACTGACCATGTCATGAGTGATGTAATATGTGACGTCATCAGCAGTGCATTGCGGGGGCGCGAGATATAGTTAGCTCAGATTACTATAACAGCCGAATTTCTCTGTTTTTGTATGAGTGAAATGTCAGCCTAACTATAACATTCCTGAAACCTATGGTTTTTTCAGTGAATTTTTAAGGTTTTTTAAATGCTAATTTCTAACTATGCCTACATAGGTAGGACAATTGCAGAAAGAGGAAAAAAGGTGCAGAAAGAAGCAAGAGAAGTGCAGAAAGAGGCAACAGAAGTCCAGAAAGAGGAAAAAAGGTGCGGAAAGAAGCAAGAGATGTGCAAAAAGAGGAAAAAAGGTGCAGAAAGAAGCAAGAGAAGTACAGAAAGAGGCAAGAGAGGTGCAGAAAGAGGAAGAAAGGTGCAGAAAGAAGCAAGAGAAATGCAGAAAAAGGCAACAGAAGTCCAGAAAGAGGAAAAAAGGTGCAGAAAGAAGCAAGAGATGTGCAGAAAGAGGAAAAAAGGTGCAGAAAGAAGCAAGAGAAGTGCAGAAAGAGGCAAGAGAGGTGCAGAAAGAGGAAGAAATGTGCAGGAAGAAGCAAGAGAAATACAGAAAGAGGCAACAGAAGTCCAGAAAGAGGAAAAAAGGTACAGAAAGAAGCAAGAGATGTGCAGAAAGAGGGGTGCAGAAAGAGGCAAGAGGGGTGCAGAAAGAGGCAAGAGAAGTGCAGAAAGAAGGAACAGAGGTGCACAAAGAGGCAAGAGGGGTGCAGAAAGAGGGAAGAGAGATGTAGAAAGAGGCAAGAGAGTTGCACTAAGAGGGAAGAAGGGTACAGAAAGAGGCAAGAGGGGTGCAGAAAGAAGCAACAGAGGTGCAGAAAAAAGCAAGAGAAATGCAGAAAGAAGCAACAGAGGTGCAGAAAGAGGCAAGAGGGGTGCAGAAAGAGGCAAGAGAAGTGCAGAAAGAAGAAACAGAGGTGCAGAAAGAGGCAAGAGAGGTGCAGAAAGAGGGAAGAAGGGTGCAGAAAGAGGCAAGAGGGGTACAGAAAGAAGCAAGTGAGTTACAGAAAGAGGCAACAGGGGTGCAGAAAGAGGCAAGAGAGGTGCAGAAAGTGGAAGAGATGAGCAGAAAGAGGCAAAAGAAGTGCAGAAAAAGAAAGAAAGCTGCAGAAAGAAGCAACAGAAATGCAGAAAGAGGCAAGAGAGGCGCAGACAGAAGCAAGAGTGGTTTGCACACCATTAGTACCAATTTAATACCCACATTTAGCAATAAGTAACAGGTGACCATTCTAGGTTTGCAAAGGCCCTTCCACCACGCTGTAACACTTGTCGCTGCATTTTTGGTAACGTTTGAGCCGTTTGAGCTAGAAACAAGGTTTTTTTGTTTTAATCAGCAGATTATGCTGCAGATGATGGATTATGTGGTAAATGCGGAAAATTTGTAATTGTGCGAAAGTCAATGCAGCCAAACAGTCGCATAATTCCAGTGGCCCTGCTCATACATCTGACTCAGTCCAGAAGTGCTCCTCAGTGGTTCCTTCTTTTTTTTGTCTCATTGAGTTGATAGTTCAGCTTCTATGGAAACGAGGAAGACTAAACCTGAGGTTACCACTCCATTACACAGACTACCATACCACATATTTACTTTCCATAACACATAATCCCACTCTACATAATTCCTATACACTAAATACCACATTCTTTCTATCCACATAATTTCACTGCACAACATACCACATAATTCCACTACACACAACCTACATCCCCTCCACTCCAAGAAACATTAGTAAAACACTTTTACATTTACAACGCCAATAGCTCTAACTCCCGCAAATGCGAAACCTATTACATTGCTAATGCTTCTTTAACTAGTAGTCGCGTTTGCAGAGAGGTGGAGAAAGGGGGCTGGGCCTCGAAACCAGCGTTCAGGAATTCCGCTGCGTAGGACTTACAGGAGGTACCAGGAGGGCTTCTTGGCCCCCAAAGTCCCTCAGGAGAAAAGTGGACTTCATCCCCCAACCCATAGTGTGCCAGGAGGTGCGTTTGCAGAGTGGTGGAGAAAGGGGGGCATGGCCTCCGAAGACCTCTTAGCAATCCCACTGTGTGGGACTTACTGGAGGTAACAGGAGGGGTAGTTGGCCCCCAAGGACAACCTTGGTGACCAACTACCCCTCCTATTACCTCCACTAAGTCCCACACAGCAGCATTGGTAAGTTCTCATAGCAGGCCATGCCCCCTTTGCCCACCAGTCTGCAAACGCGCTCCCTGGTGCACTCTTCGATGGAATTAAAGTCCCCTTCGCTGCTGGAGGCTGTTAGGGGCCAACTAGCCTACCTGTTACCTTCAGTAAGCCCCACTCAGTGGGTTTGCTGAGAGGTGGACACAGGCCACACCCCCTTTGTCCACCACTCTGCAAACGCGCCTCCCGGCGCTCTTGGTTGGGGGATGAAGTCCCCTTGCCTCCTGAGGGTCCCTGCGGGCCAACTAGGCCACCAGGAACCTCCAGTAAACCCCACACAGCTGGATTGCTGAGAGTGGTCTGAGGCCACGCCCCCTTTATACACCACTCTGCAAACACGCCGCCTGGTGCACTGCTGCTCAGGGGATGAAGTCCACTTTAGTCCTGAGGTCCTCAGGACACAAGAGGACCTCATCGCCACACCAGCAGTGCGCCAAGAGGCGCGTTTGCACCCTACGCGAATCCTGCTGAAAATATTTTTAAAAAATGCTTTTTTGGGCCCTCCCCTGACCAGGCCTAGGGGGTCAGGGTGTTTCTACCCTGCCCCCTTTTCTTTTTATTAATCATTTTCTTCCCTTTTTGCTTGTGACTCGGTCTTACCGAGTCACAAGATGGCTGCCAAAACATCTTGGTTTGAAGTGTTGGCAGCCAATCAGAGACAAGCTTGTGATCGGGAGGGTTCGCGGATCCACAGCGGCAGCCAGATATATAATTTCTTTTTTTTCTCAGGTACTACTGAATGGATTTGCACCATTTAATGCAGAGAGTGCACTCTGGATAAATTTGGTGTAATTCCGTTCAGCAGTTCGGGCTGTAACCGCAACAAAAGTTTCCTATGGTGGTGGAGTCGCGCGCACCACGACTTAAGATGGCCGCCTGACATCGGGGCTCTGCGGCACACCAGACCTCGCTTACGCCCCGGAGCGGTTCCAACGTCTTTTTTCCTCCTACGATGTCGGATTCCTGAATCGGAGTACCAGTGCCTCTGGAGGTTGTGATTTTCAGTTCTAATTCCTGCGAGACAGAAGGGAATTATGCAGGTGAGTTTTTCTGCCACTTAACGGCCGCCATTTTGTCTGTCTCCCTGCCGTTTTTTTCCTCAGATTATTTCACACAATGTCCCACACTGGCATTTTTCATCGCTCCTGGCATATTTCATGCACTTATTTTAAAGGATTACTATTTTAATGTTGGAGGTCCTTATTTTGTCATTTTTTACTATTCATTGTGGAGTACTCTGCCTATCCTCCTGCGTGATGCCTATACTTTCCTGTGCTCTTCATATTTTACTTATGTAGGAGCAGTCGCTTACTCCTAAATTGGATTTTCAACGCTTCTGTGGGGACAGTCTGAGGAGTCTTTTTTGTGAGTGGGGCAGTGGGACTTGCAGGTGACTCTGTTTGCTGCCTGACGGCCGCCATTTGGTGTACTTTCCTACCGACTCTCTCCTCATGTCTCTTCACACGATGTTCCACATTGCTGTCCTTCGGAGTCTCTTGCTGGTTTCCTGCATTTTCTCGCAAGGTCTACTATTTTAATGCTGGTGGTCTTCACCCTCTATCATTTTTTGCTGTTTTTTGTGGGATATTCTGCCTTTGTTCTCATTGATGCCAATGCTTCTCTGAACTCTCCTTACGTTATTTCATGGGTAGGAGCAAACGTGTATTGTGCCACGCCCAAAGTTCAAAGCTGAATACTCCTACTACTTCTGGAACCAGTATCACTATCTCTAACAGATTTTCCTGCTTATCTGAAGCCTCGTCACACAGTGGCTGTTCCTCCATTGTAGAATCATACGCACCGATGGCATCCAAAGTACCGTTGCCTTCGACCACCGGCAAGAGGCTCAAGCAGGATCCTCCCTCTCCCCCTAAGTCTACTTCGCCGGTTTCCTTAGACATGGTTCTGGAAGAGATACGCGCTCTCCGACCCTTTATTGAGGAAACTAATGGCCGCCTACAATCAATGGACACTAAATGGGCTTCTATGGATTCCCGCGTGGCTGTGGTGGAACAACAGCTCGGCGTTGTACAGGATTCATCTTCAAAAATTTCTTTTCTGGAAAAGGAAGTCTTGCAACTACGAAGGGCGACTGAGGATTTGGAAAATAGGAATCGTCATAATAATTTACGCGTTTATGGTCTTCCTGAGGGTCTTGAGGGTGATGACCCTGTTGCATTCTTCACCTCTTTTTTGCCACAATTTCTGGGTCTCCCTTCTGCAACCAAACTGAATCTACAACGTGCACATAGACTGGGTCCTCGTCTTTCTTCCTCATCTGCGCCAACTAACCCTCATGGAATAATTATATTATTCCTACAATTCACTGACCTTCTCCTAGTACTGAATGCCGCTAAGTCCAAAAAGAATCTCTCCTGGCAGGGCACCAAAATTTTCATTTCACAGGATGTTTCTTCGACGACTGCCAAATGACGCAAAGAGTTTCTGGATCTTCATCCGCCTCTCCATTCCTTGGGTGCCAGATATGGCTTGTTTCACCCCTGCATCTTTAAAGTCACTTTCCTCAACAAGACTTCCACCTTTGAGGACCCAGCTGACCTCAGAAGATTTATTCATGCTCATTCTCCTACTTCAATGGAGACAACTCCTTCTCCCTCTGGATCTTGACTGTTGTGCTCCTTCTCTTATATTATTGCATTGAAGTTACTGTTATAGTTTATACTATTTGGCTTCTATTGTTTTTCTGGTTCTGTTTTGCATAATTCTTATTTCCTTTTACAGGTTCACTGAAGTTTACCTTGCTCATCTTCATGTTCCCGCTCCTGCTCTTGTTTATTATTTGCTGTCCTGGTGTGGTGCGTTGCCCCTGTTAGGTGTGCTGTTTCTGTTGTCCGTTGCCGTCTCATCCTTTCCTTGTTCCCCGTAAGGTACGTATTACAGTCGTCGTTTGACATGTACTGTCTCCCCTTGTTTCTATTCTCTCTTCCCTTCCTTTCTCTCCCCTTTTTCGTATCTTTTCCTTCTCTTCTTCTAGCTGATTTCCCTATTTCTCCCTATATATTCCTTTCCTCGCGTGATCTCTTATCATCTTTCCCCTTTTTCTACCTCTCTCTCTTACTTTATATTATTATTGTTGCATATACTGGTTTCTATGTATTTTTGATGGTTTTGCATTCAAAGTTATCTCCTGGAATGTGAAAGGTTTTATTAACCCAATTAAGAGACAGAGAATACTTTCCCACCTTGCCTCTTATAATCCTGACTTGGTCTTCTTACAAGAAACTCACCTTTCAGAACCCGAGGCGTTAAAATTGAAAAAAGGTTGGGTGGGTTCAGTCTTAGTTTCCCCCACCTCTAACAAGAAAAATGGTGTGATTATTCTATGTCACAAGAGGCTGAATTGCAAGGTTGTCTCGCAAGAGACTGATACAGAGGGTAGATGGGTGTTGGCGAAGATGTTAATTAACAACATATCTTTGACTGTATTCAATGTTTATGGTCCTACCCACCCTGATTGTTCTTTTTGGCCTTTGATTACTCAGAAATGTATACAATTTAAAGATGATTTCTTTATATTAGGAGGTGACTGCAATCAGGTCGTTGACCCCTTTCTTGACCACCAGTCTCAGACACGCTTTGTTCCCCATAAAACACACAAACACTTTCTCGACTCCAATTCCCAAGTTCACCTTGTGGATGCATGGAGGCTTTCCCATCCTGATGCTCTTGACTTTTCTTTCTTTTCCCCTCCTCATAACTCTCTTTCTCGCCTTGACTATATTTTTCTATCTCAATCTCTATCTCAAAATTTACTATCTTCCTCTATTGAACCTATTGTTATCTCTGATCATGCCCCAATTGTGGTGGACCTTGATTTGCTCCTCCACATCCTAGATCTTCCCGTTGGCACTTTAATAACTCTCTTCTCCTTGATCCCCTTTTCTCTTCCTCTTTTACTTCTTTTGCTAATGAATTTTTTGACCTAAACAACACTCCCAGTACCCCCCCTCACATATTATGGGATTCCTTTAAGGCTACCGCAAGGGGTTTTATTATAGATTTTGTTTAAAAAAGAAGAAACATTTCCTCCAGCAACGTAAAGATACCCTAGCACACATTAAATCCCTAGAACATACATTTTATACCTCATCGACAGACTCAGTATTGCCTGCTCTTATCCGTGCCAAATTGGCCTTTAATAAAACCACAACTGATAGTGCATCTTCCATACTTCTTCGTAGTAGCGCTCGGTATTACGGTGGCCGTAATAAAGTGGGGAAACATTTAGCGAACTACCTCAAGTCCCGTAAAGACCGTACTCTGATTGACACTGTCTATTCTTCAGACGGCACTCCCATTTACAAAGATCAGGACATTCTTAAGGAATTTATGCTTTTTTATAAAGACCTCTATACCCCTGAATCTCCCCCTTCTCCTTCCCTTATTCAATCTTATCTCGAGGCACTTCCAACTCCGTCTAACGACCATCTTAATCTTTCTGACCTTGAATCAGACTTATCCCTTCAGGAATTATCCCATGCTTTAACTGCTCTAAAGAAAGGGAAAACCCCTGGCCCTGATGGTTTTTCAGTCGAATTTTATTTGCATTTTTCTAATTTATTACTTCCTAAACTCTTACATCTTTTTCACTCTTTTCTTCTTTCTGGTGGGACAGAGGGCACTTTCCAGGAGGCCACGATATGTCTCATACATAAAGAAGGACGTGATCCTATGTTTTGTAAAAACTACCGCCCAATCTCCTTGGTTAATGTAGATTATAAACTGTTTGCCAAATCACTTGCTTTGCGCCTAGATCCCCTTATGCCTCATTTGGTGGGTAAAGAACAATGTGGCTTCGTCAAAGGCAGGTTGACCTTGGATAACTCTCGTCTCTTTCTAAATGTTCTGAACAAAAACCCGCTCTCTTTCCACTTCCCTAGCGGCCATCTCTGTTGATGCTGAAAAGGCATTTGATAGGGTTGACTGGTCCTTTTTATTTGCTTCTCTGAAGTGGCATGGCTTCGGTCCCAAGTTAATTTCACTTATCTCTTTATTATATTCTGCTCCTAGGGCCTCCGTACTTGTTAATGAATGTGTTTCTTCTTACTTTCCTCTTCGGCGTGGTGTTCGCCAGGGCTGTCCTCTCTCCTCTCTTCTTTTTATCTTGGCTATTGAACCCTTTTTATCCTCAATTCGCAACAATGCTTCTATTTCTGGTTTTTCCTATGGCGACCATTATTTAAAACTTTCTGCATATGCCGATGACATTCTCCTTTTTATTTCCAATCCTGAGACCTCTATCCCTCCTCTATTAGATGAATTCACCTCTTTTTCCCGTGTCTCTGGCTATAAAATTAATTCAGATAAAACAGAAATGTTACCTCTTACAAAACTCTGTCTTCCGCATTCCTTTTCCTCTACTGGTTTCGCATGGTCTGCTTCCAAAATTAAATATTTAGGTATGTGGTTCTCCAATTCCATTTCCTCCTCTGTTAAGTTAAATATGACCGCGGTCCTTTCTCGGAGCGATAAATTACTCTCCTCTTGGAATCCTCTTTTTCTTTCTTGGTGGGGCCGGTTAGACCCAATTAAGATGATGATTACCCCTATCTTGATCTACACCCTCTCCATGCTTCCAGTCCATATTCCTGCCTGTTATTTTAAAAAAATTGATTCTCGCCTCTCTAAATTTCTTTGGAAGGACAAAAAAGCCAGGATTTCCTTATCTTCCCTTCGTAAGACAAAATCTAATGGAGGCGTGAATTTCCCTGATTTTCATATATATCATACATTTTTTTGCCTTCGTCAGGCCTCAAAGTGGCTCCTAGTTGAACAGTCTTCCTTCACTCCCTTGTGGTTTTCTATTGAACGTGCTCTGTTATTACCCTTCTCTTTCAGAGAAGTTTTGGCCTTTTCTGCTAAGACCCCTCTTACCTCTCTCCCCTTATTTAAACACACTTGTTCCCTACTAAAACCTTTGTCTCATTCAAAGCCTATCTCTAGAGAATCCTTTTTAGAATCTCCAATTTGGCATAATTCTCTTATTACTATTAATAATAGGTATCCCTGGGCGTAGTTTGCGTAGTAGCACTTCACGTAGCTACGTGAAGTACATTTTGAACTACACGTAGCTATGCAAATTGCATAGTGCGTAGCTGTGTGCTTGACTGCACTGTACAATAATTGCCAAAGGCATCTCGCACAGTTCAAGTTAAGATAAGTATCTCTGTCTTTATATGCTAAAATGCATTTAGCATTTCACCAAAGTGAAATCGATAAACTAACAAGCAGTGAGAGAGGTGATGATTTTGGTATCCTCCCTAACCTAGGGAGAGAACCAAGCAGATGCCTTGAAAACAAAAAGCACATCTTTTGAACGATTCAGTGGTGGTCCCATCCTCTTAGGACCACCCCAAGCACAGTTATTGGCAAAAATACAATCCCAACCAAAGGCCCTGCAAAGCATTATGGGACGAGATTAGCAGTGGGCAGTGAATATTATAGTATCCAATATCAAAATAATTCTACAAAGAGCTGCAGTTCCACTAGTCGTTACTAGATGTCCCTCACGAGTTGGTGTTGGCAGACAGTTCTCGTTTGAATGCAGAACATTTTAAGCCTCCTTAAATACTTATCTTCTCTGCTCTTTCTTTCTAATTCTTGTAAATTTGTTATCTTTATTACTATATGATAATTATTGCTTGCATTTCTATGTAAATATGCAATTCCATATTCCATTTCAATATGTAAGAGTCTCCCCTTCTCTCCCTTCCCCCTCCCCTCCTTCCCTCTCTCTTCTCTTTCTCTTCCTTCCCCCCTCCCCTCACTTCCTTTATAAACTTAAACAGCTTTCTCTTTCGCATCTCCGTTAGCCATATTACTATTATGTATTATTCCAATATGCCATTTTCTGTATTGCTGGCCTTTGTATTTTCTATTATTATTCAAATAAAGCTTTTCAAACATAAAAAAAAAAAAAAAAAGTTTCCCATGGAAATTAACATGGAGAAAATGTGTTTTGGACCCCCCTTTTTTCTCGGCCCCCGCTTGACGAATCACCCCATAGCTTTTAAGACAGGAGTTGACCGGAGCGCCCCATTAGTTTTGAAAATATCGCGAAGATTCGTCATACGGGGCTAAAGATATTGGCAAAAGAAAAAACGCTTTTCCTATGGAAACTAGATCCTAACTATAAGTACCTACTGGCAACCACCAGTAGGTAATATATATATAGATATATGTATATTCTCTGAAAAAAACAAAGGTTACAGAGATGTTATAGTTAGGCTCAGATTTCACTCGTACACGGGATCCTGCACTTCATTTTGTAAAAACCTTTCGGCAGTATTCGCAGGATCCAGCATGACTCCAGCTGAAATTTTAAAAAACAGCTGGGCCTGGGGGGTCCCTTTGGTACCCCCCCCAAGGAGGCCTAGTGGGTCAGGGTGTTTCTACCCTGCCCAATTTTCTTTTTTTAAAATCTTTTTTCTGTGACTTGGTTCAACCGCGTCACAAGATGGCTGCCAATACTTCCTGGTTTGAAGTGTTGGCAGCCAATCAGATCTCAGCATAAGCATGAGATCTGGAGGGTCGCGGTCCCACCGCGTCCCCTAGCACTGAGACTGCCCTGTGAGGTCATGGTTCCCTGCGGAGTAAGCAAAGTGGAGTTATGGAAAAGAAAGGGAGCCTGACCCGCCCATATGGTGCCATTTGAAAAGAAGGTATGAAGACGATTTCAACCGTTTAAAGGAGGCAAAAACGAGGCAAGGGAGTGAAAGTGGTTCACCTCTTCACCAGGGACCTTTGAAGCAAATGGATGTACACGAAAAGTTAATTATCGGCGGCAGCCAGGCAATGTATTGACTGTGATAATATGTGCATTGAACACTATTATATGGTTAAAAATGACTGCAATGTCCTCAGCATAACATAAAAAGTGAGAAAATGAATTGCAGTCCATGATGTGTTTGGAAAAGTGTTACAATGCTTTTTGGGGATTGAAGTACGTTTAGACTACTATGGAATCGTGTAGTCTTTAAAAGGCAAGCGTAATCACGAAGTGAATGCCACAATCTAGAACTTACCTGTGAACAAGGCTGCCATGGCAGCTGAAACGCGTTAGGTTTATTTGTTGAAGGAAGGCTGCCATGCCGCTGTCTATGGATTAAACAACAACTGTTTGCAGCATATATGTATATATATGTGTATGTGTGTGTGTGTGTGTATGTGTGTGTGTGCATATATATATATATTTATTTTGATTTTTAGAATGCCTGGGATACAGCTTAAACATCTGTGATTTTGCACATTTCATTCCATTTTTAGAATTCTGAAATGTATTGTAATACAGAGAGAGTAACAGCAAAATAATAAACTGTTCAAAAAGAAAACCACAGCCACCTTCTTAAAGCTCTGGTGCATTCAAGTTTTCTAAAAACATGTACCATTCATTGCAATTAGTCAATAATACACAGTATCCTTAATCTTATGAGGCTTGCATTCTTTAGTCTTTCATATGCAAATGATTATTCCAAGAGCAAATTGTAATTCCAAAGCAGCCTGCATATATTAACCCAGCTCACTACAATCAAGGAGGGTTAATCTCTGCTGTGATCCCTCTACTATGAAAGATCATTAGTAGGATCCTGGCATTTTTTTGATATTTTTGTAGGATCCTCACCCTCAGGTACTACATGTGGCATGCTTCATCATCGGACCCTCACTCACTGCACCTAGTGTGAGTGGGTGGGCTCAATTCAGTTTGTTAATGGAACACTTTACTAAGAAGGAGGGTTTTATGTTAAGATTAAAATTGCCTTCTGGATCCTCTCCTGATTTAATCTGAGGTCCTTTGGCAAGGTTGAAAACAAAGTGATGTATCTGGGTATAATGACCTGAAACATCCATAGGTCAACATGATTCAACCTTCTATGTGCCTCTAATGGTCAGCAGGCTTTCTTTAGGACCTGTGTGAATCTAATCCCTGCAATCAGTTACTTGGTATCAGCAAAATATCTCAATTTATTAGTGGTATCACTCTTTCGCACATAAAAGTACGAAGCATTCACACTAATACAGACCATTGCGGACCTTATCCTCTGTATTATATATTGCATGGACTATTTAGGCTCCATAAGGTATCGAGGGAGGGCGATCCCTGTAGTCACACTTTCATCAAGGGAAGTCGCCCTGCCATTTGACCTACTTGGTTTTCCCTTGAGCCTTGTATGCATTAACCCAACACTTGACTCAATATAATAACCAGTTTATTTAACGCACTACACCTACAAAGCCTTCCACAACCTAAGACCAGCATACATCAACCACTGCTTGAACTTCTACCAACCATCCAGAGACCTTTGCTCTGTCTCCCTCGCACAGACACCGCACATCTGCTGAAGCCACAACGGAGGCCATTCCATCTCCTACCTCACTGCCAAGTCCTAGAATGGCCTTCTCCTCCACCTCCAGACATCACCCTCACATTCGGAATTCAGGAAGAGACTCAAGACCTGGCTTTTTGACTGAGTCCAGCAAACTAGGGCCTGGATACCCACACGGGTGATTAGTAGTGCTTTACAAATACTGATTGATTGACTAACTGATTCAATAAGGTGACATTCCGGATAAAGTGCTAACTTTCCTCTATATCAAAGGAATATCGAAAAATACCTGTTGCTAACCCACCGGTTAACTCAATAAAGTGACTGTTGCCCCAACACCTGACTAAATAAAGTGACTGTATAAATACAGTACTTAAATTACTCACAAATTTGACTGCACCCTGAATCAATAAAGTGACAGTGCGAATAAAGTGCTAACTTTCCTCTATAGCAGAGGGAGATTGGAAAATACCTGTTACTAACCCAACACCTAACTCGATAAAGTAACTGTGCGATTACAGTACTTACATAACCAGCATATTTGACCACTAACTAACACAGTAAAGTTACAATGTGGTTAAAGTGCTAGCTTCCCTCTTTATCAAAAGGAGATTGGAAAGTGCTTGTGCGTTGTTAATAAAGTGCAAAATAACCCATCTTTCAAATGGGGTTTCTTCTTCTTCTGCAAGGGCTCCCCATACCTCCTAATGCTGCTGTTTTTTGTTCATTCAGGCATAGTACCAGCATTCCTTTATACTGACTTTCCTCATCTTGCATAACCATTCCCCAAATGTGGGATTCACTGATGATTTCCAAAAATGCGTAATAATAGACCGAGCCACTAATGCAGAGATATACATTAATCGTGCGCACCTTTTCCCTAACTGTGTTGGAATGGCTAGGACCTAACAAAGTGATACCAGATGAGGGTTTAATGCTGCACCCTACCGTTAGTGAAATGTACTCAAACATCTGTATCCACTATCCGGAGACTCTCTTACATGACCATAACATGTGTTCCCAGTCTCCTACTTCTTTACATCTGGGACATTTTCAGTTGGTGGTTCTAAACATGTTGTTAAACCTCCCATGGGTATATTAAAGCATCCAGCCATTAAAAAACATAATTCTATGAAAATTTCTACCTTTCAACAATGAAAACCCATAGTCAAAATATTTCGAACAGGTGTCCCTGTCAATCTGTATCTCTGTATGCTCCCGCCATTTCATACATATGTTAACAGTAACATGAGAGCTGTCTTGTTGGAGTTCTTTGTACCAATATCTTAGGGATTCCTTCACTTTTTCAAACATGAGTAATTTTCTAACCATCCCAGATGCTTGGTAAACTTCAGGTAAAGAGAGACTATTGAGAACAGAGATCATCTGTCTATAAGAAAGCTGAGAGAGACGTCATAGAGAACATTGCTTGGATGAATGTTTTCTTCAGACTTATCATTCATATTTTATAGATGTTACTATTTTCCCACCTCTTAATGGCAGCCAATGAGAGACAGGGAGAAAGGTGCATACAACATATCAGGGGCTTCTCCGTGTGAATCGCCAGTATTTTATATTTATGAAAGAATTGATGTTTGTCATGGTCTTTTCTCTCACTTTTTTGGTATTTTGGATTTGTTAATAGCCGTCACTAAACTAGCTATGCTATGACTATGCAACATATGTAAAATGACGGAATTAACAAACTGGGAGTCCTTCATAGAAAAGCAACGAATGCCAAATGAGCATGAATTTTTGATAGTATAGGGACAACATTTGAGCGATAGCTATCTAGGACTGAATAAGTAAAATTTCCCTAAATACCATTTAGGGTATGAATTGTAATTAACCCTCATGTCGGGGGTAACACTTCTGGAGTAGTGTTAAACAGAAGCAATTCAGTCTTAGTTTCATTGAATTTGTATCTCCCCAACCTAGTGCATCTCTGAATTGCTTGAAATGCTATCTCAATATTATCCCTATCAGGAGATAGGTACAAAGCAAAATCACCTGCATATAATTTTATTTTGGCAGAATCTAACTGTGGGGGATGAATTCCCTTATGTAACAAATGTATTCAGTGAAGGGTTCTTTAAATAAAGCAAATAAAATGGATGATAGGTGACAGGTTCCTATGCTGGTAAATACAACTACCACCCTTTTGTTGTTTATTTTAACTTGGGCTTAGGTATTTTCATACAATCTGGCAATTGAGCTTGTGAGCTGCCTTAAAAAATGTAATTTCCCCAAAATGTTAAATAGAAAATCCTAGCACACAAGTTCCAACAACTTTTCAACATCCAACTAGACTACAGTCATGGCAATGTTATTGTTTGTAACAAGATCAATAAACTCAGTCAAGAAGTAAGTATAGGCCCTCAGTCTATATCTTTTATCAAAACAGTTTTGGTCATGGTGAAACAAGCAGTTTATTACAGTTCTGTAGGAAAGTAGGATCTGCTTCTTATGGTTACCCCCACTTTTTGTTTGATGTAATGCTGTTTTTGACTAGTCTGACTGGGATCCTGCTATTCAGGACCCCAGTCTATCTGCTTTCTCCTTAAACTGTAATGTTATATACTTAGGTATACCCCAGATTGGATACTGGGGTACTCTTGTCAGTCCCTAGTATATGGTACCCATGTACCCAGGGCGTAGGTACCCCAGAGGTCTCCCATGGGCGGCAGCATGTATTATTCCACCCATGAGAGACCATTCAAAATGGAACTAAAGGCCTGCCATTGCCGCCTGTGTAAGTTGGTGCATGCACCACTTACTTAAGATGTAGGTTTACTATATCTAAGGGTCACTGCACTTAAAACCTATAAGCACCCCTAGAGCAGGCCTTTACAATCCTGAAGGCAGGGTGCTTGGTTCTAAGTGAGAGGGTACCCCTACATGAGCAGGACACCCCTGCAGCCTACGGAGTCCATTCTCCCAGGTTGTCAGTGAAGCAGCCATGTGCTTTATACAGAGGGGCATTATGCGACCGTGTGATGACCATCTCGAAAACAGCTGCAACTAACCCTATCGTGTTTGGTGTCAAACATGTTGGAATCATAACCCCACACCGGTAACGGTGTGGGAGGTATGATTCCACCCACCAGGAAGGCCCTTCGTAGGGCCCTCAGTGTTCCCGGTATCAGCCTTCTAGCTCTGGACAGCACAAAATGGTTGCTGCTGACCAGAGACACATTTCTGCCCTCCTGCTGCTGAGCCAAGCTCGAGCAGGGGAAGACAGAACAATTGGCATCCTGTCACAGGGAGGTGTGACCACCTCCCAGACAGGATTTAGTGTATTAGGACTGGGTGGGTGCGCTTGCCAGTGCCTGAAAACCTGCAGGAGGGGCACATTTGGTGTCCCTGTGCATAGTCCAGTTCAAACCAGTCCTGGGAGCCATTGGCTCCCGCTCTGGGGCAAAACTCAATCAATCAATCAGGGAATTCCAAGCGCGCTACTCACCTGTGAGGGTCTCAAGGCGCTGGGTCGGGGGCGGTTAGCAGTTCCATTCAGCCGAAGAGCCAGGTCTTGAGAGTCTTCCTGAAGGTGTTTAGGGAGGGGGCACGCCTGATGTTGATCGGGAGCTCGTTCCAGGTCTTGGCCGCGATGTAGGAGAAGGATCTCCCTCCTGCTTTGACTCTGCAGACGCGTGGGGTTTCGGCGAGGACAAGGTCGGTTGATCGGAGGTTTCTTTTGGGTACGTGGAGGGTGATTCTGTCGTTGAGGTATTGGGATCCGGTGTTGTGTAGGCATTTGTAGGCGTGGGCGAGAATCTTGAAGGTGACTCTCTTCTCAACGGGAGGCCAGTAGAGCTTCCGTAGGTGTTGGCTGATGTGCTCGTGTCGAGGGATGCCGAGGATGAGTCTGGCGGCGGTGTTCTGAATCATCTGTAGTTTGCGGAGTAGAGACTTGTTTATGCCGGCGTAGAGGGCGTTTCCATAGTCCAGCCTGCTGGTGATGAGTGCGTGGGTGACTGTCTTCCTTGACTCGGGGGGGATCCATTTGAAAGTCTTGCGGAGGATGCGGAGGGTGTTGAAGCAGCTGGAGGCAACGGTGTTGACCTGTCGGTTCATGGAGAGGGAGGAGTCGAGTACGTTGCCGAGGTTTCTGGCATGGTCCGCGGGAGTCGGCGGGCTGCCGAGGGTGATGGGCCACCAGGTGTTGTCCCATGCTGATGGGGTGGTTCCGAGGACCCTTGACCTTGCCAGGTAGGTCGCTCCCCCACCACACAGCTCCGCCTGTGCTGTTCGCCCGCTGCTGCTGGTAAGCTCGCCCCTCCGCTTGTGGCCTCGGTGCCCGCATTTCTTGTGTTTTCCCGGTCCTTTTTGCCTTCTGTGCCCCCGCTGCCCCATTTGTACTGTGCCCGTATTTCTTGTGTTTTCTCGCTCCTTTTTGCCTTCTGTGCCCCCGCTGCCCCATTTGTACTGTGCCCGTATTTCTTGTGTTTTCTCGCTCCTTTTTGCCTTCTGTGCCCCCGCTGCCCCATTTGTACTGTGCCCGTATTTCTTGTGTTTTCTCGCTCCTTTTGCCTTCTGTGCCCCCGCTGCCCCATTTGTACTGTGCCCGTATTTCTTGTGTTTTCTCGCTCCTTTTTGCCTTCTGTGCCCCCGCTGCCCCATTTGTACTGTGCCCGTATTTCTTGTGTTTTCTCGCTCCTTTTTGCCTTCTGTGCCCCCGCTGCCCCATTTGTACTGTGCCCGTATTTCTTGTGTTTTCTCGCTCCTTTTTGCCTTCTGTGCCCCCGCTGCCCCATTTGTACTGTGCCCGTATTTCTTGTGTTTTCTCGCTCCTTTTTGCCTTCTGTGCCCCCGCTGCCCCATTTGTACTGTGCCCGTATTTCTTGTGTTTTCTCGCTCCTTTTGCCTTCTGTGCCCCCGCTGCCCCATTTGTACTGTGCCCGTATTTCTTGTGTTTTCTCGCTCCTTTTTGCCTTCTGTGCCCCTCGCTGCCTCTCTCCATTCCCGCCGCTGCGTCCCCTGCGGCCCCGCCCCCCTGACTGCCCATTCGCTGCCCCTGCCTCCCAGCTGCTCCTCCCTCCCACCTCCCCATATATGGCGGCCGCTGTGCGGCCGCGCCTAAGGCAAGCCCGTCTGCCCCCGTCCGCGACTGGACCGCGCCCAGCGCCAGAACCCCTGGACCGCGCGCCCCCGCTCCAGCCTCGAGGACCGACGCCGATACGATGCCACCACACTCCACGCTCTCAACCCCGGACGGACGCACAACTGCTTCAAGGCCGCCCCGAAACGCACCCATGGTCCCTTCACCTGCCGGAACTGCAGCTACACCAGCCTCAGAGCCACCGAGGCGCCCGCCAAGAAGGACCTCAACCACCTCCGGTGCATCCTACTGAACACCCGCTCTGCACGCAAACACGCCGTCGAGCTCTGGGACCTATTCGACACATCATCACCAGACGTCGCCTTCCTGACAGAGACCTGGATGAACGACTCCTCCGCCCCCGACATCGCCATAGCCATACCAGACGGCTATAAGATCACCCGCAGAGACCGCCTCAACGCAGTAGGAGGAGGAATCGCCATCGTCCACAAGAACACCATCAGGGTCTCGACCAGCACCGACGACACTCTCAGCACCGCCGAACACAAGCACTTCCAGATCCACACAGACCCCAACACCACCCTTAGAGGCACCCTTGTCTACAGACCCCCTGGGCCCCGACCCCAGTTCAGCGACTCCATCGCCGACTTCATCAGCACGCACGCCCTGACCTCTACCGACTACATCCTCCTCGGAGACCTGAACTTTCACCTGGAGAACAACAACGACAGCAACTCCACCACCCTGATCGACAGCCTCGCCAACCTCGGCCTGAGCCAGCTCGTCACAACACCGACCCACTCCGCCGGCCACACGCTTGACCCCATCTTCTCCTCAAGCTCCCACGTCTCCTTCAGCCACACCACGGAACTCCTCTGGACCGACCACCGCTGCATCCATTTCACCTTCCAGAAACCCACCACACACCACCGCACCCAACAGATCCCATGCCGCTGCTGGAGCAAAGTCACCGAAGACCAACTCCGGGCAACCCTCGCTCTCAGCCCTCCCTCCGACTCATCCAACACCGACGACGCTGCCTGCAACCTCAGACGATGGATGGACGACTGTGCCTACACCCTCGCCCCGCTGAAAAAGCTCACCAACAGCGACACCACCAAAAGAGCCAGCTGGTTCACCTCGGAACTCCTAGCTTCCAAGCGTACCTGCCGGAAACTAGAGAAGAAATGGCACAGTGATAAGACACCGGACAGCCACACAGCCCACAAAGACGCCATCCGTAACCACCACCACCTCATCAGGTCCGCCAAGAGAATCTCCTTCAAAGACCGCCTCGACAACAACGCACACAACAGCAAGGAGCTTTTCAACATCGTGAAGGAACTCTCCAATCCCAGCTCCAACACCAACGACATCCCGCCATCGCAACCCCTGTGCGATTCCCTCGCCACCTTCTTTCACCGCAAGATCGCCGACATCCACGACAGCTTCAACACCCTGACAGCCCCAACTAAGATCAATGCACCAGACCCGCCACACACCATCGACCACGACCCCCTGCCAGCCTGGACCAGCGTGAACATCGAGGACACCATCAAGACCATGAGCACAATACACTCCGGCTCCCCGTCAGACCCTTTCCCGCACCACATCTTCAACAAAGCCAGCAGCTCCATCGCACCCCACCTGTGCAACGTCATCAATCTCTCCTTCGAGACCGCGACCTTCCCAGAGAGCTGGAAACACGCAGAGATCAACGCCCTACTCAAAAAACCCAAGGCGGACCCGAGAGACCTCAAGAACTTCCGGCCCATCTCTCTGCTTCCGTTCCCAGCCAAGGTCATCGAGAAGATCGTCAACAAACAGCTAACCCGATACCTCGAAGAAAACAGCATCCTGGATCCATCCCAATCGGGGTTCCGCAGCAACCACAGCACTGAGACTGCCCTCATCGCCGCCACCGACGACATCAGGATCCTGCTGGACAATGGTGACACCGCAGACCTCATCCTGCTGGACCTTTCCGCCGCCTTCGACACTGTCTGCCACCGCACTCTACGCGCACGCCTCCATGACGCAGGGATCCGAGACAAGGCCCTGGAATGGACCACCTCCTTCCTCGACGGCAGAACCCAGAGAGTCCGCCTCCCACCTTTCCGATCCGAAGCGTCCGAGATCATCTGCGGCGTACCCCAGGGATCGTCCCTCAGCCCAACACTGTTCAACATCTACATGGCCCCGCTCGCACGCATCGCCAGACAACACGACCTCAACATTATCTCCTACGCCGACGACACTCAACTGATCCTCTCCCTCACCAAGGACCCCCTCGCCGCCAAAGCCAATCTCCACGAAGGAATGAAGGCCGTCGCCGATTGGATGAAGATCAGCCGACTAAAGCTGAACTCGGACAAAACGGAGGTCCTCATCCTCGGCTCCAACCCCTCAGCCTGGGACGACTCCTGGTGGCCAACAACGCTGGGAGCAGCCCCGGCACCCACCGACCACGCACGCAACCTGGGAGTCATCCTCGACTCAACGCTCTCCATGGCCAAGCAAGTCAACGCAGTCTCCTCCTCCTGCTTCAACACCCTCCGCATGCTTCGCAAGATCTACAGGTGGATCCCGACAGACACAAGAAGAACAGTCACCCAGGCCCTCGTCAGTAGCAGACTGGACTATGGGAACGCCCTCTACGCGGGAGCCCCGGCCAAGCTCATCAAGCGACTGCAACGCATACAAAACGCCTCCGCACGACTGATCCTCGACGTACCACGCCACAGCCACATCACCCCCCACTTGAGGAACCTGCACTGGCTCCCCGTCGACAGGAGGATCACCTTCAAACTCCTCATCCACGCACACAAGGCACTCCACAAAACTGGCCCAGCCTACCTCAACAGACGACTCTTCTTCTACGTCCCCAACCGCCAGCTCCGCTCCGCCGACCTCTCCCTCGCCACCGTCCCTCGCATTCGAAGAACAACCACCGGCGGCAGATCCTTCTCACTCCTCGCCGCCAAGACCTGGAACACCCTTCCACTAAGCCTACGACAGACCCAAGACCTGCTGACCTTCAGGAGGCTACTCAAGACCTGGCTGTTCGACCAGTAGCAGCATCCTCTCCCCAGCGCCTTGAGACCCTCGCGGGTAAGTAGTGCGCTCTACAAATTCTGTGATTGATTGATTGATTGATTTTCAGTGTTGAGCTTTAGGCAGCTGTTTGTCATCCAGGCTGCGACATCCTGCATTACTTCTTGGAAGTTGAGTCTAGTGGTGGCGGGGTCCTTGGTGAGGGAGGGGATGAGCTGGGTGTCATCGGCGTAGGATACAATGCTGAGGCCGTGTTGTTGGACGATGGCGGCGAGGGGGGGCCATGTAGATATTGAAGAGGGTTGGGCTGAGTGATGACCCCTGTGGGACTCCGCAGTTGATTTCCGTGGGTTCGGAGAGGAAGGGCAGCAGTCTGATCCTTTGGCTTCTGCCGGTGAGGAATGATCGAATCCAGTCGAGGGCGGTTGCTTGTATGCCGGCGTCGTGTAGTCTGGCTATGAGAGTGCGATGGGAGACGGTGTCAAATGCGGCCAATAGGTCGAGTAGAATGAGGGCTGCGGTGTGGCCTTGGTCGAGGAGGGTGCAGATGTCGTCTGTGGCGGCGAGTAGGGCAGTCTCGGTGCTGTGGTTGCTTCGGAATCCGGACAAAGGACATGGGAGTAACCTCCCCCTGTCCAGACAATCCCCTGGGAGGGTCCCCTGAATCTTTCCAACCCTCTCCCATGGGCACTTAAGGGCTTACCTGGTTGTAGGACCTTAGATTCATCATTGACAAGATTCATAAATAAAACCACTGCACTTCGACCGTCTGGGCACTCTGGACTTCGCTGGACTTCCTTTGGGCCTGACTTCGTCTCTCTCTCAGTCTACTGCATCATATGTGCCTGTGCACCATACAGGATCCGTGTAGGAACTGTGGAGCATCCAAGACACCTAAAGATAATCTCCCTTGGAGTGAAGGAGTCACTCCCCTGCATTCGCAGGCATCCCAACACTGCTGACCGGTCTGCTAATCCAGAGCTCATCCGGACTCCGAAAGGCTCAGCAACACAGGAGGTGGGTTTCTACATCCCTCGAAGTCCAAGCTGCCCACTCACCGAGTTTGAGGTCAGAATCCCTCCTGGGGGCTGCAATACCTGAACCCCTGTGCACTGCATACTTTTGCAAGTGCATGTGCTTGTTGGCAATCTCATGGCAAGTGCATTGGGCACCAACTCTGGCACCGTTTCCTACAAAGATCTTCACCCACCTCACACCGAGTGCTCCGTGGCCTGTTGTTTTGCAAAACTGCCCAAAGTCCCCTCGCGACTCCTGTGCCTCCGGCCTGTGGGTCCAATTGAGGGTCATCTTTAATTTCTTTGGGCTCCCCTGATTTCTCTGGGCTTGCCCTGACTCCCCTGCTTGTGGTGAGTCTCCTGGACTTTGCTGGTCCGAACCGTACACTTCCTTGACTGCCTGCGTGGGTTGCTGTTGCCAAGGCTTGTTGGTGCTCCCGCCAGACACCGATCCCTCAGCAATAGACATCCTTCGTGGGACAGCTCGCATCTGGCTCCTGGTCATCCTCAATGTTGCCTGGTCCCCGCAGCTGCAGAGTCAAGGTCACTGTCAACTATCCTGAAGCACCTGACATCGTTGGGCATTCGTCTACCGAGTCCCTGGTCACTCTCAAGTGACCCAGATTCTGCCCCTCTGCTTTCAGGTACTCCTTGACAAGAATCCACATTTGGATTCCAATGGACACTTTCTCCTCTTCCAGCAGCGGCTCTTCTTCGAAGTCCTCCATTGGGTTCGACAGCGGTTTCCGACGCCACTTCACACCTATGCACCTGGCTTCCCTGGGTTAGGTAACTTGGGTACTTCGGTATCCATTGGTGGGGTGGCTCTCCAACCTTCTGTCTTCCACGGGGTCTCCTCTAAGTCCACTGGGAAGGGTCCCTAATCTTTAAATATCCAACCGCGACTTGCACATAGACTTGTACGGAGCATGCGGTCATGTACTCACACTGCACACGCGCTCCGTGGGGTCCTTATCTACTCACCTTGGGTGGTTTCTTGGGGTCCCAGCAAATCTACGTCCTCTCGACATTGTCCTGACTCGAGTCGTGGTTCTTATACCACTTTCTTAGTATATGGTTTGGTCCCCCCCTGGGGTCCACTGTATATTAGTGCTATTTAGTGTGATTTCTTTGCTATAATATTGTGTGCTTTGTGTATCTTAAATCACCATAAGGGTTGTCTGGACTGGCGCAAGGTGCCCACTTACATAAGGGGACAGCATATACCAGACCAGCCTCTCAAAAGCACTAATACGAATGGTTAAAATGTTTGTAAAAATCTTGTAATCTGTATTTAGGAGCATTATAGGTCTGTATGAAGACATAGCAAATTCATCTTTTCCTTTCTTTAAAATCTTTTATAAAACGACTTTTTTGAAAAAGTGTGGACTAGAACACTCTGGTAAAATGGAATTAAACAACTTAGTAAGAGGAGCCTCTAATAGGGAACCAAAGCACTTATAAAAGACTACCCCAATGCCATCTTCCCTGGGGTCATTAAATCAATCAATCAATCACGGGTTTGTTAAGCGCGACTACTCACCTGTAAGGGTCTCAAGGCGCTGGGGAGGAGGGGAGGTGCAGGTTCCAGTCCATCAAGGAGGGGATCTGTCGAAGAGCCAGGTTTTGAGGTTTCTCATGAAGATGGGGAGTGATGTTGTCTGCCTGAGGTGGAGCGGAAGGGCGTTCCATGCTCTGGCCGCGAGGAAGGAGAAGGAGCGGCCTCCTGATCTGGTCTTTTTGGCATGGGGAACCACGGCGTAGGAGAGCTGGGCTGATTGTAGGGTTTTTTGGGGTGCGTGGAAGTTGATTCGGCTGTTGAGGTATGCTGGTCCGGTGTTGTGGAGGGCTTTGTGTGCGTGGGTGAGGATCTTGAAGGTGATTCTCGCCTCGATGGGGAGCCAAAGTGGAGTGTGTGCAGGTGTTGGGAGATGTGGCAGTGTCGTGGTAGGTTGAGGACCAGTCTTGCGGCGGCGTTCTGGATGTTTTGTAGCTTGCGGGTGAGGTTTTTGTTTATTCCGGCGTAAAGTGCATTTTCCGTAGTCGAGTCTGATGGTGACGAGGACGTGGGTGACGGTTTTTCTGTGCTCGAGGGGGATCCATTTGAAGGTCTTACGTAGGAGGCGGAGGATGTGGAAGCAGGAGGATGTGACGGAGTTGATCTGGCGGTCCATTTTGAGCTCGGAGTCTAGGATGATTCCAAGGTTGCGTGCGTGGTCCGTGGGGGTGGGTGGGCCACAGAGGGCGGGGGGCCACCAGGTGTCGTTCCAGGCATTGGGGTGTGGGCCCATGATGAGTACTTCTGTTTTGTCGGTGTTGAGTTGTAGGCAGCTGCTTTTCATCCATTTGGCGACAGCTTCCATGCCTTCTTGGAAGTTGTGTTTGGCTGCGTTGGCTTTGTTGGATAGGGAGAGGATGAGTTGGGTGTCAACTGCGTATGAAACAATGTTGAGTCCGTAGGTTCTGACGATGGGGGCAAGAGGAGCCATGTAGACGTTGAAGAGCGTTGGGCTGAGGGAGGACCCCTGGGGGACTCCGCAGGTGGTAGGTGTAGGGTCCGAGAGGAAAGGGGGGAGTCTGACCCGCTGCGTTCTGCCAGAAAGAAAAGAGTAGACCAGTCGAGGGCCTTGTCCCGGATACCTGCGTCGTGGAGTCTGCGTATTAGGGTGTGGTGGGATACCGTGTTGAAGGCCGCTGAGAGGTCGAGGAGGATGAGGGCTACTGTTTCTCCTTTGTCCAGTAGGGAGCGGATGTCATCTGTTGCGGCGAGGAGGGCGGTTTCTGTGCTGTGGTTTTTTCTGAAGCCGGATTGTGACGGGTCGAGGATGTTGTGCTCTTCGAGGAAGGTGGCGAGTTGGCTGTTGATGGCTTTCTCAATGACTTTTGCTGGGAACGGGAGCAAGGAGATGGGTCTGTAGTTTTTGAGGTCGGTGGGGTCCGCCGAGGGCTTCTTCAGGAGGGAGTTGATCTCGGAGAGTTTCCAGTCATCAGGGAAGGAGGCGTTCGCCAGGGAGCAGTTGATGGTATGGCGAAGCATGGGTGTGATGGTGTCGGCGGCTCTGTTGAAGATGTGGTGGGGCAGGGGTCCGTGGGTGCCCCGGAGTGGATTGACTTCATCGTCTTCAGTGTGTCTTCGGTGGTGAGGGCTGTCCAGCTGTCAATCGTTGGCTTCAGGGTGTCGGGGTGGCTGGTGGGCGTTCCATGTGTTGGTTGTCTTCGTCGAAGTTGTCGTAGGTGTTCTTGATTTTGCGGTGGAAGAAGGTGCTGAGTTTATTGCAGAGGTCTTGTGAGGGGGGAATGTCAGTCGACTCGCTGGTGGGGTGGGCAAACTCCTTGATGATGTTGAAGAGTTCTTTGCTGTTGTGTGCGTGTGTGGAGATTCTGTCTTCAATTGCAGTTTTCATCGTGTTTCTGATGAGCTGGTGGTGGGCGGTGGTGGCAGCTTTGAAGTTGTTGTGGGCTTCTGTGGATTTGAAGTTCCTCCAGGTCTTTTCGAGGCGGCGGCAGGTGTGCCTGGACTCTCGGAGTTCTGGGGTAAACCATCTGGCCTTCTTGGCGTGTGCGTTGTTGTTCTTCTTGAGGGGGGCTATGGTGTTGATGCTGTCGGTGATCCATCTGTATAGAGTTCGGACGGCGGTGTTGGGGGCGTCGTCTTCCACGGTGGTCGGGGTGGAGTTGCTGAGTGAGGAGGTGAGTTGGTCATCAGTGATTTTGGTCCAGTTTCTTCGTGGGAGCAGGTACTGGTGTCTGTGGATGGTGGGTGTTCTGAAGGTGAAGTGGATGCATCGATGGTCTGTCCACTGGAGTTCGGTGGTGTGGCTGAAAGTGATGGAGTTTCCTGTTGTGAAGAGGGGGTCGAGGGTGGGTTCGGTCATGATCTGGCGAAGTCCAATGTTGTGGAGGTTGTCCAGGAGGGATGTGGTGTTGGGGTCTAGTTGGTTGTCGAGGTGGAAGTTGAGGTCTCCCAGCAGGTTGTAGTTGGTGGATGCGATGGCATGCGGGAAGATGATGTCCGTGATGGAGTTGGCGAATGGTCTGCGGGGTCCCGGGGGTCGGTAGATGAGGGTTCCCCGGAGGATGATGGTAGGGCTGGCCAGTATCTTGAAGTGCAGGTGTTCAATCAGGTCTGTGGGCTTGTCGGGGAGTGTGCTCAGGCGGAGGGTGGATTTGTGGACAATGGCGATTCCTCTTCCCGGGCAGGTGGGGCGGTCCTTCCTGGAGATCTTGTATCCTTGGGGAATGGCGATGGCGATGTCCGGTCCGGAGGTGGTGTTGGTCCAGGTTTCTGTGAAGAATGCTACATGTGGGGTGGTGCTGTTGAGGAGGTCCCAGATTTCGGTGGCGTGTTTGTGGAGTGATCTGACGTTGAGGAGGATGCATTGTAGGGTCTTCGGTTCGGGTGTTTTCTTGCGGGCGGTTTCTGCTGGGTCCGTGTTCCCGGCGGTTCTGTAGGTGTGCCGGCAGCGGTGACAGCTGAAGGGTCCGTGGGTGTCGGCTGGTGATGATAGCTTGCAGTTGTTGTTGCGGCCAGGGTTGAGTGCGTGGAGTGCCACTGGGTCGTAGCATTGGCGGTGCGGAGGTCTAGGGTTCCTGGCGCTGGTCGTGATTGGGTCGCGATTGGGTCGCGGACGAGCGCAGACGGGCGCAGACGGGTGCAGACGGGTTTGCCTTTGGCGTGCCAGCGGCGTGCCAGCGGCGCGCCCGCTGAGCGTGGCCGCTATGCGGCCACCATTAAGTAGGGGTCGGGGAGGGCTGGACAGCTGGGAGACGGGAGCGGGGAGAAGAACTGGATTGGGCCGGTTGCGCTGGTCGTGCTGGGGGGGAGGGTCCACGGGGGAAGCAGCGGCGGGGAAAACGGGCAGAAAAAGGGAAAAGAGAGGAATAAAAGTGGAATAAGGCAGAAAAGTGCAAGAAAAGTGGAGGCGAGAGATAGAAGCAGAGTGAAAGGGTAGATTGAAATGAGGGTAAAAATGAGTGAAACGGAGAGGAAAAGTGGAGCGAGAGAAAGGAGAAAAAGGGTCCACTGGGCCACTAGGGATGAGGCGCAGGTAAAACCTGCGGGTGGAGGAGGGCCTCGAACACCAACACTCGAGAGTGCAGGGGCTCGGGGGAGGCCTCAATTAATGGTGGAGCTGCGAGGGTGGGAGAGCAATTTCACTGACAATGAGTCAGTGGCCTTGCTCGCCTGTCCCCGCAACGTCCCCCATTAAGTAGGGGTCGGGGAGGGCTGGACAGCTGGAGGCGGGAGCGGGGAGGGGAACTGGATTGGGCCCGTCACGCTGGTCGTGCTGGGGGAGAGGGGCCGCGGGGGCAGCAGCGGCGGGGAAAACGGGCAGAAAAAGGGAAAAGACAGGAATAAAAGTGGAATAAGGCAGAAAAGTGCAAGAAAAGTGGAGGAGAGAGATAGAAGGAGAGTGAAAGGGGGAGATTGAAATGAGGGTAAAAACGAGTGAAACGGAGAGGAAAAGCGGAGCGAGAGAAAGGAGACAGAGGTCCACTGGACCACCAGGGATGAGGCGCAGGAAAAACCTTCGGGTAAAGGAGGGCCTCGAACACCAACACTCGAGAGTGCAGGGGCTCGGGGGAGGCCTCACTTAAAGGTGGAGCTGCGTGGGTGGGAGAGCAATTTCACTGACAATGAGTCAGTGGTCTTTGGACCCTGGCAGCTCTTTTAAGATGTTTTTGACCTCATTGTTATTAATTGGATGCATTAAGAGTGAAGCAGATTCTCTACTTAGTTCTGGGAGCTGTACTTCCAGCAAGAATTGTTCTGCTAAGGCTTGGTCCCTTGCGTCTATTTCCCCCTTCTGTAATGAATAGTAGAAATCCCCCCAAAAAATCCCAATTTCAATACTATCTCTTTCTATTCTTCCCATACAGGTATACTTAATTCCAGTAATCAAGTTTTGATTTGTTTTTTAATTGGACATCCAAGCCAAAAAGCTTCCTGTCTTCTTGTCCTCTTTGTACATCCGACAATTATTAACTTGGTTATTAAAGATTTCCTTTTCCAGAAAAAAAATCTTTTAAAGCTTCTTTCTTTTCCTGCCATAAACGTGAGGTCTGAGTTGATTGCTCTACCATGGCCTTACAATATGCCTCATCTACCGCTTTTTTAGACTATCTTTTTTTCTTTATATTTCATTCTTTTGAGAAGTTGAGAATGAAATCATAAAACCCCCAATTGTGGCCCTTAAAGGCCTCCTAAACAATAGCCTTCTCCGCTGTATTATCATTAATAAGGAAAAGTGTTCAATCTCTGTTGACAGGGACTGGACATTAGATTCCTGACCCAACCATAGTTTATTCATAATTCACCTTTTAATTACTTTGGAGCAAGATAGAGGGGATTTAAAAAAAATAACGGAATGATCTGAAAAAAATCCCTTTATGATATTGAGAAGAGATTTTCAGGATGGTTAGGGGGCAAAAAATCTATCTACGAGGCAGAACTATACTTGTTAGAATAGCAGGAATACACCTTGGTGGTTGGATTTAATTTATGCCATTCATCTTGTACCCCCAATCGAGCACAAAGATCGTGAAAGATCCGTTCTGTATATCTTTTATGTTGCTTTCGATAAGGATTTGATGAATCCAACCTTGGTGAAGGAAGAAAATTAAAGTCTCCCCCAATATTGGTATCCAAGGAAGATAGTAAAGCTCGTACAATAATGATTAGTTGGTTTAATATTGTCATGCAACGGGGCCATAAAAAGAAACAATATTGTACCTCACATTGAAAGCCACGATGGGGGATATTACCCCAAACCCCTGTCATCTGTTATTGGTGACAGACACTTAACCTGCACTTTTTTACAAGTCCCCACCGTGGTCCCTCTATGTGAGAAATTTGCAGATGAGAAAAATCACTCTTAACCCAGTAATGATGTAATTTGTTGCCTTCCTTGCCCCGAATAAAATGTGTTTCATGTAAAAGAATGATGGAAGGATCATATTGCATCAAACTCTGAAGTACAGCATCTCTCTTGCGTCTAATATTGATCCCATTTGCATTATGGAAGACTATTGTTAAATCCATTTCACTTCACTACTGTCTTTTTTCTTTTTTCTCTAAACATTCCGAAAACCCTTGGGGCTATTGAAGCTAAACCTAAAAAAAATGAAAACCGATCTCTTACACATAGAAACACTGTTTCCTTTTGTTATAGTCAAACAATTCTTCCAAGCTATTCCCAAGCAAATTTCCCCCATTAGGCTTCTCCCAAACACCCAACCAGGGCCGGCTTTAACACTGGTGGCGCCCTGTGCGACAATGTCTGTTGGCGCCCCCCCCCCAATGACCACCTCTGCCATGGATTCCCTCACTAGCACCCTTTAACAGTGCCCCTCAAGTCTCCATGACCACTGTCTCCCAGATTCATTTAGTTTTGTAGCACCGCTCATACCAGTATAAGGTGTCGGAGCACTTTACATCACACACAATCATATGTGTGTAAATCAGTGTATAGGAAATGTTATATCAGACAGGACTACAAGGTGTAGGAGTGACATGTCATCGATATTGGTAGGCAATAAAGAGTCCTTATTCTGGAAAAGCACAAAATCAGAATTTATAACGTAACATCATTGTTAGGGGTTCTCTTTAATAATAAGAATTGTTTTCTACCCAAATGAACCCTTTTCGCAAGATTAGGATGATGAAAGACTGGGCCAAAAACATATAGCTCTAACATATACCTTGCAGTTTGCATGCAGCTCTTTGATGACAGCTAATAGCTCAATGTTCTATATTAGGATGTTGACTTATAAAGGACAAGTTACAGCAGCAGTAACCCTCTCTTACAGAAGCAGTAACCCACTGACCTATTTATATTATATGCAGTTTGTTAGCTGCATGGTACACGTTCTTAGCAGCAGGCATTTTAACCCTCTGCACTACCTTAGGATTATTCAAAACTTCCACTAGACAAACCTCCGGTCTCTTTCCACGAAGACAATTAATCACCACAGTTATCTTGACGTTTTAATTGATGCCTGAAAATTGCTGGAGGCCAGGAACGCGGCAGCTGGTGCTTTTAAAATGATAATATACTTGTAAAAATGACGCCCCCACCCCAAGTCAGTGCCCGGTGCGGTGGCACCGATCGCACCGCCCTAGAGCCGGCCATGCACCCAACACCCCTTTCACTGGCCCCAACTCACTTCCTCTCCTTCTATCCTTCTCCCACCCTGTGTGTCTTCCTCCACCCTCCCCACTCCCTTAGCTCCTAACCCCGGAAGTTAAAAGCTACAAATTCTGCATATGGTGCGTTCTTCTTGCACCAAAGGCAGCCTAAAGCTATAATTTTGCACCTTTTAAGGTTTCCCCTCCCATCTGAGAAAATAAACCCTCAACATCAGCTGGGTTAGTTAACATATAGAACCTTCCCATCCAAGACTTTAGTTTAGCTGGATGAAGTAGTTGAATTAGGGCACCCTTGCTTCTTAAAGTCTCAGACAGGTGTTTCAGCTCCTAACATTTCCTAGCGGTTACATATGCCATGTCCGGTAAAACCTTAATGGAAAAATCATCCCCCTTTTTTCACATATATCAGCTGGACAGCTTTTTTGAGAATTTTCTCACAAATTCTGAAATCCTGGAAGCAGACCAGAATAGTTGGAGGTTTGGCACCATCCTTGGGGGCCGTCGAGGGAACTCTATGTGCCCATGCAATTGAGAGATCTGTCAGTGAATCAGACAAGACATAATTAGATAATAGCTTAGTAATTTCTTGAGATAAGTCTTTATTTTGACCAAATGTTTCTGGATTACCTACAAGCCTTAAGTTCGATTGCCTAGATCTGTTTTCAATGTACTCTACTTTATCCTTCACTTGCTGCATATCCTTAAGGAGCCGAGATGTGGTTTCTTAATGGAGATGTGGCACATCCTCCAAGTTAGATATCCTTTGTTCAGCTTCAGTGCATCTATTGCTCAGATTTGGAGACCTTTATCTATCAAATCCAGTTTCCTCTCTATTTTCTCTGCCATTTCCTGTGTGCGGCATTCTTTCATTGAATCTCCAGCAACAGCTGTTTAAGGAGGGCACAAAGCAAAGGGGCAGATTTACAAGCACGTTGCGCCACTTTTGCGTCACTTTTCCCATGTTAAAAGTGACGCAAAAGTGGCGCAAGGTGCTTGTAAATCTGCCCCAAAGTATTTAATCCTTCTGGAACTTGCTCTGTCGCACCTCTCACTGCTTCTACCTCAGGAAGATTTATCTGTGGTAACACGGAGCTGGCCTCCTTGACCTAAACTTGTTGCTGAAGTATAATGAGGAGCTTCGAATTGTGAGAGCCATTTGCATTATCGCTCAACTGAATTAAGGGGGCTTCCTGTGCGAGTAGTGGTTTCTCACTATTGTATGCCGCTGTATAGATCTTCTAGGGAAGAAGAGTAACTCTCGTATTTTCATCTTGTAAATCTCGAAGCGACTATCTACTGAAGATAGGATATTGCGGCAAACTCATTGTATGACACGTGGAGCTACAATCTGAGAGGACTGCCGTCGTGACTGCCGTGTTCGATTTCGACCTGCTGACTCTAGCAGCCCACTCCTGTGTACTCTTCCTGGCAAGCCCGATTGTAGAGAAGCCGATCCCGGGGCACTTTGAGGGTGTACAGGTTGCTCAACCTGAACCCTCGCAATCTCTCCATTCTCCAACATCCCCCCGGGATACACCCTTGCCTACTGCAATATTAATCAGGGGATATCCCCCCAGGACTGTTGCAGTGGTGGCTGCGATATTTCAGTCGGTACTTGATGACACTACTTCCTCCACCTGTACCTGCATTTTCAGCATGTTAAGGGATGTGGTAGATATGCGGAAGTGAACCAACAACTATGCCCTTGAAGTTGGCTCGTCTTGCTACTTCCACTCACAGTCATCTCGCTTTTGTTGAGCGAGGTCTTAATCTCTCCATGAATTGGTTTAGTATGCTAGTCTGAGTATATTTCAAGCTGCATATCGCCTGACTTTTCTCCCAGAGAAAGACTTCATATTGATTTTTTATAGTCCCTCCTTTTATAGAGCTCTTTCAAATCATTACAGTCTCGAATGGGACACCTTTCGAATTAAAGGGGGGTCACAATAAAAATTCAGATCTTTCAAGCAACAGCTATTCAGGTCTGAATTATTTGACAGGCCAGCAGACTTTAAACCATACAGGTCTCTGAAAGGCAAAATGTCAAGGTGGGGGCAAAGGATTGGAAATGTCACAGAAGAAGCCACTCATAGCTGCACGCGACGCCTGCCCCCACCCCTGGAGGGATTCTCAACCTAGCTCTCACCTCTGGCACTGCACCGCAGTCCACAGTCACCTTACTGTCACCTTGTATGCCTTGAAGTATAGAAAAAAGTGGACTGTTCCGAATGGAACAGGATCGGGACTGATTTGCGTATAGCTGGGTCCAAACTGAGGTTACATGTTGTGCAAAATACCGATGTATTGGGATGCGGCCTGAGTAATTACCAGTGGCTAAGATTAATTCAAGCATTCCATCCATCACTTTTTTGTATACTTTAGTTTGTCATCCTAAGTGGAACTGGTATGCCCAGATGTGAGTCCCGTGCACACTGTGTCACAGAAACTAAGCTGTACCCGGCTGATGCTGGGTGCCATCTTGCGTGCAGCTTTCATGGTTTCGTGATTGATTTACAGCTCCCCTTCGGTCATCGGGCATTCAGCGAGAGCCCTGAGGTCACAGGCATCACTTCCTGGCCTCGGCACCCGGGGAGACTCAGAACAATTGCCAGTTTACATTTTTGTTCTCTTACCATCGTTGCCATGCCCCCCACTAATAACAACATTGAAAATTGTGACAACATAGGGACACCATGCATTGAATTCTCTGCAGGCACTTAAAAAACAGGCAGTATTACCAAGATAAATGTAATTCACAGTGTTGTATTTCTCACAAAAAGATAAAAGACTGAGACTCCTGTATTGCTTTGAGTATATATCTGCCCAGGGAGTTTTCTTGTTGGTTCTCACTAAATAAACACTTCAAGAATAGTCCTAGCTTCGAAAGTAATAGATTTTTGGACTATGGCTAAAAGGATAGAGAACATTTAAAAATATTAAGAAAGTAGTAAATAATTAAATGAGTGTATTGTGTTTTTATTCTTTTTTAAAAAAAAACCTCAGTGGAAAATGTCCCTAAAAATCAGTAATCCAATATATTAACACAGATAGTAAATCAAAACATAGTTCATCTAAAAAATGTACTAATGGTAACAATTAAAAAACAAATATATAAAAGGTAGCAGTGGAATATGTCAATCGCACATCTCCAAGAAAACTTCAGGGCAAATGAGTTCAATTAATGCTATTTGAATATCCCTCAATTTGTACAGAATGCTGCATACAGTGCCGAACACCCTGCTACCTAACAGGGTTCACATATGTCATAGCCCAGAATGGATTATGATCCAACTACAAGTATAGAATCGCACTGGAGCACCTCCAAGCAGTCACAGCAAGGAATAATATTCCCTTGCAGAAATAAACAGTCCACCAATGTATAAGTCCTCTTGCTAGTTTATTCCCAAAGCTTCCAGTGATCCATAAGTATGTACAACAGTCAGTCGGTAAATTTCCTGTTTTCAGCGAATATTCATGCAGGGTAGAGCCGACCTGTTTTTGACTGATGCAGACCTTTTCAAGGTTTATCGGAGGGTATGTCATGTCAGTGGTGGAGACAGAGTAATCTCCACCATCGACATACTGAAGGTTCCCCTAACTCTAAACGAGGTGGGCGGACCTTCAGTTTTGCGGAAAGGATACTCTTTCGCTGTTGCGAAGGAGTACTGTCTCCACCTAACTCTATATCAGGCCCAATGTGTTCACATAGATTAAAGGTATTTTATTATGTTTACTGTCTGCAAATTTTTTGCTGAGAATCACAAATGTTTGACAGTATGTCTAGCCCTGGCACACTTGTGTGTATACAGACCTTCAAAAATCATTAAGAGAATTTCAATGCTTTATGCATATGCTTCCACAATCACATTAAAGGGTTAACAGTCATGTCTCAATTGCCCAGGGTTTCATTTAAAGTAAGTACATGTTGCTGTGTCAGGGTACACTTTACTATGCTTCCTTAGAAGAAGGCCTAAGATGCATATCTCACATATAGGACCTCAGTGGGAGTACCTTTTTAAATCGGATCTCACTGGTAACAGGAGTTACCGGTCCCAACAAAATTATAAGTTCTGTGGTAATTCTGCAGGCTTGGACATTTCTCCTGGAGACTCCAGAGACAACTGAGGGCTAACAAGAGTAGTACTGGAAACAACAATTTCATTGGTAGGTTCTCATTTCTAAAGAAACCCTCAGTGTCTCACTTGCAATCAACGGGTAGATTTCCCCCCGCTGATATTATGGGTACTACCAGACACTCCGTGGGAAGTTATCAATCAATCTTCTGGGTCACTGAAGCCATCACTAACAACTGCTTTAGATTTGAGGACAAGTTTTGCATGGTACCAGAATATAAAGCTCTTTTACTTCAAGGCTCCTGAATTACAATTTAAAAAAAACGTTACATTAGAAATGTTACTAACTTCTATGTGCTAGTTGATAAATTTACATCTTCCTCCACAGAGAGTAGTCCTATATATTAAAAGATTATGAGATGAAGCAAACCTTAATCCATAATTTGAGACCCATTTGGAAATTTGCTCCCATCGGGTTTGAGCATGGAGTAAAATATATACCGGTTCAGCCAAACAAACAAAAATTTGATTCTTATAAAACCAGAAAGTATTCTGCTGTTCAGTCGAAATAACTAGTAACTGATATTGCACCATTTAATTAAAGTTAAAAAAATATATCATGTTATTAAGGTTCATTGTCAATAGTAAAGGTAGCTTTAGTATAAATTTGGTTTACTTCACAGGTATACAACTCAGAGGTCAGTTGTGCACAATTTCATTTTACTTTCAGGGAGTTCCTATCTTGCCAAAAATCAAAAACAATTATGTGGATGTTTTACTTTGAGACAGCCATCGTATTTAATTATTTTTGTAACAACCGCTTGACCTTCACTTTCTTCCTACTACCTCTATAGACCAGAGAACTTGAATGAAACATCATCAAACAAATTGAAGGAAATCTCTCAGCTGTTCACATCAGATGGAATCCTTTCAAAGCCTCCACCTCATGCTGCAAGGGAAGAACTTTCCTTGAAGCCAATATATATTTTTTAGTCACACCAAAGCGAGCTAACACTTCTGACGTGAAAGCAGCCAGAGCCTAAAGACTCAGCTGACTTCAGTTTGATTGGGGTTGGAGGCACAGTTCAGTCTCCTGAGTATCAATCGCAATGGGAGAGGTATCGTTCCAGTGTGAAACTCTCCTCAGTGAATGATGCAGGAGGGTGATCCCTGATCTGTTGCACACCCAGTAGACACAAGAGATGTTGTAAGGGTGACCAGCCACTCTGGGCATGGCACTCCCTGTGAAGGACCCGAGCGGTGGGCAGATCGAGGGCTTTGTCCCTAATCTTCCCAATCTAAGGAGGGCAGAAACAAATACTAGGGAAGATTTATCTTTGGACAAAGTGGTGGGGGAGTAAGCTAATTTTGGCCTCAAACTGATTCAACCATATGCCTTTGACAGTGTGGCAGATTATGTGATGTTCCCCAGACAGAGGGGCAGAAAGCCTCACTAGACAGCAAGGATTATGTTTGTCCTATATATGGAGTGGGGGCTTGCCTGCATACGTATGGGGCCACACCCCTCAGCTCCAAGGACCCAAACAGGCAGGGACAGGATGCATTTTGCCCCCAATCTGCACCCCAAAATGGAAGAAATCACTGCTATACATGAGGCACTATTTGTTTAAATTTTACATGGGTTGAGATGGCCGTCCTGTGTTGACATTGTGCCACAGCTCATCAGTTCAGCAGTCCACGCTGTCTTTCTGCCTTCCTGAAATGATTGGATTCAAGATAGCCTGGCTGATGACGGCTGTAAGCCAGAAACCGGTCCCAGGATGCTTGTTGCCGGTCCAGGGAAGACATGGCTTGGCAGTTCAGGCTGGACTGTTCCCATGAGGCACAGGGTCAGACTGATTTGCATATGGCCATGTCTGAACTGGGGTGGCGGAGTGAGCTAAAGAATGATGATGGATTAAACCCAGATCAGTTGACTGGGGGTGAGCGCTTGCAATGTTCAACACTCCGTCCATCATCCCCTTTGGTTTTGCTATGTTCGCCCCTACGTTGGCAGGGTATGCCCAGACGTGGGTCCCTTGCTCACTTTGCCACTGGATTCAAGATAGCCTGGCTGATGACGGCTGTAAGCCAGAAACCGGTCCCAGGATGCTTGTTTCCGGTCCAGGGAAGACATGGCTTGGCAGTTCGGGCTGGACTGTTCCCATGAGGCACAGGGTCAGACTGATTTGCATATGGCCATGTCTGAACTGGGGTGGCGGAGTGAGCTAAAGAATGATGATGGATTAAACCCAGATCAGTTGACTGGGGGTGAGTGCTTGCGATGTTCAACACTCCGTCCATCATCCCCTTTGGTTTTGCTATGTTCGCCCTACGTTGGCAGGGTATGCCCAGACGTGGGTCCCTTGCTCACTTTGCCACTGGATTCAAGATAGTCTGGCTGATGACGGCTGTAAGCCAGAAACCGGTCCCAGGATGCTTGTTTCCGGTCCAGGGAAGACATGGCTTGGCAGTTCGAGCTGGACTGTTCCCATGAGGCACAGGGTCAGACTGATTTGCATATGGCCATGTCTGAACCGGGGTGGCGGAGTGAGCTAAAGAATGATGATGGATTAAACCCAGATCAGTTGACTGGGGGTGAGTGCTTGCAATGTTCAACACTCCGTCCATCATCCCCTTTGGTTTTGCTATGTTTTCCCTACGTTGGCAGGGTATGCCCAGACGTGGGTCCCTTGCTCACTTTGCCACTGGATTCAAGATAGCCTGGCTGATGACGGCTGTAAGCCAGAAACCGGTCCCAGGATGCTTGTTTCCGGTCCAGGGAAGACATGGCTTGGCAATTCGGGCTGGACTGTTCCCATGAGGCACAGGGTCAGACTGATTTGCATATGGCCATGTCTGAACTGGGGTGGCAGAGTGAGCTAAAGAATGATGATGGATTAAACCCAGATCAGTTGACTGGGGGTGAGTGCTTGCAATGTTCAACACTCCGTCCATCATCCCCTTTGGTTTTGCTATGTTCGCCCTACCTTGGCAGGGTATGCCCAGACGTGGGTCCCTTGCTCACTTTGCCACTGGATTCAAGATAGCCTGGCTGATGACGGCTGTAAGCCAGAAACCGGTCCCAGGATGCTTGTTGCCGGTCCAGGGAAGACATGGCTTGGCAGTTCAGGCTGGACTGTTCCCATGAGGCACAGGGTCAGACTGATTTGCATATGGCCATGTCTGAACTGGGGTGGCGGAGTGAGCTAAAGAATGATGATGGATTAAACCCAGATCAGGTGACTGGGGGTGAGTGCTTGCAATGTTCAACACTCCGTCCATCATCCCCTTTGGTTTTGCTATGTTCGCCCTACGTTGGCAGGGTATGCCCAGACCTGGGTCCCTTGCTCACTTTGCCACTGGATTCAAGATAGCCTGGGTGATGACGGCTGTAAGCCAGAAACCGGTCCCAGGATGCTTGTTTCCGGTCCAGGGAAGACATGGCTTGGCAGTTCGGGCTGGACTGTTCCCATGAGGCACAGGGTCAGACTGATTTGCATATGGCCATGTCTGAACTGGGGTGGCGGAGTGAGCTAAAGAATGATGATGGATTAAACCCAGATCAGTTGACTGGGGGGAGTGCTTGCAATGTTCAACACTCCGTCCATCATCCCCTTTGGTTTTGCTATGTTCGCCCTACGTTGGCAGGGTATGCCCAGACGTGGGTCCCTTGCTCACTTTGCCATTGGATTCAAGATAGCCTGGCTGATGACGGCTGTAAGCCAGAAACCGGTCCCAGGATGCTTGTTTCCGGTCCAGGGAAGACATGGCTTGGCAGTTCGGGCTGGACTGTTCCCATGAGGCACAGGGTCAGACTGATTTGCATATGGCCATGTCTGAACTGGGGTGGCGGAGTGAGCTAAAGAATGATGATGGATTAAACCCAGATCAGTTGACTGGGGGTGAGTGCTTGCAATGTTCAACACTCCGTCCATCATCCCCTTTGGTTTTGCTATGTTCGCCCTACGTTGGCAGGGTATGCCCAGACGTGGGTCCCTTGCTCACTTTGCCACTGGATTCAAGATAGCCTGGCTGATGACGGCTGTAAGCCAGAAACCCGTCCCAGGATGCTTGTTTCCGGTCCAGGAAGACATGGCTTGGCAGTTCGGGCTGGACTGTTCCCATGAGGCACAGGGTCAGACTGATTTGCATATGGCCATGTCTGAACTGGGGTGGCGGAGTGAGCTACAGAATGATGATGGATTAAACCCAGATCAGTTGACTGGGGGTGAGTGCTTGCAATGTTCAACACTCCGTCCATCATCCCCTTTGGTTTTGCTATGTTCGCCCTACGTTGGCAGGGTATGCCCAGACGTGGGTCCCTTGCTCACTTTGCCACTGGATTCAAGATAGCCTGGCTGATGATGGCTGTAAGCCAGAAACCGGTCCCAGGATGCTTGTTTCCGGTCCAGGGAAGACATGGCTTGGCAGTTCGGGCTGGACTGTTCCCATGAGGCACAGGGTCAGACTGATTTGCATATGGCCATGTCTGAACTGGGGTGGCGGACTGAGCTAAAGAATGATGATGGATTAAACCCAGATCAGTTGACTGGGGGTGAGTGCTTGCAATGTTCAACACTCTGTCCATCATCCCCTTTGGTTTTGCTATGTTCGCCCTACGTTGGCAGGGTATGCCCAGACGTGAGTCCCTTGCTCACTTTGCCACTGGATTCAAGATAGCCTGGCTGATGACGGCTGTAAGCCAGAAACCGGTCCCAGGATGCTTGTTTCCGGTCCAGGGAAGACATGGCTTGGCAGTTCGCGCTGGACTGTTCCCATGAGGCACAGGGTCAGACTGATTTGCATATGGCCATGTCTGAACTGGGGTGGCGGAGTGAGCTAAAGAATGATGATGGATTAAACCCAGATCAGTTGACTGGGGGTGAGTGCTTGCAATGTTCAACACTCCGTCCATCATCCCCTTTGGTTTTGCTATGTCAAGAAATGTCAGGGCATATTCATCTTTTCTCGGTTCTACTGACCACATGGCATGAGCCAATCTATGAATATTTCTGAGGGTGTGTAAACCTTTAACATAGAAAGGGGTCTATATGAACCCATCAATGCTGGGTCTTTCCCCAGTTTTGACACTATGACAATTAGAGCCTCCCTCATGGTCTGCAGTAACTCCCTCCTCTCCCAGGCTTCCTCAAGAACCTTCAATAGCCTATCGGCCAATAGGTCAGAAAATTTGCTGTAAAATTTGGCTGGAAAGCCGTCAGCAGTGGCCCATGCAGGTAAGAGTGGTGGGACGGTGAGGCCGGGTTGGGGGGATTTTGACAGACGACGACAAGGGAAAATTAATTGTTTATTTAATTTTCCCTCATGGTCATTTGTCGAATCTGCCCCCAAACTGGCCCCACCACTCTTACCTGCACGGGCCACTGCTGGAAGCCACCAATTCCAGGCGACTTAGCCTGTTTTAAGTCTTTCATCGTGCCCATCATTTCCGGCCTACTTATCAGGGCACCGAGGGTCTCCTGTGCCCCCGAGGCAAGACTGGGAAGGGAGATCCTGCTCAGGTATGCCGATATCACTCGGGCACCCACGGTGTTCTGCGGTTCTGTGTAGACCGCTCCCAGATGGGCGGCGAACACTGCATTGATCTCTTGCTGTGTAAATACCAAGTCACATCCCCTGTTACATATCTCCAGGGTAGGTTGAGGTTGGTTTTCAATTCTAATCAGTCATGCCTGTAGGTGCCCGGATTTGTCACCCTCCAGATACCAACGCCTCAGGCTCTTGTTGCTGATATACTTATCTAATCTATCCGACAGCTTTCCAACCTTCTGTCGCTGGGCATTCCAATTCTGGAGACCAGCGCAGTCTGCGGGAATTGCCACCTCCATGGCTGCCAGTTCGCGTTCCTGTCTACCTAAATCTTTTTCCAGGGTTCATCGTACCCCCACCGCTATGGACATTCATACCCCCTGAGGACCACCTTCATGGCACCCCCTTCCGCTGCCCTATTATTCGCGGACTCCCAGTTTGTGTCAACTCCTGGGATACTGTGTCTCAAAAGATCGGGTCAGTAAGTGCATCTGTATTTAACCTCCATAGTGGTATTCTAGGAGTAGGTAGGTGTAGTGTATATACTATCAATAATGAGGGGTGGTCTAATAAATAACGGGCCAAATATTGTGCGTCTGTAACTCTGTGGGTGGCCGTTGCTTGTACAAAGAAATAGTTTAAGCAACTGTATGTATCCATCGCCTGGATATGACACGAATATGCATATTTATGTGGATTGTGCTGTGTCCAGATATCTATCAAGCTTAGGCTACCCTGCGCCTGTCCCAGGGCCTCCACCGCCTTGGGTTTAGTGTCCAGTCAGGGAGTGTGTCTATCTATCGCGCCATTCAATACACAATTATAGTCTCCCGCCAATATGAATTCCACCTCAGAAGTGAGGTGTGTATTTGAAAAGTACCGAACCCAAAAAGTCACCGTCATCGGTGTTTAGTGTGTATATTCAGTAAACTTAAACTATGTGCATCGAGTGTACCCTCTACCAGCATATACCGGCCTTCTGGATACAAACAAGTCCCCGTGGGCTTAAAAGGGACTCCTGGCGCCTCCCATATTAGTGTACCTCTGGCATAACCTAAATAGGATGTCGCAAATATGACCACGCCATCTTCTCTGTACATATTTAATACAATCCCCCCACAGATGAGTTTCCTGAAGGAATGCAAGTATGCTGAAACCTGATTGCATTTAACATAATTATTCAGTCTGCGGACATTCCACATCGCTAATTTATACCCATGTCTTTCACCCTTCATGTTATAGTCTCAGAAAGGGGGACAATCTTGGGCACTGGGATGATGTGCTCAAAGTGGGACAGTACAGGCATCTTCTTTATGGAAGCTACCCCCTCCCTCAAAAACAATCAACCCTATAATTCTGAAATATAGCAAAACACTGGAAATAGAACAAATCTGCATTGTTACCCCCCTCCCTCCTATAGGCAATAGTGGCCCATCCCTTCTAGCTCAACAATTAGCATAAGGAGAGAAAACCCCACCCCAGAGCAAAAACCTCCCACCCACTCCCGCAAACCGCACTTAACATCCCAACAATGTCACTAGTTAAACAATTTGACCAGTCCACCAAACCCAAAGCTGCCTCGCGAGTCCCAGCGGGAGGCTCAGCAATGTGCCCAAGTGTGGTGGCTGGACTGTCCTATGGTGGCTACAGTGGCAGAACCAGCATAGTGGCAATAAAAGCATTATATTAACAGTTGCCACATCGCTCAAGTAGCAATACAGGGTTCATGCGCCCACTCATAGCATTTCTCGTGTTTACCTGCGTGGAGAGGCAAATCTAAGTGCCACTCCCCAACCACCTGGACTGTCAGTCTCCAGGCGTCCTATCCGTCTGAGTCTCCTGTACCAGACAGAGCAAAATGAACTGATTCTCTACAGGTATCAGGTCCATCTCTGTTCTTAAGGTACCATCAGAGTCAACTGTGATGTGACCCATGGTTTTTTCTCTTGAGTGAGTGCCCTCTTCTCTGGAGAACCCCTATAATGGCTACTTCATCGTCTATTCCTCCTCCATTGTTCACTCTATGCCTGGCTCTGCTCCAGGCTCCCAAGGCACAAGGAGTCCATCCATTCCATTGCCTCCTGCGGAGTTTCATAGAAGTGGACATTACCATCATGCTGCACCCTACGTCTTGCTGGGAATACTAGGCTATATTTGATATTTTTCTCACAAAGCCAACTTTTGACTCTCAGGAAGCCATTTCAGAGGTCCTGGACCTTCCTAGTAAAGTCAGGGTAAATTTGGATAGGATGATCTTCATATTGAGGCGGTCCAATCGTCTGGATATATTGCAAGATAATGTCCCTGTCTCTATAATTAAACATTTGTGCTATCAGCTCTCTAGGAGGTGTTGCTAGGCGAGGGGATGAACCCAGCACGCGGTGAGCCCTTTCAATTGAGAAGAATTTAGAGAGACGAGCATTGCTAAGAGCAGTCACTAACCAGTCTTCCAGGAACAGTTCAGCTGAGGGCTCCTCCGCCTTCTCCGGAAATCCGAGAAACCGTAGATTGTTCCTTCTTGATCGCCCCTGCACGTCCTCCACCCTGTCCTCTATTCGGGTCGCCTTGGCCTCATCAGCCAGGATAGCTTGAATCCAGTGGCACAGTGAGCCCTGGACCCACATCTGGGCATACCCCGCACACTTAGGGCAAGAAAGCAAAAGACACACAATCGACGGACGGAATGCAGAACAAATCAAAACATTCACCCTCAGTCAAGAGATCTGGGTTAAATCCATCATTCTTAACCCCGAAACCGGTCCTAGGATACATCAATTGCGTGACTTTTCCAATATTTACTTCAGCGGGGGGAATCATCCCACAATCCCAATTATGTGTTAGAAGCAGTCTACAGCCAGCTGCAGGGTTCCTACCACTAGGCCCCTTTAGTTTGAGGCAGCTCACCTCCTTAGTATTTTATCACAGTAGTGCTCTTCCCTGGGTGCCCCACAGCAATCTCCCTGGCAGGTCAGTTCTGCAGTGGTCATAGCGGGCCCCCTCGCTGCCCCGGAAACCAGCGGGCGGTCCACCCACTTCAGGGCCGCTCGCCCGGCAGCCCCAATCCACCCATCAAGTACTCTTCTGCTGGGGTCGGTCCACACGGCCGTGTCTTGGATTGGGCCCGCAACGCCCCCCCCCCCAGGCCGGGCTGCTCCAGTCATCCCAGTCTGGGTCAACAGTTGTGGCAGAGGCCCGTGGCTCCGGCCATCACCTCCATCTTGGGCAGCGAGTCGTCAGTTAGGCACCACCTCCCTCTTTGTATGCCCACCTCTGGCTTACAGCAGCCAGGGCAGCGCCATCTTGGGCCGCCAGTCTCGGAAGGCCGTCATCCATCCGGTGGGTCACCAAGCCCCCGTATAGGTGGCTCAAGTCTTCCCCGCCTAGCACTCCGCGGACCCCCGGTACCCCGCTTCTCCGTCCGGCTCAGGGCGGGTCCCCCACCTCCAGCTCCTGGATCAGCGCCGGCTCCAACATGGGTCAGGCAGCGCCACAGCAGGGTGAGGCATGCATGCTCCAAAAGTTCACTCAGGCACATAAAGCTCAAAAGGCTACAGGGGCAATGTGTAGTGGTCCGTCGAAGGGCCCCTAAGCGACCAGGCTTTCTACAGGTGGAATGAGAGCTAATTTCAATTTTCGTTTCCACCAGGATATAGCAGGCTATTCGTACCAGGCAGGAACTCAGCTGGAGCACATCTACCCGGCCATCCTGTCAGGTCATGCCCCTTTCAAACATATGTTTTGTCATTTTCATGTCATTGTGGGCAAGGACAAGTTATTGAATTCATGTAAACACTCCATCTTCTACTCAACCTAGTGCTCAATTTCTAGACATGTCTGAGGCTTGTAGGTCTTCCAGGGTGCTGACTGATCCAGGGTCCAATACTGTGTCCCCCATGAAAAGTTGCAGGAAATTGGCTATTTTGTAGGCGTAGTTATGATGTTTGCAAGGCATTCTGGTTAGAAAAGGTAGTGGGAGGCACACAAGCCAGGCCACCCTGGTACTTGCCTGGTGCTATTTTCAGAAATGTCTGGGGGTCTCATGTTTCTCTGGATGCTGAATGGCCCAGGCCCTACTAGCACAGCTAGCCTCATACCAAGAATGACTGGAATTCAAAGGAAAATCTTGAGGTTTTGGGGCCAAGTAGGTAACTGTTTTCATCCGGAGAAGGGCAGGAGCTCTGGGGGGGGGGACGACTTTTATTGTTCCTCAAAGATTTCAGAATTTTCCCTCACAGAAATACAAGGAAAATCCATGATTTTACCAAATTGTAACATTTGCAGGGCATTCTGGGCACAAAACATGAGTTGGGATCTACAGACGTCACACTACACTCAACTCCTCCAGTGTTCAGTTTATAAAAAGTTCTGTGGCGGGTAAGTTGACCCCAGTACTGTGTAACCGTGGGCCTAAATACTGATATTACCCTAATCCCAACACTGATTATAATTCAAAGGAAAATTCTTGATGTTTCCATGGTGCATTTTTGACCCACTGTCCCCTGCAATAGGCCACTCACGCATGTCAGAGAAGTGTGGGACGCAGAATAGTAGGACATTTATCATTTTCTATTATATTTCTCTGTGTATCAGTGTGCACAAAAAAACACATTTTGTATGCATAACTCTTATTTCATATTTAAGATTCTTGTGTACAACAAATAAACACAGTTGTCCTTCATAAAAGTTTTTATTCAGTAAATTTCACTTAATGAATTGCAGCATACCTGAAACACCTATAAAATAATTATAAGCTACAGCTTAGTTGATGCTCTGGGTATCATGCTTTGGAGAGCTAACAAACACTATGGGCTTTATCGCAAGTATGGTGGTTATAGGGACTGGCGTACTTGCGGTGGCGATCTGACCACCGCCACACTGCGGGTCTGCCCAAAGTATTCTAAGTGTGGCGGTTCCCGCTGGGCCTGCGGTCTGGAACCAGCTTGAAAATGCTGACGGAGCCACTGCTGGCACTGCCCAGCATATTACAAGTTGCCTTTTCACCACCCATTTCATGGTGGTGAGCCTGCCATGAAAAGGGTGGCAAAGAGGCAACTAAGGGGGCCCTAACAGGGCACCCTGCTGGATCTGGGCCTGGGGGTGCATGTGGGGGGCGCATGCCTCACCGTGCTGGAGCGTGCAGTCGGCACTGTCATGGCTGCGGGCTGCATGTTAGGCTCTCCTATGAGCCTAACAGCCCACTGCCACGAGACTGCCGCAGCACCATCCGCCTGACCTGGATCCAACTCTGAATTTGATGGACGGGCGCACCATGGCCTTGGCGGTCTTCCTGTGAACAGGGCGGTGCCGCATGAGGACTGCCATCAGTCATAATAAGACCCTATATATTTGTGTGACTGTTAGTGTCTGGTGGACTTGAAAGTATATTAGGTTGGAGCCAGACGATTTGTAAATCAAGCTCCAGTGCAAAAAAGTACCTTGTCACCTACATCTTTTTTTTTGTTCTGTGATGGAAAACCTTGAGTGACCTGCAAAGATGACCACTTTCTGAATTCAGAATTTTTTCTAGTTTTCAGACATATATACCTTTCCTTGTTCACCCAGAACACCTCTTTCTTCCGCTATCTGCTAGCTGATAGGGATCGTAAAATAGGAATTGTTGACTACCACTAAGAATACTGAAATGTCTACCTGTTTCTGAAAGCTGGGAAGAGAGTGGTATTAGCAGAGCAAGCCTTTTTATTGAGGCGCTTTTTAGAATAAACAAAACACACACTTTCTTGCACAGCACTTTTTTCATTTTTGGGAAAAAGCATCAACTGCCGAAATATTTTTAAAAAGTCTCAATCCACAGGAAGTAAAAAACAAGAGCTCAATTTCAATTCATTTGCATCCTCATTTATGTTCATTTACTGCTGTTCAGTTTGTTCACTAGTCATCGATGGTGCAGACACGGATAGAAATATAGGAAATTCCATGCTTTCAGCAAGGGGGTTCTAATAAGCATACTCCAAGCTCAAAAAGACTGTAGTTGAATTAATTGGAAAATTTGTTAATTAGACCAGTGGGAGCTCAGACAGTGTGATCTGGCAGACAATGATCTGGGGGAGCTTCATTTGCATGTGGCCATGCCTCATGCAAATGCAATTCTGGCCCTTCCACTGTATGCTTAGGATTCTAAATTGGCATTTTTGCAGCCGGCAATGGGAAAATGCACATTCTCCCAAATGGATCAGCGTTATGTAGGTCTACTTTAGAGCTGTCTGTGGAGGAGGGTAGTTTCATGTACCAGAGCATGCCTGGATGTAATGATGCTCCAGAGGAATGCCATCGTTCAATGGGTCGGGCCAAAGATCAGAGATCCATGTAGTGGCCTCTTTGCTGTTACATTCAGAAAACGCCAAAGCGATCAGTAGCACTTGCCAAGTCAATTGTAGTAGCACTATTACTTGTAGCATTACTGCTCTTAGGGCCAGATGTACAACCATTTGGAATTGCGACACGCAAATTGCGAAAAATAGCGAGTCAAAATTTGCGAGTCGCAATTCCAAATGAACAACAGCGTAAGAGACACTGTTAGCGACTCCCAATGGGGTCGCAAAATGCGAGGCTCATCAATATTCATGAGGCACTCGCATTTTGCGACCCCATTGAGAATGGCTGGCCCTTCCAGGGATGGTGGCCTGCTGGGCTCAGCAGACCACCATGTCTGGGACTACTTTTAAATAAAGCAGCTTTTTTTTTTACATGCAGCCCGTTTTCCTTAAAGGAAAATGGGATGCATTTAAAAAAAAACATAATTAAACGTTTTCATTTCATTTTTTAAGGGCAGGCAGTGGTCCCTGGGACCACTGCCTGCCCTTAAAAAATATTTTCGCATGCATTTGCAAAGGGGAAGGGGTCCCCGGCGGACCCCTTCCCATTTGTGACTGCATTACCACCTACTTGAAGTAGGTGGTAAATTGCGACTGTTTTGTGACCGCAATTGCGGTCGTAAAGCAGTCATACATAGGGCTCCGAGTCGCAATTAGGAAGGGACGCCCTTGAAACGCCCCTTCCTAATTGCGAGTCGCAAACGCTATTTAGTGAGTCGCAAATAATTTGCGACTTGCTAAACAGTGTTTGTACATGGCCCTGTAGGGTTTTTGCATGCGCCAACAGGTCGCAGACCCATTTGCGCATGCATAAACGGGTCGTACATCTGGCCCCTAGACCCTCATTACAAGCATTCTCCTGATACATTGATTGCAGCGGAAATTGAAGGCTCCACTTGAATCTGCAGTATGTGAAATCTGATAAAGCTACAAGGGGTATTACTGCACATTCTACATTCTAAGGAATCGTTTCGACAGTTGGAACCTTCTGGAATTTAGTCCTAGAAAATGGGCCTGAATTCAGGAATTACCTGATGAAATTGGTGTTAAAAGGTAGTTTCTGCTGTATTTCCCTATTCTACATGGGCCGCTCATAATTCAAAGGTGATACTGCATCCTAAAAATACCGAGCCTCATGTTATTGGTAAGGATGATGCGAAAATACCGCTTTTCGATTACTTATATATGCACTTGTAATGAGGGCCTTTTGTAGTAGTAAAAATAACAATACTAGCAGCATGAGTGTAATACTGTAGTAGACTCCTTGTCCATGTTGTGAGAACCAAAGACATCAACTGCTGATAATTTCACCTGGCATACTGTACCACAGCTGAAATGGCAACATCAAGACCCTGATTAGGAGTCATAGGGAGCCACATTTCTGCATGGTTTTATGTATTATTTTTGTGTCGTCTGGATACAAGTTTTTCCACAAGTGATTTTTTTACTTGCGCAAAATACTGACCTATAAAATCGCAGGCAGAAAAACCACATGTGAAAGCACAATCGGGTTTACCACGTGATAAAACCACACGCGGTAAATGGCAAACTTCTATTCTAAGTTAAGTGGTAAGACTGTGCAGATGAGGAAGCAGCAACAAAATGTACCACCTGCCCAGGTGCATGGTAAACATAAATCACAAGTGCAACACAGTTATGAAATTGAAAAAACGAGTCAAAACTATGAAAGCTTGTTTTATATATAAAAAATATTAATTACGATTAAGCAATAACAGAGCAATTATTTTATGATCATTTTATCAATATGAAGTATGTTATTTATTTAACATAGTTGCACATATATTATATATTATATTTAGTATGTACATAAGGAACAGGCACACAAATTGAAATTTACATTTTTTTCATTTAGGAAAATAATTCTTTAAACTTACGAATCAAAATATATCCTAGATAGAAAAAAAGGAATCAATTGTTTGTAAAAGTTAGCACTGTATGCACTTTCTTTGTTTTTCATTTACAAAGTGGTTATAAAATATATTTGTAAAATAAAAAAATATATACATTTAAATTGGATAAGTTTTTAAAACACGAAACACCAAACAAAGCAAAAAGAAAAAAACTATTAAGATTAAAATGCACATATGACACACTACATTATTTTGAGTACCTCTTCTTAAGGACACTTATGGCACCCACTTTTGTCAGGAAGCTTCTTTTGTCCTTCTATGATGGCCATACGGACAGACCTTCTTCAAGGCCTGATTGCAGAGGCCGCCCCCAAAGGGGGTCTCACGGGCAGGCACCATAACAGCCTCCAGGGACCTGAAAAATCTGGTTTAGGCGCGTCCGCGTGCCCAGAGACAAAGGGGGCGAGGAGGCAGCCTCCCCACTCCAAGAGTTAGCGCACCAAGAAGAGGGTGCCGAAACACCTTGCCAATGGGTGGGCCAAGTATTGGTTCGAACACCCCAATGGGGAAGCCGCCGCCGTAACAATGAGGCTTGGGGGGGATTATAAGGCACCGCTCCGCCAGCACAATCCATCTATTCTACCTCTTGGAGCTGGGGAGCGGTGCCACGACTAATCCATCTGGGGGAGCGACCTCGCACAGTTGGGGAGGAAATACCTCCTCCTCGCCATCCAGGTGAACCTGACTGAGACGGCCAGGGGTTTTGGGAACACCACCATCATATGGTCCGAATTGATAACCCGGTTGGTTTGGTGAAGAGCAAAGTCACATAAGGCAGTCGAAAACTCGAGGAGGAAACTGAACATCGCGGTGAGCAGATTTTGCAGGGTCAATGGCCTGGAAAGCATCAGGCATGGCCTCATCAACCCTGGGCGCCTGGAGCTTTATGCACAAGACGGGGTCCCCCTGTCAGAAGAAGGGATGCAATCAATCAATCATGTCACTTATAAAGCGCACTACATACCCGCGAGGGTCTCAAGGCGCTGGTGGAAGAGGGGGTGGTGCTGCTACTGATCGAAGAGCCAGGTCTTGAGGAGTCTTCTGAAGGCCAGTAGGTCGGAGGTTGGTGGGGAGGGTGTTCCAGGTCTTGGCGGCGAGGTGGGAGAAGGATCTGCCGCCGGCGGTCGTTTTCCGGATGCGGGGGACTGTGGCGAGGGCGAGGCTGGTCGAGCGGAGCTGGCGGTTGGGGGTGTAGAAGCTGAGTCGTCTGTTGAGGTAGGCTGGTCCGGAGTTGTGGAGTGCTTTGTGTGCGTGGGTGAGGAGCTTGAAGGTTATCCTCTTGTTGACAGGGAGCCAGTGCAGGTCTCTCAGGTGGGGTGTGATGTGGCTGCGTCGGGGGATGTCGAGGATAAGACGTGCAGAGGCGTTCTGGATGCGTTGCAGCCGTCTCAGGAGCTTAGCCGTCGTTCCTGCGTAGAGGGCGTTTCCGTAGTCCAGCCTGCTGGTGACGAGGGCCTGGGTGACTGTTTTTCTTGTTTCGGTGGGGATCCACTTGAAGATCCTGCGGAGCATTCGGAGGATGTTGAAGCAGGATGAGGAAACGGCGTTGACCTGCTTAGTCATGGAGAGGGTGGGGTCGAGGATGACCCCTAGGTTGCGTACATGGTCGGTGGGTGGCGGGGCTGTTCCCAGTGATGTTGGCCACCAGGAGTCGTCCCAGGCTGAAGGGTTGGAACCAAGGATGAGGACCTCCGTCTTGTCCGAGTTCAGCTTAAGGCGGCTGGTCCTCATCCATTCGGCGACGGCCTTCATTCCTTCGTGGAGGTGGGCTTTGGCGGTGTGAGGGTCTTTGGTGAGGGAGAGGATCAGCTGGGTGTCGTCGGCGTAGGAGATGATGTTGAGGTTGTGCTGTCGGGCGACGTGGGCGAGGGGTGCCATGTAGATGTTGAACAGCGTTGGGCTGAGGGAGGAGCCTTGGGGTACGCCGCAGATGATCTTGGTGGCCTTGGATCGGAAGGGGGCGAGGCGGATGCTTTGTGTTCTGCCGGAAAGGAAGGATGTGGTCCAGTCCAGGGCCTTGGATCCCAGCGTCATGAAGGCGTGTTCGTAGTGTGTGGTGGCAGACCGTGTCGAAGGCGGCTGATAGGTCCAGGAGGATGAGGGCTGCTGTTTCTCCGTTGTCTAGCAGGGTCCTGATGTCATCGGTGGCGGCGATGAGGGCGGTTTCGGTGCTGTGGTTGCTGCGGAAGCCGGACTGGGAAGGGTCCAGGATGTTGTTCTCCTCGAGGTAGCGGGTCAGTTGTTTGTTGACGATTTTCTCGGTGACCTTCACGGGGAACGGGAGCAGAGAGATGGGTCGGAAGTTCTTGAGGTCCTTGGGGTCTGCCTTGGGTTTCTTGAGTAAGGCGGTGATCTCGGCGTGCTTCCAGCTTTCCGGGAAGGTTGTTGTCTCGAAGGAGATGTTGATTATTTTCCGGAGATGGGGCGCGATGGCTGTACTGGCTTTGTTGAAGATGTGGTGAGGGCACGGGTCTAGCGGTGAACCGGAGTGGATGGTGTTCATGATCTCGCTGGTGTCCTCGTCGTTGATGTTGGTCCAGGAGAGCAGGCGGTTGGTGGTTGTGGGGGCAGTGGTCTCGGTGGTTGCCGGGGCGGTCGTGGTGTTGAAGCTGTCGTGGATGTCGGCGATTTTGCGGTGGAAGAAGGTGGCCAGTGAGTCGCACAGGTCTCGCGACGGCTGGATGTCGTTGGTGTTGGAGCTGGGGTTGGAGAGTTCCTTCACGATGTTGAAGAGCTCTTTGCTGTTGTGTGCGTTGTTGTCTAGGCGGTCTTTGAGTGAGGCCCTTTTGGCGGATCTGATGAGGTGATGGTGACTTCGGGTGGTGCTCTTGTGGGCGGCGTAGCTGTCCGCTGTCCGTTCGTGGAGCCAGATCTTCTCCAGTTTTCGGCATGTTCGTTTGGAGGCCTGGAGGTCTTCGGTGAACCAGGTGGCTTTCTTGCTGGTGTGGCTGTTGGGCAGATTCTTGAGCGGGGCGAGGGTGTTGGCGCAGTCGTCGATCCACTGTCTGAGGTTGCGGGCGGCGGTGTCGGGGTCGGAGGGTTCGGCGGGTGGGCTCAGGGCGAGGGTTGTGGTTAGCTGGTCTTCCGTGACTCTGCTCCAGCAGCGGCGAGGCATTTGTTCAGTGCGGTGGTGCGTGGTGGGCTTCCTGTAGGTGAAGTGGATGCAGTGGTGGTCAGTCCAGTGGGGTTCGGAGGTGTGGTTGAAGGAGACGTGTGGGCTTGCGGAAAAGATGGAGTCTAGCGTGTGGCCGGCGGCGTGGGTGGGTGTAGTCACGAGCTGTCTGAGTCCGAGGGTGGCGAGGTTGTCGATCAGGGTGGTGGAGTTGGTGTCCTTGTTGTTCTCGAGGTGGAAGTTCAGGTCCCCGAGGAGGATGTAGTCCATGGAGGCGATGGCGTGAGTGCTGACGAAGTCAGCGATGGAATCGCTGAACTGTGGTCGGGGTCCGGGGGTCTGTAGATGAGGGTTCCTCTAAGGGTGGTGTTGGGATCGGTGTGGATCTGGAAGTGCATGTGTTCGGCGGTGCTGAGGGTGTCGTCGGTGTTGGTTGAGACTCTGAGGGTGTTCCTGTGGACGATGGCGATGCCTCCTCCGACTCCGTTGGTGCGGTCCCTGCGGGTGATCTTGTATCCGTCCGGGATGGCAATGGCGATGTCGGGGGCTGAAGCGGGATTCAGCCAGGTCTCCGTCAGGAATGCGACGTCTGGGGAGGTTGAGTCGAGAAGGTCCCAGAGTTCGATGGCGTGTTTGCGGGCGGAGCGGGTGTTGAGGAGGATGCATCTGAGGTAGTTGGGTTCTTTCCTGGGCGGTGGTTTGGCGGGGCGGGTGCTGGCGAAGCTGCAGTTCCGGCAGGTGAAGGGCCCTTGGGTGCGCTTCGGGGTGGCCTGGTAGCAGGCGTGATCTTTTCCAGGGTTGAGTGCGTGGAGGGTGCTGGCGTCGTATCGGCGTCTGTTGATGTGGCGGGCGCGGGGCATGCCCGGACCAGGGGGTCTGGCGCTGGGCGCGGTCACGGCGCGGACGGGTGCAGACGGGCTTGCCTTAGGCGCGCCTTCGGCACTCCAGCGGCGCGCCCGCTGCGCATGTCCGCTGCTCGGCCGCCCAGCGGCTGCCATAAATGGGGAGGTGGGAGGGAGGAGCAGGGAATGGGGCAGCGAATGGGCAGTGAGGGGGCGGGGCCGCAGGGGCGCAGCGGCGGGAAACAGGCACAGAAGGGAAAACGAGCACAATCAGGGCATCAAGGGGGCACAGAGAGGAAAAACGAGCACAATCAGGGGCAGCAAGGGGGCACAGAAAGGAAAAACGAGCACAATCAGGGGCAGCAAGGGGGCACAGAAAGGAAAAAAACGAGCACAATCAGGGGCAGCAAGGGGGCACAGAAAGGAAAAACGAGCACAATCAGGGGCAGCAAGGGGGCACAGAAAGGAAAAAAAAAACGAGCACAATCAGGGGCAGCAAGGGGGCACAGAAAGGAAAAACGAGCACAATCAGGGGCAGCAAGGGGGCACAGAAAGGAAAAACGAGCACAATCAGGGGCAGCAAGGGGGCACAGAAAGGAAAAACGAGCACAATCAGGGGCAGCAAGGGGGCACAGAAAGGAAAAAAACGAGCACAATCAGGGGCAGCAAGGGGGCACAGAAAGGAAAAAACAGAGCACAATCAGGGGCAGCAAGGGGGCACAGAAAGGAAAAACGAGCACAATCAGGGCCAGCAAGGGGGCACAGAAAGGAAAAAACGAGCACAATCAGGGGCAGCAGCAGGGCACACAGACGGAGCTGTATGGTGGGGGAGCGACCTACCAGTCAAGGTCAGGTATTTTGGGCCAACCTATGGGGAGCAATGACACATAAAAAGAAATTTTAAAAAAGGAAACAGGGGGAGCCGCCAGGAGACGTAAGCCTCCCTTGCAATGTGGCGGATAAGAGGGGGTACAGTTGTTGGTTATGGAGCACACTGACACGGCGATGTGTAGGAGGAGGGCCACTCACTTGGGTAAGCCTTACGGCAGGGTGAGTAGGCCAGAAAACGGGGTAGCAAACGGAGACAGCACTCGCAGCCCAGATCCGCCAGATGGCAAGGCACAAAATGGAGAAACAAGTTAGCGAGTCGGGGCCTAACTCCGGGGAGAGGCTACCCCCCCACACGCAATCAGCATGGAAACCAACTGAACACTTTATGACCCCCCCAAAAATCCGACTGGAATGATTTATGACCCCAGTAACGGGGCGGGATAACGAACTGTCACAGGATGATTTATGACCTGTAAGATGAGAAAATGAATTATGATACTAATGTATAACAGTTCATGAAGATGATTTATGGTCAGGGTCATAACGTTATGACCAGGGCATTGTATAACGAGATCTAACGTTATGTCATGCAAATAAAAACTGCGGCCAACATCGACCACAACATAACAACACGTGTTGGCTAATTCATTGCAAGAGCAAAATGTAAGGGTTGCATGTCATTTGGAGTGGGCACAGTGCAGGGGTTATGGGGAAGACCTGCTCTAAAGGTGTTGAAGGGTGGATAGGAGAAGGGGATGAATGGTTGCTTGTGCTTGTAGGACAGACGTGGTTACCTGTAATTTACCTAAACACTCCCTCTTAAAAGTCACAGCAAGTATGTGCCTCGAACAAAGGAAGAGTGGTGACGTCCTTCAGCAGCCATGCTTCCGAATTGTCTTACTGCATATGTCATGCGGGGGTGGCAATTCGATTGGTCTTCTGTTCTGCAAGGTTCACCAATCGTTGTCTTTGAGCAGACTTCATGTCATCTTGCAACTGTATGCGATAGTGTGGAACTGTTTTTACATTTATGTTATGTTATGTTATGTTACTGCGACTTATAGAGCGCTACAGCTGCCCCAGCAAAGGGGCGTCCCGGCGCTGATACCAAAAAAAGACTGACACAAGCAGATGGACCGGACAAAGACTATGATGCAGGGAAAAGATGAGTCTTGATGGCCTTCCTGAATTCTAAGTAATTACTAAGGCCACGGATATGCACAGGAAGTGCGTTCCAAAGGATGGCCGCTCTACTGCGAAAGGAGCGGCCACCAGCATGAACTCTTCGTGTCCGGGGGACCACCACCCGGTGCTGACCCTGTGAGCGGAGAAATCGTGAAGGGACATATGGCAAGAGGAGATTAGCCAAGATAGTGGGGGCGGTCAGTTTCAAGGCTTTGAAAGAGATACATAAGGCTTTGAATTCAATACGCATGGCCACAGGTAACCAGTGGAGACAGCGAATGGCCTCAGACACCGGACAAGACCTGCGCAAGCCTAGAAGGGTTCTTGCTGCCGCATTCTGTGCCCTTTGTAGCCTCAGAACTTCCGCCTTATTGGACCCCAGATATAAAGAGCAGGCATAATCAAGTCTGGACAATACAGACGCCTGAATGATAACCTGATGCGTAGGTGCATCAAAGAAGCCCAGCAGGGGTCTGAGCCCCCGTAAAAGTCCAAAACAGGTCCCTGCCACCTTTTTGGTTTGAACTCGAAAGTTGAGGGATGAGTCCAGCCATACCCCCCAGATTTTTCACTACCTGCTTGGGGGAGGGGGCCCTGCCAAGACTAGCTGGCCACCAGAGTTCACTCCACTGACCATGGTCCTTTCCCACTAACAATACCTCCGACTTGTTAGAGTTCAGCTGGAGGCAGTTGGCGGTCATCCACCCGGCGACCGCCGCAAGGTCGCCCTGAAACTTAAGGGTGTTCCGCTCGGTGTTATTCGAGAGTGCCACCACCAACTGTGTATCGTCAGCGTAGGAGACCATGGTCAGGCCCCTGTTCATGGCTACTGCAGCCAGGGGTTGAACATAGATATTAAATAGCAGGGGGCTAAGGGAGGAACCCTGTGTCACCCCTTGATTAATAGAGTGTTCGCCTGAGGCAAACGGAGGGGCTGTTACCATGAATGACCTCTCATGGAGGAACGAGGCAAGCCACTCCAGGGCCGAGCCAGTAATTCGCACTTCCTCCAAGCGTCTCAGCAATATGGCATGAGACATAGTGTCAAACACGGCACTCAGATCCAACAGGATCAGTGCCGACGTTCGCCCAGCATCCAGTGCTGACCAGAGATGTTCTGTCACGGCCAGGAGGGCAGACTCCGTGCTGTGACCTGGTCGAAAGCCGTTCTGGGAGGGATCCAGTGTGTTATTCATGGTCAGAAAATCCGACAGGAGGGAGTTCACATATGCCTCCGTGATCTTTGCCGCCCAAGGGAGCAAAGAAATAGGGCGGTAATTCACTGGTTTGGCCGGATCGAGCGCAGGTTTTTTAAGCAGGGGAATTTCCTTAGCCTGTTTCCATGCCCTGGGCACGGTGGCCATGGCAAGGGACCCGTTTATCACCTGACTCAGGGAGGGTAAGATTGTAGGCAGTACTTTCCTGAATTGATCTGGCTTAAGCGGGTCTGCAGGGGATCCAGACTTAATCCTACTGCACAGTGCTAGCAACTGATCAACCGGGATTGGCGGAAAGGTATCTAAGGTATTAGTCTTTTGACAGCACTGTGCCGCCTGCACGTTACTATGTGCAGTCAAAAAGGACCTGTAGATGTCATCCACCTTTTTAACAAAAAAGGTGGCAAGGTCCTCACACTGCTCATTAGACTTAATAGTCGGCCCAGCGGTGGTCTGCCGGGATTGCATTTGACTCATGTTGCCATATGCATTGTCCACCCCTTTGTTCATTGCAATGTCTGCATTTGCGGAGTCACATGAATTTTGTTGTAAAGCAGAATGCATTTCCATCACAGCAATTCTCTGTGATTTGTTGACCAATATGTCTACAAGACAAGTTGTGGTCACAAGTGCTCGTTTTTCCACATAAACACATTATATATCTTCCTCTGCACTTGCACAAGGGCTCCACTTTATGTCTATATTGTCATGTGCCTCTCTCATACTCTCGTCTACTTTCTTTTTCCCCTCGTCCATGAGCACATCTAACAGGCATTGGGGAATGGGCCCCAACAAAACTGGTTGGGTAATGGAGACTGTGAAAGATGAACTTGTCTCAGAAGGACTCTGTGCCGTGATCGCTATTCTTGAGGCAGGCTGGCTTGGTGCGATTGCTGGTAGTGATTGAGGATACAGTAGGGATTGTTGTTTGAAGAATTTGCGACGTTCACAGACTTTGCTTTCAGGTTCTTTGCAGTGGGGGGTGGGGAGGCATGAAATCGTTGAGGGCTGTTCTGAGTCTTTCAATGATGTGTGTTTAGTAAAGAAATAATAAACAACATATTTAGTATTTTCACAAGGGAAATCTCTAAAATACGAATTATATAAACATTTAAACCTGAACATGTACTTGTTTATACTGCAGGGATACTGGGGCCCTAAATCTAAATCTATAATTCAGGCTTGATTTCTCACTTCTGAAAATATTATGCAAATTTTCTGTGGAATGTTGAATAACTGTATGGAACCAGAAATAGCAGGATCTTTCCAATGCATAGTTTCACCAATCCAGTGAAAAAAGAAATCTGATATTTCACGCTGGTTTTAAACATTTGGAAGTGATTGCGTGGTGACCAGCGGGGGTTGGGAAGGTGAAATGGGGGCATTATCTGGTCACTCCAGGTCTGGTGTAGAGCAGGATTCAATGCTGTCCACAGTCCCTTCCTCTGAAGCACTTGCTTCAGGTCCAGTGCCTCCGCGCCTATAATTATTATATATTTTCTTTTTAATCCTCATATGACCTCCGTAGATGAAACAACCTCTCGATCTGTGCCACCCCTGTTGCTCTTATCTATGGGGTCCAGACTCAGCTGATGTTATTTATGCAAAGCCCAGTCGCACCACACATCATGAGCTGACCAAGAGGTATAATCATTGGATAGTGTAAAATAGTTTAAACAGCATCTATACAGTCTAACAGATTCCAAAATAACCCCAGATCTGATCTATCTCTATTCAGATTAACCTTTTGGTCCAAATCTCTAAAATATCGTACCGCATTCCACCAAGCTCTCCATGTTGGGGGCACAGCTTGGCGCCATAACTTACAAATCTCCCTTCTTGCTAAAAGAACTAGATAGAATACCAGTTTACTTTGTAACCCCGAGAGCCCCAGCACCCCTTTGGGCTTCAGTACAATACCAAAAAGGATAAGAGAAGGGCTTACCTCAACCTCCGTGCCAAGAACATCGGACAAAGTTTTACCCACACTGCCCCAAAATTCTTGAATCACGGGGCAAGCCACAAAAATGTGAACGTCATCCGCTTTTGGGACTCCGCATCTCAAACACTTTGCTTCTCCATTACCCCTTATTTTGGCGAGCTTCAAAGGAGACCAGTATATCCTGTGGAGTGTGAAAAAGTGATTCTTCCTGAGTGCACCAGATTTAATCAATGGGTATAAAATATCTAAGGATACTTGCCATAAATTTTCCAGATCTTCACTCGGCAAGCACCTCTCCCAGACCAAGTATGGACGCTCCATTTTTCTATCCGCTGCAGCAAGAAGGTAGTGGTACCACAGTCCTACTTCCTTTTTTTTGACAGTTGGGTCTTGTAAGTCATCTTCCATGATGGTATCCTCAGGGGTAGACCAACATTGGCTCTTACACCATGAGGAAATTTGATAGTACTTAAATCTGGAGAGAGCTCCACTAGTGAGGTTCCTCCAGACTTCCCAGGGGTAGCATTTATTGCCATCCACTATGTCCTTCCAATGTGAGACTCCAGCCTCCTTTAATGGCTGAGCTAAAGCGTCTAAGAGGCATTCTGGTGTTCCTGGGGAGTTCCACACTGGGGCCCATTCACTGTAATAGGACAATCCCAGACAAACCCGACACTCCGACCATACCTTAGCCGCCATAGATAAAGTCTTCAGCCTAACCTTTTTAAAATATTTAGGGGCACCAAATTTGTACATGAAGCCTACCTCATCTAGGTCTGAAAGCATAGCTTTGAACATACTGCCAATCAGGGAGCTGTCTGGCTTTAAAAGTAACATCCTGCAATTTTTTAATTGGTATGCCCAGCAGTACAACTGGAGATCCGGCAGACCCATACCTCCCTGTGACAATTTCCGCCTTAGTTTCTTCCAGGACAGCCTGATCCCTTTAGCTGCCCAGATAAATGAGGAGATCTTACCCTGCATTTTAAGAAGATCACTTTTATCAGATTCCAAGGGTATATTATTAAAAAGGTAGGCATACTTGGGGAGGACACACATTTTAATCAGATTGACTCGGCCATAATGGGATAACGGCAAACTCTGCCATCTCTTCAATAAGATCTCCACCTCCTTAGAAACTTTCTCTAGGTTTATTTTAGGGATCTTTCCTATGTCCTGAGTTATTTTTACTCCCAGGTATCTTAGTTCCTTAGCAAGCCTCACTCCCTGAGCTGGAGTATTCCAAGCCATAATCTCGGTCTTATCACTATTGACTTGATATCCCGACATTTTGCCGAAAGCCTGAACTTCGACCAGTAACTCAGATAACATGGGGTTAACGTTTGAGGACAATAAAATGAGGTCGTCCGCATACAATGCTACCTTCCTAGTAAACCCATTAACTTTAAAGGGGGAGATTTTATCATCCTGCCTTCAACTTTGGGCCAATGGCTCGATATACAGATCGAAAAGAATAGGGGATAATGGACACCCTTGCCTTGTGCCTCGCTTAATTGTTACTGCCGCAGTAAGACTTCCATTAACCAAGATCTGGGCCCGGGGGGTTTTATATATTTTTTTAAGGACTTCCCTAAAAATGTCTCCGAAACCAAAAGCCTTCAAGGTGTTATTTAAGTAATGCCAATTAACTTGGTCGAAGGCTTTTGCTGCATCAACAGTAATGATGGAAAGAGGAACCCCTTGCGTTGTTGCCAGATCAACCGAGCCTATTAGGGAGTAAACCAAGTGCAGCATCTGCCTGCCCGGGAGGAAACCCTTTTGATCTTGATGGATTATTGACCCCACTATCTTACTAAGCCGAGCATTCAATATGCCTGCAAAGATTTTATAATCACAGTTTAGTAATGATATGGGGCGATAGGATTGACACTAAGTTGGTTCCTTCCCGGGCTTCAAAATAAGGGTGATAACAACCTCACTCCATGAATCCGGCAGAGAAGAATTTCCTCTAAGGATTTCATTAAACAATCTCAGCCAGATCGGAATAATTTCATCAGATATTAACGTATAGACCTCTATTGGGATTGCATCAGGTCCTGCTGCTTTCCCTTTCTTAGCTTTATTTAAAACTGCAAGTATTTCACTCCCGTCTATATCTTGGGTGAGTATTTTTTGGCTAGCCAAATTCAATTTTGGTAGTTGTTTCTCAGAAAGCCACTGATCTATAACCTCATCCTCGACCATTAACTCCTCGCTATATAAGCTTTAAAAGAATTCCACAAAAGCTTTCTCAATATCCCTCTTTTCCTCCACCATTTTGCGACCAGCCATAATCTTACTGATGTAATTACGGGATCTATCAACTCTACTTTTCATGGCGAGTAGTTTACCACAATTCTCACCCTGGTCAAAATCTCTCATTTTACTTGCCTCCCACTTTTGGAGCATAATTGCTTCAGTTTTGAGCCTAAACTTCAACTGTAGATCTTCGACCCTTGCTTGTAGAGTTTCTTTCTCCCCATCAGCCACCTGCCCCCTTTTTAAAGCTGTCTCTGCAAGTGCTAGTTGTTTCTCTAAATCTACGATCTCATTTTTTTCTGATCTAGCCCAACCTGCAACCGCACCCTTTAATGTCCCCCTCAGCCAGGCCTTAAAGGCATCCCACACTATATGCAGAGGGGCCGAATTTAGGTTATAATGAAAGAAGGTAGCTGTTTCTCTCTTTAGTGTATCGGGGGTCGAAGGTTGCAAAAGAAATCTCCTATTCAGGGTCCACCTCCTCAAAATCGGCTCAGAGGGAAGTTCTAACTTTAAGACAATAGCATTATGATCCGAAATATGAATCAGTAGATATTCTATTAACCTTACTGTTTCTAACTCCGAGAGATCAATAAATATATAATCAATTCTGGAATAATGGCGAATTTTTTTAATATAAAAAGAATATTCCCTCACCTCACCCATTTTTTCCGCCAAACATCACAGAGATTGAAATTTTTTAGCATTGTGGCTAAGTAAGCTTTAACACGTGGTACCGCAATCTGTATTCTAGGGGAAGATCTATCTAGTTTATTATTAAGCAAGACGTTAAAGTCACCACCTAGGATCAGGGGGCTTCAAAATCTGCCAAGGCTAAACATAGATTATTCAGAGGGTCGGTATCGTCCTCATTCGGACCATAATAATTAGCTAAAGTATATCTAGTACCTTGGCACCTCACCTCAGCTATTACCCACCGTCCTCTGTCATCTATCTGTGACTTAATAAGCTCCACTCCTGCGTTTGTTTTAAAGATTATAACCACTCCCTTTGAACATCATTGTTGGTCAGAGGCTACAACCCTCTCAACCCATCTTAGCTTCCCGAACAAAGCCTTGCATTCTGATTGCAGCAAATGTGTCTCTTGAAGCATGAGAATCTTGGCCGGATTATCCCTAAAATGTTGCAAGACCAAGCGTTGCCTTCTCTTGACTCTCAGACCGTTCACATTCCAACATAGAATCTCAAGGGACTCACCTCCCCCTAACCCAGATCTACCCCCTTTCATATTCCTGGTTCTTCCATAAGCTACATCTACAGGTAAATATTAAGTCACATGAGGTCCTATTTCGGATTTTTATTTTTGTATTTTTTCCCAATGCTCCCCACCTGCACACGTGAAACACCCCCCTGCCCTCCCTCCCCGCCCTTGGGAACCCTCCCTGACCATTCATTGGCAAATAATAATTTGCCTATTTGGGCCGGAGCCCACTAACCTCAAAAAAAGCAAAAAGGCAAAATGTAAGAGAGATATAACAACTGAACTCCCTTCACCAACCATATACTTCAATTTCAGCTAGCTGCTGGTTTCTTAAGAGTCAAAAAACTGTCCACTTCTTCTGGTGATCTAAAATTGTACATCTTATTATCCAACATGACCTTCAGAAGTGCCGGGAACCTTAACTGGAATTGCGCGCCTAGCTCTTTTAAGGAATCTATCCGTTTGCCTAATTCCCACCTTCTATCCTCTGTGATACGAGAGATATCTGATCTTATTCTGCAAGATGCGCCTTGTATCTGGATAGTTTTGAGCTTCAGAGCAGCCCCAAGTAATTGTTCCTTGAGAGTATATGATTGAATATACACCAAGATTTTCCTGGGCTTCTTCCGTCCCGGGTTTAGCTTAAACGGGTCCCTATGGACCCGTTGGATCTCGGACTCCCAGACGGACGCTGAGGCAACCTGGGGGAATGCTTTAGTCGGGATCTCTATAACAAAGGTCTTAATGCTATCCCCTTCCATTCCTTCTGCTAGATCCACAATCCTGATATTGTTCCTTCTGGAATTATTTTCAAGTCTCTCCAGTCTTTCCGAGAGATCTTTCGCCTTTTCCTTTAGCCTCCTCACTTCTAGAGTGTTCCCCTTCACGTCCAGACTAAGCTCTCCCACTTTATTCTCTAGCTCCTCCATATGATACGTTAGTGCAGAAATGCTCTCCTCTAGATTAGTGCATGTATCCTGTATCTTTTTCTGGTTTACTTCTGATATGGAAAAACGTTCCTTAATCTCTAGGGACAGCTGGGTCAACATCTCCTGTATTGAATCCGAGCCCTGTGTTGTTATCACCTGCACCCTGTCTGTGGTTTCGTTCCCTACATAGGGACCATCCTGTTGTGGGTTTACCTCAGCTAGAGAGCTTGGCTCAGTAAGGATAGAGAATCTATTTGACAGTGTGATGGCAGAATCTGCTGGCGTAATGTTCTGTGCCGAGGATACTCCCTGCTTTACAGTTTCCTTATTACTCTGCATGTTCAATTTAAAGTAGGACCTGAGTGATGGAGTCACCCTTGCTGGTGGCAGGGTAGATTTCTTCTTCCTCTCCTTAATGGGGGTCAGTTTCCCTGCCTTATCCGGCAGTTTCCTAAGTCTGTGCTTGCTTGGCGCGGCCTCTAAAACTTGACTAGGGAGTATAGTTTGGTGTGGAGGGAGTTCCTTCCCTAAAAAAGTGCTAGATCTTAGTTTGTATCTTTTCCCTGATAGAGTCTCACTATCAAAAGTTAAACTAGTAGGAAGACTAGGGATTACATTCTGTTGCACACGGGGGTCTCCTTTATATGGCTGTTTCTTTCCCCCACACTGCAGAGAGACTAACTCCATAGACCTAGATCTGCTCCTGGAGACTGAGTCATACCTTAGCTCATCTGCCTTTACCACAATGGGATGATGACATACGTCCAGGCAACGACGTTTCCAAATAGCCATGGGCCCAGAGCACACCTCCGTATGGGACCAGCTCATCCCTTGCGCACTTACTGATAGACAACATGCATAGTGCGTGCAAGCCCTTCCTGGGCCGATCCGGTAACAGGGGGTCAACTCGGACGAGCGAGGCCGGGCTCGGCGAGGCTCACCAAGCACTCCGGCAGCTCTAAGAAGGGCAAAAGCTGGTCCACCACACATCCGGTACCGGGGGGCAAAAAAAAAAAAAAAGAAGAAAAAGCGGGGTTAAACAACTATATGGTGCACCTCCCCTCTTATCTTAATGATGAACCTTTCCTGCCCGTTCCCCATACCATGCACAGTCAGGGGGGAACTACACCTTAAACTACACCTTTAAACCCCTGCAAACGCCCTGTAAAGAAGACCCCTGTACCTTGCTCAGGGGGCAGTCCAAAGCCAAAACTTCCCAGCTTCCCAACAGTCCCAACAGTCCCAACAGTTTCAACACTGTAATTCCCAATAGTCTGTACGGGGTGAAAATGCTCACCGTTCGTTAGCCTCGCTGAGTCTGGAAGAGAAAAAAAGACAGACTGGATCCTTGTCGGCGGGTGAGAGAGATCCAGAACAGTGCCACTGACCCCCGGGAGTCAACGAGCTTCTCCAGCTTACGGTCGCCACCTCCAGCTTCAGGAGTAAACCTGGAGCGAGCACCACCACGCTGACCCGCCCCCGCAGCTCGCAGCCGCGTACCGCCCCACGCCCCGCGGGTCCACTGGACTACCGCGACAGGCTGCCTTGAAACGGAGTATGGAGGACTCACGCTGTGGAGCTAAACAGACGAAAACCCGGCAAAGGCAGACAAAGGCAGACAAAACAGCACTCCAAAAAGGTAGAAAACCACAACGCCAACTAACTGCAGCTACCGAACTTCATCATACCAACGGGAGTTCAGGTTTGAAATGAGGTCAGTGGAGCTCGACCCGCGACCGGCTTCCTAGCTGGCCGCCATGTTCCCCCATTCGCCCGCGCGCCTATAATTATGTGATGTGGAGTTTGGCAACACATTGTCTGAAGGGATTCGTAAAACACCTGTTGAAATACCGCAAATCATATTTAGATCCATAGGCTTTACATCAGAACTTTCTATTTCATGCAAGCATCAATCTTTACAGTCAAATGACCTTTAGGCTTATATTTTGTTTCGTTGTAATATGTGATATTGTTTTAATTGCCACTCACCTGGTTCCTCAACACATCCTCCTTCGAGTCCCTCAATGCTTATAATGCTGGCCAGACTCTTCCATCTGTGCTTGGAAAGCCTGTCATTAACACGAAACATGAGATCTTTAAAGCATTTTTGCACTCATCCACAGCCCAGGGGTGTGCAGACACAGCACTGATATTCTCTGTTACTGTAATTTTGATCAAGTTTGCCATTGGTCTTGGACATCAAATGTCGCATTAGCTGTATCTCCTCTTTGACCACCTTCTTTGCAAGCACTTGTAATTCCGTTTCGCTAAACTTGCATTTACTGATTCTCTCAGGAGCCATGCTGGATAATAAAATTGGCAGAATAGATGAATGCCCCAGTCCACAAAATGCTGCCAGTTGATGAAAGGATAGAAGATCACTCTCAGGAACACTGGAAATCAGGAGGGAAGCATGACATTACATATTTCCTGTTTTTATATGCAATTTATTGGTGATGCAGTGCTTTAGAGCAAGATCATTTTTTGCGCAAATTTACTGGCTAAAAAAAATATCACATGCTGCAAAAATGCATGTGGTAGAATCGGGTGCAGTAAATTTGCATTTGATTAAACTGTCCGCATGACACCAAAAATACGCACAATCAAGCAAGTATACCTATCCATGGACTATTTTTCTACACATTACTGCTAAATCTCGTGATCAGTGATTTAACTGCACCCGATTTAACACGTAACTTATAATCAGTGCCATAAAATCTAATAGAATGCGTTCCCCCACCGTGCAAACTGCTTGCACACTACTGACATGGACCACTGTTAAAGCCAACATAGTATCAGATTAGGCATCCCTCCAACAGATAGCTGGTAGAATAGACATAGAACAAAGCCAACATCATCCCACTTAAGTTTTTTTTGTTTTCTTTTCTATGTAAATTGTATAAAGACAGGCAGACATATTACCCACTTACAGCTCATCATTTGAAGACAGATGTTATATTATTCTATGTCATTTTACATAGCCTCTACCCACCAATTCCTAGACCTCTAAGTGCTTTGCTGTGGAGCTGTTTTTTGCTTGCTGGTTTACCCCTGCGGTGGAGTGCTCTTTGGTTAAGTAGCTATAGACAAGCCCTGGACTAACAAACCAGCCTCCTGTGGGATAGTATAGGGTTTTCCCTATGGTTGGAGTCCATAGGGAAGTGGGGGGGCCTTCTGACTGGTTGTACACACCCGTGTGCAATTGTGTAAGTGCAGGTTGTTTCTTTGATGTGTGTCATAGTGGGGGTGTGAGTCTTATGCACTTTCACCAATCTGAAGTCATCTTTCTAATTCTAGTCCATTTCTTGGGTTCTTGTTGGATTCCATATTAGTCCCCTATGTCTTGTTGGGAGCTTGTGGTCGTGGTTAAGGGACGGTGGAAGCTAATATTAGTACTTATAAGACAAAGTATGCTGGATCAGTATGCCTAAGATGGTAGGCCAGTGTGTTGGGGAGGGTGAAGGAATGCAGCTGTTGGGGAGTAACACCTCATTCACAATACTACTGATGTTCTTCCAAAAATTGGGGAACATTGTGAAATCTGTAATTGACCTTGTGAATATCCCTCAGGAGAGTCATTGCAGGTTCTCAAAACAATATTTACCTGCATAAGATCTGCACAAAGGAGTCGGATCATCACCTATTTTCTTGCTAGATGTTCTTTTAATACTCAAGGAGTTGCTTTTCCATTTTAGTATTATTGCTAATGGTCATAGGCATCAAATGTCAGGAATGTTTGCAGTAATCGAGTGGACTGACAAAATCACACATTTAGTTCATAGACTGGAACTGCTTCAGGAATCTTTTAAAATAAACCACGTCATGTGGCCTTCTTCTTTTCCCACGTGGCACGTGAAGGGTTTTGTATGCGCTATGTTTGCTGTTATTGCACCACTGATGCGCAAGAGCAGCACCCCTATTTTCTGAAAGCTATTACAGATTTCTCTTACTGCACTCTCATGCAGTGTTCTCAGCTTTATTTCTTTCCATGATACAAGGAGGCTCTGATCTAAGTCCGAGCAGGATCAGGCAGGGTGGCAGGAACAATTCAACAAGGCCAAAGAATGCCCCATTTCACTATGCCTTTTCAACCATGCAGAAGCCAAGCCAAAGACAAGGCTTATAGTTTTTCTTTCACTCACTCCCTTGCAGTGAAGGTGCCTTTTGACCATGCATGGCGCGGGAGCTTTCCAAACCAACGAAGAGCAGTATCCGGCTAGAAGGCAGAAGCAAATATGGAAGGGGGCAAAAGTACTAAATATAAGTACTTGTTAAAGATTAACATAGAGGTTCTATTTGTGAGAGCCCTGCTGATGTCTCAGTACTGGGGTATCAGTACATGGTTTAGTATGAATCACACAAGTATTGTGAATAGTCATTTGATGTCTCTGTTCTGGGAACCCTGCAGAGTATTCTGTGGAATTCTGGAATATTCCAGAGCATGAAGACCTGCAAGCACAAGGTTAAGGTCAGAACAGTGATGTTTGGTAAGAGCTCTTTAGCTGTCTTAATACTGTGATAGTCATGTGCAACAGGTCAGGACAGAGCTGGGTTGTCAGAGCTCTTATGATGTCTAAGTGCTGGTTCACCAGAGAATTGTAGAATTCACTCCATCTTGACATCTCAGAAAAGGGATCTCAGTTTGCAGAGAACTGAAAATAGGTGAATAGAGGGAAGTCTCCTGATGTTCCAGTGGAGGAATTGCTATGCATGTAGCAGGTCTGAAACATGTGCGTAGTTAGACCTGTCGAAATGTGTCACTATTGGGATATTGCTACTTGGTGTAACTCAAAACAGATGGCCATCTATATAATAGATTAAAGATACTTGGGGGCAGATATAGCCTAGTGTTGTGTTGCCTTTGCGTCATGCAAGGCAACGCAAGGGAAACACAACACTAAAGTCAGATTGTCCTTTCCGGCACCAAAACAATCCTGACTACAACGCAGGCACCCTTGCATCATTTTGCAAGGTAGCCTGTAGCCAGTCAGCACATTGTACACCAGCACAAGGAGAGGACAGGCATGTGCCTTATAATGTTAAATATGACGCATTCCTGCCCTTTCCCTTTCACGCAGCGCAGCACAGCAAGGTGTCTTACTGCATTGCATGAAAGTTTGAGGCATCTGGGCCTAGGTCTGTATTGGAATAAGGTATACAATTATTTCCAGTATTCCTCTCTTTTAAAGGTAATTAAAAAAGGCAAACATTAGTGTTGAGTGCTTTTCACTTTAAAATGAAAAAAAGAATATCTTTACTTCTTGTTTGATACAACAATACTGCCTAGAATATTGTTTGTTTTTCAGAATATCATCACCACCACCACCTATGGCTTTCAATTCTCGCCGTTCCTCCAAACCACCACAATCTGTTTGTCACACAACTGGTTTGAGTGAACAACTTTACTTGTTGGGGAATCTACACGTTATCTCCCCCACTAAATCATTCATTAACATACACCCCAATAATTAGTTCTGCAATCTATGTGAACTGTGCCTGGCAAATGTTTAAATATATGCTGCTTTGATTCAGGCTTTCCTCCTTTCGAGGTCAATTAAATGTGAGCGAATGAGATGACTAGTAGAAAAACCAGTTTTTTAATTTCATATGAAACTACACTGGGTTGCAGCAAATTGCATCAAAACATGCAGCCTCCATCCACTTACAGAACTGTTGTTTAATCGAGAGATGTACAACCTAGGGATATAAAGTAATTTATAAGCATGCACCACTTTAGAATGCTGAATCAGGAACCGTTCCTATTATCAGTTAACTTAAATTCAGTAATTCGTAAAACTCCACTCTTAATGATTTTTTGAAACTTTCTGCGCTTAAACATTAATGAAACTTTACACCCGAGATCAGGACATTTGTGCTTGGAATTCCTGCTGGCTTAATGTGCAGTAGTTTACGAGATGGATGGCGCCTCCATCTTTTGATAAATTCTTTTGTGCTATAATTTGCATAAAAAACACCTCAGGGCACGATAGAAAATGCACTCTAGCTCAAACAGCAGATGATACTTCATCTCAGATTTGGCAGCCTGATGGGTTTTCATCATTGCAAACCTTTGAGAAATAAGGACTGCAGATCTTTTTCCTAGTCCAAACCTCACCTACTGCCTCATTGAGAGCAAATTAACCAAAATGTATTTTATATACAGCGCACAAATCGCCGAACCTTCTAGGAGCTTTCTAGGAAAATTATTGTGGCAAATATTCCTTGCAACAACGTTTAAATTAGTGACATTTTTATGAGTTCTTTTTTGCATAATCTACTCAGCAAATGTGGTTCATTTAAATTGTGCAGCACGTGCAAATATGACGCCTTCTTAGGAGAGATTAAGGATTCTCTGTTTAAGAACTGGGCCATAAATAAACTCTATACCGCACTACAAGTATTATCTCCTCTTAAAGGCAAAACATATCGCAAAATTTGAAATGTCTCTGTTTTCTCTTGATAGTTGTAGAATTTTAATATTAGTCGTTGGAACTTTCTTTAACTTTCACAGTCGAACGCAGGAGCAGGGACCAGCTACATACAGGGCCTCGAACAAACATTAGTCATAGTCCCTGTTTGAAAATATTTACTGTAATATTATAGCTATAACTATAAACATACAAAAATCCAAGCTATGTTGACTGATTGATTGACTGATTATAAAACTACAATAGAGAGTAGGTTTTATCTTGACTAAAATGTTGTAATTGAACTGATTTGCTCTTAAACGTTGTCACAAATTAACAAGTCTGGCTAAGTTGTGTGAAAGGGAGAGAGCAGAGGAGCGTCAAATCTACTACAATAAGGCACTGTTGCTGTCTCCCCCAGTCAATGGCGTAACAAAACTTGAGGGGGGCCCCCTGCAAAGAAATTGGAGGGGGGGCATGCTCTGGACCCAGACAGGAGCTCTCAGGCCTTGGGCCAGCCACCCATACACAGTGCCAGAGGGGGCCCACTGGAGCTCGGGCTAAATATGTGAGGTCATAAGCAGTGCATTGGGGGGGCATACGTTATAGTTATAGTTAGCTCAGGTAACTATAACTGCAGAATTTCACTGGTTTTGTATGAGTGAAATCTGACCCTAACTATAACGTACCTGTAACCTTTGTTTTTATATATATATATACCAACATTTTGCAGCAGGAAATTTAAATGCAGTACGATGACACTCAGTGTGCATAGCACGCTGAAGTTACAGTAAGCAAAGTGAAAGCGGATGTCGCCATTGTACACCGTCTGCTTTCACTTTGATTGATGCTCGGAGGACAAAACTCTTGTTCCTGAGCACTGATCTGTGAAATAGAGGTACTGTTGAAAAGGGGACAATGTCTCCTTTCCAGTGATGCCTCTCCCAAGTGATTTGCTGCTTGAGAATCACTCTGGTCCGCTATTCCCAATCAGAAATTCACACTAGACACTAGGGATTTCATTGGGAGGATGCTAAGGCCCCCCTGGGCATGGTCAAATGCTCCTGCCTCCAAAAAATAGTTTGTTTACACCTCTGCTGGTTCCTTAAACCCTGGATGATAGTTATCTTAGCACAGCCAACCTTTTGTTGTTGCCATTTTTCATCTATAAAATACACTTTCATGCAAAGTACTTTCTTCAAATTAAAAAAAATATATATGTTGCTATATTTTGGCTATATTCTCAGTTTCTTCCAGGCAGAATCCACAAGTCCTGGGTACCTATAGAATCCCGAAGAGGTGTAAAAAAACTCACAGTGGGGACTGGATAGCTTTTGTGGATACAGGTTATGGAGGTTTAAGCTAAAAACAATGTACCAAGCATAAAAATTAAAGTCAGCACTAGGGCAGGGAAAAGCTCAGCAGCTAAGGGCTTAATAGGAGAATTAGAAAACACCTTTAATTTAGTTTTAGTTATGTATGCTAATAAATCAATTGAAATAGTTATATTGTGATGAAATGATAAGCAATCTTTACGTCTTGTAGGTGTGAATGGCAATAGTAGAAGCCTGTCTGCATAAGTAAGGTTACTCATACATGGCCACTTTGGATGGAATATTTTTACTTCTCAAAATGAAGTTGAAATATCTGCTGAATGAAGGCTAATGAGAAGTGGGGCTAATATGCACCCTTGTTTTCAACCCATGTATTGTAGAGCTTTAATATGCAATTGCAAAAAGCACTCCTCAACCCAGATGAGATCTGAAGGGGATGATGTGGTCCCACCGACCTATCCAGTGCTAGCCGCCAAGAGCACCATTAGTAATACCTGAACCAAAATGACAAATACTTTGGTGGATCAGTCTGCCACAATGGCCAGTCAATCTCCATTATTAAAGATGATCCTCAAAACATTACAATCACAGAAAGAAACTTACAGAGACCGCCTACTCTATGGTATTTTCTCAGGAGAGATGATGCGAAAATGGTATTTACAGTCAAAAGATTAAACATTAATCTAGGACTTATCCTCCTACTCAGATGCTTCTATTTTGACCAATTTCAGGCAGGAAAATGACTCTAAACACACTTATTTTAGTTCCAAAAGTGATGATTCACATGCAATAGTCATTTACAGTCAAAAGATTAAACATTAAAAAAATCACAATTACTGACTTACTGGAGAAATTCGACAGGTCCGGGGTAATCGTTTTTCATATTGATGACATTATAGATTTATTAAGACTGCAGCCTCATAAATGCAAAGAGCTATTAAAGGGATTCCCCTCAAAGCACGTTGCAAGCACTAATGCTATCTCAAATGCCAGCACTATAATAACGAACTATAAAGTCACATCCAGTTTGCCAATGGACATGAGCTCTGACACAGAGAAATAAAACGAGCCATGGTTTGAATGGTACTGACAATACACCAAAAACTCCCCGACTGAATACCACAAAGCTATCTAGGCAAACTCAAGCCCAGCTGGCTCAGGAAGGAATCAAGAAGAATGTCTCAAAAGGGCCACGCAAGCAACACAACCTACACAATCAACTGACAAGGTAAAAAGCCGAGATAACCCTGTTATTTCCACTGGAAATTTTACAATTAATAACACAAACCCAACTAAAACAAATCATTCTCCTGACCGAAGGACAGTTGCAACTTCTGCCACGGATTCAAAGGACAGTAACACCACCTGGACTAATATGATATCCAATCCCTGTAACCACCGGAAACAAGGGGAACAATCAAGGTGAGGGAAAAGAATACTCAAGATCATGGAAAGAATATCCGTAATAATAAAGACACTTCAAAATCCTCAGGAAGAAAAAGGTGACATTGAACCCCCTGAGTATCAATATGGATTCTGCTCCTCAACATCAGTGAGTATACTTTAACAGCATGCATCCCGTGAAATGGAATGGACAACCAGATTTGGACACAGCGGGAACTACCAAAAGCTGAAGGCAGACCTTGGGGAGACTCACGCAGGAGCTCGATCATACTAGTAGTGCTCAAATTTGAGAGACAGACAGTCGTTTGGAAAACAACTTCTGTCCAGGCTATTACTCTGAAGTCTCCTTTGATATCCTGAATTGCCAAAAAATTCTCAGGGTCCTACATCATTTTTCCGACCTAGAACATCTTAAATCAGGGATCTTCTTTCTATTCACTTTTTGTCTAGCAGCAGCTTGCAAAGGGAAAGCACTCGCACAATTTGGTCCAGTTGTCATCTGTAATAAACAATACTTGGAAAAACAGATGATTTATCACATTGGGGGATAATCATAAAAACAGAAGAGGAGAGAAAATATCCACATTTCATTCATAAAGGAAGCATTTAGTCAATTCTCTAGGGTCCCCCCACACAATATCCTGAACAATATATCCTTTTTCAAAGGCCCTGAAAATAATATGGGTATTACCAGCTTGGCAATAAGTGTATCAAGACCAAGATGAACAGATGCGTTCATGAGGTCCCATGGTCACGGTCTAGCTCCTAACATTCCTACCCATGATGCCTTAAAGCAAGACTGCATCTTAGACCCACTCCTTTTTACCCTGTATATATCGGACGTAGCAGATGTAATCATTCCTAGCTTAGATGATGCTCTGATTCTAGGGTCAAGTAAAATCCCTTTTTTAGCTTACGCTGATGATATGGTCATCTTCAACTCATTTGAATCCAAGTGTATAGCCAAGAAAATAACCTTTTTATTAATATCAATAAAACCAAGGTAGGTCCTTTGGCCTAAATAGTTCTAGGCAGGAGTGGCCCGTGGAGGTAAGAGCGGTGGGGCCGGGTAGGGGGGTATTCGAGAGACGACCACGAGGGAAACTTAAATAAATAATTCATTTTCCCTCATCGTCGTTTGTCGAAATCCCCCCTCCACCCGGCCCCACAGCCCCACCCTCTTACCTGCACAGGCCGCTGATGGTTCTAAGTTGATCTAGAAGATAGGTGCCATTAAAATAGGGGAGGTCGGGGAATACTCATATCTAGGTTTTGAAATAGGCAAAAATCTTTCTGGGAAATGCCATTTGGGGAACTTAAAAAGTTTAATTTTGTGATGCATTAAAAAGGTTTTACTTTCTCTATTGGGGAGGAGCGCTGGGTCCTTTGTTGGATGTTATAAAGGCAAGGATCATCCCTGCTCTTTTATATGGAAGGCTAATGGGGACTAGTTCGTATGCTCATGAATTGCATTTGAAAATGTTTTGTTTAAGGCAATCGATCCCCTTTAGGTTAGAATTCGATTTGTCAGTAAATTGCTTCCCTTGCCGCACAGCTCCGTAGCTGTTGCCCCCTGACCCTTCCAGGTCCTGAGTTCAAGACCCTGATCCCTGGTGGTCCAGTGGGGAGCATCTCTGCTCTGCTGCTGCTCCCTACCCTCTGTTTTTCTGCTTTCTGCCTTTTTGCTTCTCTGCTCTTTTTTCACCTTCCTTTCTATCTATTTATTGCTTTTCTTATCTATAATTTGTTTCCCTTTCTCTTATTTCTCCTCTTTTTTGTGCTTTTTTGCCTTTCAGTGCCCTTGTTGCTGCTCGTCCCCTGCGGCTCCGCCCCCCTCCAGTGCCGGTTTCCCGCTTCCCGCCTTCCAGCTGCGCAGCCCTCCCCAACACTACTTAATGGTGGCCACAGTGGTCACACCGCTGGTGCGCCGAAGGTGCTCCAAAAGGCAGGCCAGGCTGTGCCCGTCTGCTCCTGGACCGCTTCCAGCACCATAGGCTCTGGTCCTCGGACCATTCACTGCTACGATTCTAGCACCCTCCATGCCCTCAACACCGGATGCTCCACCGCCTGCCACCTCTCATCACCAAAGAACATCCAAGGCTCATACACTAGCCGCAACTATTGCACCCTCGCCTGCCTCCGCACCCCAGACCCACCAACTGCACGACCTTTAAGAACCGGACCCAACCACCTCAGATGCATCCTACTCAACACCTGCTCCCTCAAAAGACACGCCGTGGAGATCTAGGACCTGCTCCACTCCATTTCCCCCGACTTCGCCTTCCTTACGGACACCTGGATGAACCCCACCTCAGCCCCGGACATTGCAACCGCCATCCCTGATGGCTACAAAATCACAAGGACTTCGTAAACCATGTACACAAAAACACTCTCTGCCTCACAACCAGCTCAGATGACCACTCACCTGACATGGCGTACCGCCACTCCAGACCCAGACCAACCCGAACGCCACCCTCCATGGCATCCTCATCTACAGACCTCCCGGACCCCACCCCCCATTCAGCGAAGCCATAGCTGACTTCATCTCTCACCACACTCTCACCTCAACGGACTACATCCTCCTCGGCGACCTGAATTTCCACCTGGACAACCTCAAAAGCCACAACACCTCATCCATACTGGAGAACCTCGCCACCATTGGATTCAAACAACTGGTCACAACACCAACCCACTCAGCAGGATACACTCTTGACCCCATCTTCTCCACAAGCAACAACATCTCCGTCAGCCACTCCTCCGAACCACTCTGGACCGACCACCACTGCGTCCACTTCTCCTTCACCAAACCCACTGTATGCAACCACGCCCACCGCGATCCTCGCAGAAGCTGTAACATGGTCACCGAAGACCAGCTCACCACCTCCTTCAGCAAAACCCCACCATCGACATCCACTGATGCCAAGACCTCAGCACGCAACTCCACCGCTGGATCTCCGACTCCGCCAACACACTGGCTCCCCTCAGAAACCCTCAGGCAAGCAGCCCTCCAAGAAAATCAGCTGGTTCTCTCCCACCCTCCAAAAGTCCAGGCACACCTACAGACAGCTCGAGAAAAGATGGAGGAGCATCAAGATCATGGCAGACCACGCAGCCTTCAAAACCGCCACCACCCCATACCACCACCTCATAAGAACAACAAAGAAAGCAGCCATCTAGAAATGCATCAACGCCAATGCACACAACAGCAAAGAACTCTTCACCTTGGTGAAAGAATTCACCAAACCCAGCTCAGAGACAGCAGTCATTCCCCCCTCTCAATACCTCTGCAACAAACTCGCCACCTTCTTCCACCGCACGATCAAGGAGATATATGATGTCTTTGCAACCCAAGACCCATCCAACCCACCCGCAACCACCGCACTCAATGTCTCCAGACCTCAGCAGACCTTGCCCAACTGGACCACCCTCACCTCTGATGACACCCTCGGGATCATGAAGAGCATCCACTCCGGAGCACCCTCGGATCCCTGCCCTCACCACATCTTCAACAGAGCCGGCACCTCCATTGCACCAAAACTCTGCCATACCATCAACTGCTCCATTGAGTAAGCCACCTTCCCGGAAGACTGGAAGCACGCAGAGATCAACCCCTTGCTGAAGAAACACTCTGCCATCCCAACGAACCTCAAGAACTACAGACCCATCTCTCAGCTCCCATTCCCAGCCAAAGCAATTGAGAAAGCCATCAACGCCCAACTCTCTGAGTTCATCGAAACAAACCACATCCTGGACCTCTCCCAATCGGGCTTCAGAAGCAACCACAGCACCGAGACCACTCTCCTCGCCGCTACAGATGACATCCGCACCCTCTTTGACCAGTGGGAAACTGCTGTCCTCATCCTTCTGACCCTCTCAGGTGCTTTCGACACAGTCTCTCACCACACCCTCTGCGCAAGACTCCTTGATGCTGCCCTAGAATGGATCTGCTCCTTCTTCACTGGCTGAACACAAAGAGTCAGACTTCCACCGTTCAACTCAGAACCCCCAGAGATCAGCTGTGGAGTGCCTCAGGGATCCTCCCTGAGCCCCACCCTCTTCCACATCTACATGACCCTGCTTGCAGCCATCGTCAGAAGCCACGGACTGAACATCGTCTCCTTCGCTGACGATATCCAGCTGATTCTCTCCCTCACAGATGAACCCACAGCTGCCAAGAGCAACTTCCACAACAGTATGAAGGCAGTTGCCACCTTGATGAAGCTTCCTCAAGCTTAACTCAGACAAGACCGAAGTTCTCATCCTGGCTCCACCCCTTCCACCTGGGATGACTCCTGGTGGCCTGCAGCACTCGGAACCTCCCCACACCCACGGTCCACACACAAAAACTCAGAATCCTCCTGGACTCATTGCTCTCAATGAACTGCCAAACCAACGCTGTTTCGTCCTCCTGCTTCCACACACTCCACCTGTTCATAAGATCTTTAAGTGGATCCCCACTGAGTCCAGGAAAAAGGTCACCCATGCGCTCATCAGCAGCAGAATCGACTACGGCAACACACTCTACGCCGGCACCACCCAGAAACTCCAAAAGAAACTGCAGAACAACCAGAACTCCTCCCCAGACTCATCCTGAACATCCCACGTCACAGCCACATCACCTGCCACCTGAGAGACCTCCACTGGCTACTTATTAACAAAAGTATTACCTTCAAGCTCCTCATGCACGCCTAAAATGCCTCCACAATGCCGGACCTGCATAGCTCAACCACTGCCTCTCCTTCTACACTCCCAGCAGACATCTCAACTGGCCCTGGCCACCATCCCACAGATCTGCAACTGGTGGTGGAAGATCCTTCTCCTACCTCACTGCGAAGACCTGGAACTCCCTGCCTCTGCACCTCAGGCAATCACCATCGCTGCCCCAATTCAGGAAGGACCTCAAGACCTGGCTCCTCAACTGAACCGCAGATCCACCTCCCACTCAGTGCCTTGAGACCCTCACGGGTGAGTATTCATGCTTATAAGAAAATTGATTGATTGAAATTGATTGATTGATGCCATTATCTGCTTTGATTGACATTAATCGGATTACGTGCTTAATAGAGGCGAAGGAGGCAGGAACTAACACTTTAAGATCACTTATTTCCAAAGAATTAACTGCAACCTGGAGAACAGCATTTCTTTCAGAAAGACAATTGGAAGAGCTGCAGTAAGAATATAAGGTCCCCTCGATGGCGACGCTAGCATCTAAGTCTAGATCAGTGTGCAAACTAGTGCTGAAAAAGGTATTCAAAACCTTAACTTCAAGGAGAGAAATTGATGCATCCTCAAGATACAAACATATTAGGTACAGTATAGAAACCTTATCTAGCTTAAGGCAACCGTATTTTGATTTTAATATACGGCCTCAGGAGAAGATCCCTTTTATGCAATTTAGGTTTTTTTACTTCCCTTTTAAGGATTTCGATGGTGCATGTAAATTAACGGGCTGCATTGACAAGTCATGTTGGATGTGTAAGTCAGCCGAAGAGTCCATTGAACACTTAATACTTAAGGTAAATATTTAACACAGAGGGCATATGAACAATATAAATACCTTTAAAGGTGGTACTGTAAAAGTGGTGGGTAAAAAGTGGTGTTGTAAAATTCTTGAGGCAGGCTGCCAAGCTCTGGGAGGAAAATACTGAGGGGCATATTCACAAGGAGCTATCTCCGAATTAACGGCACTTTATCGCAGCCAAAGTCATGATAAATTTACCCCCCCATTCACAAGCCGGTGTTAACAGCCCACAGCACCAGTTTACCCGCGATAGCAGCCGCAAAAAACATCGCCACAGAGGACCCTCGCAAATATCGCTAATGAGATGCAGAGTAGGCATTCCCGTGACAAAAGCAGAGACAACAGCACACCTCAACATTCACAATGACCAGCCACATCCGCGATAAAAACACAAAACAGGCGATAAGGCGTGTTAGCACCAGGAAATCTACACCAGCTCTGACCTGGTGTAAAGTCTAACGGCAGCCAGCACCACAAAAGGGAGCACAGCCCAGGGCCAAATCCAAAGGGCAACAGATGCCATGGAGCCACACATCATGCGGCCCGGACACCCAAGAGGGCCACAACACCCACCCCCACCACCCCCACCACCCCCAGGCCCGCAACACTGCCCCCCCTGGGACCACCCCCAACCCCGGACTAAGAAACTGCACACCAAAACCACGAATCCAAAAACAAACATTTTGCCTGATGTCGCACAAGCAGGAAAATAAACTTACATGTGTGGCCACAAAATGGAGAATCAGTCATACAGCAATGCAATCACCAACACAAAACACCATACAAACAAAAGCAGAAACAACCCTTAGGATGAGTCCTAGCTGCTCCTCACTGGACAATCTGTAGCACACAGCCTGGAAGACCAAATCCAAGAGAAGAAGGTGTGCCATGCGCCCAACAATGGAAAGAGAGGGAGAGAGCGAGGGAGAGAAACGGAGTGAGATAGCACAAGCAGCGCAAGGCCGCTCGTGCACCTGGCTCCACATGCCAACATGTGTGTGTGCATCTCCATCCGTACACCATGAGCCAAAGGCAGTGTCCCAATCACAGCGCCAAACCCACATCACATTCCGAAAACGAAAGTAGTAGTCAGACAAACATCAGGGATGAAAGCACCATTGTCCCAATGCAGAATGCGGGAGGACACCTGCACCTCCGACCTTGGTCTAGAACGCGCCTGGAACACCCTGATAGAGATGCAATGGCAGATGGGGACGACCCCCACACCACGCATTCCGCAAATGAACCATCTGACTCATCCACAGCCCACACATAGAAGCCCCTGCCTGTGGTACCCCCGCATGGGATGCCCTTGACACTCACGGAAACAGCAACCCATAACCCACAACGTTGCACACACATACGAATCATTGCTCAGAGCTGTGACATATCCTCCACACAACTGCCGCAGTCCAGAAGAGTGCCTGTTCACGAGACGCACCAACACAATGGCAGGCCATACCGGGCACATGCACAACCCCCGTCACGTGGAACAGTACCGTGCACGTATGCTGCATTTACTGGGCGCACTGCCACTGGCAGTGCTGCGGATCAGTTACAGGCTCAGCTTCCGCATTGCCCACGTCACCTGCGTCCAGCCCTGGTTCCACTGCCGAACATGCACATTCCAGTGTCCCATGGATGTCTGCCTATCCAACACAACTGTTGATGAATTGGACTATGACTTGTGTCTGTGCCCCCTGTTGGATCACGAACAGGAGTGTAACAGAGACAGCCGTGCATGGGATGCCTTGACATACTGCGTATGTGTTGGTAGTTGTGCATGGGAGATTGCACAATTTCTCGTGTGCAGTGACCACATCGAGGCGCTCCCCTATTGGGCTGTGTTGCGGATCGGTGAGACGGCGTGGGCTGAGCACACCTGCCCAGACCACTTAATGGATTGGCTCACCCTGGTGTTCCTTGAACACGACAACGACGTACTATTGGAACACATTGCACATGAAGCTGCACGGGCATTCATGGACGAGTAACTACGTTCCTGCAGCCACATCCGATTGCCACCCACAGCACATGGCCCAACAACTTGTTGCATCGTGGGGATTGCTCACTATCCCGCCACAACAGAGGACACGTCTGCCTTCGCTCGGGCACTGGATGCATGTGCGTGGAATAACGCGTGTGTACACACACCTGTGCAAGGCGACGCAGGTCCATGGTCGGAGCAACACAGCGTCGTCTGGCAACATTGCCAATTCTGACACACTGCTGGGTGAGAGCACACACATGGCAATGTAGCATGACATGTGAACCTGTCGGACCCTCACACCTGATCACTGTCGGCAGAGCAGACAATCGGCGCACCCCGGAGGCAGAGCACCATGCAGACCCCACATGCAGTGAGTCGTGCCCCCTCACACGGGGCAATGTGCAGACGCCAAACAACACATGACTCATCCAGCAAGGCAAGGTGGGCTGTGAGCGTTGCCATCCGTGATGAATGTTGTCCATTTCAGCCCCACCATCAACTGAACCTCCACATGTACCCATGCTGCGTGTAAGTGTCTTAAGCATGTCCCTGCCTGTTGTGGCCGTTGCCTCGTCCGTACAGACACGCACATGTCAATAAAGCCTATGCCACTCCACTGGTGTCAAACTGTGAGGTGTGTTGTTTAGATTGTCCACTCGTGTGCCACAATGAGCCTCGTCACAACACAGGCAGGAACTGACTGACGCATGTGCAATGGGGGTGTGTCCCTTTGGCAAGCTCTGCCTCTGTGAGCCAGACATTGCTTTCGGATAGGTGCTGGACGACATGTGCACTTACATGACTCCAGCTATGTGTGTATGGTGTCCAACCTCTGACCATGTGTCCAAATAGATGTGTGTAAGTCGGTGTATGACGTGAAGTTCTGCTGTCACACGTGGTGTGGGATACCACTCCTGGCCTGCCACCGTTTTGGTCACTACTACACACGGCCCTATTCAACACATGGACGTGTGCCTACTTTGGGGTATTGTGAGATTGCTGTTGATGTGCAATGGGGACACAGCTAGTACTCACCTTCCCAGTCATCCAATTGGCCATGTGTCTCAGGGATAGAAATGCGCATAGATGTCAGTTACCAGGGTGTACCTTCATGTGCAAACATCCTCCCCACATCCAGCCATACTTTCACATTCAGGTGATTGGCGGAGCTGGAGCTGTACCTGGCCATCCAAGCCCACATCACATGGAGGCCCAGTGGTGGGCCAACCAGAGTCCTTTGGGGAGTGCACAGTGATTGGGAAGAGGGAGAGTGCAGTCCGCAGCAGGATTGCTGTGTGATTGGCCAGCGGTGCAGAAATGGCAGTCCGTGTCGGGGTCCGGGTGAATGTTGCAGGGTGTTCCGGAGGTCAGTAGGAGGTATTTCCCAGGGCATGATGCATAGGTCATGACCAGGCAGGGACAGGCCAAATGGCGGTGATGGATGCTACTGCCTCCTTCCTCACACAGTAGTTCCCATCCCCTTCTCACTCCCCTGATACGGGTTCTGTGTCCGGTGTGTCCGGTGTGTGTGGCGGGGTGATGGCTGCATCGCTGTGTGCCCCTGACATATCAGACTGCATAGGTGATGGGGCAGCATCACAGTGTAACCCGGACACATCAGGGGTCGAAGCTGTGTGTGTCGATGTTCCCGCTGCAGTCATCTGGGAAGGGCTCAGTGGCAGCAATGGCAAGTTGGAGTACTGCAGGGCGTTGCTGTTCCCAGCCGCTGCTCGCTGGTGTCCAGCCATTGCGGACATCCTTCCAGCCTGCATCTGCTCCATGGTGTCCATTGCCCTCCGCATCTGTGCCAACTCTGTGCTGTCATGGCTGGTGCCTGTCTGACCAGACAGTGCTTGTATTAGACTCATGGCACCAGTGAGGTTAGCCAAGGTCTGTGGTGGAGCATGGTGCGTACAGGGGGTGTCCGATAGGGACTGTACGTGGTCCCTGATGGGACTCAGACACCCACGTATGGCATTGAGTTTGGCTGCCACGAGCTCGAAACCCACCCGCAGCTGATGAGCCAACTCCACCTGGCAACCCAACACACGCCGTTGGAATTCCATGTGTTGGTCGGGGGGGTCCTGGGAGGCAGCCGTGGTGGTGTGTGTTTCCTGCTGTGTGGTCTGTGCAGGTGGTGGGGTCACCTCGAGGCAGCTGGCCTGGCCTGCTCCTGGGGGTGGGGTGCAGAGGCTGTCCAACATGCGTTGGAGGGTGTCTTGACATGTGTGCAGGTTGTCCTCTTCATCATCAATGGTGGGATGTGTGGTGTGCTCTGCAGGGGGTGTTATTTGTCTCTCTGCAATGTAAAGGGGAGATGCAGGTTAACAGAGTTTCACATGTATGGTGATGATTTGCAGATGTATACATTCAGACTGCATGCCAATGTACATTGTGACTGTTTGGGGGGTGCTGGCTATTTGATGGTAGTCAGTGTGTTTTTCTACTACATGACGGATGTGTGGTAGTACCCATACATTATCATCACACAGTGTCAGGCAATGCCAGATGTGGGTGGACAGTTACTACGCATGTGCGGAACCTGTTGTGGGCTCTGTCCTGTGGTGCTGATGTTGCACTTTGTACCACATTGCCTTCATTGCTGATGTTCTGTGATTGCTATGTGTGTGTGCTGCATTGTGAGTGAGTTGCCCCTGCAGCTCTGATTTAGTGTAGCCTTCTCCCTTTGAGGCGGGGTGCCTTTGAATTGTGTGCTTTTCGGGGCCAGATTTGCTTTTGACTTGGGTCATGTGTGCTCGCAGACTGTTTTTGTAGCCTGGTGCATTGTTCGTCTGCTGCGTGTATTGTGAGGCATGGGTTTTGGGTGCACGTGGACACATCGGAGTGTGACCTGCTCCTTTACGGATGTGATCCACACTTGGCTACCTCCATGTAGCTTTGTGGGCCATGTCATTTTTTTGGGGCAGCTGCCGTGCTATCGGACATGCAGTGTTACTTGCATTGTCAGTGTGGGTCACGGAGCAGCTGCTTTGCTGGATTCAGCACATATGCACGGGTCGGTTGTAATATTGGTGATGGGGGGGGCCCTCTGTGCACATTGTAGATGGGGGCCTACTTGGCGTCTCTATGTGTGCTGCAGTGTGCCAAGGCATTCAGGGACATGGTCCACGGTCATTGTGGGTGTGCTGTGTGCTGCGCGTAATTGTGCATGTGTGCCATTGTGCCCATCTCACCCGTCCCCCCGTCCTTAGTGGTTACTCACCCGTTGCTGTTGGGTCAGGTCGTATCGTGCTGTGTCCAGGCCCCCCAATCCTGCCACCATCTCCTCACTGCTGACTGTGGCCACCATTTGCTCCAGCTCCTCCTGGGTCGCAGGACTCCCACCTCCAGTCGCCGTTGCTGCCTCCCTGTTGGCGGTGAGCTCATGTTTGGTCTGCCTTTTCAGATCATGCCAGCGCCTCTTGACCTCCTCCAGTGACCTCCTGGACACTCCGACTGCATTGACCTTGGTGAGGATGGCCTGCCATATTTCTGTTTGGGTTGCCAGTGCCGCAGTGGAGGTGGCGAACAGTTGTTGTTGGTGTTCAGTCACCCCCGTGACGATGATCTGGTCTTCCTGCGGACTGTACCCGGTCTTCCTCTTCCTCTTGTCCTTGCCCTTCCCCGAAGGCGGGATTCCTGGCTGGTCCTCCATAGGGCTTGTGGTGTTCGGCTTGTCCTCTGCACTCGGTCCGGGTGCATCCATGTTGCTACGCAGTTTGAATTGTTTTTGGGCTCTTTTTTTTTCTTTCTTTTATGGTGCTTTTTCCCGCCGGCCGCATGGGATTTACAGGCCTGTGGCTGGTGTTCACTGATTTCTGTACCGCAATTGGCCTCATCGCATGATTTCTCGAGTTTCGCATTTTTTCGACATGGCGTTGATTTTGACACTGACATTTGTCGCGTTATCTGCTGGCTATCGCATGGTACCGCCTTGTTGTGAATTGCACGTTGACACGTGGATATTTTCCTGCGATGGGCTGCGATATTGGAAGTTGCGTTACGCTACTCTTGCGGTAGTTATCACACGTTCTTGTGAATATACCCCTTAGCCACGCATTTATTTTAATGAGTGTCAATATTTTGTGTTTTTGACTAATATTTTGCGATGCGTTTTATGTAAATGATTTTTGTATATAGTTTTATGTGAACTTAAATAATAAACTATTACTACTACTACTACTTTTGTGCCTTCTTTCTTTCTTTCTTTTATTCTTTGTTTCTTTCTTTCTTCATGCCTTTTTTTCATAGGCAAGAGGCTAGCAGCTTGTTCTTTTACTAAACTATGTGTATAACATAGTTACTTATAGGGGATTTCCACCCACTTCAGCATGTATCAAGGGTCTGATTTCACTACGTGTTACAACATGCTGCTGTTTCACAAGGAGCAAATCGCCACATAAAGTAGTTCCCTTCATTGACAGGGAGTACTATGGGACTGTGTGATTTGTTTGAGACAAAAAACATTTTTGCCTTCAGCCAATGTATTTTTTTACACCGAATAATAAATGTTTGCAAAAAACCTGACAAAACAAAACAAAAATTTCCAAAAGACTGTCTGACAAAGCTTGTTAATAAATTTGACTGCTCTGCTTTCTTCCCCTTCCACAACACAGCAATTTAGGGCACTGCACCGCATTGCGCTAAAATTAATAAATCTGCCTCTTGGTATGTTACAGCCCTGTTAATCGGCAGATTCCCAAAACAAGATTTGGCTCTCTGCATGTATTTTTTTTTGTTTTCTTGTTTTTTTTTTACAAAGTCCCACCTTTTTTACCTTTAATCTAGGTACATTGAAACGAAAAACGTTTCTCTGCACCAAGGCACAAACAAGTCTTCTAAAATTGATACTTGAAATGCCAACAGTTTAACAAATGGCTTTCGGCTTATAATAGTTATTAGGGAGGGTAGTATGTGAAAATCGTTCAAAGCAGTTCTTCAGCTTTCGCCCCCATAGCAACTATTGCAAGTTCAAGTCTGATTGCAGCTGGTGGCATTGAGCACCAAAGTTTCAATAGCGTATGCAGCTCAGTGATTTTGTATCTAGTTTAACTTAGTATTACACTTCCAGCTGCACACCAGCATGAAATATCCTTAAATGAAATTCATTTTGCCAGAAACAAATTCAGCAGTGAGGAATTAGACACAGCACCTTAAGCAGTAAAACAAATTCGTTTAGCAAGTACCTCACACTGGAATGCCATCACTACATTCCTTATGGGACATGTAGGGAAGAGTGGATTTCACTTTCACGCCTTAAAAAAGAGATTCCTTTGCCACTTTAATCCTTTTCCATTGACAAACCATGCACGTTCATTTTTGACTTTCCCGAAAGCCAATATTTTGGTTTTAACAAAGTTCATAGTAAAGCGATTTTGAGCATTTAAGTAACAAGACCATTTAACAGTCTTTTTAAACCAATTGGAGATCTCCCTATCAAGGAAAGACTGTTATCACGGAGGTCAATTAAGTATAGCCAGGGTTAGCAACTATTACACCTGGTTTTCACTCTAGTACTGCCTTTGCTACTCCTGGCCTCCTGGGTCAGGTAGGTAACTGCAGGAACAAAAAGTAAAACAGTGTTTCAAGAGCCCTGTTTGCTTTCTGTAGTTTGGGCTCCTTGCCTTTCTCTCTAGCTCCTCATTAGAATATAGAGGATGTTGAGAGGTAAGGGTCTATCAAGTGGCCAACACTGTGAAGTCATTAGATGATCCAAGAGTTTATATATTACTTCCAGTAGCCCTAACATTTTGGTGGTATGTGCAAAAACAGAATGTTTCAGTCCTCTAAATTGTAGGAAACTGGCATCCTTTTTTAAACAATTATATAAATATGCATTATATACAAGATGCAATGGTTTGGTCCCACAACCATGATGTGGAATTTTGCCAAACAAGGATGGAAGTGAGGAAAGCTGAGTAAAAGATTATTTTATTATTGGTGTTCCTGTATCAGTTGATGAAATAGTTGAGTCGCCAAGCTGCGGCTGCAGAATTGCATAATTCCAGTGGCCCTCGTTATAATAGGATAGGTACTGTGGAAACCTATTAAATATAAATGTAAACATAAAAATATAGGGCCAGTTGTACGACGGTTTTTGCATGCGGAAACGGGTTTGCGAACCCGTTTGCGCATGCAAAAACCAATAGGGCTATGTACCATTCCAAAATAGCGAGTCGCAATTTATTTGCGACTCGCCAATTTTGGAATGGCGAGCCGCTATTGGGAAGGGGTGTTCCCTTCATAATAGTGACCGCAACCCCATGTATAAATGTTTTGCGACCGCAATTGCGGTCGCAAAACACTTGCAAATTACCACCCTCTTCAAGAGGTAGTAATGGGGTTTACAAATGCAGGGCAAAATATTTTTTATGGGCAGGCAGTGGTCCTAGGGACCACTGCCTGCCCTTAAAAAATGAAACGAAAATGTTTCATTTTCACTTTTTTTTAAATGCATCCCGTTCTCCTTTAAGGAAAACGGGCTGCAATTAAAAAAAAAAAACTGCTTTATTTAAAAGCAGTCCCAGACATGGTGGTCTGCTGAGCCCAGCAGGCCACCATCCGTGGGAGGGCCAGCCATTCCCAATGGACTCGCAAATTGCGAGAGGCTCATTAATATTAATGAGCCTCGCAATTTGCGACCCCATTGGGAATCGCAAACAGTGTTAAACCCACTGTTGTACATTTGATTTTGCGCCTCGCAATTTGCGACTCGCAATTTGTCGCAAATTGCGAAGCGCAAAATCAAATGGTCGTACATCTAGCCCATAGTTTGTTAAAAAAAACTCGGTGCTAGGTAAATTGAACATACTTGGGGTGAAATCTTGTTTGAGAATAATAGGTTAGGATCGTAAATTAAAGCACCACTTTTACGAAGTTGAACTGACATTCAATAGGCTCATGGAAGGATATTAATATCCACATCTGGTAAGGGATAATATTCAACAAAACTAATTTTTCCCTTACTTTACCTTGTCAAGGGCCAGGCTATAATTCACATTGCGAGAACTGTTAAGGCTATAATGGTATTGCAAGTACCCATAATATTATACAGCCCATTTGTACCCAGGGAACAATGCCCTCACAACCATATAACAGTATGGATGGATCTGAGTTTCAACATTAAATATGTCTAGGATGAAACTACAATCATGAACGTATACTAATAAGAATGTTTTGAGAAACAATGGTATGGTTAAAGTATTGGAACATGCGATTGAAAACAATATTTAAATATTTGTACTCAAACATTTCTAAATTAGGATATTGTAAGTTGGCTTACTGTTTCAAGTTTGGGTTTACCCAAACAACTTGTATAACTGCTTTATATAATGTCTTGTGTCAATACAGTTCTATGTTTTTTAAATGGGTGCTTTGTATGTTGCTTTACTGTGCACTTGATGTTTATAATTTGCATTGATCAATGTTTTGTATGTGGCTTAAGTTTAGTCATGTATGTTTTTTAACAGCCCTGAAGAAGTCCCTTTGTTATGGGATGAAATGCATTGGTTGTGTCCATGTCCTTGTTATTTTCAAGCAAGAAATAAAGAACGAATACTTCAACCATACCTGTCACTTGACATGTACATAAATTTAATGAGATGATGTGCAATCCAGAATTAGAACTTACATGTGATATTAATACTCTGTTTTTGTTTATAGCGTGTTTTGGCCTAGAAACCAAGAGGGCTCATCCCTCATTTCTGTTTTATATGTTATTTTGGGGGGTTCTGTTGGACGGTTGGCCCTGGAGCACCTTTAGTAGGAAACTATATGGAGTGCTGCAATTAATACCATAACAGTTCTTTTGTTCTCTTTTTGGAAGGGCTCGCTCTCTCTTATTTCATTGTTCCTGTGCTCCTGTAGTAGGATTTTTGCCCCAAATTACTCTTAATTACTCAAGGTCTCATAATCGCGTAATTTCTGTATTTCGCATCAAAAGAGTAATGCATAATTAGTGAAATTGCTGAAACGACTCCTGCTAAATTAAAATTTCACCCAGGCCTAGTGATAAGTGCAGGTTGATCTTCAAGGAATTGTCAATTTAAAAATTGGAAACGGGAAGAAGATAAATGTTTCTTATGTATTCACTCCCAGTTACTGGGATTTTGTGAACATATAAGACGAGGAATCCCGAAATTTCAATATGTTACTGATGGTGTTTGTCTTCATTCTTTCACCATATAGTTAAAAATGAAAATTCCCCATGATTATTAACATATCAATTTGTGTGTATCCATAACTATCTGAAGCATTTATTTATTTTATTTATTTAAAGAGTTTTATATAGCGCTGGCTAGACCCGAAGGTATCAGAGCGCTTTACATAAGGTTCCACATAGTTGCAAACTTACATCAGTTACAAGTTACCAATGATACCAGTAAAAACATTTAAGGAGCATAGAAGAAAAGGAAAGTGGAGTGAGAAGGGTAAGGGGGTAAGGGGAAAAAGGGGTAGGGAATAGATACGACGGAGAGACGAAGGGAAAGACTGCCCAAGGTCCGGCTGGGTAGGTGACGGCCAAGGGGGATCCACAGCCCATCTCCTCTTCAGCTAACAGGTAGCTCCACCGGGCATCGGTCAAATAGCTAGGTCTCAACAGAAAAATATTAAAGGGATAGAAGGCAAGAAGAAGGGAGCGTAGAGGGGGAAGGGGGTAGGGTGAAGGGGTAGGAGGGAGATATGACAGAGAGACGAAGGAACGTCTGCCCAAAGTCCGGCTGGGTAGGTGACGGCTGAGTGGGGATCCACAGCCCATCTCCTCTTCAGCTAACAGGTAGCTCCACCGGGCATCGGTCAAATGGCAGGGTACTACCTCGTTTTCCCTCGTAGGCAGTGGATTACTTTTACACACTATGAGATGCTTTTCGTTCCCCGCTGTGGTTTTAAGGCAGAAGCTAAGCCATTATCCCCAACATATTTTGACTTATTCACCCCAATGGCCATATGCCCCATAGTGACTAAAGCTATTCTTGGTCTCCCTTGCTTAGCTGCATTACTTTTCTTTTCAAATTTAATACAACAATCTGGTATACACTCAGAAGCCATATCTGTGTTAAACAGAGAATGTAACTGGTTTCAAGTAAATTCAGTACCTCTTGTTCTTTGCTTGAATGGTGCTAATCTGCTATGTTCCAGGAAACCAAAGAGCCATGGCTACTAATACAATACATTGATTTTGAACCTGCTCTGCAGAAATTAATTGTACACTGCTCTTTGAGGACCTCTTTTGACTAGTACAAGCTCGACTTCAGTAAATCTAGAGAAATCAATGGTTTTTAAGCTAAGTAATGTTTACTAAATAATTCTTAATTATGTATTCCTGCATGCATCCTAATATAAATAATGGTGTAAAAATAAACATATTCTGCTAATGTGGAAGTCTTGTAAATGCCTTAATGTCATCCTGGTTATCTTGTTTTGAGGGAAAAAAACTCTTTACGTTTGGAGTCAGTAAGAGCTTTCTACAAAGATATACGGATATTTCCATCATCTCAGGATTGAGTCTGCATTCGTTAGTTAAGTGTTGCATGAATTTGAAGTTGAGGAATTTACTTCAGAAGAGTAGCTTTGTCTCAGCACTCTAAAATACTCTTGCATTAGACTGAGCATCCTTACAAACTCCTATCTTCTTGAGTGGGATTATTGAGGCTTATGAGGTTTTATCTCCATTTTATACACTGAAGTTTGAAAAAGGTTTTAACCAACAGAGAGGATATAGCATGAAAACCCTCTTAGACCTCTTCTGATGGAGATTTTCATGCCTATTGGCCGGCATAGCTACTTCAACTTCACAGAAGACCACTTAAGATGCTTGAAGCTTAGGACAATTATCTGATCTAGCCAAAAAGCTATTGATGCACTCAGTTGACACTGTCCCATTAAATATAACAGCATTTTTTAAATGTTTTAATCTTTTATTGAATATAGTGGCCCATGGTCTTATGGGACCTGGGCCACCAGTACAGTATATAGAGATGGTAACTTTCCTTTGGGGATGAGACCCGTCAGAAAGTAAGCCCTATCTAAAATACATTTGAAATTTACTTCTACCTTGTGCTTTGTGAGTTCAAATTTGGTTGGTTAAAGGCACTACCATCAATCATTGGGGTGTTCCAAGATTGTTACATGCAATATATCATGGACATTAACCAGGCCATGTATGTAAGTAACCTTCAACAGAAGGAGAGTTACTCCTCTTAAACAGAAGGGACAGGGTAGTCAAACCTAAACCAAAAGATTAATTTTCCTTTTGTATGTACTAAAACAAAGTTTGGGAACCATGTTTAAAAACACAATGGACATGTGCTAGCAATTGAAACATACAATGTACAGTCACATATCGTTGTACAATTCTTGTACAGACAAAATATAATCTGCAAAAAAGCGGTGGTATGTATACTCTTTTATTTCTTTAAAAAAATGTTGTTCTCCCAGTAACAATAATTCATATACATAAAAGATCACAAAAGTAGTGAAAATTGAAAATCATCCCTATTTTTCTAATAAATAATCATACACAATTGCATTTTATGAACCAAATCACAAGTCACTTTTTAAAAAAACTGTTGATGCTGCGTTTTGATTAACAATAAAACAATTTTTCAGCACCTTCTTCAGTACAAGACTGTAAATCATAAAATCATTAAGAAAAACAGAGAAATACATATTATTATCCAATGCTTGACATATTATTTTTTTAGATTTCATTACAAACAAACAAACTCAGAGCATCCCCAAACATCACATTTAAATAGCCATGTCCATCTGTTTAAAAACACTATCCATTCAGTGTACTAATTCAATTTGTAAATTAAGCTCTTCATTATATGGAAGTTGCCCCCTTTTTAGGTCGGGCCTATAGCGGCAGCTCGCATGCGCTGCTCGCTTTGAGAGGCATGCAGTATTCAGTATGGAGTGGAAGCTCCGCCCATCTTTTTCATTGGCTTGTGTCTTAAATGCTGCCTTCCGATTGGTTTTAGGCTTGTTAATCCCTCCTTATGACCGCCATGTCGTCATTTGTATCCTTCCATGGCTACTGGCCCCTTTACTTCGAGTGTTGCACAGTATGTTTTTTTCGATTGTGAGCACTACTTTCTTCCCGTGCCCCCCCTCCCACAGTCCATGCCTTCTCGCCCCTTCCCCCGTACTCTCATTGTTTGTGCCTACTCACCTGCCCACACTCCCGTTTGCAATGCAATAGGTCTCGCGTAAATGCGAGTCCTATTGCATTGCAAATGCTTGTTGTAAGCTGGGCACCCTTGCAGATCCCCCAGGCAGAAGACGTCAGCCCCGACCCCCACTAGCTGTGGCTCGGTTTTCCTGTCCACGCTCCGCACCTCCCCTAAAGAAGCTGGGAGCACCAGCCAGCACCGTTACCGACACTCCGACTCTCCCAAATGCAGGAACTGGAAGCAGTGCCTTGGAGGAAGCACCGCCTGTGCTTGTAGCCCACCTGCTCCTGGGACACGCCCCTTCCTGCAGGCTAGCAGTGCACTGCCCCTGGCGGCCGGGAGACCTGTCCGTGACAGAGCCGGAGCCGAGCGGAGCATATCGAGGGAGGCAGACCAGAGCGTAGCAGCAGCTCCAGCGCCCCACAGCCAGTCAGCATGGCAGTAAGCAAGCCACATCCATCTCCCTTACACCCCCAGCCCTGCTGCACATACTGGCACCTGAGCGCTGCACACCGATCACAGGGACTCCATGGGAACAAGCACAGCTGGACGCATTGGCACCCCAAGCATTGGGTTTCTGCTGTTGTGATTTCTGTGTTTTTATTGGGACTTGGAGAGCATTAAGCCAGATTTGACAGGCTTCAGATACTTGGTTTAAAATGGTGGTAAAAGAGGATCAGCAGTATCTGGTTTATGCAGATTTGAGTGGCAGATCCCTAACACAGCTAAGTTGCCAAGGAAATAAGAGTGCTGCATTTACAAGGCGAGAAAAGAGGCTGCAGCCAGGTACCACCTACTAATGCAGCCCTGGCATGAATTTTGGAAGTTAATGGTATTTTCTCGGGGTCCCCCTGTCCAAAGGAGAACCAAGTAGCGCTCTGGCGGGGTTTACATAAGCTAGCGGAACCCTATCTAGGGAGTGGCAGCGAGTGTGGATGTGTCGCCCAGTCTGTCTGACTTCCACCAGAAAGGCATGTCTGTTATACCTGCTGTTCAGCCTGTGTGGAATGTTGGTGAGAGAGTGCATGATAGAATGTTGGGTGTGTGACAGAGAGTCAGTTGGAGTAGGGCTGAGCAGCAGGGAGGCTGCTCCTGGTGGGGTTCTCCTCTACATGTCTTCTATACTTCTTAGTGCCAGTTGAACAGGTACCTTGAATCTTTTCCTTGAGTTAATTTTTCTTCTTACTTCTTTTCATTTTGAAGTGGCACGTGTAGATTTTCATTTCTTAAATCGTCGCCAAGATGTAGTAAATGAAAGAAAGTCCATTCCATGTTGTATGATAGTCATTCCAAGTATTTATTTAAGTATAGAAGACATGTAGAGGAGAACCCCACCAGGAGCAGCCTCCCTGCTGCTCAGCCCTACTCCAACTGACTCTCTGTCACACACCCAACATTCTATCATGCACTCTCTCACCAACATTCCACACAGGCTGAACAGCAGGTATAACAATGTCGCATCCAGGCTGCTGTGGAATGAATGACTCCCGATTGCATGACAGTCAGTGCTCTTTCAGGTGGCAAGGCACCAGAGGTCGGGGCTCTTGTATGCAGAGTGTAGCGATTATAATGATACAAACCCAGCCCTTGCTTTTTCTTAACCTTGTTTATTTCGAGCACTATCCTCTTGTGACGGGAGGGGTTTCGAATAAATATAAAATGTACACCCGTAGATGGATTGCGGTTTTGTTGCTGTGGGTCCTGTTCCCGCATCTTGCAAAGCTCTTTATTCTGTGTGTTGATTGAGTAACAGTTACCAGCCGACACTGCTGGATTCTCAGAAGTGTAACATATTTAGAAGCTGGTGGCTTGCCCATTTGTGAGTTCACCCCTTCAGGAGAGTTTCCCACAATCACCCGATGGTCCTCACAGATCTGTAGACAGACTTTCACAGGTTGAAGTGAACAGGAAACACTCTTTTTAGTTTTACCCTTAAATATTTCCCATCTGTTTTTATTTCATAGATCCAGTGTCACAATTACGATATTCTTCGGTTTACAAGCATTCAATCAATCAATCAATCAAGGGTTTGTAAAGCGCGCTACTCACCTGTGAGGGTCTCAAGGCGCTGGGGGGGAAGAGGGGGAGCAGCTCCGGATCAGTTGAAGAGCCAGGTCTTGAGGTCCTTCCTGAACGTGTGCAGGGTCGAGGAACGTCTGATGTTCACAGGGAGCATTTTCCAGGTCTTGGCTGCGATGTAGGAGAAGGCTCTCCCGCCCGTTCTGGTTCTGCGGATGCGGGAGACCTCTGCCAGGGGGAGGTCAGCGGAGCGGAGGTTCCTCTTGGGTACGTGGAAGGATATTCTCTCGTTGAGGTATTTGGGTCCGATGTTGTTGAGGGATTTGTAGGCGTGGGTGAGGAGTTTGAAGGTGACCCTCTTCTCGACGGGGAGCCAGTGAAGGTCTCGTAGGTGGTGGGTCATGTGTTCGTGATGTGGTGTCTCGAGGATGAGTCTGGCTGCTGCGTTCTGGATAGTTTAGAGTTTGTGTAGCAGGGTTCTGTTGATCCCGGCGTAGAGTGCGTTGCCGTAGTCCAGTCTGCTGGTTATGAGCGCGTGAGTGACGGTCCTTCTGCAGTCGGGGGGATCCACTTGAAGGTCTTGCAGAGGATGCGCAGGCAGTTGAAATTGGTGGAGGCAACGGCGTTGATCTGGCGGTTCATGGAGAGGGAGGAGTCGAGGATGATGCTGAGGCTTCGTGCGTGGTCTGTAGGGGTGGGTGGATTCCCGAGGGCGGCGGGCCACCAGGTGTTGTCCCAGGCGGAGGTGCAGGGTCCGAGGATGAGGACTTCGGTCTTTTCTGAGTTCAGTTTCAAACAGCTGTCCTTCATCCAGGCTGCTACATTCTTCATTCCTTCCTGGAAACAGAGTCTGGTGTCTTCGGGATTCTTCATGAGCGAGAGGATGAGCTGGGTGTCGTCGGCGTAGGATACAATGCTGAGCCCATTCTGCCTGACAATGGTGGCGAGGGGGGCCATGTAGATGTTGAAGAGCGTGGGGCTGAGCGATGATCCTTGGGGCACTCCACAGCTGATATCGGTGGGTTCGGAGAGGAAGGGAGGGAGTCTGATCCTCTGGGTTCGGCCGGAGAGAAAGGATTGGATCCTGTCGAGGGCGGCTCCTTGTATCCATGCGTCGTGAAGTCTGGCTTCGAGTGTGCGTTGTGAAACAGTGTCGAAGGCTGCGGAGAGGTCTAGAAGGATGAGGGCCGCAGTGTGTCCCTGGTCGAGTAGCATGTGGATGTCGTCAGTGGCGGCAAGGAGGGTGGTCTCGGTGCTGTGGTTGCAGTGGAATCCAGACTGGGAGGCGTCCAGGATGGAGTTCTCTTCGATGAAGGCGGTCAGTTGGGCGTTTACGAGTCTCTCGGTGACTTTGGCCGCGAAGGGGAGGAGAGAGATGGGCCGGTAGTTTTTCAGGTCTGTTGGGTCTGCCGTCGGTTTCTTGAGGAGGGTTTAACCTCTGCTCGCTTCCAGTCATCTGGGAAGATGCCGGATAAGAAGGAGGCGTTGATGGTCCGTCCTAGTTCGGGTGAGATGGCGGTGGCGGCCCTGTGGAATATGTGCGGTGGGCAGGGGTCCATGGGGGCTCCTGAGTGGGTTTTCTTCATGGTCGCGGTGATGTGTTAGACGGTGGCTGGGTTCCAGGTCATGATGGATGGCTTATCGGTGGCATGGGGGGGTGCTGTCCGGCTTTTGTTCGCTGAAGTTGTCATAGAGGACCTTGATTTTCTGGTGGAAGTAGGTGCTGAGCTTGTCACAGAGTTCCTGGGAGGATGTGATGTCCGTGGCTTCGCTGGGGGGTTTAGTGAACTGCTGTATGACGTTGAACAGTTCCTTGGCATTGGTCGTGTTGGTCTGGATCTTGACTCTTATGAAGGTCCGTTTGGTGTCTCTTATGCGCTGGTGGTATTCTTTCAGGGCGCTCTTGTGGTTGTTCAGTGCTTCCATGGTTTTCTGGTTTCGCCAGGTTTTCTCTAGGCGTCTGCAGGAGCGTCTGGCTTCTTGTAGTTCTGAGGTGAACCAGGCGGCCTTCAGCGGGCGTTGTTTGGTGGGGTGGCGGAGGGGTGCAAGCTTGTCGGCGCAGCGGGAGATCCAGCAGTGAAATTCTATGGCTGCGGAGTTGGTGTCGGTGGTGGTGCTGGGGGGGTCTAGGAGGAGGGTGGTGTTGAGGTGTTCCTCTGTGACCTTGTCCAGTTTCTTCGTGGCGGGCGCGGGGCGGGCATGGGTGCGGTGGTGGTGCTGAAGGTGAAGTGGATGCAGTGGTGGTCCATCCAGGGGGCCTGGGTGGTGTGGCTGAAGCGGATGTTTGTTCCTCTTGCGAAGATTGGGTCGAGGGTGTGTCCGGCTTTGTGAGTGGGTGTGTTGACCAGCTGCTTCAGACCGAGGTTGGCGAGGTTGCCGAGGAGAGTGGTGGAGTCGGGGTCGTCGCTGTTGTCGAGGTGGAAGTTCAGGTCTCCGAGTAGGATGTAGTCCGTGGAGGTGATGGCGTGGGGTGCGGCGAGCTCGGTGATGGTAGTTGCAGAGTGGGTGCGAGGTCCCGGTGGTCTGTAGATGAGGGTGCCGTGCAGTGTGGTCCTGGGGCTTGTCTGGATCTGGAAGTGTAGGTGTTCTGTGTTGGAGTGGGGTTCGCTCGTGCTGGATGTGGACAGTCGGAGGGGGGTCTTGTGTGCGATGGCGAGTCCTCCTCCTGGGCGGTGGGGGCGGTCCTTCCTCTGGATCTTGTAGCCGTCAGGGAAAGCCATGGCGATGTCGGGGCCGGAGGTGGCGTTGGTCCAGGTTTCCGTGAAGAAGGTGACGTCGGGCGAGAGGATGTCGATCAGGTCCCATATCTCTATGGCGTGTCGGTGCAGGGAGCGCACGTTGAGGAGAATGCAAGTCAGGGTTTCGGCGGAGGTTGCATCTTGCGGGCCGTCGGCAGTTGTGGTGGTTTGGTCGATGGTGAATGATCTGCGGCAGAGTCTACATGAGAACTGTCCATGGGTGGTGTTGGGCGAGGATCTTTCGCAGTCGGTGTGTCTTCCGAGGTTGAGTGCGTGGAGTGCAGCGGCGTTGTAACGGCGGGGTCCCGGAGATCCAGGGTTCCTGGCGCTGGCCACGGTCGGGTCACGGACGGGCACAGACGGGCTTGCCTTAGGCACGCCTTCGGCGCGCCAGTGGCGCGACCGCACAGGGTCGCCATTAAGATGGGTAGGGGAGAGGGACGATCAGCTGGGAGGCGGGATGGGCAGAGGAGGGGGGCGGGGCCGCTGGTGCAGAGCGGCAGGAGAACGAAGCGGGAGAAAGCTCAGCAGTGAACACTAACACTAACACTAAAATAGCAAGCAGTGGAGAGACAACGATAGCGCAGCATTCAGGACACAATAATGAACAAAAATAAACGAAAATAGCCCACAGAGAGTAAGATTATACTCAGCGGCGGTGACTGGCACGCAGGGGGCTCGAACCCCTCTCAGGAGGAGGAGAGAAGGCTTCAGCAGCAGGGGACTTGACGCAGAGCTGCTGGGGAGAGAGTGTGTCCTCGAACAGAGTCAGGGGACTTACTTGCGCTCCCCCGCAGCGGCCGCCATTAAGAAGGGGAGGGGGGAGGGACGATCAGCTGGGAGGCGGGATGGGCAGAGGAGGGGTGCGGGCCGCAGGTGTAGAGCGGCAAGAGAACAAAGCAGGAGAAAGCTCAGCAGTGAACACTTACACTAACACTAAAATAGCAAGCAGTAGAGAGAAAAATTATATTATAGATCAGGAAAGGAAAAGTCGCACTTTATATTATTCCCATTTACTCAGGACAACCTCGCTTCTACTAGAAGGATACATATGTCTTGCTAATCTAAAGTGAGACAGTGCAAATAGACCGGGCCATTGAGACAACTGGGTCAATATCCAATAGACATTTTAGAACAATGTCAGTGTATTCGGGACCAAATGGAACCTTACTTTATATGCCACACTGGGAGCAATCCATATCTTTTATTATATGACCGATGAGGCCCTTACTCGTCTATTGGAAATCACGTAAAGCTCCGTGGCCGGTGCTACATAAGAGCTATTGTTTAAGTGGACCGGGACACGAGACCCCGATTGGCTACTAATTCAAACTCGTAATAATATCTAGGGAGGACGTTTATTATCTCACCACTTGACCCCATGATTTTAGTACATCTACCTTCTCATGGTCCTTATATGTCTATTATTCATGTCTAGCTATTAGCATATCGCTTCTAAGTTAAAAGCAGAAGGATCAAACTAAGGGGGTCATTACAAGTGCGGTAAATCCACCACCGGCAGCCTGCCTGTGGCGGATTCACCGCAATCGTGCGGTCAAATCCCACCCACCAGTTTGCGATGGTGGGCGGTGTGCGTGGCAGATGGAAAATCCATCCGTCATGGGTCCGACGGCAGCAATCGTAATGATTGCCTGTCGGACCACATTGCATCAGTAGAATGGTGGCGGTGCCTGGCAGGCACCATCCGCCATATTACGATGCTGCCTCCCTGCCAGCACTTCCATGGTGGTGAAACCGCCAAGTAAAAGCTGGCAGGGTTGTAATTTGGGGGCCTGTTGCGGGGGTATCTATGGTACCCCCCTACAATTCCCTGCACCAGGTGGCAGGCACCGCGTGGTGCCTGCCACGTAGTGCAGGGAAATGCAAACAGTGCATTCAGGACATTGCGGCGGGTGCTGCAGCCAGCAGCACCCGCCGCAATATTAGAGATACACGATGCAACCACCACGGTGGCAGTCACATCGTAATCTCATGTGCGGGACTGCCGACTTATAGGCGGACGGTCCCAATACCGGCAACAATGGCAGACGGACTTAAGTCCGTCCGCCATCGTTATCACCCCCTAAATTTACTTAAACATACATAGATCTTGCTGATAAGAGCACAAATTAAATATAAATGAATTATAAAGCTTCTTACTACTGAGGGTATGGATGAATTATTCGCCTTTCAAAACCTCTCACTAATATTATCTTCCCTCTCGTAACCGTCAATGGCGTTCACTCCATTTGTCGCGTCCCTTATGATGCCAGCCTCTACTTACATCCCCTATTCCGGCAATCAAAGAAAGAGCATGCATAAGTACCTTTTGTCTCAAAAGGTCGGCCATCTTAGGGTCATGCATCGGTATTAATAAAATATACCTACACATGAATAATTTATAACTGTGGTTCAAATGGAGTATATATACTGCGAAAAAGGAGGAAACATCTTCCTACTTCACAGACTAATTTGACAGACTAGATATAAATCTCTCCTGCTTTTAAAAAAAAGTGCTGTCTCAAAAGGATAGTGTTGTGCACGGTCAGATTATTTAATTACATTTTTCCATTCTTGTCCCATGATTTTTTGAAAAATCTGTGCACAATAGTAAAGAGCTAGAGTATGAATAGACTACAGAGTGCCCTTCATCTACTGCATATGCTCATTCATTCAAGCTTTTCTGTTTCAAGAACAAGTAATATGAAGGCTAGGAAACTGTTTCAAACAGTAAATGTCTCTAGAATGTGGCTTTTATAATTATCACATTTTTGCGCAAGCCAGTCTCCTGAGAGTGAAAACTTCACAAATTTCACATAAAGCAAAATGTGTGAATTTTGCAGTATTCCATTAAAGTAATTAAATGTTTACATGGGCCTATCCTGGATTCTTCTCACCCCTCAAGATTCTCCTCATCCCTCAGGACAGTCACTTCACATCAAGCAGGAAACTAAACCCCTGGCAGCCTCTCACATGCAGTCAGTAATCTCACTGTACCAAGCCCCTGGGCATGGCTCCAAGCAATCTATATTTACCCTGGCTTATTAGTGGGTTGCTCCTTCTGTTGCATGTTTTGAGTCTGTAATTGGGTGTTCCTCATAGCAGTCCCAGGTCTGGTCCATATCTCACTACTGTCAAACTCTGTGTCCTAAAAACATTAGATGTGGTTGTGGGAAAGCACTATACTCCTACAGATTTTCCAGCTCTCACAAGGGTTGACAGTCAGCTTGATTGTGGCTGCATTACTAAACCCATTTCTATGAGAGACACCTTGCCAGCTGTGAGATTATATCTTGTTAGAGCTTTTTATACTGTTTCTTTACCTGCAATTGGATGGGATCCATTTCCTACCTTGGATTCCATCCCTCCTACAGTCTCCCATCTTCCACATACCTCTTTGTTCATGATCTTCTGCACTCCTGTCATGTAAACCTGAAAAGAAAGCAAGACAATGTTTGTGCACTAATGATCAGAAAACATTTAGGATAATTATTATTCTACAACTGATTAAGATTAGGTAAGCTATGAACGAATTAGATAGCATGCACTTCTGACAATATTATACTTACAGCCTAATCAAGAATAAACACGCATATATCAAGTACACCACTGCACTTCACAAAAGATTGTACATATTGGAGTATAGCAAATTGTGGAATCTTGAGAAAAGCAAAAAACTTTTTTTTTTGAAAACAGATTTTATTTGTCAAATAACAAATATGATGCAGAGCTCTGTAACCCAGAAACTTCTGCACAATAAACTTACATTATCATGACTTTGACATTTAAAGAAAAATAGTCAAGGAAAAATGGAAGGAAATACAAATAAAAGGAAACAAGCAAATAAACCCTAACCACCCCCCTCCCATCACACGTAATCCACCCTAAAACAGCACGTCGTGGGCAAAGCCCCCACACCAACATGTAACACATATTAATACACCTTGATCTTTTGTTGCACAAAAACAGGGAAATAAACGAAGTCTGGGACACCCGCCGTAGAAACGGGCTCCAACTGCAGGCCCCGATAGTCCGCCCAGCGCTTCCAAATTTTGAAATGTTTTTGCGGGCAACCCCGTGCTTTGAAAATTGGGATCTCCAACCCCATGCAGAAGTCCAGGCCATTCTTCCACGCAGACAGGGAAGGCGCTACAGATGCTTTCCACAACTTTGCAATGTCTCTTTTGGCCAAAGTAAAACCCAATAACATAAGATGGCATTTATATACGTTACCCCCCACCCCTTCCATGATATGTAAGAGTACCAGCTTTGGTGAGTAGGGAAGGTTGCAGTCCAACACTTCCGAAAGGTAGACCATGACATTCCTCCAAAACCTGGCGAGGGCGGAGCAGTGCCAAACCGTATGCATCAGGGTTCCCTCCTCCCGCTCGCACCTAAGACACACAGGGGAGGCCACCAATCCCGCCCTCCACAATCTAACTCACGTAAAATATACCCGATGAAGGTACTTGCACTGGATAAAGTGCAGACGCACCGCTATTGCAGCCCCCCGTGGGGAGGCCAGCGCCTCCGTCCAGTCCTCCCCATCCAATGGCCCTACATCACTCTCCCAGGCCTCTCTGAGCCTCTGTAGTGTAGAGGAGCTATGTGTAACTAGGGATTGATACATTTTAGAGATCTTGTGGTCCTGAAGATCTCCCATAAATACCTTCGCCTCGACCGGGCTAAACTCAGCAAGGGACTCCAACCCCTCCAAACTAGGGGAGATGGCATGCCGGAACTGAAGGTATCTATAAAATTGGGTCTTCGGCATCTGAAAGTCCTGCCGGAGATCCTAGAAGGACCTCAGAACCAATCCCCGCATTACGTCCCCCAGGGTAGAGATCCCGATATTGTCCCAGCCACAAAACCCAGACAGAGTAGCCAGCTGCGGCAGTTGCCCGTTGTTCCAAAGGGGGGTCTCCCTCGTTAACCTACCCCACCACCCCATCTTTCGAAGAGCCTGCTTCCAAACCTGAAACACAACCCTCGTGACTGGTGGCAAGGAGTTGCGCAGCGGTGCCGAGTATAATATGGTATGCAAGGTAGAATCCCCCATACACCGCCGCTCAACTGCGTAGGCAGGGTCCCCCCTATCCCCGTACCACCATTCATTTAATATGAGCAGGAGGTATACCTCAAAACCGCTGAAGTATCTGTCGCGGCGGAGGCAGCCTGCGGACCCCAACGGGAGTACCCGGCCCACCCCGCCAATGGATCCCCAACTTACAGCCCATTGTCAGCAAGCGTTCTCTCTGTCAGACAAAGTCCGGCAGAGGTACTGGCCCTCATTCGTGCTTCTCCGGTCTGAGCAGGTAGTGTCCAAGTCTCTCGGGACTGGAATTCCAATAATGCCTACGAAGCCAAGGCATTCTGCTGAGGCACCGACCCGGCTCGGGAGGGGTCACTGCAGGATTGAGATCGACATCTGGACCTGGAGTGCTTGCTCCCTTTGGGTTTTGGCTTAGGTGGCTTCCGAACCACCACGCTGGACAAGGAGTCTGATTCCCTTCTGGGCGGTGTGTGTGGACGTACCTTCACCGTCTCGTCCGTCCAGTGGAAGACCTTCTCCGGCGAGTCAAAAAAGTGAGTACGGGACTGATAGATAACCCGCAGTCTGGCCGGGTACAGCAAGGCATAAGGAAGTTTGAGGGCCCGAAGATGGGCCTTAGCTGCCAGAAACGATTGTCTCCTCTGTTGAACCAGCCTCGTATAATCAGGAAACACTAGAATACGGGCATTGTCGTATATCAATGGATCCTTGGCTCTGGCCTGTTTCAGGATGACATCCCTATCGTGATAATTCAATAGCTTAGCTCTGACCGGCGGAGGCTTCTGCATCAGGGCTCTATGGGCTCGCTCCACCACAAAACATCGAGACAGAGACTCCGAGGGGAGCCAACCCTCCAGCCACCGGGTAAGGAACCGTTCCATGTCCCCCCCCTCACAGCCCTCGGGAAAACCGACAAAGCGGAGTTTGTTACGTCTGGCCCTGCCTTCTGCATCCTCCACTTGTGTCGCCAGACCCCGCTGGGCGGTCTCCAATGAAGCAACCATTTTCTGCAGGGTGGTGACCACATCCTCCTCTCCAGAAATCCTGGTCTCGGCCTCCGTAATACACCCCACAGCGTTGCGCAGATCCTGCCGAAGCAGCATAACGTCTGATCCCACAGCCCCGATTTTAGCGTCCAGGGCGTCCCTGGATTGCGAAATGGCCGCCATGAGTGCAGCATTATCCTGCATGCCCCCATGCTCTCCTCCAGGCTCAGTTACAGTAGCCCCCGGGCCGGTAAACTTGTCTAACGTGCTCTGTTTGGCAGAGCCACCCCCTGTTTTATCCTTCGTCATGATGGCCTCTGAGCCGCGCAGCTCCCGGGACAGCCCCGCTCCAGCTCGCAGTGCGATTCCAATAGGATGATACAGGCCCCCAGATCCTACACGACGGGGGGGCCAGCCACCCACTCAAGTGTCTGATTCAGCCCTCTGCAACGCCAGCCGGCCAGGGATATCCAGGCCTGGACGGGGACCACCTGCCCACAAGCCGCACCAGGACCTAACCCGGCCGCATCCGCAGACAAGCGCGTCCCCCTCCCCCCTAATGGGTGCCTCACTTCACTGTCTCTTTCAATGACCACCTCACCGAGCAGACACAGTCAGGCTCTCCAATCACACAGTGCTCCAGGTCCTCCTAGTCCAGCCACTTAGTCTCTCCACCAGTTGGTATTACCAGTGCCCAGTATAGGCGGGCATCTGTGTCCAAGGGGCTGAGTCCCGAGGCCCTGACTCTCCAGGACCCCACGAGTGAGGGCGGCCTCTCTGCTGTGCAAGGCGCGGCAATGGTAAAGGGCAGGGAGCACACCCCAGACCCCACGACTCACGGGGCCCCCGCCACCAAGAAGCACTCACTGCACAGGCCCGGGTCCTTAAGCCTCTGCGCCAGGCCACTGAGGGATCCACCACTCCCTCTGCGGCCCGCATGGCCTGACCCGGCCACCGCACGCGAGGCTGCCAACCAAGGGGGATGGGCAAGGAGCCAAGAGCCGCTCGCCGCCAGCCTGCGGGCGATCCCTCGCTGCTGTAGTGGCACCGCACCCTGCCGATGCCTGTAGATATATCACACGGGACTCCGCCTTGCCCAACGGTGCCACCGCTCACGTAGCCCCTCACCGTAAGGCTGGGGGGGCCCTACCATCTGTGCTACTCTTCCAGGGGTCCCCGGCAGGCATCCACTGGTCACCACCTCAGCACAGGTCTAGAAATGCCCCCACAAGCCTGCTGGCAAATGCCCACTCCCGGCGTCTAGCGCGGCCCGATATGGTCGCCGATGCGAGACCGCAGCGAAGAGGAGGGACGGAACAACAATGCTACTCACTGGATACCGGGTAGCAATCCCGAGTGAGGCCGTCGGTCACCGCACCGGCCCGGGTCCAGGGAGGCCCCCACGAGTCCACAATCAGAGCCCACCGCGCAGCCCACGCGGCCCGATGCGGCTGCCGATAGCGAGACCGCAGGCAGGGGGGAGTGGGGGCAGAATAGGAAGGCCGCTCACCGGGTGCAGGAAATCGTTCCCGGACAGCCTCCACTGCACGGAGCCCCCACCGAGGCCAAACATCCCGGCCAGCCACTCCACGGGCATCCTCTCTCACTACTGGAAGCCTCGGCGCCGCCGCACGTAGTCCTCTCAACCGCAGCAGGCATCCACGAGGCCCCACCTCAGCTCCGCCGCGATGCAGGCCACGACATGGGCCGCCGCCGCCTCAGCCTCCAAATCAGCCCTCCGGTCACGATCTGGGGCTCAAAAGGCAGCCCCCTCCCACACCATGCACAAGGCGCGTTACGATCCCCAATTAAGAATGGAGAAGCAGGATAAATTCAGGATAATTGCTAAAGGCTGAGCGGAGCACGCGTCCACCATGATGGATCGCTAGGCCACGCCCCCAAAAAACGTTTTTAACAGTAGCTGAGGTTTGTTCAATCATTTTACCCATCACTTTTTCATTTTTCTCAAAGACTGGCATATTGAGTAAAAAATGATGAACTGAAAATGCTGCCTTGAGTAAGAACTAGTAGCTGACATTAGTTCACACATTTCTCTTATCACTTTTGGATTTTATTGTCATTAAAGCATCTGACAATGGCTATTGGTGGAAGCAGCTTAAAGAACTTTAGTGTGTTATTTGTGTCTTATTTAGTTCATCAGAAGTTACTAATGAAATTCCGTTTTCAGCAGCCGAGTATTGGAGGTTTCACAGTAAACTCTGCATTTGCCCTTTGTGCTACAGAAGTACAAAATATATTTACTTTGCGTTCATCCTTACAGGGAAGCATACATTAGCATACAAGAGGAGCAAAAAATCCAGGGTTTGTAGATGTAACTCTTACAAAAGGTCCTACATATATGACAAAAATATATTTCTGCCAGAAGTACCACTGTGCTCTGGCAAACCTCTATTTTAAATGCACTGTAGTGACACATGGCAAGAAAAAATGCCTTTGTCATGTAGGAAAAGTCAATTTTACAAATTAATAACTCACCCCTAAACCTTGTAAAGCCCACAGGACAGGGCGCTAATATATAAAAATAGGATACACTTCATATTGCGCTTAGTGTGAACTCTCAGTAAATTATAAACCAAAAGCTGTTTCACTAGCACAGGGTGAAATTAGATTGAGCACTGAGTGCAAAGGAGAGTGGTGGATGGAAATGGAGGAGTGTAGGTTACAAAGGGTAGCAGGGAGGAAGAGCAAGTATGAAGGCATAAGCACAGACTGCACATTGGATGAAAAGAGTGCAAGGTTTTTTCACATAGAAAAATGGCACAGCATAGCACAGGCAGCAGCAGTGCATGTGTATGCATCTCCTCTACACACATTCATAAGAGACCCCACATAGGTATCAGGAGTGCAAGCTTCCATTGCACACACTCAGCAGCTGTTGTTCACTGACAGAATGTCGGGAACATTAATATCGAGTGACACAAATATTGTGTCAAAAATATAATTAGCAAAAATATCATGATCCTATACTTATAATGGAAATTACAAAAGTATCATGTCAAAAATATTGTTGATGGGAATATCAACCAGAACCAGGTAAAAATATCGATTTCATAATAAATATCAACTTTAAAGTAAGTACTTTATTATTTAAGAGGAGTATTATGTTTATTTACAAATTGTAATTATTGTTTTTTTATATGTGTATATATATATATATATATATATACATATATATATATATATATATATTCACTGAAAAAAACATAGGTTTTAGGGACAGTTATAGTTAGTTGGACATTTCACTCGTACAAAACCCGTGAAATTCCCCCGTTATAGTTAGTTCAGCTAACTATAACTCGCGCCCCGCAATGCACTGCTGATGACGTCACATATTACATCACTCATGACATGGTCAGTGACATCACTGATGACATCACTGATGACATCTCAAATGACATCACTGATGACATCATGCAGTGACTGTGTGTTTCTGTAAAGTTTAAATATTTTTAATATATATAGGGAAAGGCGTATTGAAGAATGAGTGGGTGTATAAGTGTCTGTATGGATGATTTAGTAGGTGCGTGACTAACTCTATAAGTGAGTGATTAAACGTATCTTACTGAATGCATGGGTTAGTGACTAAACTGGGTGAATGTCTGAATCCGTCTGTCTGTTGCTGTGTAAGTGGCTGCATGGGTTTGTGAATAGCTTCATGAGTGTCTATATGAGTTATTGATTGGTTGTCTGAGTATCTGTATGGGTGCCTGAGTGTTTGTGTGGGTGGGGTGTGTGCGACTCTGTGCATAGATGTGTGAGTGGGCGATTCACTGGGTGGATGGTTTCAAGAGTGCATCTGTGATAGACTGTATGGGTGGGTAAGTGTGTGTAAGAGTGTGTTAGTGAGTGAATGTATGTCCCAGTGGTACATGTGTGAGTAACTACATATGTGAAAGGCAGTATGTGTGTTGGGGTATATAAATAGCTATAAGCGAGAGTGTGTGATTGTGAGAGTGACTGTATGGATGAGTGTGTGCTTGTATCAGTGATTGTATAAGAGCATAAGAATGTGCTAGTATTTGTATGAGTAAGTGAGTTGGTGTGTGTATAACTGTATAGGTGAGTAAATGGCAGTGTGTTTAATTATTTGCATGACTGACTAGGTGTGTGAGTACCTCTATGGATGAGTGGCGGTGTTTGAGTGTCTATATAGGAGTATGAGTGCATATGATAGTCCTGTACTGATTGACCGTAAGTATGAGTGACTGTACGGGTGAGTGAGTGGATGTGTGTGTAGACCTAAGAATCAGTGAGTGGGTATGTAGTTATTGGTGTTGGAGTGTCTATGGTTTTGCGAATGGCAGTCTGTAATTTAGAGTGGGTGTATCAAAGGTTATATTAGGGTGTGAGGAGGTGCATCAGATTATCACGTGGATGATGTCATCAGTGATGTCATCAGTGATGTCATTTGAGATGTCATCAGTGATGTCACTGACCATGTCATGAGTGATGTAATATGTGACGTCATCAGCAGTGCATTGCGGGGGCGCGAGTTATAGTTAGCTGAACTAACTATAACGGGGGAATTTTACGGGTTTTGTACGAGTGAAATGTCCAACTAACTATAACTGTCCCTAAAACCTATGGTTTTTTCAGTGAATTTCAAAGGTTTTTTAAATGCTAATTTCTAACTATAACGTGTCTGAAACCTATGGTTCTTTCAGTGAATTTCAAAGGTTTTTTAAATGCTAATTTCTAACTATAACGTGCCTGAAACCTATGGTTTTTTCAATGAATTTCAAAGGTTTTTTAAATGCTAATTTCTAACTATAACGCCCCTAAAACCTATGATTTTTTCAGTGAATTTCAAAGGTTTTGTAAATGACAATTTTTAAATGTATTAATTGTTATATTTATTTTTTTGATACTGATTTACATTTTTCAAACTATTTATTTTTAGATATTTTATTTTTTAAATTACATTGTAATTACATTATACATTACATTACAAAATATACTTTCTCAGAATGAATTACTTTAGTTTAAATACTTTGCAAATATGCAATAGACTTTTAAGTACAGTAGTTACAGTTGTTGCAATGGGCAACACAATTTCAAACACAATGCAACATTGAGCTCAATGTGAATTTCTAGTTAAATGCAATTAGTTACTTTATGGATTACTTTTCTAACCACAGGACTGGATCCTAGATTCAGTCCTGGGACATCTCCTGTAAACAGTTGAGTAAAAGCGTTTTGGTTACAGTAGTGATTTTTAAGGGATATTATTGTATTTTAAAAGTTGACACTTAGAAACTTTTTCACATAGAATCACCAATGTTATCCTATGGGAGGAAATTCACTTAGCAGGTAAGTAGTGTTATCGTTACTTTTTCTTACTCAGTGGTGGATCCTGGATCCAGCACTGGTGCATCTCCTGTAAACAGTTGAAAGAATGCGTTTAAGTCATATAGGCGATTTTAAAGGAATATTTGTAGTTTGTGAAAATCGACACAAACTTTTCTGCTGAAAACCAGACAATGGATTCCTATGGAAGGAAATACAAGTTACTGGTAAGTACGGTTAGAATTACTTTTCAGGGTCAGTGCTGGGCTAAAAGATGCAGCACTGGGTTCTCTCCTGATAACAGGTGAGTAAATCGGAATTCGTAGTTCGGCTGATTTTAGAGGACTATTATAAAGTTCCAAAACTCCACACTTAGAAGAATTTCCAAGTGAAACCAGTCAATGTTAGCCTATGGAAGGAAATTCAAGTTACTGGTAAGTACGGTTAGAATTACTTTTCAGGATCTGTACTGGGCTGAAAGATGCAGCACTGAGGTCTCTCCTGATAACAGATGAGTAAATTGGAATTCGTAGTTCAGCTGATTTTAGAGGAATATTATAAAGTTCCAAAACTCAACACTTAGAAGAATTTCCAAGTGAAACCAGTCAATGTTAGCCTATGGAAGGAAATTCAAGTTACTGTTAAGTACAGTTAGAATTACTTTTCAGGATCAGTACTGGGTTCAAAGATGCAGCACCCAGGTCTCTCCTGATAACAGGTGAGTAAATCGGAATTCGTAGTTCTGCTGATTATAGAGGAATATTTGTAAGTTTCAAAAATCGACACTTAGAAACTTTTTTAGCAAAAAGCAGGCAATGATATCCTATGGAAGGAAATTCAAGTTACTGGTAAGTACGGTTAAAATTACTTTTCAGGATTAGTACTCGGCTCAAAGATGCAGCACTATGGTCTCTCCTGATAACAGGTGAGTAAATCGGAATTCGTAGTTCGGCTGATTTTAGAGGAATATTATAAAGTTCCAAAACTCCACACTTAGAAGAATTTCCAAGTGAAACCGGTCAATGTTAGCCTATGGAAGGAAATTCAAGTTACTGGTAAGTACGGTTAAAATTACTTTTCAGGATCAGTACTGGGCTCTAAAATGCAGCACTGAGGTCTCTCCTGATAACAGGTGAGTAAATCGGAATTCGTAGTTTGGCTGATTTTAGAGGAATATTTGCACAATGGTGAAGGAAGGGGTGGGGCCTGAGGTGACATGTCTGCAAACATGGCCTGTGGCGCGTTTAAGTTGGAGAATTAATTCCTCCTCAATCCCGAGGGTCCCTAGGGGCCAACTAGCCCACCAGATACCTCCAGTATGCGCCACAGGGCTGCGTTGCAGAGAGGTGTTCAGAGGCCACGCCCCTTTTACAACACTCTGCAACGCAGCTCTGTGGCGCTTTCTGGACGTACCTGGTGGGCTAGTTGGCCCCCAGGGACCCTCAGGATTGAAGGGGATTTAATTCCCCATCTTAAAACGCGCCACGGGGCCTGTTTGCACACATGTCACCTGAAGCCCCGCCCCCTCCCAGGGGGCGCGTTTGCAGACTGATGCAGCGAGAGGGCAGGGCCTCCCGCACGATGCCGGTCTTTCTTTTTTTTTAAACTTTTTTTTTGTATGGGAGGGGGGCTGCGTGGCCCCCCTTCCCTCGGCCACTTTTGGCCCTGGGGACCCCATCCCCCGGGGCCTGAGCATTTTCTTTTTATTTTTTTAAACGGGAAGGGGGCCGCGTGGCCCCCCTTCCCTGGGCCTCTATTGGCCCCGGGGACCCCATCCCCCGGGGCATGCCCTCTTTTTTCATTTTAAAAATATTTGGAGGGGGCTGCGTGGCCCCCTCCTCAGGCCATTTAAGGACCCGGGGACCCCATCCCCCGGGGCCGGCCTTGCCCTTTTTTTTTAATTTATTTAAATATTTTTTTGGGGGGGAGGGGGGCTGCATGGCCCCCTTCCCGGGCCACTACTTACCCCGGGGACCCCATCCCCCGGGGCTGGCCCTATCCTTTGGGGACCGTGGGGGGACCCCAACTCCCCCACAGTCCCACCGGCTTCCCGCGTCCTGCGGGAGCCGGCATTGCTTTTCCACATGGGGAGCTGCTAAGATGCAGCTCCCCGTGTGGAAAAGCAATTTGCTTTGAATTTTGGAAGAGAGAGCAGGTTCCCTGCTGTCATAGGGTTTCTGCACATACACAGAGCTATGCACAGGATAATAGGACCCCGGAATACAGTGGTTTGCCTACCATATCCCGTAGCACCCAAAACCCCAACCCAACTAGCTTAGCATCCCATTAGTACCAAAGCACCAATGATTGGACAACCCAGAACACGGTATCTTTATCTCAGGACTCGCAGAAGCAAGAACACTCTTTCGTCACTCACTCGTACTTGTCCACAATGCGCGTATGAAGAGACACAGGGTAGATTAAAATATTTATTTCAACTTACGTGCTCTAAGGTACAGTACACGTGTCAGCACTAATAGCATAATGCATATGACTAATATAAGCAGCATGGTTACAATTCCATAGAATACAAACGGGGAAAGCATTTCATAACTCAGTGGATAAATGTCTAAATAACATTACCACCCTCCCCGTGCAGTAAGATAGTTTATTATAAAAATAGAAGACCTCTGGGCTTTGACTAGCGAACCCTCATACCTCGGTCTCTAGATGCAGAACTACATCAGCAGACAATCACAGCTCTTCTCCCTGGAAAGGATTCCTCCAAGTGTGTTAAGCGCCAGTAAAACTGCAGTATTAAAGGCACACCAAGTTTCATGGCATTTGCGCCTAATGTTATGTCTGGGTGCGCGAGACTGGCCATATCAGGAAGAACCGAAATACATTGTTATGTGACCTTGTACATGTTGTGCAGTCTGAGCCCAAATCGAACAAGAGAAAAGGTGAAAGACAGAAAATGCAGACAGCGCAAAAGAACTTAGCAAGAGCAAAGGGCGAGGGAGCCCTGGCTCAATGTAACGTGCGCAAAGAAAAGCAGCATGGCAGCTAGGCCTAGGCCAACATAACACGGCAGGCAACAAACCACAAGACACCCTCCCCTGGACAGTCCGACGGCCAAGACAGAGGTCCAATAGAGAAAAACACATCCAGTTGAGCACAGGGAGCGCCCACACGGCGAAGGACAGGTCAATCCATGAAAGTGTAAGTGCAGAAAAAAGCCATACCCTCCAAGAGGACATCATTGGAATCATCAAAAAACATAGATGCCATCCAATCCATGAGATCAAAAGAGCAGGAATGCTCCTCAGCAGAGGGAGCATCCAAAAGCAATGCGGGACAACTTGCGTGATAAACGAAACAGCTTTGTTGTAGGAGATCCTGGGCAGCCGCCCAGATATCCCATTGCGCCAAAATCCCCAGTGCAGCCGCACGCGCCATATAGCCGGCAACGGAACAGTCCTGCTCATGGGCCTCTAAGGGACCCATCAACTGAACAAAATCCGGAACAGACAATGACGAATTGGAGAGGCAATAATCCAAAGTCCAGGTGAAAGGACAGCGGACACAAGTCATTACAGGTTGCACGCAAGTGAAATACGCAAAGCGAAAAGAAAGAGTATATGACACACTCAGTGTCGCCAACGGCAAGACACCAAAACCAGCCAAAAGGCACTCACGGAGCAGCTGGAGGCGGTCCGGATCGAGCAGGTCCCATCGGGGAGCAGCCATTGCGCAGAAAACAAATTAACAGCAGGACACCAGCCGCCAAAGCGATGATCAACGGGAAACCGCCAAAGACGCTGGAAAAAATAGAATGAATAAATGCCGGGATGACACCAAAAATAGTTTGGAAGGAGGACACCAAACCAGACCCCACGACCTTAAAAAAGTGTACCAGACCCTCAGTGTTAGATGCGTTAAAAATGCGATGAATTAACTCCCCAAAATGTTGGGGGAGATTAGTGTTCAAAAGGGCCTGTATTTCACTGTGGGTACTCGCCACCTGGAGAATGAATGTCTCCCGGGCGGACGTGAGCATAACTTCCTCGTTCAATAATAGTGCCTTTATTCTGCTCAGTCTATTGAAATCTGCCTCCATGGTAGGGATGGAAGGCCAAATAGAGATATCAACCTTGCCATGAGGGGGAGGAAAAAGCACATTTTTGCAGCAGACAACCCTGTGCGAAACTGTTACAATGTAAGGAATGCCAGCCTGCAGGCCACAACAGTTTTCGTTATTTAAAAGTAAATAACTACCATTGGAAAGGAGAGTGAAAGTAGGAGAAATAACAGGAGCAGGAATACCTTTCAGCACACAAGCAAGATTAGGAGCGGAAACGCTACATGAGCCATGCAATTTAATGTGTTTACAAATAAGCGAATGACCCATAGTCGAGTCGCAGGACTCCCCCGTGAGAAAGACTTCCTTGCCGTCCCGAAGGCATTTATACATGAAAGGCAAGGACCAGAGTTCATGCAGGAAAGCACTGCCCAAGGGCTGGTAACGGCCCACAGGATAATGTTTCATGCACGAGTCAAATTCAAACAAGGAAAAAGGTAAAGCGATAACCCCATGAACTAGCCACACAGCAGAATCGAGTTCTGCAACAGAGAGCGGCAAAGGATCCATCTTTTCGATATGTAATAAAGTGTAAGTTGCATCTTTCATGGACATGAATTGCTGTTTGTCAGTTAAATTAAAAGGTAGAAACAAGGCAGAGGTGTTCAAAAAATGCCAAGGAACTTTACCTAAATTGAGCGTTTGTAAAGTCCATGCAAACTGCATAACTGAACGCAATTGATTCTGACCATGATATAACACAGAAACATCATCTTGTACAATATCAACAACAGAGGACACAATATTCTCTAAAGTATAAATGCGAGAAGACAGGGTATTAATACTATTGTCAACAACAGCAAGCACCTTTTCCAAATTTGCTTGATCTATTTCCCGAAGACGGGAAGCAGCTTCAATTTGTGACAGCTTCCAGAGTTCATTATACGTTTCATAAATGAATCTCTTAGGTCGGGGACCACGAGGTCCCAAAACAAAGTCGGACAGATCAATATTGCCTGAAAGGAGGGACAAATGTTGTTTAACAGAATCAAGGGACGAATGTTGCAGCCATTGTTTGCATAATTTACCAACAGAATATGTAGTGACAGTACGGGAAGCAGTAAATCTCGGATCAGGCCTATCCTGTGTGTAGCTAGTACCTGAGTCGTGAAAACGCATTTGACATGCATTAGATGATATAGGCCATACCAACCAGGGTGACAGGTCGATTTCGGAAACATTAAACGAATTATTCTGTAACAGAGCCTGTAGGGTCGCCAGGGACAAGTTAAGACGTGAGCTATCATTGGGAAAACTCGACAGGGATGGAATTGAGGGCGTGTTTAATTGTTTGGTGGTAGCTAAGCCCCAACACGTAGTCTGATAAATAGAATCATTTAGGAACATAATTTGGGTAGGGATAAGGCAAGCACGGTGCAATGCCTCGGTTCCTTGTACCTGCCATGGCTTGGAGCCCCAAATAGATTTCAAATCTACTGTATCCTCCCAGTACTCATAACCACCCACTGCTAGGGCACTTAAAAAGGAACCCGAATAAAGCAATTTGGTGTGTGTTAACATAATTTTCTGAGTTGACGTGGTATTTAGTCTAAAATAATAGGATGCGGGGTTTGACCGATTAAAATCAGTAAAATAGGTAAACTTATTTCGAAGAGTTTGTGAGCTACCTGGCAAGGGGTTTGGACAATGTTCCCCTTGGGTGTAGTTAACAGAACTACGCAGGGCACTTGGCTTATGGAGAAAATGATTGCCCCAATGTTGGTAACAATACAAATCGGCATAATTCGCAGAATTCATATATAAATCTTCAGCATTAAAAGATGCATAATATTTTAAATCGGCAAACAATGCTTCAACGGCATGCACATCCCAATCATCAGAATGAATGTTATTTTTTACTACATCACCCATTGAAACACGAAGGACATTAGGTACATTAATAATTTCCGTCGGACCATGGATTTGATAGTTCACTGCATCCCATACGATGCCATCAGCAACTGGAAAAGCTGAAATGTTCACAAATGTGTGGTCACGCTTCATGATGTGAGACGAGGAATGAGGAGCTAAAGTTCCAGAAACATAGTCTACAGCAGAGCGTTCAGGTAAATAGTGACCATTGATTAGTAGAAAAAACACTGTGACAAAGCCAATGGACATGAACAAAAAAATCAGGAAAAGTACCAACCAGATGTATGTCCAGGGTGGAATCAAAAAATTGTCTCTAAACCAGGATACAAAAATACTGAACTTGGATGGGACTTTTGAAGAGGTGGAATCCGAATCAAAGGAATAACGAGTCGGGCCAAGTGGCGTTGTTGGTTGATGCGCCACCGATTCAGATGCAGGATAGGTATACTCGTCCTCATCGATGTTGGTGGAGAGTTGGGGATCAATTATAGTTTCAGGCAAATCAACCATCTCAATTACAGCATCAGCGACCATTCGTGTAGATGGGCCACGAACATATGTCCGATAAATGGCAGGACAAGAAACCGCTGGTGTGACACTATTCAGGATCGGCCAGGCGCTGTAGCTTGACATTTTCCACTGAGATGTATCTGTTCTCCTTGCGACCAGGAAGCGGTGGTAAAATGACTGTACGTGTTCCCTTCAAGCCCAGAACTGGAACCGGTGCACGAAAAGAGGGGCCGAATTCTTTTTTGTTTTCAACCTTCTCTCGAACCAGTTCTCCAATCTTTGGAAGCCAGCCGGCTACCGGAATCTGCAACGCAGGATCTGTGGCTGAAGGCAAATGTGTAGTTACAAGTTTGTCTCGGGCTTCTTGTAAGTCCTGTAACATAGCAGAATGATTATCTACATCAAACTTGGCGGATTGCGCCGCGATGTCTGGACCCTCAAGGTCAGGCACAAACATTCTTATGCCAAAGAGCATTTCGTATGGGGTCCGCCCACCCAGAGGTCTTCTAGGGAGATTATTAAGTGCACGCTGAACGGTATACAAGTGGGCCAGCCAGTTCCTGCCAGTACCTGTAACTCTAGCTGTTAAGGATTGCTTTAAGTCACGGTTCATTCGTTCAACGATAGAGTTGCCCTCAGGCCTATACGGAGACGAAAATTTCACCCGCACCCCAAGCGAAGCCATTGCATCCTTGTAAGCCCTAGAGGCAAACGCCGGACCTTGGTCCGAATGGAAGGTGCCGCATGCGAAAATTCCCACAAAGACACGCAAATCCCTGATTACATTTCGAGCGTCAGCACTACGTTGTGGCCAGACCCAGAGGAACCGTGTGCACGAGTCCACTGCTACTAAGATGTATTTATAGGCAGTGTCTGATGAGAATGGACCGCAGTGATCCAAGTAAACACACCCAAAGGGTCTGTTAGCAATGCAGAGCGGGGTCTGTGGAGGGCGTGTTACCGTGGAAGGCTTAATCTGTTGACAAACGTCGCAGGAAAGCACAAAAGCACGGGTGTCTTTATACAATCCACGCCACCAATAACGCTGCTGCAAGATGGAAACTGTAGCTGACACACCTGCATGAGCAGAAGCCATGCCTTCGTGTGCAGCTGATATCAAGGCACTCCTGCGGTCCGCGTTGGGGATCAGCCGATCTCCAACGTCAGGTATTGTTACATAAGGAACCTGTTCGGGACTTAACTTGTAAGAATACTTGGAAGGAAAACCTGTAGGGTAATTAACACCTTCCTTTGTTGCAGCAATAGCTGCTAGAATAACAGAGTCAATTTTAGACATGGACCTGGTAACCGCTGCTACTGAACACGTGACTACTGCCGAACGGGCAGCTTCATCTGCCAGATCGTTACCAATAGCGTGTGCGCCCACCCGCTGATGGCCTAAGGTGTGAACCACCTGTGTGAGGGGCAGACGTTGTTGCAATTCTGCCACTCGAACCCAAAGCATTTTATGCTTAATTGTGCTCCCTTTTGCGTCCTTGTAGTCATTTTTCGACCAGAAAAACAGATTGTCATTGTAAGACTGTACACAGTAGAATGAATCACATACAATAAGAGTTGTCTCATCCTGAGAAGCGAACTCAAGTGCAAGTAGCAATGCATGCAGCTCGGCCAATTGTGCGGTACTATCTCCAAGTGTGCGAGTGTGCACTACAGAGGATTTGAACGTTCCATTTACAAAGGAACCCGCAACAATAGCACATGCAGCTGAATAAGCGTGCTTGGACCCAGTGGCCGGTTGCGCCGAACCATCTGTGTAGATCACACATTTGTAATCCTCAAGCGGCAATATAAACAGAGGAGGAGGATGAACGAATTCATACTGTAAGAACTCCTGAGTCTGAAGAGAAGAATCGAAAATAAAGGTGACGTCTGATGACGTCAAGGATGTAGCCCATTGTATCCAACGGGGATGCATTGCTTTTGAGTTCGGTACACTTGCCTTTGTTACTGCCTCTAGGGCAGGACAGGGTGTTACCACCAGAATTCGCTTTCCCTGTGCCAGTGCGCGTTCTTTTAGAATCGCCATTTGCACTGCAGTTAAAACTTTTCGACAGATGTAAAGCGCAATTCAGCGGAAGTGTACAGATGCGACTTGTATGCGATGGGTACTGTATCACCTTCATTAAAGGTTAAGTACGTGAATCCCACCGCCCCGGAATTATTCTAATCACCAGGTTTGTGTGGTTATCACGAGTCAAAAGATATTTAGACTCCAATAGGTCTGTCTGCAAAGACTGCAGAATCAAGGTATGCTCAGGCAGCCAGCAAGACCTTGAATAAGTAGGTTGTATCAAAGCATACAAAGTCTTGATACGCTGGGCATATTCGGGAATGTAAGTACGCCCGAAATTCAGGAAACCCAGCAAAGACTGAAGTTTCTTCAGAGTATTTGGAGGGCACAAATGTGCACATTTTTCCAAGAAATGGGGGCTAAGCCCTTACCTTCGTTATTGAGCTCATAGCCCAAGAACAGAACGGTAAATTCAGCAATGTGTGACTTAGCAAAGTTAAATTTGTAACCTTGCTCCGCAAATTCAAGAATAATGCGGTCCACTCGGGACAGATGCGGACATAATTCGTCGTCCGTCAGATAAATGTCATCAACGTACGAACATGCATCTTGGTCTATGCTGTCTAGCAAAGAGACAACACGGGCGGCGAATACACCCGGACTATTTTTGTAGCCCATGGGTAAACGCCGGAACTGGAATAATTTACCACCGGATGTGAATGCGGTCCATTGACCACTCTCCGGGGCTAGGTTGTGCGTGTAGAAACCGTTTGAAAGGTCAAGTGTCGTTTTGTATTTTTTACGAACAAGACTGTCTACAAGCGCAGAACTGTGTGTATTCTGCACCGCAAAGTTCCGACAATGAGAATTTAAATGCCGGTAATCCAAAACTAAGCGGTACGATCCATCGGGTTTAGAAACCACGAATAGGGGATTATTCATAGGTGATACGCATGGTTCGATTACTCCCTGATATTCCAACTGTGTCAGAATGTCGGAGACGGGGCCTTTTGCCTGCCGTTTGATGGGATATTGGGGTTGTGGCTGCGGTAGTGACCGCAAAGGTATTGCATGGGGAGGTGATTCTACATCCCATCCCACATGGTTGCGGTATAACGCTGGAGCCAGGTACACAGCCCACTCAGCTGCAAGTGCTTCAGCTTTGTCTTTTGGGACATGCCGTGAAAAGCTTGGAAGGATTACCTCCTCTCCTTTATGTGCAGCGAGAACGAATGGGGGTGGCCAATCCACCTCTGCTAACAAAATGTCATATGAAAAGGTTAGATTTTCCCAAAAAATCCCTGTTATTTCACGCGGTATATCACCTTCAATTTGGATGACTATGTTGTAAAGTCTGTCAGGGGGTGCCACTCTGGTGTCAGCTGTCTCTACAGTAACGAATGTTTCAGTTGCTGTCGCCTCCATATGAGGACGTAGCGCCTCCCGCACTATGGTAACTTCCGCTGCGCTGTCTAGGAGGGTCACTGCCCACGTCCAATTCAGGAGTCTCGTTCTCACGGTCTGTGGCATATTTCGCTGTTACAGCGGCAACTTTTTCTTCTGAAATTGCGGTCGAGAAAGGTGAAAGTCTTCTGCTTTCCCTCTGACTTGTTGTCGAGGTTGGTCTCGCTCCTGGGGAGCCTCTCGGCCCCTTCCTCTATCTTGCCGTCCTCCTCCACCAGCCTGTGACGACGTCTGGGCCTGTGAAGAACGAGGAGAACGCGTATCAGAGCTCTGAAACCTTTCTGGTGATTTAATTCTCGACCTATCACGTAAATCATAAGTACGTTCAGAAGAAACCGAAACTGGGGAAGCGCCTCTCGACCCCGGCTTCTTTTGTTGCTTACCCTGTTTTTTCTGTCTCCAACTCTTTTTAGTGAAGACTGGTCTATCATCTTTCTCAGATGTACTTTTTGTTTGTGTAATTTGTGGTTGCGATTGAGTTTGCATTTTTACAAAAGGCTTGTTGCCTAGGCTATTTCTTCCAATTGTTTTATAAGCCCGGGCTATAATTTTCGGTAATTCGCGAGGCCTGTCCAACTCTGGGACCAAAGCCAAAGCATTCGCTACTTGAAAGTTCATAGCATCGCCCTTGACATTTCCAAGGATCAGTTCAGCTACTACATCAAACACTCCCACTAGTCTCATCCCTAATTCCACAGCCGCTTCAGGGCCATGCTCGTCCTGTACTTTTTAATTACAGAGGGTAAAACCGTCATGGAAGGAGTACCAAAACATTTTGAATAAACTGCTGCGAATACCTTACCCCAGTTTTCACATGATGTCAAATCGGGGATTAAGTCTTTTGGCAAACTTATCGTAAGGATGCGGTGTTTGTCCACTGGGGATGTATGTGGAAACACTGCTTCTATCTGATCGAACTTTTCTGCAAGCCAGTAAGGATAATCGTCCTTATTTTGTGGACGTTTGCCCATCACAGAATTTACCATGACAGGACTTATGGTCACTCCAGCTGCAACAGCTGGTTGGCCAGCGACTACAGGAGCAGCTCCATGGAGACTACCTGTAACGTATGTCACTAAGGCTCTATGCACTCGCACCAGTTCGGTATGCATAGTGCGCAGATCCGCAATCGGTAATGACAGATAATTTGGATGCGGGGTATACCCGGCCAATACAGGCCAAGTGGCCCCCTCAATGGATAAGGGGCCTAAACGAACTGCGGTATTTGGTTGTGGGAGGGCGCCATTAAACCAAACACGGTGCTGCCAAGCCGTGAGAGGCACTTCAAGATTAGTATAGGGTCGATAGGCAGCAGGAATAGCGGTGGGTTTATATTCATGAAACAGCTTATCACCTGCATCCACCGCTTCAAAAGTGATCCAAGTGTAAAACACTTCAAAGTGATAAGCCGGATCGGCTTGAACCACAAAGACCAACTCGACCCCAGCATCGGGCACTCCGTATACACCTAGGTGTTCTCGGATTGGTCCTCGGCTATGTGCAGCTAACGCCACACCAGCCATAACTAAACAATTGTATTCGACAACCTAACAGGGAGCACAAAATGGGTTATTTATGTAACCTTTTTAATAACTTCAAGCTTGAAAGAACCTATAAAACGTTCAATATAGGAGGTATCACCGTCACTTACGCCTCCGGAAGCGTACGTGAGGGTTTTGTGGACAAGCACAAGTACTACTCAAGCATCTCGCAGATAAGCTGCCCCACGTTGGGCGCCATGTCATAGGGTTTCTGCACATACACAGAGCTATGCACAGGATAATAGGACCCCGGAATACAGTGGTTTGCCTACCATATCCCGTAGCACCCAAAACCCCAACCCAACTAGCTTAGCATCCCATTAGTACCAAAGCACCAATGATTGGACAACCCAGAACACGGTATCTTTATCTCAGGACTCGCAGAAGCAAGAACACTCTTTCGTCACTCACTCGTACTTGTCCACAATGCGCGTATGAAGAGACACAGGGTAGATTAAAATATTTATTTCAACTTACGTGCTCTAAGGTACAGTACACGTGTCAGCACTAATAGCATAATGCATATGACTAATATAAGCAGCATGGTTACAATTCCATAGAATACAAACGGGGAAAGCATTTCATAACTCAGTGGATAAATGTCTAAATAACATTACCACCCTCCCCGTGCAGTAAGATAGTTTATTATAAAAATAGAAGACCTCTGGGCTTTGACTAGCGAACCCTCATACCTCGGTCTCAAGATGCAGAACTACATCAGCAGACAATCACAGCTCTTCTCCCTGGAAAGGATTCCTCCAAGTGTGTTAAGCGCCAGTAAAACTGCAGTATTAAAGGCACACCAAGTTTCATGGCATTTGCGCCTAATGTTATGTCTGGGTGCGCGAGACTGGCCATATCAGGAAGAACCGAAATACATTGTTATGTGACCTTGTACATGTTGTGCAGTCTGAGCCCAAATCGAACAAGAGAAAAGGTGAAAGACAGAAAATGCAGACAGCGCAAAAGAACTTAGCAAGAGCAAAGGGCGAGGGAGCCCTGGCTCAATGTAACGTGCGCAAAGAAAAGCAGCATGGCAGCTAGGCCTAGGCCAACATAACAAGGCAGGCAACAAACCACAAGACACTGCTCTCTCTTCCAAAATTCAAAGCAGTTTGCTATGACAGGACGGGAGCCGCGAGGCTCCCGCCCTGCCATAGCAAACTACAGTGTCCCGGGGGTAGGCACCCCGGGACACTGCAGGAGCCGGCCCTGGGGGGTGGTGGTCCCCAGGGCCATCATGGGCTCCAGGAGGGGGGCCGCGCAGGCCTAGGGGGTCAGGGTGTTTCTACCCTGCCCTCTTTTTGCGTTTTGCGCAGTTTTTTTACTGCTTTCTTGTTCCTCGGTTCTACTGAGGAACAAGATGGCTGCCAACACTTCCTGGTTTGGAGTGTTGACAGCCAATTAGCATGCAGCTCGTGATCGGAAGGGTGCGCGGATCCACCGCGGCCATAGATATCGAAACGTTTATTTCGGATTTTCTCAGCAACTACTGAATGGATTTACACCATTTTTAAAAAGGGTGCTTTCTGAACCAAGCACTACCTTTTTGCCAAATTTGGTGTAATTCCGTTCAGCAGTTTTGGCTGTAGCTTTGCATAAACTTTCCTATGGGAAATTGATTTTTCACTCTTATTTTTTGAATTTCTCCGCAACTACTGAACGGATTTACACCATTTAAAAAAAAAAGTCGCTTTCTGAACCAAGCGCTACCTTTTTGCAAAATTTGGTGTAATTCCGTTCAGCAGTTCGGGCTGTAGCCGTGGCTAAAATTTCCTATGGGAATTAACATGGAGAAAACATGTTTTAAGACCCCCTTTTTCTCGGCCCTCGCTTGATGAATCACCCCGAAACTTTCAAGACAGGAGCGGACCGGAGCGCCCCACTAGTTTTGAAAATTTCACGATGATTCGTCAAACGACACCAAACTTATTGGGAATAGAATGTTATGAATTTCCTATGGATAATAGGTCCTAACTATAACTATCTACTGGCGACCGCCAGTAGATATATATATATATATATATATATATATATATATATACATGAAGACAAATCCCGAATGGCACCACTCCTCCACGGCACACAGACAGGTACGGACCACTCAGGGGACGATAATGGTGAATGAAGTGCTTTATTTAATTAGCATGACTCCAGCAACCAGTCAATCCTGGCCAGTGCCCCAGCATGACGCGTTTCGACAGAACAACTCTGTCTTGCTCACGGTGAGCAAGGCCGAAAGGCTGAAACACGTTGGTGGAGGCAGACTGGCTCTGCATAAGAAGTAAAGCAAATTGTTATCAAGATTCCTGAGTGCAGCGTACCTTGATTTGACATATATATATATGTGACCAAGATTTCGCTAGAGATCGAAACGCGTCGTTTCTGTTGCCGTAAATAAACCTGGAATACTTTTGAACCTTGAAACTGGAGTGGCTCGTTTTTTCCTGCCAGGACTGCACGGATCTGCTTTGTACATACATATTTATATATATTATCTACTGGCGGTCGCCAGTAGATAGTTATAGTTAGGACCTATTTTCCATAGGAAATCCGCGACATTCTATTTGAAATAACTCTTGCGTCGGTTGACGAATCTTCGCGAAATTTTCAAACTTTATGGCCCGCTCCGGTCCGCTCCTACCCTGAAAGTCTCAGGGTGATTCGTCAAGCGGGGGCCGAGAAAAAGGGGGGTCCCAAAACGTGTTTTCCCCATTCATTTTCCCATAGGAAACTTTAGACACGGCTACAGCCCGAACTGCTGAACGGAATTACACCAAATTTGGCAAAGAGGTAGTTCTTGGTTCAGAAAGAACCCTTTTGTTAAATGGTGTAAATCCGTTCAGTAGTTGCGGAGAAATTAAAAAATAAGAGTCAAAAATCAATTTCCCATAGGAAACTTTATGCAAGGCTACAGCCCGAACTGCTGAACGGAATTACACCAAATTTGGCAAAGAGGTAGTTCTTGGTTCAAAAAGAACCCTTTTGTTAAATGGTGTAAATCCGTTCAGTAGTTGCTGAGAAAATCAAAAGTAAAAACACATATATATCTGGGCGGAGCCTAACCACACATGTCATCGTGAGATCTGATTGGCTGTCAGCACTTCATCCTGGAATTGCTGGCAGCCATCTTGGGACCAATATAAATGATAGTACCCCATTGAAATGCATTGTAGTGAATCGAAGATTTTGAGGGTTACCAAAAGGAGAACTATAAAGGGTGATAACAGACTTTAGTTACATTAGAATTCATTTGTTGATGGTACCATACTAATTTCAGGAATTGTGGTGTGTTCTAAGGTGATTTTACCCTGTGAAAAACCTTCTGCTGGGATATCATGAATCATGTTTGAGAGAAAACTATTTTCACATGCTTGTCCCATACAGTTTTGGAAGGTGCCCCAGAAGCTAAAATGAGAGCATATTTTCTGTAAATTCACATTATCTTTCTCAGTCATGTGAGAATGAAGTCTGACATTCTCAGTAAAACATGTACATCCAACAAGGGCAGAGACTGTCAGTTGATTCCTTTGTGTTCTACTGCAGCTTCCCAGAGTGTTCTAAAGAACAACTAGAGTGCTAACAGCCTTACTTATGACAAAAGTATGGCACACCTGAAGCCATCTTGATTGGAATAAACTGGTAACACTTAAAACATTTAATTTAAAAAGGAACAAAATGATGGGGTTCATCTTGTCATAGAAATTATGGTTAGTGCTCTGGAAAGAAAAATTAGGACATGTTTCAAGTGTGATCTCAAATATCTTCCTGTTATATTTCAACAGGAGCAGCCTGTCAGTTGATGCCTTTGTGTTCTACTGGAGCTTCCCAGAGTGTTCTAAAGAACAACTAGAGCGCTAACAGTCTTACTTATGACAAAAGTATGGCACACCTGAAGCCATCTTGATTGGAATAAACTGGTAACACTTAAAACATTTAATTTAAAAAGGAACAAAATGATGGGGTTCATTTTGTCATAGAAATTATGGTTAGTGCTGTAGAAAGAAAAATTAGGACATGTTTCAAGTGTGAACTCAAATATCTTCCTGTTATATTTCAATAGGAGCAGCCTGTCAGTTGATGCCTTTGTGTTCTACTGCAGCTTCCCAGAGTGTTCTAAAGAACAACTAGAGCGCTAACAGTCTTACTTATGACAAAAGTATGGCACACCTGAAGCCATCTTGATTGGAATAAACTGGTAACACTTAAAACATTTAATTTAAAAAGGAACAAAATGAGGGGGTTCATTTTGCCATAGAAATTATGGTTAGTGCTGTAGAAAGAAAAATTAGGATATGTTTTAAGTGAGATCTCAAATATCTTCCTGTTATATTTCAACAGGAGCAGCCTGTCAGTTGATGCCTTTGTGTTCTACTGCAGCTTCCCAGAGTGTTCTAAAGAACAACTAGAGTGCTAACAGCCTTACTTATGACAAAAGTATGGCACACCTGAAGCCATCTTGATTGGAATAAACTGGTAACACTTAAAACATTTAATTTAAAAAGGAACAAAATGAGGGGGTTCATTTTGCCATAGAAATTATGGTTAGTGCTGCAAAAAGAAAATTTAGTGCATGTTTTAAGTGAGATCTCAAATCCTCTTCTATTTCATTAGAAAATTCTGACATGCAGACTGAAACAATCACTTTCAATACCAGCAGTAGACTTCCAGTTAACTCCTTGGTGAGCAGTAGCTTTACTACAGTGATCTAATGAACAACTAGAGTAATAACATTCTGAATTTATGGCAAATGTGTGACACATCTGAATGCCTTCTTGATGGAATCAAAGTAAAAACTGAAAGCATTTCCTACTGAGGAGACTGCAGTAAATGAGGAAATTAGGAAACTTCATAACAAAGAAGTCTTCCAAGATGGCCACCAGTGAAAAAAGAGCCCAAATGTAGCACAAATATTACCCAGATGTAGCCCACATATAGCCCAATGACAAAAGTGTGCAAAACACTTTTTATTTTTAGTTTTTTTGCAGTTTTATGTAGTGCAGACTGGTCAGGTATTGGAGCGTTGCATCTTAAAACATGACCCCCCTACACTACAAAAACACCACAGCACTACCTTAAACCCTAAAACACTACCCCAGCACGACCCCCTACACTACACAAGCACCACTGCACTATCCTAAACCCTAAAACACTACCCCCAGCATGACCCCCTACACTACACAAACACCACTGCACTACCCTAAACCCTAAAACACTACCCCAACACCACTGCACTAACCTAAATCCTAAAACACTACCCCCAGCACGACCCCCTACACTACCCAAACACCACTGCACTACCCTAAAACATGACCCCCTACACTACACAAACACCACTGCACTACCCTAAACCCTAAAACACTACCCCCAGCACGACCCCCTACACTACACAAACACCACTGCACTACCTTAAACCCTAAAACACTACCCCCAGCACGACCCCTACACTACCCAAACACCACTGCACTAACCTAAAACATGACCCCTACACTACACAAACACCACTGCACTACCCTAAACCCTAAAACACTACCCCCAGCATGACCCCCTACACTACACAAGCACCACTGCACTACCCTAAACCCTAAAACACTACCCCCAGCACGACCCCCTACACTGCCCGAACACCACTGCCCTGCCCTAAACCCTGAAACACCAGCCCCTGCACGACCCCCTACACTGCCCGAACACCACTGCACTGCCCTAAACCCTGAATCACATACCCTAGCACGACCCCCTACACTGCCCGAACACCACTGCACTGCCCTAAACCCTGAAACACCACCCTCTTCACGACCCCCTACACTGCCCGAACACCACTGCACTGCCCTAAACCCTGAAACACCACCCCCAGCATGACCCCTACACTGCCCGAACACCACTGCACTGCCCTAAACCCTGAAACACTACCCCCAGCAAGACCTCCTACACTGCCCGAACACCACTGCACTGCCCTAAACCCTGAAACATCACCCCCAGCAAGACCCCCTACACTGCCCGAACACCACTGCCCTAAACCCTGAAACACCACCCCCATCACGACCCCCTACACTGCCCGAACACCACTGCACTGCCCTAAACCCTGAAACACCACCTCCAGCACGACCCTCTACACTGCCCGAACACCACTGCACTGCCCTAAACCCTGAAACACCACCCCCTGCACGACCCCCTACACTGCCCGAACACTACTGCACTGCCCTAAACCCTGAAACACCATCCCCAGCACGACCCCCTACACTGCACGAACACCACTGCACTGCCCTAAACCCTGAAACACTACCCCAGCAAGACCCCCTACACTGCCCGAACACCACTGCACTGCCCTAAACCCTGAAACACCACCCCCAGCAAGACCCCCTACACTGCCCGAACACCACTGCCCTAAACCCTGAAACACCACCCCCAGCAAGACCCCCTACACTGCCCGAACACCACTGCACTGCCCTAAACCCTGAAACACCAGCCCCAGCACGACCCCTACACTGCCCGAACACCACTGCACTGCCCTAAACCCTGAAACACCACCCCCTGCACGACCCCTACACTGCCCGAACACCACTGCACTGCCCTAAACCCTGAAACACCACCCCTGAACGATCCCCTACACTGCCCGAACACTACTGCACTGCCCTAAACCCTAAAACACCACCCCCAGCATGACCCCCTACACTGCACGAACACCACTGCACTGCCCTAAACCCCGAAACACTACCCCCAGCAAGACCCCCTACACTGCCCGAACACCACTGCCCTAAACCCTGAAACACCACCCCCAGCAAGACCCCCTACACTGCCCGTACACCACTGCACTGCCCTAAACCCTGAAACACCACCCCCAGCATGACCCCCTACACTGCCCGAACACCACTGCACTGCCCTAAACCCTGAAACACCACCCCCAGCACGACCCCCTACACTGCCCGAACACCACTGCACTGCCCTAAACCATGAAACACCAGCCCCAGCACGACCCCCTACACTGCCCGAACACCACTGCACTGCCCTAAACCCTGAAACACCACCCCCAGCACGACCCCTTACACTGCCCGAACACAACTGCACTGCCCTAAACCCTGAAACACCAGCCCCAGCACAACCCCGTACACTGCCCGAACACCACTGCACTGCCCTAAACCCTGAAACACCAGCCCCAGCACGACCGCCTACACTGCCCGAAAACCACTGCACTGCCCTAAACCCTGAAACACCAGCCCCAGCACGACCCCCTACACTGCCCGAACACCACTGCACTGCCCTAAACCCTGAAACACCAGCCCCAGCACGACCCCCTACACTGCCCGAACACCACTGCACTGCCCTAAACCCTGAAACACCAGCCCCAGCAAGACCCCTACACTGCCCGAACACCACTGCACTGCCCTAAACCCTGAAACATCACCCCCAGCAAGACCACCTACACTGGCCGAACACCACTGCACTGCCCTAAACCCTGAAACACCACCCCCTGCACGACCCACTACACTGCCCAAACACCACTGCACTGCCCTAAACCCTGAAACACCACCCCCTGCACGACCCCCTTCACTGCCCGAACACCACTGCACTGCCCTAAACCCTGAAACACCACCCCTCAGCACGACACCCTACACTGCCCGAACACCACTGCACTGCCCTAAACCCTGAAACACCACCCCCAGCACGACCCCCTACACTGCCCGAACACCACTGCACTGCCCTAAACCCTGAAACACCACCCCCTGCACGACCTCCTACACTGCCGGAACACCACTGCACTGCCCTAAACCCTGAAACACCACCCCCAGCACGACGCCCTACACTGCCCGAACACCACTGCACTGCCCTAAACCCTGAAACATCAACCCCAGCAAGACCCCCTACACTGCCTGAACACCACTGCCCTAAACCCTGAAACACTACCCCTACACTGCACGAACACCACTGCACTGCCCTAAACCCTGAAACACCACCTCCAGCAAAACCCCTACACTGCCTGAACACCATTGCTCTGCCCTAAATCCTGAAACACTAGCCCCAGCATGACCCCCTACACTGCCCAAACACCACTGCACTGCCCTAAACCCTGAAACACCAGCCCCAGCAAGACCCCCTACACTGCCCGAACACCACTGCACTGCCCTAGACTCTGAAACACCAGCCCCAGCAAGACCCCTACACTGCCCGAACACCACTGCACTGCCCTAAACCCTGAAACACCAGCCCCAGCATGACCCCTACACTGCCCGAACACCACTGCACTGCCCTAAACCCTGAAACACCAGCCCCAGCACGACCACCTACACTGCCCGAACACCACTGCACTGCCCTAAACCCTGAAACACCAGCCCCAGCACGACCCCCTACACTGCCCGAACACCACTGCACTGCCCTAAACCCTGAAACACCAGCCCCAGCAAGACCCCCTACACTGCCCGAACACCACTGCACTGCCCTAAACCCTGAAACATCACCCCCAGCAAGACCACCTACACTGGCCGAACACCACTGCACTGCCCTAAACCCTGAAACACCACCCCTGCACGACCCACTACACTGCCCAAACACCACTGCACTGCCCTAAACCCTGAAACACCACCCCTGCACGACCCCCTTCACTGCCCGAACACCACTGCACTGCCCTAAACCCTGAAACACCACCCCTCAGCACGACACCCTACACTGCCCGAACACCACTGCACTGCCCTAAACCCTGAAACACCACCCCCAGCACGACCCCCTACACTGCCCGAACACCACTGCACTGCCCTAAACCCTGAAACACCACCCCTGCACGACCTCCTACACTGCCGGAACACCACTGCACTGCCCTAAACCCTGAAACACCACCCCCAGCACGACGCCCTACACTGCCCGAACACCACTGCACTGCCCTAAACCCTGAAACATCAACCCCAGCAAGACCCCTACACTGCCTGAACACCACTGCCCTAAACCCTGAAACACTACCCCCTACACTGCACGAACACCACTGCACTGCCCTAAACCCTGAAACACCACCTCCAGCAAAACCCCCTACACTGCCTGAACACCATTGCTCTGCCCTAAATCCTGAAACACTAGCCCCAGCATGACCCCCTACACTGCCCAAACACCACTGCACTGCCCTAAACCCTGAAACACCAGCCCCAGCAAGACCCCTACACTGCCCGAACACCACTGCACTGCCCTAGACTCTGAAACACCAGCCCCAGCAAGACCCCCTACACTGCCCGAACACCACTGCACTGCCCTAAACCCTGAAACACCAGCCCCAGCATGACCCCTACACTGCCCGAACACCACTGCACTGCCCTAAACCCTGAAACACCAGCCCCAGCACGACCACCTACACTGCCCGAACACCACTGCACTGCCCTAAACCCTGAAACACCAGCCCCAGCACGACCCCCTACACTGCCCGAACACCACTGCACTGCCCTAAACCCTGAAACACCAGCCCCAGCACGACCCCCTACACTGCCCGAACACCACTGTACTGCCCTAAACCCTGAAACACCAGCCCCAGCACGACCCCCTACACTGCCCGAACACCACTGCACTGCCCTAAACCCTGAAACACCACCCCTGCACAACCCCCTACACTGCCCGAACACCACTGCACTGCCCTAAACCCTGAAACACCACCCCTGTAGCACCCCCTACACTGCCCGAACACCACTGCACTGCCCTAAACCCTGAAACACCACCCCCTGCACCGCCCCCTACACTGCCCGAACACCACTGCACTGCCCTAAACCCTGAAACACCACCCCCAGCACGACCCCCTTTACTGCTCGAACACCACTGCACTGCCCCAAACCCTGAAACACCACCCCAGCACGACCCCCTACACTGCCCGAACACCACTGCCCTAAACCCTGAAACACCACCCCCTGCACGACCCCCTACACTGCCCGAAAAACACTGCACTGTTCTAAACCCTGAAACACCACCCCCTACACTGCCCGAACACCACTGTACTGCCCTAAACCCTGAAACACCACCCCCAGCACGACCACCTACACTGCCCGAACACCACTGCACTGCCCTAAACCCTAAAACACCACCCTTGCATTACCCCATACACTGCCCAAACACCACTGCACTGCCCTAAACCCTCAAACACTCCCCCCAGCACGACCCCCTACACTACCCGAACACCACTGCACTGCCCTAAACCCTCAAACACTCCCCCCAGCACGACCCCCTACACTACCCGAACACCACTGCACTGCCCTAAACCCTAAAACACTCCCCCCAGCACGACCCCCTACACTACCCGAACACCACTGCACTGCCCTAAACCCTAAAACACTACCCCAGCACGATCCCCTACACTACCCAAACACCACTGCACTGCCCTAAACCCTAAAACACTACCCCTGCATGACCCCCTACACTACCCAAACACCAATGCACTACCCTAATCCCTAAAACACTACCTCCCGCATGACCCCCTACACTACCCTAAACCCTAAAACACTACCCCGCACGACTCCCTACACTACCCAAAGACCACTGCACTACCCTAAACCCTAAAACACGACCTCCTACACTACACAAACACCACTGCACTACCCTAAACCCTAAAACACTACCCCCTACACTACACAAACACCACTGCACTACCCTAAACCCTAAAACACTACCCCCAGCAGTACCCCTACACTACCCAAACACCACTGCACTAACCTAAACCCTAAAACACTACCCCCAGCAGTACCCCCTACACTACCCAAACACCACTGCACTACCCTAAATCACTACCCCCAGCACGACCCCCTACACTACCCAAACACCACTGCACTACCCTAAACCCTAAAACACTACCCCCAGCACGACCCACTACACTACCCAAACACCACTGCACTACCCTAAACCCTAAAACACTCCCCCAGCACGACTCCCTACACTACCCAAACACCACTGCACTACCCTAAACCCTAAATCTACCCCCAGCATGACCCCTACACTACACAAACACCACTGCACTACCCTAAACCCTAAAACACTACCCCCAGCACGACCCTCTTCACTACCTAAACACAACTGCACAATTTGTTACAGGCGTTTCAACGCAGGCCTGTGGTGCTTACTGGAAGTACCTAGTGGGCTAGTTGGGCCCCAGGGACCCTCAGGATTCAAGGTGACCTAATCCCCCAACTTAAAACGCACCACGGGGCGCGTTTGCACAGTGGTGAAGGGAGGGGCGGGGCCTCAGGTGACATGTGCGCAAACACGCCCTGTGGTGCGTTTTAAGTTGGGGAATTAATTCCCTTTGAATCCTGAGGGACCCTGGGGGCCAACTAGCCCACCAGGTACCTTCAGTAAGCACAACAGAGTTGCGTTGCAGAGAGGTGAAAAAGGTGCGTGGCCTCGGAACGCCTCTCTGCAACTCAGCTCTGTGGTCCTAACAGTAGGTACCTGGGGGGCTAGTTGGGCCCCAGGGACCCTCAGAATTCAAGGGGACTTAATCCCGCAACTTAAAACGCGCCACAGGGTGCGTTTCCACACATGTCACCTCAGGCCCCCCCTCCCTTCACCACTGTGCAAACGCGCCCTGTAGCGCGTTTTAAGAGGTAGTTTTAATCCCCCTGCCCTATTATGTACTAGGGACTTGCAGAGGAGGTCATGCTAATCACAGGGGTACCCCAACGCATAGTGTTCCCTAGTGTATGTAGGTGTTTTCACTGTATTCTAAGTGTCTTTTAGCATAGCACTGGCTCTGGTTAGTCAGAGTCAGTTACCACCAGTACCCGTCTGAAAAAGTTGTGGGCACAGGATGATTTTGCAACAAGGCCTCTTTCTGCTCCTCTGTTGGTTCTTTCTGCACATCTTTTGCTTCTTTCTGTGCGTTTTTCTTCTTTCTTCACATGTCCTACCTCTGTAGGCATAGTTAGAAACTAGCATTTAAAAAAACCTTTGAAATTCACTTAAAAAATCATAGGTTTCAGGCACGTTATAGTTAGAAATTAGCATTTAAAAACCTTTGAAATTCACTGAAAAAACCATAGGTTTCAGACACGTTATGGTTAGAAATTAGCATTTAAAAAACCTTTGAAATTCACTGAAAAAACCATAGGTTTTAGGGACAGTTATAGTTAGTTGGACATTTCACTCGTACAAAACCATAGAAATTCCCCGTTATAGTTAGTTCAGCTAACTATAACTCGCGCCCCGCAATGCACTGCTGATGACGTCACATATTACATCACTCATGACATGGTCAGTGACATCACTGATGACATCACTGATGACATCTCAAATGACATCACTGATGACATCATCCATGTGATAATTTCATGCATCTTCTCACACCCTAATATAACTTTTGATACACCCGCTCTAAATTACAGACTGCCATTCTCAAAACCATAGACACTCCAACACCAAAAACTACATACCCACTCACTGATTCTTAGGTCTACACACACATCCACTCACTCACCCGTACAGTCACTCATACTTAGTCACTCAGTACAGGACTATCATATGCACTCATACACCTATATAAACACTCACACACCTAATCAGTCATGCAAAAAACTTAATCACACACCCATTTACTCACCTATACAGTTATACACACACCAGATCACTTACTCATACAAATACTAGCACATTCTTACGCTCTTATACAATCACTGATACAAGTACACACTCATCCATACAGCCACTCTCACAATCACACACTCTCACTTATAGCCATTTATATACTCCAACACACATATATACTGCCTTTCACATATGTAGTTACTCACACATGTACCACTGAGATATACATTCAATCACTAACACACCCATACACACACTCACCCACCCATACAGTCCATCACAGATGCACTCTTGAAACCATGCACCCAGTGAATCACCAACTCACACATCTATGCACGGAGTCACACACACCCCACCCACACAAACACTCAGGCACCCATACAGATACTCAGACAATCAATCAATAACCCATGTAGACACTCATGTAGCTATTCAGAAAGTCCATGCAGCCGCTTACAAACCAACAGACAGACGGATACAGACATTCACACAGTTTAGTCACTAACCCATGCATTCAGTAAGATACATTTAATCACTCACTTGTAGAGTCAGTCACTCACGTACTAAATCATCCATTCAGACACTTATACATCCACTCATTCTTCAATACGCCTTTCCCTATATATATTAAACATATTTAAACTTTACAGAAACACACAGTCACTGGATGATGTCATCAGTGATGTCATCAGTGATGTCATTTGAGATGTCATCAGTGATGTCATCAGTGATGTCACTGACCATGTCATGAGTGATGTAATATGTGACGTCATCAGCAGTGCATTGCGGGGGCGCGAGTTACAGTTAGCTGAACTAACTATAACGGGGGAATTTCTATGGTTTTGTACGAGTGAAATGTCCAACTAACTATAACTGTCCCTAAAACCTATGGTTTTTTCAGTGAATATATATATATATATATATATATATATTCACTAAAAAGCAAAGATTACACAGCAGTTATAGTTAGGGAACTTAATTTAGGTTTGGTATACAAACCCAAATTAAGCTCCAAAAACATTAGGAATTCTACAGTTATAGTTATGTCTTAATTTTATTATGTATGCACCACTAATTCACTTTTTTCTAACTTATTTCTGCCAAACACACCTTACACTGCACAGTCATAACAAATTCACTTAGGGCCTTATTACGAGTATGGCGGTCCTGGGCCCGCCATACTCGCGGTGGTGGTCCGACCACCGTGGTCCGACCACCGCTGTCCACCTGCTGTATTAAGAGTACGGTGGTCGGACTACTGGCAGCCCGCTACAACACCACCAGCACCTCCAGGATGCTGGTTCCCGTGGTGCCGTCCGTGTGTGAAATGAGGAGGAATGGAAGCAGGGCCGATCCTGGCACTGCTGTCCATGTTATAACTTGCCCTTCCGCAAGCCTTTTCATGGTGGAGCTTCCGCCATGAAAAAGCTGACGAAAGGGCAAGAGGGGGCCCCCAAAAGGGCCCCTGGGCAAATCCACCGATAGATGTGGGTGCAGGGCCCCCCTTCCCAAGTGCATGGTTGTATGAGCACTGTGTGGCATGCACGACATGGAGCATGCCACACAGTGCACGGACGAGCAATTGGCACTGTCACATCGGCGGTATGCTATATAGGCTCTCCAATGAGCCTAACATACCCGCTACTGTGACACTGCCGCAACAGCGTACACCCATTCTGGATTATACTTGTAATGCGGGTGGCATGTGCAAAACAGGTTTGCCAAGATCTTCCTGGGACCGTGGCAATGGAAGCCCCAGCTGAAGACCGTCAAACTCAGAATAAGGCCCTTAGACTTATCTGTTGAAATGATCAGTTACCCACTGCTTTCATATTACTGTACGTTATACTTATCACTCACATTTATACTTACGTAGCACCTTTCAATTAATATTACTCGCACACTGCTGTACACAGTCTTGTCACCTCCCTCGCCACACTACATAAGCTGTAACTCGCCCTTTCTCCATGCACTACCTATACTCTTGGAAATCCCTAAATTATAGGCTATGAATTTATTGCAGTAAATAAAACAATTATGACATTTGAAATGTTATTATTAGCCAGAACACAGTGCATGGTAGAGTGGCGGGTTATAGTTAATGTGGTGTGGTGAGTGAAGCGACAAGACTGTGTACGGAAGTGTGCAGTGTGCACAGAGTGATTGTGTGTGCTGGCTGTATGTGCGCCTGGGGTGAAACAATGCATGGAGGTGACAATACTGAGCAGTATGTGTGCTGTAGGTGCACACTGAGTGCAAGTGTACCTGCAATGGTACATTAAATGAAGGGCCCTGGGTTAAATTTTGGGAAGCCCAGGCCTGCCTTGTGAAGATATGAGGAGTTGAGGAATCCCCCCTAACAGATTTGTGGATTGCTGCATTTCTGTGAGCTATGCGGAAGACACTGAAAGAAGGGAGAGAGAGACTCCCCCGCTACACTTCAAAAGGGTGCTCTTTGCCTCAGTGACAGATCACAACGAAGGACCCGGGGCACATCTCAGGAAGGGGTTGTGGCTGATAAAGGAATAATAAAGGGTAGGGCTGGGAGCCCGGGATCAACCTTTTGATGCACATATCACTGTGGGTGACATCCAGGTGTAAATACTAGTCACTCCCATGGACTGTGTTGTGGGACTGTCGGAGTCTCTCCTGCTGACACAGATTGTCTTTCAAGACAAAGAAGAGAAAGAAAGGTGTACACTTCAAAGGAAACAGATCTCTAATATGAAACTTCAAAGACCCAGACCCTAAATCACATTTGTTGTCTGAATTGAACTATAAAAAGGAGGGGTTGAGACCTCAAAATTAGTCATCTGCCGAGCAGCCAGATGGGCTGAATGAGGAGGGGAGAATCTGCATTACTTCTGCCTGTAACCAGGACTGGAGGCCAAGGCTTGCTAGTCTCCCTGCTAGGTGAGGCACACCACCCAGGGAAACCAAAACCACCTGCCCTGGATCCTGGAGCACCAGTGCCTGCCAGCTTGCCAAGACCGGTGTGCCTGTGAAGAAGAGGAGAGCGTTGGAGGGAGCGAAGTCCAGTGAGGAGCTCTACTGAGAGGACTCCTTGTGCGAGGTATGAGGAGGTGGCTGTGCACAGATCAGATCACTGCCAATGTGTAGGAGTGATTCAGTGACCCCTGTATGAGAGGGCTGCTATGGACTGAGCCGTACATCAATAACCCTGTGGGGAGCGCCAAGGGCTTACCACCTCATTGTGGTGAACCCCTATTTCAAAAGGGGCCACCATTGAAGTGATTGTGCTGACAAGTGTGCCATGACTCGTGTATGCCTTAGTGGCAAGGCCGTATGCAAGGAGGGGCCGCCATGGTGTAGGTGATTGCACCAGAGGAGTCTGTGCTGTTTTGGCAAGTACCTCCACAACCACATATGCCAGGAGGAACTGCCTGTACTGAGTTTTGCCAAATGTTTGATTTATTGCCCAAGGAAGTAAAAGCTGCAACCTGTGGGTCAAGCCTGCCCCTTCTAGATCTGCACCTGACTAACCCTGAGGATGCTGAAGAGGACATTGCACCATCTCTGGAATCCGTTTGGGAGCCTGAAGATCAACTCTCTCCCTCTGTGTGGGGAAAACTGACTTACCGTACCTATGAAGCTGGGAATATCTCCCATCACTTGGGAAGCCGACAGCTCCACTCAGGAGGGAGCCTACCTGCTGGGTTCCACCACGTGTAATGTGACCAGCCTGATTTTTCCGACCAGAGCTTGCAAGTGCCCATGGTTGTGGCTCCCACTGAACCACTGAATACTTCCATACTGCAGGAGCAGGAAGACTAGATTCTGCCTTGTTGGGGCCCAGGGAACTCCCTGGTGATGCTGCTACAGCACTGTAGACACTTTTAAATAATTCCAAAGAGTCAAAGGGGGACTCTTGAGTACAGAGTACTAGTGAGCACTCCTCAGAGGCGGCCACCAGTGAATTGGGAATACCCCTGACCAATTTGTAAGGAAGAGGGTGGGCATGGATTTGCCAGGCAAACACTAGTCCTGACCTCAAGGGGATTGTGTTGTTGCTTACGAGTGTTGTTATTTCTTTGAATGCGTAAAGTTAGAAATAAAATATTTATTTTTCACACAAAACAAGTATTTGACTGGACACTGATTTATTGACATTGCTGAGTGCACTTTGAGTTATGAGTCATGTTGACTAGCCTGTATCTACACTTGTCCCCCACCGAGGGAGCCTTTAACTGTTCATCCACAGCTACCACTGAGAGTCAAGTACAGAAGGGGTATTTGGCTCAGTTGCTCAGGCTCGATAGTAGCTCCGGCCCCAGGACATTTGGAGTAAAAGGCCTCAGCCACCACAGTTAGACCCAGTAGCCCCTGCATGTCACGTGGCCCTCCAAAATAGGTTCTGACAGTTGTTTAAAGCCTACCTTAGGGGTGACATATGTATTAAAAAGGAAGGTTTAGGTCTGGGAAAAGGTTTATTTGCCATTTCGAATTAGCAGATTAAAACTGCACTCTAGGCTGCAATAGCAGACCTGAGACATGTTTTAAAGTGCTACTTTAGTGGCTAGCCCAATGAGTGCTCCAGACCTACTAGTAGCATTTAATTTAGAAGCTCAAGGGACATGTAGCACCATATACTAGAGACTTTAAAGTAAATTAAATGTGCCAATTATATGTAGGCTAATTTGACCATGTTTTAGGGAGAAAGCACAAGCACATTACCACTGGTTAGCAGTGGTAAAGGGCACAGAGACAAAGGGCCAGATGTAGCAAGCAAAATTGTGTTCGCAAACGCCAAAATTCGCAGAATTTTGGCGTTTGCAAACGCAATTTTGCTTAGTGGTATGTATTAAGGCAAAACTGCCTCGCAAAATAAGGAATCGCAAAATATGCGATTCCCTATTTTGCGATTGCATTTAAGGAATCGCAAATTGTGATTCCTTAAATCCAATGTAAGAAGCACCAAAAAAGTGCAATTTGGCCTTAAGGAATCGCAAATTACCACCAACTTCAAGTTGGGTGGTAATATGCGATTTCTTTGAAAAAGGCACTTTTTAGCATTTTTCAAAGTGCCATGTGGCGCACATACATGCCCTTAGGGCATGTATGTGCGCCACATGTGCACACATACATATTTCAGGGGTGCAACAGGGTGTCAAAAGGACACCCTGGCACCCTTGAAATTGCATTCTCAATTTGCGATTCTCTAATTGCGATTCGCAAATTGAGAATGTCTTCCCATTCATTCCTATGGGCCTCTACGCCCATAGGAATGAATGGGAAGGTATTCCTTAATTGCGAATCGCAATTTGCAATTCGCAATTAAGGAATATTAAGGAATCGCAATTATTATTGCGATTCCTACATACATAGCATTTTGCGATTCCTTAATAGCAATTTGCTAAAATTCGCTATTAAGGAATCGCAAATGCAATCCTTGATACATCTGCCTCCTAATGCTAAAAGAACGACTTCATAAAACAGGAGGGGTGAGGACAACATTTTTGTGGGTGACCTTGCAGAGAGGGCCAAGACCCCTCTAGGTCAAACTTACCACTCCTTGTCCTATCGAGGAGTACATTACTGTGCCGTTTTCCCAAATTTCCATCAGTAGGTCCATAGTTGAGACAAGATCAGTAGAGGCATATGGGATAGAGGAACCACAGCCCAAGGAGATGAGGCCTGCAGAGTGAACACCAGCCAGAACCAGAGACACTGTGGCCACCTGCGAAAAACGTGCATGGAAGAGGTGCCATCTCTAGTAATCACTCACCCTTAGCCGTAGATCTCATACCAGTCAGAGCTGGATTTCACAGTACAACCCTTCTCATGAGCTGAGAGTGTATCAGTCTGACACATGCTGTATCCCTGTGTGCTTTGGCGGGGAAAGGGTTCAGGCTTGAGAGATAAGGGATGTATAAGGGGAGGAAGGTTACTGGTAATGTTCAACTAGCCAGGTGCAGAAATAGAAAGCTGGTAGGCACCATTGTTCCCCAGTCAAGAAATTAGTGGCAAACATTTTTCCACCCAATTGCATAAGTTACTTAACTAAAACAAAGCCACCACATTTTTCTACCATAATAAAAAAATGTTTTGCCTACTTGATTGGTTGTGAAAACTGGGTGCTCATGCTCTTACACTGCACAGGCAAGAATAAACAATTTGTTTGGAACATTTCCACTTTTCTTTAGAAATCTGCTAATGCAGTCCTTAGGAAAATCCTACTTTGGAAGACTATCTCACTGAGTGAGGTAAAGCAATCAGTCATATGTAGGTAACATAGATCTGCAAGCATGAATATCTGTTCGCCGAGTTTACTCTTGTTGGAAAAGAATTAGGATGAAAAATTAGTTGAAACCCATGCAAACTTCCATATATCTTGCTCTGTGCCATATACATATGCATAGTATTCCACCACTGGCAAAATACATAAACAATGCACTATGGATTTATGTTCCCAACCTCAATACAGGTAAGTTGACTACCTGTCTGTCAATGCCACTCCCGTGGTGGGCGTGGAAATGCGATGGGCACCTCCTGATATCATCAGGCCCAAACCCCCATGTTTATGTGGCTCACAGGAACCAATAAATTGCAGAGCAGAAGACACACACCCTGACCATTGTTATGCATAGAGTGCTGGGCAAAATATGCACACACTGTATCTGAGCTTGCTGGCTGGCCCTTCTACTTGCCGCAAGTCGAGGTTGAGAATCAGGTACTACGGCAACGAAAAATTAAGGGGCATATTCTCAAGGACTCATCACCGAGTTAGCAGCACTTTATCGCAGCCAAAGTGGCGATAAATTAATCGCACTATTCACAAGCAGGTGCTAACAGCCGATATCACTAGTTTTCCCGCGATAGCAGCCGCATAAAACATCACCACGGATGACACCGGCAACTAACGCTAATGAGATGCAGAGTAGGCGTTCCCGTGCAAAAGCCCGCAAAAACACCACTCCGCAATATTCTCAACGACCAGCCAGATCGGCGATAAGATCCAAAAACATGCGATAAGGTGCGTTAGCAGCATGGATTTAACACCTGCTCCTACCTGGTGTTAAGTCGGATGACAACCTGCACCATAAAAGGGAGCCCAGCCCACAGCCACACCAGAAGAACAACAGATGCCATGGAGCTACTGATCATGCAGCTCGGAGCCCCAAGAGGGCCACAACACCCACCGCCACCACCGCCAGGACCCCTCCCCCCAGGACTCCCCCGGACTACCACAGAGGCAGTGCAGACAAAGACACCGGACCTACCGAAACGCACCAGCCTCGGAGACTTAACACCAGAGGAAGTCATTGCCCACTACAGGCTCAAAAGGACAACCATCCTCCGCATCCTGACCCTCATTGCCCACAGGCTGATGGTACCAACACAGCGGAGAATCAACATCCCTCCGCAGACAAAGCTGCTGGCCGTGCTGCACCTGTTGGCCTCTGGGACCTTCCAACCAACAACTGCCAGAGTCGGAGGAGTCTCACAGCTAGCCCTGTCAAAGTTCCTCACACCTGTCTTGGATGCCATCATCAGCTTGGTACCCCAGCAACTTTACTTCCCACACACTGCGCAGGAACAGCTGGAGATCAAGCATGGGCTTCTACGCCATAGCTGGCTTCCCCCACGTGTTGGGGGAAATCGACTGCACACATGTACTCCTCGTGCCCACTGCCGCCACTGCACACAATTACCGCAACAGGAAACACACACATTCCATCAATGTACAGGCAATAGTGGACCACCGGGGACTCTTCACCAATGTCGTCGCCAACTACCCAGGCAGTGTGCATGATTCCTTCATCTTCCGACAGTCCATCATCAACCAGCGCTTTCAGGATGGCACCTATGGAAATGTACTGCTCGTCGGTAAGTAACAACTGAACACACCACACACCTCAACTCCACCAACATACAACTCACAACTCTGGGAATGCACACGTCACTACATCACATACAACCTGACAACCAACATTCCCACATTCCAGACACGACAACACAACTTACCGTGGCAACCTGGGCTAGCCATGTACACAAGCCATCAACGGCATGGCACCTCAGCCACACAATAGCAGAATGTGGGGAGAGGTGGGAACCAGGCATGTGCGAAGGAGGCAAGTGACCCATGAATGTGAATGTACACAATGCCAAATGTGGCGTGGATGTGCTGGACAGACTTGAGTATGCAGACCACAGACATTTCCATGTCGACATACACTGCTGGTGTCTGGATTGTACTGGACACTGGACGCAACCATGTTACCGCAGCCAGTGGGGAAGATCACGGAAATGCAGCTTTTTACGTCCCCCCCTGTAAGCGTGAGCGGAGTGGGCTGGCCCGGCGTACAACAGGCCAGCGTAGGGGTGTGGGTAATCACCCCGGGGCTCTGGGCGTGGTTAAGTGTTGGGCTTGCCAATGTAGTACCTAATGCGTGTGTCTCTGTTGTAGTGTTGGCGCCACCCGTCCCGCAATGGACAAAGTTGCAATGTAACATGCCCCTGGAGTATGGGCTCGGCCGAAGGGATAAATGAATGAGCGCAAGCCCGCTCGGGGTCCGGGATCATACATGCCAACTGTTGTGTATCGCTATTACTGAAGCATAAGCCAAAGGTCTTGCCTCGACCGCATCGCGAGTTGAGCCAGCCATGAACTCTACATCTGTGTCCGCCCTATCCTTACCATAGGACTACACACATGTGGCCGCCCACCTTCAACGCACAACATCACAGTGTCGTTGTCAGGCTTGTGGACATGCGCAGACAGGCATGACAAAGGTGTGCCGTAGGAGTGCAGGTGATGCAACCGCGCAGCGCACACAAGTAAATAGGCTCAGGGGGAGGGAGGAGCAGCAGTGAGGCTACGTAATACACATTGATGGCGTTCATTTGCTACAAGCAGTACATGTCAAACAGGAATCACTATGACACACATATCACACGCCAATAAACTAGTGAGCCTGCCAACACATCATGCAGAACCAACTATTGACTCATGTCTCTCTGCTCTGTCACAGGTGATCAAGGATATGCACTCTGCCCTTGGATGATGACACCCCTCTGAGCCCCGAACACACAAGCCCAGAGGCAGTACAATGCGGCCCACAAACGCACCAGGGGCATCGTGGAACGCACATTTGGCGTGTTTAAGTCACATTTCAGGTGCCTGGACATCACAGGGGGAAGTCTCCTGTACAGCCCAGACATTGTGTGCAAGATGATCGTTGCATGTTGTGTGTTGCACAACATATGTGAACGCACCAATGCCCCATGGTTACAAGTGCCAGATGCACCGGATGATGATGAGGAAGATGAGGCAGGTGGACCACACCCCACTGCAGCTGCAGCAGGAATAGCCCGTAGGAACAACATCATTAACAATTTCTTCACATGAGGACGTCACATTGTGACAGTTCTTAGCAATCATGAGGCAGTACAAAATGACCACAGGCACAGCATGTGCAAATAAATTCATTACAACACACATTCCCTGAGTTTCTGTATGTGTGCTGCAGTGTGGCACAGGGATCAGGGACATGATCCAGAGTCATTGTGGGTGTGCAGTGTGCTCTACTTAATTGTGCATGTGTGCCATTGTGCCCATCTCCCCCAGTCCCTGGTCAGTACTCACCCTGTTGATGTTGTGTCAGGTCATGTTGAGCAGTGTCCCGATCCACAACTCCTGGCACTGTATCCCGACTGATGACTGTGGCCACCATTTTCTCCATGTCATCCAGCTCCTGGTGTGCCGCTGGTCCCCCACCTCCAATCTGCGTTGCTGCTTTCATGTTGGCATCGAGTTTCTTCTTGGTTTTGCCCTTCACATCATTCCAGCACCTCTTGACCTCCTCCTTTGACCTCCTCAACACTCCGACTGCATTCACGTTGTTCACGATGTACTGCCATATTTCCGTTTGTGTTGCCGATGACACAGTGGAGGTGACGAACAGTTGTTGGTAGTGTTCTGTCACCTCCGTGACGATGATCTGGTTTTCCTGCGGACTGAACCCCGTCTTCCTCTTCCTCTTCTCCTTGCCCTTCCCCGGCCCCGGGGTTCCTAGCTGGTCATCTGTGGGGCTTGTGGGGTTCGCGTTGTCCTCTGCACTCGGTCCGGGTGCGTCCATGGTGCTACGCAGTTACATTTTTTAATCTTTTTTTTCTCAGCTTTTATAGTGCATTCTCACGCATGACGCGTGGGAATCGCAGGCCTGTCGCTGGTTATCGCTGATTTTTGTATCGCCATTGGGGACATCGCCACTTTTTTCGCGTTCCTGTTTCACATTTCTTCGGCGTCGCATTAATTTTAACGGGGCATTTGTCGCGTTATCGTGAGACTATCGCATGGTGCCGCCGGGTTGAGAATACTGCGTTAACACTGTGTTATTTTTCCACGATAGACTGCGATGTGAGAAGTTGCGTTAAGCGAATTTGGCGATAGTTAACACACGTTCTTGAGAATATCCCCCTAAGTTTTACAGTTGTGCGGGACGTTGTGCAAATAGTGAATATGCCGCTTTAGTTTTGTGAATCTGGCACATATAGTCAATATGCATTTAGACACTACAGTTCCCTTTGCTCCCTGATTAACCTCTGCTCGTTGAAATATGGACATGTGATAATATTGTATAATAATGGGTTCAAATTGTAGGCTTTGTAAAGCTTTTATTTCTTCTGCCAACACACTTCTAATCAAGCTGCATTTCTCTGAAAGGCAAGTGACATGAATGATGCACTTTTAATGGATAGTTTCTAAATAACGAGAGATTTCCAATGTTTTGCCTACACATTAATTTGTAGCTATCAGTTACTAACCACAGGATTAAAAAGAAAGTTTTCTTCAACCAAATTAGCATCTATCAAACACAGTAAAACTCAGTAATGTCTCCTAACACATCAGTTAAAACAGTAACAACCAAGTATACTGCCTTCAGATACGGCAGTCTCTTGGATTTATTGAGTTATGATTTGTGAAAATGGATTGCAATGTTTTCTTAGAAAGAAACTCAGTAAAACAAGTATTATACAGGTGCAAGTTGTAATATTTCAAATTTACTGACCACGCGTGGGAGCAGAAGAAGCCATTTGACTTTATATAGCTTTGAGAGTGTTTGACAGAGAAAACTGTGTAAGTTTACATAAGCGTTCCTTAATCCATCAGTAAGTTGGACTCTCACATTGGAGGAAAATATTCACAAAACCTTTTTACTCAAACAGAAGACAGGGCCTATTCACAAAGGTAAATATATATGTGTATATATGTACTACTACATCCAAGGCTGCCCAGGCCCCAGAGCCAGTGCTCTCTCCCTAAAACTGATATGTGTGAATTGGTAACACCAATTGGCAAGGACTTTAAACCCCTTATAAGTCCCTAATATATGGTACCAGTGGTGACCAGGGCATAGGTGTTAATGGGGTCAACAGGGCGTGAAGCATTGATTGTTCCCCCCTGAGTGAACCAAGTGAACTACTGACAGCAGGCCTGCCATTGCAGACTGCAGGAGCAGTGCAAACTGCTCCAACTTGGCATTGCCCTCACCATGTGTGGCAAAGTCAAGACACTATTTTTTTTTTAAGTTTCAGAAGCTTTATTGACGTAAAGTTCATCATACAACAAAGGGCGAAAGCGTAACAATATTTGAGATTAACCAACATATGAGATAAAAATATGCCATAAAACATAGCAGAAAGCTGTTTACTATTTTTAGGATTTATATAGGAAAAGAGGAGGAAGGGAAAGAAAGGGGAGAGATAAGAAATACTCTGCAACTGAGGATCAAAAAGCAATAAAAACTCATTAGACCAAAAAAGGATACAATTAACATATTTTTCATATAAATTTTACAATGCTGAATGTTATTAAAGAGAAAGGCAAAGAAGTAGAAACTCATGGAGGCTGGAAGTTTTCAGAACGATTTCTGGAGACCTGAGAAATAGAGATCTTATTTAAATAAACAGTCAGCGGTAACGAAAAGAGATCTCTATTTACCTGTGGATAGCAATAGGAGGCAAAAGCAGTATCCAACCTATGATAGTGGCATACAGTATTCCACCAAGACTTGACTGAGAGCTTGTTTGAGCATTTCCAATTGAGTGTAATCTGTTGAAAAGCTAAAGCTAACATGAGGTCAAACAACCCTTGCTCATACCACAATAACCCAAGTGACTCTGATAAGCTTCCCGTAAAGAGAAGGGCATTTGATAAGGGAATATGTAGATTAAAAATGGTCGAGACCCTAGACCAAATTTCTAACCAAAAAGAAGCTATGGGGGGGGCATGAAAACAGGAGGTGGCACAGGTCAGCCAAAGGGTGGTCGCAAGACCAGCAGGTCTTATTATTAGAGTGTGTAAAATTGGCAATGGAGATGGGGGTAAAAAATAGTCTGTGATATAGAAAAAACATAGATTGAGTGGTAAACGCAGATCTAGATATTTTTAACGATCTGGTCCATATCTTGCTCCAAAAATCAGTGCTCCATTCACAACCGAAATCTGTCTCCCAGGCGAGCTCCATCTTAGTCTTAGACCGCTCCAAATCAGCGGAATTGAAAAATTTATAAATGAGGGAGGCCCTTGGGGATACCGACAAAATTCTGAGAAGCAGAACTTGTGTAGACAAGGAATCTTCGGAGGGAAGGGAATAAAAAACTTCCAGAATTGCTTCCATAAGTAGCGAGAAGTTGTATATAAAAGAGCGGGGCACTTAAAGGTGACTTGGAACTGGGGAAAAGAACAAGGAGAAATGCCATCAAACATGTCCTGAACCCAGATGATACCTTTAGTTCTCCAAGAGCTCCAAAACAAAGGTCTGTTGTTGATGATTAGTAGACGATTATGCCAAAGAGGAGAACGCAAGAATGCGTTCCTAGAAATTATCTTTGGTTGACAGTGAGGTCTTAACAATGATCAAGTGTGTTTAAATAGCGGAAGAGATGTGAGACTGGTTTTGGCCGTAAAAGCGAGAATCTCCGGGATTGAGAAAGGGGAAAATAAGCAGCGTTCAATACTAACCCATAAAGGGGTGAAAGAGGAAACACTTGCATGTAGCCAGTAAGAAGCTTGTTTAAGACAAAAGTCTTTATGATACAATCTAAAATTTGGAAAATTCACACCTCCGATAGATTTAGTTTTCTAAGATGAGATAAAGATATTCTGGATTTTTTACTGTTCCACAGAAATTTGGAAAGAAGGGAGTCAAGTTTTTTTTAAATATATAGAAGGAATGTGGACTGGGATCATTGAAAAGATGTATAACATAATAGGAGTGAACATCATCTTGATAGAATCAAGCCGTCCCCACCAAGAAAGAAAAAGAGTATTCCAGGAGGAGAGTAATTTGAAAATCCGATCAAGAATTTCTTTCATATTTATTTTAATCAAGTCTGAAATGGAATTAGTAAACCATAAACCTAGGTATTTAATTCTAGAGCTATTCCAACGAAATCCAGTTGGGTCAAAGTGATGCTTAGGGCAAAATTTGGTTATGGGAAGAATTTCCATTTCGTCAGAATTGATTTTATATCCCGATACCGCCGAAAAATCTGAAAATTCTTGTAATAACGGGGGATAGAAGTTTCTGGGTTGGATGTAAAAAGTAAGATATCATCTGCATATGCAGAGAGCTTGAAGTGATGATCTCCATATAGAAATCCAGAAATAGAAGTATTATGACGAATGTGAGTCAGAAAGTGTTCAAGGGATAAAATAAAAAGAAGAGATAAGGGGCAACCCTGTAGGACACCGCGGTGAAGTGAAAAACAATTTGAAACAAGACCATTAACTATAGTGGAAGCAGTAAGTGTCATATAAAGTAATGAGACTAGGGAAATGAATGTAGATCCAAAACCATGCCAACGGAGTGTCTTAAATAAGAAAGACCAATCAACTCTATCGAAAGCCTTTTCTGCATCAATAGATATCACAGCCAGGGAATAGGATAGAGTAGAAGCCTTATTTAAAACATTGAAAAATAACCGAGAGTTATCAGAAGTTATTCTACCCTTGACAAAACACACTGTTCTGGACCAATTAAATGGGGTAAGAGTGATTCAAGACGTAATGCCAATAATTTAGCAAAAATTTTATAATCCACATTTATCAAGGATATAGGGTGATAATTTTTGCAGAATTTAGGATCCTTACCTTCCTTATGAATGAGACAGATAGAGGCTTCTAGGAAAGTACCACCCGCCTTACCAGTCGTGCAAAAATGCTGAAAGAGATTAAAAAGTTTTGAAAGTAAGAGATTCGAAAAATGTAAGTAAAATTCAACGGAAAAACCATCTGGACCAGGGGATTTATTTTTCTTTAGTAAGTTTAGAGAACTAGTGATCTCCTGGAGCGATAGGTCTGTATCAAGGGAAATGAAGTCAAGATCTGTGGATGGAGGGGGAGGAATACTACTGAGCTAAGAATCAACAAGAGGGTCCGATGCAGGTGTTTCTGAAGTATATAAATTTTTATAAAAAGTTGTAAATTCATCTAGAATGTCGTGATCTTTGAAAAGATGTTTCCCATCCGCTGACTGAATAGAGTCTATCAGCATCCTCTCTTTTCTGGACTTGAGATAGTTAGCTAAGATTGATCCAACTTTTTTACGGCCACCATAATACCGGGCACTGCTAAGAAGCAGAATAGAAGAAGCATTATCAGTAGAGATCTTGTTAAACTCCAGCTTTGCACGAACAAGCTTCTGCAGAGTGGAATCTGATGAGAAAGTATAACATTGATGTTCTAGTTGCTTGACATTGGTTAGCAGGGCCTTATGTTGAGTAAGGGTGTGTTTCTTTTTCCTGGATACAAAATCAATGATGAAGCCCCGGGCCGTGGCTTTAAAGGTGTCCCACACCAAAGCAGGAGAAACAGATGGACCTTCATTAAAAGAAAAAAATTCTTCCGCAAAGGAAGCAAAGGAGGAGGAAAAAACTGGATCTTGTAAAAGAAAGTTGTTAAATCTCCATCTAGAAGATTAGGGTTGCGGACGGAGCAAATCAAAATCAGCAATCCCCGGAGCATGATCTGAGATCAAAATGGGTTCAATCGAAGACGAAATGAGATTTTGAGCTAAAGGCTTGGACAGGAAGATGTAATCCAGTCGGGTTAGGGAACCATGTGGAGGGGAGAAAAAATAAAATTCTGTTTGGTCTGGGTTACATAGTCTCCAGGCATCTACGAGATGTGTCTGCGTAATTGTACTGTGAAATTGTTTGTGGGTTTTGTGAGGAATAAAACGTACTTGGGATTTGCGATCAATAAAGGGGTTCATGACCTGGTTACAATCGCCCCCAAGGATAAACAATTCATCTTTGTGTTGCATACATTTATTTGTAATAGTAGGCCAGAAGGTAGAATCTGATTGGGTCGGACCATAAATATTGAAGACAGTTAAAGAAATGTTATTATTAATGAGTAGTTTAACTAAAATCCATCTACCATCTGCTTCTATTTCTTGTGAAGCAACAGAGCATTTCAACTTTTTATGGCATAAGATAATGACACCATTCAACAGCCAACTCGCCACATTCATCAAAGAGCACAACATCCTCGACTACTCCCAATCCGGCTTCAGAAAAACCACAGAACGGAAACCGCCCTCCTCGCCGCAACAGACGACATCCGCACCCTACTGGACAAAGGAGAAACAGTAGCCCTCATCCTCCTCGACCTCTCAGCGGCGTTCGACACAGTCTCTCACCGCACCCTAATACGCAGACTCCTCGACGCAGGGATCCAGGACAAGGCCCTCGAATGGATCCGCTCCTTCCTCTCTGGCAGAACGCAGCGGGTCAGACTCCCCCCTTTCCTCTCGGACCCTACACCAACCACCTACGGACTCCCTCAGGGGTCCTCCCTCAGCCCTACACTCATCAACATCTACATGGCTCCACTCGCCCCCATCGTCAGAACCTACAGACTCAACATCGTGTCATACGCAGACGACACCCAACTCATCCTCTCCCTATCCAACGAAGCCAACACCGCCAGACACAACTTTCGAGAAGGCATGGAAGCCACATCCAAATGGATGAAAAACAGTTGCCTACAACTAAACACCAACAAGACAGAAGTATTCATCATGGGCCCAAACCCTGATGCCTGGAACGACACCTGGTGGCCCCCCGCCCTCGGAAACCCACCCACCCCCATGGACCATGCACGCAACCTAGGAATCATCCTGGACTCCGAGCTCAAAATGGACCGCCAGAACAACTCCGTCTCGTCCTCCTGCTTCCACACCCTTCGCCTCCTACGTAAGACCTTCAAATGGATCCCCCTCGAACACAGAAAGACCGTCACTCACGCCCTGGTCACCAGCAGACTCGACTACGGCAACGCACTCTACGCCGGAATAAACAAAAACCTAACCCGCAAGGTACAGAACATCCAGAACGCTGCCGCAAGACTGGTCCTCAACCTGCCAAGACACTGCCACATCTCCCAGCACATGCGCACACTCCACAGGCTCCCCATCGAGGCCAGAGTCACCTTCAAGATGCTCACCCACGCACACAAGGCCCTCCACGACACCGGACCAGCATACCTGAACAGCCGACTCAATTTCCATGCACCCCAAAGAACCCTACGATCAGCCCAGCTCTCCTACGCCATGGTCCCACGCACCAGAAAGACCAGATCGGGAGGCCGCTCCTTCTCCTTCCTCGCGGCCAGAGCCTGGAACGCCCTTCCGCTCCACCTCCGACAGACAACATTGCTTCCCATCTTCGCAAGAAACCTCAAAACCTGGCTCTTCGACAGACCCCCTCCTTGATGGACTGGAACCTGCACCCCCCTACCCCCAGCGCCTTGAGACCCTTACGGGTGAGTAGTCGTGCTTAACAAATGCCTGATTGATTGATTTATTGATTGATTCTTCTTTGTAGTTGTAGGAGAAACAAGAACAGAACCAACCCAATTGCGTTTGAGCTTAAGAGTCTCAGCTTCTGACAATTGAGTTTCTTGTAATAAAAGTAAATCAGGATTATAAGAAGCTAAATGTGAAATAATTCTCTGCATCTTTATAGGATTAATAAAACCTTTTACATTCCGTGTAACAACTCTGAATGGAAGAAAATAACAGTAAGTATAAACCAATAGGACTGACAATAGTGAAGGACTATAGGAAAAGTAGTAGGCAAAGCAAGAATGAAGGAAAAAGGCAAAGAAAGAGCCATAGGGAACTGAGTAAAAAGGGAAAACAAGAAAAGGAAAGAGGGAGACAAAGATAGAGAAAAAAGAGGACAGTACATGTCAAAAAAATAAAATCGACGACTGCAATACATACCTTTGGGGGAGTACAAAAAGGAAAAAAGACTGGCGACAGCACGACCAGCAGAGGGAACAACGCTCCACATTGGGAAACCAAACAAACAGAAAACAGGAATGTGGAGTAGATCCAATGGACTGTAATAATAATAAAGAAAAAGAAAATATATATATATATATGACATAATAGGAAAAAAACATCAATGGTTAACAACCTGTAAAGGAAGTAAAAAATAATGATTAAAAATAAGATAACATTGACCAAAAGATAAAAAGTCATGTGTTAGAGGAAGGGCCAGCAATCTCCATAGAAGCCGCAGAACGAGAATTGATGAACTTCCGAAGATCCTCCGGTTCTTCAAAAGTGGATGTGCGATTTTGAAAAGTCACCTTGAACAAGCAGGGATGAAATAAGCCATATCGAGCGCCTAAAGAGTGTAAAGCTGGTCGAAGTTCAAGGAACTCTTTCCGTCTCTTGGCAGTCGCTGTAGACACATCCTGGGTCAAAAACAGCTTGGCTCCAGACCAGGATAACTGTTTTTTAATTTTTGCAGCATTCTGAACTTGGAGAAGATCAGTGAATTGCAAGAATAAGATTATCAATTCACAAGGTTTCGAGGGTGCTGAAGAAGAGGATAGGCGAGGGCCTAATCTGTGCACTCTTTGGATAGTCAGAGCTGTTGACGTAGGTAAATCGAAAAGTTTCGGGAGAAAGGAAGAGAAGAAGGACACCGGGTCACCTCCCTCAATGCCCTCAGGAAGACCATCTAAACGTAGATTATTACGTCTATTCCTGTTTTTAAGGTCTTCAGCCGATTTCTTTAAGAGCAGAATGTCCTTCTCCAAAGATGAGATTCTTGTAGAAGTGGCTTGCACCTCACCAACTTGTTGTTCCACTATGGAAATTCTGGAATCAAGTGATGACCATTTAGTGTCCATATCCTGTAAACGAGTATTGGTTTCCTCTACAAATGGCCGTAGTGCCCTTATCTCCTCCAAAATAATATCCAAGGATACAGGAAGGACAGTCTTCGGTGGAGAAGGAGGGTCTTCTTTCAGTCGTTTGTTTGCAGGAGAGGGGACTGCAGTTTAGGTGGAGCAATGGGTGAGGAAACTGCCTTGGAAGAAGTTGAGTGAGCCATCGTTACAGGAGTATGTAGAGAACCCACCAGGGGATCAGAGTTAGAAGATTGCGATAAAGGCAAGCCAGGAGAGAGTTTTCTACTTGAGTGTAACAGTTTTTTACTTCTGCCTATGTATCTGAGAAGACACCCAAGGCAAACTGAGTTTAAACGTTGTTAAAAGCAACCAGAATGATAAGAGCTCTCTTGAGGAATAGGAACAATGGGCACAAATGTAGTATGCCCCTTTATGCAAATGAAAAAGGACCCAGGACCCAGGACCCCAGAGAGCGTTGAAAGTGAGGCAAAAAATGCCAAAAAGTGAATACCTGAGGAGATATCCTAAATTGCATGTAGAAGAATCCAGTCAGGAAAATCCAAAATGGCGGCCGGAGAAAGTAACAGGAGATTAGCGACGTCACATGAAGCTGCAGTCCATAAGATAAGATTTGGAAGCATCCTGTGGATCACCAGGTGTTCCCCTTATGAGACATCTCGTTTTTGTGTAAAAATTCAGGGAAAATCAACCAAAAAACAAAACGGCATCTTCGACGCGGCGCAGAGGTCCGTACTTGGCGGCCAACATGAAACGCGCTGCGCACCGAGTTCCCAAGACACTATTTTTAATATATGCCTGTCTGCCTAAGGAAGGCTTCTTGAGCCCAGCTGGCCTTTGCCATTAAAGACTACTATAAGTGAAAGGCGGTCTATAGGATAACACGGGCTGGCACCCAGGCAAACCCGAGGTTGGTAGCTCCATTATGGTACAGCCAAAATATGTCATGTTTGGTATCAAACAACATGCCTCCTCACCCCTGACATTATTCTCGAGTTGAGGACGATATGGCATGCACCCTGGTGGCTACCTTAGAGGCTGTCCACCTGGTTGCCCTAGCCTTTTCTGTGCTCTGCCTGCCACCCGCCGCTGCTGGCACCACGACAGGAATCTGACCCTCTGCCAGAGGGTGTGAACTTTCCCAGGAGTCAGAAACAATGGCCTGGGAGGGAAGGAAGTCACACCTCCCTCCCTGACAGGATGGCTAGTGAAATGGCACATCAAGGCAGTGAGCTTCAAAGGCTGCACCTCCTGTGATATGCAATGAGGCTGCCCCCCAGAGGAGGAAACATCCCTTCCCCAAGGCACATTTGCACCCGGCACGTGGGAAAATGAGGTTTTCAGGAGGGGTACGCCCCCAAAAGGCTAGCCACACCTCTAGGGTGGGCTACTTGGTCTGTGCAGCTAAGGAAGACTTCTACCATTTTTAAAAAGTGGTAGACAAGAGGGTTCTGAGTAGAAAAGGTGACCTACAGTCCTGAATGTGGTTACCTAGGGGCGAATTAGCTGCTGGGGCTAGTAGCCCATTGACCACTTGTACCCACAGCCCTAACACCCCTAAATCTAGGATTTAAGGGCTAACCCTGACACCATAAACTCAGTTATGATCTGACTTGCAACAAGGACAAAGAAGAGACCCATGTCTGTGACAACAGGAGCTGCACAAACCAAAGGCAAGATACTCTGCACCTGTGACCACATTCCCGGAACTGCACAAGAGCAACTCATCCTGGACCAAAGTTCGGCTCCCCTAGACAGAGGGACACCTATGAGAGCCAAAGAGGACTCCAGACTCTGTTGGACTAGTGGCACTAGTCCCCTGCAGTCCACATGTAAAACGATGTCACAAAACCCAAGATTCACTTGCCATCGGAGGGCTCACTCAGAAGTAGATGGCCCGGTGCCCTGTGGGAAAAATAGTTCTACCCTCCACAAAATTTCAGGCAGCTACCATGTTCCCCTGGACCTCCGGATGCCGAAATAGCTTTTTACTGAACTTACCACTGCCAAGGCTTGTTGCTCGCCAGTCCGGCAAAAAAAACCTTTACTCAATGCTGCACCTTGAGGGAATTCTGCACAACCTTTATCCAACGTCAGCAGTGGCTTCGTTGTCGACTTTTTGCACCCGGTTCCCAAGCAGCACCATGTAAGCTGTAAAAGCAGCTCTCCCACAGCTCCCACTTCAGCATCAAGGACAGCCAGGACAATGCTGCACCCGGGCTTCTCGAGCCAGGTAAAATTGGACTGACTGTCATGGCTTGGTTCTGGGATTCCTATCACCTTTACCCTCCTTGGGTTCCACGCGACTGGGCCTGCAAGTGACCGATTGCCACTGCCAATTTTTCCCATTGACAGCAATTCAAAAGTTCTGCAGTAGTGAATTGCTGTAATTTATGTTTTTTGCTAAAATCCATTAATCTGGTTATATGTATCTGACTTTGTTTGTTTTGGTGTCTAAATTAATATAAAAATCTGCCTTATTTTTATGAATTGAAGAAATCACTTGTTTGTTGGGCAATAATGATTTTTTGATCAAATGAACTTTCAGTAAACTCTTTGGCCTTATTGAGTGTTCCCTTATGGTATTGTTTTCAGTTTATGTTTGGTGGTTCCTGAGAAGTGGAACCCTATGTGGAAGAGAGCTAAATTGACATATTGAATAACCAACACCAGTGCTGCCATTCAGAGCCAACACTGCTCTTTTTGGAAGCATTCTCACATTTCTGTTTACTATTTATTACATTTTGTTTAAAGTTATCCATTTAATTAATTAATTATTTAACTCTTTACTTAATTAATTGTTGCATTTTACTACATATTTAAAAGGTTAATATATTTTTTAATTAAATCAACTTTATTATTAACACACGCAAACACACACACACACACACACACACATATCTATATTAACTGGAAAAACCAAAGGTTTACAGGGACGTTATAGTTACACAAAAAAACATAGAAATTCAACAGTTATACTTATGTACTTATGTTTAGAAACGATATCTCGTGGCCTAAAGTTATTTAACAGCACAAGTTGTAGTTTCTTCAGATAAGTATATCTATAAGTATAACTATAACTTCTGAATTTCTATGGTTTTGTGTTGGTTTAAAATTAATAACTGAAATTCCGGCGCTAGAACATATGCAATCGTTGAAACTCATGACAGTGCAGTTCCTTCCAGCGAACAAACTAAAAACTAACAAATGCACACTAACCACTTGGCAGTCAGAGGAAATAGTCCATCTTATCCTCAATCACACTGAACCATTTTAAGCTTGGGGTATAAAAGTATCCAAAACAATCACACCACGTTATCCTCGACCACTTAACGTAAATTGTGCTAATAACCTCCTCCAAGGGTTGAAATAAACCCAACAGACGACTCAGGTATGTTCAGTACTGCAGAATGCAAAAGGAGGAAGTGGTACTATATCAATCAAGGGGGACACAGGCATTACAGCAAACACTGGAAGAAATAATGCTCAATGGAATTGGCTGTTAGGCACTCTCAATGCAAAAAAACTAATCCCGGGCGAATAACTCCGCTCCGCCAGCGGAGTTTCCGGAGTTTTGCCTACTCCATGTACCATTGCGAATGCGGAGTGTAGGCAAAACTCCGAGTCCATGGCGCAGCGGAGTTTGCCGGCCCCTCCACCCTCCCAAAGTAATTAAAATGTAGAAAAAAGGCACTTACTTGCCGTGGCTGCCTCCTCCTCGCCATGGCCACTCTCCTTACTCGTCCTTGCTGTCCTTCACCTTTGATAACCCCTACGTTGTACGTCTTGTGCATGTGCATGCGCAAGATGTACAACGTAGGGGTTATCAAAGAATAAGGACGGCGAGGACAAAGAAGGAAAGCGGCCATGGTGAGGAGGAGGCAGCCACGGCAGGTAAGTGCTTTTTTTTTTACAATATAATTACTTTGGGAGGGGGGGTGGAGCGAAACGGAGTCTAACTATAACGTCCCTGTAACCTTTGTTTTTGTCATGGTCCTGTGTAGCGGCTCAAGGGTTGCAACCTTGGCAAACCCTGGTTTGTTAACATGTTCTTGTACATTATGTGGCAAGTTGCATGGATCTTACAGCACACCCAATTACTGGTGGTGTTGTCCTCTGCTGTTCCATTCTGGTTGGACCTCATGTTAATCAGTGTATCCACTGTGTTTTTCTTTTGTTTCTTTGATTGTCAGCATTGTTTCCTGATATTGGTATGTGCGTGCATCAGAGATATTGCGCAGCATTTTGTGAACTGCTTCAGAGAATTGACACTGTGCACTGCTCTGTTTCTGACCCCATGTATGGTTCTTTGTACTGCTGTTTGCTTCCTAGCAGGACAACTACAAGGCAGCTTGAGTAATGGGGACTGCATTTACTAGCTGTGCGAGCGCCGCAGCCATGTTGTGAGGGGCTTGAGTATAAAATGAGCCCTGCCCTTTACCACGCGCTTGCTATTCTTCTGCTTGGTTTGGGAAGTGACGTGTGTGGAGTTCCGTCTTCCATGTCTGTCTCGCCCTGGTTTACGACATCTACAGTTCTTCAAGGGCATTGCTGCTTTCGGCACTGTGATCAGTGAAGGCTTGGATACCAGTTTGTTTGAGATCAGACTGATCTTGGTGGTAAGAGAGCATTGCACTTTGATACAAACTTGTACGCCACAGAAAGGCATAATTTTTGGAACATTTGGTACATTGTAAATATGTTGCGAGGCTGGTCCCACATTTTGTGCTGGTTATGCTGCTGTTGGGGAAAAAGACAAACTACTGTTACATCCAGAATAAAATGTGGTGAAGTAATACAGATCATCTACCATCCTACAGAAAGGCTATACAGAACACGACAACCATAGAGGAGAGTTTGGTAGGTGTTCATGGTCTGCAGCGACAGTGTAATTGTTTGTATATGTTTCGTCCCTTGTAAGACCCCCGGTCTAATAGGCTGTTGTTTATTGTTTTATAGCAATATGCTCCTCATCCACTCATTAGGAAGCCCAGGAATTGCATCCAGGTGATTATGCCCACCGCATAGGTTCTAGGAGGTTAAATGTGTGTGTAGGAAAGTTTGGTTGCAACTCTATTCTTTTCCTTTGCAGGTCTCCTTCCCCAACCACCCGTTCCCTGCCTGGCCACTCCAATAATCTGTGCCATAATGGCCTTCTGACTTGGTGGTGCCTAGAGGTGGACCTTCTGGCGTCAACCAAGCGTTGGGGTATCAAAGAGTCTGACAGTTTTTTCCAGTGAATTTCTAAGTTTTTTAAAATTCTACTTCCTACTCATAACGTTCCGGTAACCTTTGTTTTTTCAGTGAATTTCTATGATTTTTAAACTGGTAGTTGTGTTTGCAGAGTGGTGGAGAAAGGGAGCGGGGCCTCCGACCAGCTCTCAGGAATCCCGCTGTAGAGGACTTACTGGAGATAACAGGAGGGCCTCTTGGCCCCAAGGTCCCTCAGCATCCAAAAGGACTTCATTCCCGAACCAGTATTGCGCCAGGAAGTGCGTTTGCAGAGTGGGGGAGAAAGGGGGCGTGGCCTCCAAAGTCCTCACAAAAATCGCACTCAGTGGAACATACTGAAGGTAACAGGAGGGGTTCCTGGCCCCCAAGGACCCTCAGCATCCAAGGGGAGTTCATCCCTCAACCAGTAGTGCACCAGGAGATGCATTTGCAGAGTGGTGGAAAAAGGGGGCATGGCCTCTGACAATGTCTCAGCCATCCCACTGTGTGGGAGTTACTGGAGGTAACTGGAGGGGTAATTGGCCCCCAAGGACCCTCAACAGCCAAGGGGATTTCATCCCCCCACCAGCAGTGCACCAGGAGGTGGATTTGCATAGTGGTAGAGAAAGGGGGCGCTTAGCAATCTCACAGTGTGGGACTTACTGAAGGTAGCAGGAGGGCTTTTGGCCCCCAAGGACCCTCTGGAGCCAGGGGGACTTCATCCCACAACCAACAGTGCACCAGGAGGCACGTTTGCAGAGTGGTGAAGAAAGGGGGCATGGCCTCTGAAGTCCTCTCAGGAATCAGGCTGTGTGGGACTTACTAAAGTAACAGGAAGGCTTGTTGGCCCCCATGGACCCTCTGGACCTATGGGGACTTCATCCCCCAACCAGCAGTGAGCCAGGAGGCATGTTTGCAGAGTGGTGAAGCAAGGGGGTGGGACCTTATGTTTCCAGGTAGGAGTGCCGCATGGCCCCCCTTCCCTGGGCCAATTTTGGCCCGGAAACCCCTCTCCTGGGGCCAGGCCAATTTTAAATATGGCAGGGGGGGCATGTGGCCCCCCAACCTCATCCGATTTCAGCCCCAGGGACCCTATCCCCCAGCTCCCAGAATTTCTTTGAAAATGTTTATTACTAAATTAAAGGGAGGGGGACCAAGCAGCCACCCTCCCTCGCAGATTTTTTTTTAAATGCAAAGGCTGGGCACTGGGGATGGGGTCCCCGGGGGCCCAGCCTTTGCTTTAAAAAAAAAGAATAATAAGGGGAGGGGGGCCATGCAGCCCACATCCCAGGCTAATTTGGGCCCTTGGGACCCCATCCATCGGCTAGGGCTTCTAGTGTGGGCACCCAATTAGGATGGTTGTGGCCCACGTGGGGAGCCTCAAGGTCCCTGTGGTAACTGCCGGCTCCCCATCTCCTGTGGGAGCAAGTATTGCTTTTACAGAGAAGGAGCTGCTAACATGCAGCTCCCTCCCTGTAAAAGCGATTGTGCTCCCCAATGAGCAAGCGAGACCAAAATGGTCTTGCTTGCTCAAAGCGAGCACAGTTTGCTATGGCTTAGCGGGAGTGGTGTGCACCCCGGGACATAGCCGGAGCCAGCGCTGGGGGTTGGTGGTCCCCAGGGTCATGTATGGCTCCAGGAGGTGGGGCCATGTTGCCCCCCTCCTTTCTTGATTAAGGGCCTGCCCTGGAGAGGTGGTGGCCCCATGGCTGAGAACAGCCACGGTGGGGGTCCATGTACCCCCCTCCCATTTCTAAAATTAAAAGGAGTTTGGCCCCAAGGAGGTGGTGGTCCCTGGGGCTCAGGGGGGTCTATGAGGCCCCCCATGTGAAAAGTAAAAAGCCCTGGGGAGGTGGTGGTCCCCGGGGCTGCAGGGGAGGTTATACAGTCCTCCCCTGCAATAATTTCAAGAAATAGCCCTGAGGAGGTGGTGGTCTCCGGGGCTGCAGGGGGGACGTGCTGGCCCCCGCATAAGTTTACTTTTGTTTGCCACGGTGGCGATCCCTGGATTATTAAAAAACTGCTCCTGTGATTTGGCCCACTCAGGGGCTTCATCAACAAGACTCGCAGAAGACCGCGCGTCTATTTGTTTTACATTTTGCCATGGATCTGTTGGTCCAACCATGAATTAGCGCCAAATTATAATTAAAAAAATGCTTTTAACCCCAACGGGGTCCCACCATATCCAGGGGATCAGGGAATTCCTACCCTGCCCCCTTTTCTTTTTTTTCTTCAATTTTTTGTGGGGCTCAGCTTCACGCCAATACCCAAGATGGCTGGCAACACTTCCTGGTTGAAGTGTTGGCAGCCAATCAAATTTCAGTGGGATCCGCAAGTCCACTGCAAAGACTCCCATCCCCAGATATCTATATTTTGTTTTACTTAAATATATCTGAAAGTACTGAATGGATTTACACCAAATCACAAATATCATGCTTTCTGGACCAACATCTAGCTCTCTGCCAAATTTGGAGTAGTTTTGTTGAGCGGTTCGGGCTATGGTTGTGTTAAAAAAATGAAAAATCCCCTTAGACATAACATAGAGAAAACACATTTTGCCCCCCCCCTTTTTCTCGGCCTCCCGTTGACAGATCCCCCCGAAACTTTCAACACAGTAGCTGAACCAAAAAGGGGAAATTTGGTGAACATTTTGTGAGGATTTATCATGCAGCGCCAAAGTTATTGACAAAACTAAACATGCTTTTCCTATGTAAACTTTGGTCATAACTAAAACTATAACTACCTACTTCATATATATATAAACCAAAAAGGGGAAGTTTTGTGAAAATTTCGTGAAGATTTGTCAAGCAGCACCAAAGCTTTCCCTATGGAAACTTTGGTCCTAACTATACCTACCTAATGGCTATCACAAGTAGTCATATATATATAAATATATATATATATATATATATATATATATATATATTCACAGAAAAAATCATAGGTTTCAGGGACGTTATAGTTAGAAATTAGCATTTAAAAAACCTTAGAAATTCGCTGAAAAAACCACAGGTTTCAAGGACGTTATAGTTAGTTTGACATTTTACTTGTACAAAACCAGAGAAATTCGGCTGTTATAGTTAGTTGAGCTAACTATAACTCGCGCCCCCACAATGCACTGCTGATGATGTCATATATTATATCACTCATGACATGGTCAGTGACATCACTCATGACATCACTGATGACATCTCAAATGACATCACTGATGACATCATCCAGTGACTGTGTGTTTCTGAAAAGTTTAAGTATGTTTTATATATATATACGCCAAGGTGTATTGAAGAATGAGTGGGTGTATGAGTGTCTGAATGGATGATTTAGTAGGTGCGTGACAGACTGTATAAGTGGCTGATTAAACGTGTCTTACTGAATGCATGGGTTAGTGACTAAACTGTGTGAATGTCTGTATCAGTCTCTCCGTTGGTGTGTAAGCGGCTGCATGGGTTAGTGAGTAGCTACATGACTGTCTATATGGGCTATTGATTGGTTGTCTGTGTATCTGTATGGGTGCCTGAGTGTCTGTGTGGGTGGGTGGGGGTGTGTGACTCCGTGCATAGATGTGTGGGTGGGTGATTCACTGGGTGTAAGGGTTCAAGAGTGCATCTGTGAAGGGCTGTATGGGTGGGTGAGTGTGTGTATGGGTGTGTTGGTGAGTGAATGGATGCCTCAATGGTACTTGTGTGAGTAACTATATATGGGAAAGGCAGTATATGTGAGTGTTGGCCTATATAAATGACTATATGTGAGAGTGAGTGATTGTGAGAGTGGCTGTTTGGATGAGTGTGTGCTTGTGTCAGTGATTGTATAAGAGAGTAAGTATGTGTTAGTATCTGTATAAATAAGTGAGGTGATATGTGTATAACTGTATAGGTGAGTAAATGGGAGTGTTATTGATTCTTTGCATGACTGACTATGTGTGTGAGAAACTCTATGGGTGAGTGGCGGTATGTGAGTGTCTGTATAGGTGTATGAGTGCATATGTTAGGGCTGTATTGATGAGTGACTGCATGTATGAGTGACTGTATGGGTGCATGAGTGGATGTGTGTGTAGACCTTGGAATGAGTGAGTGGGTATGTAGTAACTGGTATTGGTGTGTCTATGGTTTCGAAAATGGTAGTCTGTATTTTAGAGTGGGTGTATCAAAGGTTATATTAGGGAGTGAGGAGGTGCATCAGATTATCAAGTGGATGATGTCATCAGTGATATCATCAGTGATGCCATTTGAGATGTCATCAGTGATGTCATCAGTGATGTCACTGACCATGTCATGAGTGATGTAATATGTGACATCATCAGCAGTGCATTGCGGGGGCGCGAGTTATAGTTAGCTCAACAAACTATAACGGCCGAATTTCTTTGGTTTTGTACGAGTGAAATGTCCAACTAACTATAATGTCCTTGAAACCTGTGGTTTTTTCAGTGAATTTCTGAGGTTTTTAAATGCTAATTTCTAACTATAATGTCCCTGAAACCTATGGTTTTTTCAGTGAATTTCTAAGGTTTTTTAAATGCTAATTTCTAACTATAATGTCCAAAAAATGCTTTTTCTAAATTTTTAAACTTTTATAAAAATATTGTGATGTTTTATCCTTTCTAAAATATGCATTTACATTTTTTTTTTTTTACTATGGAATATGATGGCAGCAGCCTGATATGTCATGATATGCATTTACATTTTTTTATTTATAAGTGAGATTTGCGTACTGATCGTGTACCAGTCATGGTGGCTGCGCGAATCTAAGAATTGTTGCAGGGCCGGGGATGGTCCAGTGCAACGTCACGTACGTATTTCCGGGGATCGCGCCAGGTGCGCGAATCCACCGTAAATTATTTTGTTTTAAAAGTATATGTATATAACTTTATTATATATATTATACCAAGAGATTAATATACACAATTGGAAATATCATATATTTGTAACTGGAATAAAGATATATTATTGTTGAATTATTTTTCGGGAATCGTGTCGGGTGCGCGCCGGTTGCGCATCCGGTGCGGGAATCCCATGTTACTTCAAAAGAAAGCATTTCATTGGTTAAGAAGCTTTTGATTCTTGAACTTGCAGGACCCCACCCTAATTTTTCATTCTTTCAACAACATCTTCAGAGACACAGCTCTTGTGTTTTCTCTCTTCTTTTCTGTATTTTTTTGGTGTTTTTTTGACATTAACAGAAAATGGCTTCTTCTAATCCTGCACAACAGCTTCCTCCAGAAGAAGAAGAAGAGTTTGAAGAACCACTAAAACAAAGTTACGAGAGTATCGAATGGGCCTTTTTCTCCATTCCTGCTGGTGAGAAGAAAGTGAACGCACGTAAGTTGACATGCACAATCTGCGACAAGGTCCTCCCACGTGGATCAGACAAGAAATAATTGTGTGGGACATCTTTGATGCTTAAACACCTCCAAATGATGCATCCACGACATCTTGCAAGAGAACAACATCGTCGAGACCTTCAAAAACAGGTATCTCAAGACGACCAAGTTGCAGGGCCAAGCACGTCATCAGGTTCTTCCACTACTGCAAGACCCCATATTGTAACTGAATTCGCTGCACTGGAGCAGCGTTGTCTAAAATGTAAAAAAAGTTCTTTGCTATGGAGAGCAATCGGTGGATGCTATCGTGGTTGCTGTTAAAAAGCCCCATTGTTAATTTTTTTTTTTGTAATCACTTGCTAATTGCAAAATGTTTCAAAAGTTTTCTCCGTTCATTCTGTTAATTTTTTCATTTTTTTAAAAAAAAAACACCCAAAAAATACAAAAAAGAGTTGAAAAAATACAAAAAAATTATAAAAGAAAAAAAAGGGTTCTTATTAGAACCACCTCTTTGGTGAAAAATAGACAAATTTGTATGTGTTGTATATATTGCGGCAAGTGTAATATATGGAGAAGTGCATGGGTAATGCATGTGTGATTGCATGAGTGCATGTGTAGTCATGGGTGATTGGAGAAGTGCATGTGTACTACCTGAGTGATTGCATGAGTGCATGGGTAGTGCCTGGGTGATTGGAAGAGTGCATGGGTACTGGCCGGGTGATTGCATGAGTGCAGGGGTAGTGCCTGCATGATTAGAGGAGTGCATAGATAGTGCCTCAGTGATTAAAGGAGTGCATGGGTAATACCTGGGTGATTGCATGAGTACAAGGGTAGTGCCTAGGTGATTGGAGGAGTGCAAGGGTAGTGCCTGGGTGATTATATAAGTGCATGGGTAATGGCTGGGTGATTGAAGGAGTGCATGGGTAATGCCTGGGTGATTGCATGAGTGCAGGGATAATGTGTGGGTGATTGGAGGAGTGCATGGGTACTGACTGGATGATTGAATGAGTGCATGGGTAATGCCTGGGAGATTGCATGAGTGCAGGGGTAAAATGTGGGTGATTGAAGGAGTGCATGAGTAGTGCCTGGGTGATTGCATGAGTGCATAGGTAGTGCCTGGGTGATTGTATAAGTGCATGGGTAGTGGCGAGGTGATTGGAGGAGTGCAAGGGTAGTACCTGGGTTATTGCATGAGTGCATAGGTAGTGCCTGGGTGATTGCATGAGTGCAGGGGTAGTGCGTGGGTGATTGGAGAAGTGCATGTGTGCTACTTGAGTGATTGCATGAGTGCATGGGTAGTGCCTGGGTGATTGGAAGAGTGCATGGGTACTGGCCGGGTGATTGCATGAGTTCAGGGGTAGTGCCTGCATGATTAGAGGAGTGCATAGATAGTGCCTGAGTGATTAAAGGAGTGCATGGGTAATAACTGGGTAATTGCATGAGTACAAGGGTAGTGCCTAGGTGATTGGAGGAGTGCAAGGATAGTGCCTGGGTGATTATATAAGTGCATGGGTAGTGGCTGGGTGATTGAAGGGGTGCATTGGTAATGCCTGGGTGATTGCATGAGTGCAGGGATAATGTGTGGGTGATTAGAGGAGTGCATAGATAGTGCCTGAGTGATTAAAGGAGTGCATGGGTAATACCTGGGTGATTGCATGAGTACAAGGGTGGTGCCTAGGTGATTGGAGGAGTGCAAGGGTAGTGCCTGGGTGATTATATAAGTGCATGGGTAATGGCTGGGTGATTGAAGGAGTGCATGGGTAATGCCTGGGTGATTGCATGAGTGCAGGGATAATGTGTGGGTGATTGGAGGAGTGCATGGGTACTGACTGGATGATTGAATGAGTGCATGGGTAATGCCTGGGAGATTGCATGAGTGCAGGGGTAAAACGTGGGTGATTGAAGGAGTGCATGAGTAGTGCCTGGGTGATTGCATGAGTGCATAGGTAGTGCCTGGGTGATTGTATAAGTGCATGGGTAGTGGCTAGGTGATTGGAGAAGTGCATGTGTGCTACCTGAGTGATTGAATGAGTGCATGGGTAGTGCCTGGGTGATTGGAAGAGTGCATGGGTACTGGCCGGGTGATTGCATGAGTGCAGGGGTAGTGCCTGCATGAATAGAGGAGTGCATAGATAGTGCCTGAGTGATTAAAGGAGTGCATGGGTAATACCTGGGTAATTGCATGAGTACAAGGGTAGTGCCTAGGTGATTGGAGGAGTGCAAGGGTAGTGCCTGGGTGATTATATCAGTGCATGGGTAGTGGCTGGGTGATTGAAGGGGTGCATTGGTAATGCCTGGGTGATTGCATGAGTGCAGGGATAATGTGTGGGTGATTGGAGGAGTGCATGGGTACTGCCTGAGTGATTAAAGGAGTGCAAGGGGAAGTGCCTGGGTGATTGGAAGAGTGTACGGGTAGTGCCTGGATCATTGGAAGACTGCATGGGTAGTGCTAGGGTGATTGCATGAGTGCATCAGAAGTGCCTGAGTGCATGTATGAGTGCATGTGTAGTGCCTGAGTGATTGCATGAGTGCATGAGTAGTGCCTGGGTGATTGGAGGAGTGCATGGGTAGTGCCTGGGTTATTGCAGGAGTGCATAGCTAGAGCCTGGGTGATTGTATGAGTGTAGGGGTAGTGCCTGGGTTGCTGCATGAGTACATAGGTAGTGCCTGGGTGATTACATGAGTGCACGAGTAGTGCCTGGGTGATTGCATGAGTGTCGGGATAGTGCCTGGGTGATTGCATAAGTGCATAGGTAGTGCCTGGGTGAATTTATAAGTGCATGGGTGCTGGCTGAGTGATTGGAGGAGTGCATAGATACTGCCTGGGTGATTGGAGGAGTGCAAGGGTAGTGCCTGGGTGATTGGAGGAGTGCATAGCTAATGCATGGGTGATTGCATGAGTGCAGGGGTAATGTCTGGAGGATTGGAGGAGTGCATAGGTAATGCCTGGGTGATTGCATGAGTGTAGGGGTAATGTCTAGCTGATTGCATGAGTGTAGGGGTAGTGCCTGTTTGAATAGAGGAGTGCATAGGTAGTGTCTGGATGATTTTATAAGTGTATGGGTACTGGCTAGGTGATTGGAGAAGTACATGGATAGTGCCTGGGTGATTGGAAGAGTGCACAGGTAGTGCCTGGATGATTGGAAGACTGCATGGGTAGTGTTTAGGTAATTGCATGAGTGCAGCAGAAGTGCCTGAGTGCATGTATGAGTGCATGGGTAGTACCTGAGTGATTGCATGAGTAGTGTTTGGGTGATTGGAGGAGTGCATCGGTAGTGCCTGGGTTATTGCATGAGTGCATAGGTAGTGCCTGAGTGATTACATGAGTGCAGGGGTAGTGCCTGGGTGATTGCATGAGTGCATAGGTAGTGCCTAGATGATTTTATAAGTGTATGGGTACTGACTGGATGATTGAATGAGTGCATGGGTAATGCCTGGGAGATTGCATGAGTGCAGGGATAAAATGTGGGTGATTGAAGGAGTGCATGAGTGGTGCCTGGGTGATTCCATGAGTGCATAGGTAGTGCCTAGGTGATTGTATAAGTGCATGGGTAGTGGCTAGGTGATTGGAGGAGTGCAAGGGTGGTACCTGGGTTATTGCATGAGTGCATAGGTAGTGCCTGGGTGATTGCATGAGTGCAGTGGTAGTGCCTGGGTGATTGGAGGAGTGCAAGAGTAGTGTGTGGGTGATTATATAAGTGCATGGGTAGTGGCTAGGGGATAGAAGGGGTGCATGGGTAATGCCTGGGTGAATGCATGAGTGCAGGGGTAATGTGTGGGTGATTGGAGGAGTGCATGGGTATGGCCTGAGTGATTGAAGGAGTGCATGAGTAATGCCTGGGTGATTGCATGAGTGAAGGGGTAATGTTTGGGTGATTTGAGGAGTGGATGGGTACTGCCTGAGTGATTGAAGGAGTACATGGGTAATGCATGGGTGATTGCATGAGTGCAGGGACAGTGCCTGGGTGATTGGAAGAATGCACGGGTAGTGCCTGGATCATTGGAAGACTGCATGGGTAGTTCTTGGGTGATTGCATGAGTGCAGCAGAAGTGCCTGAGTGTATGTATAAGTGCATGGGTAGTGCCTGAGTGATTGCATGAGTGCATGAGTAGTGTTTTGGTCATTGGAGGAGTACATGGGTAGTGCCTGGGTTATTGCATGAGTGCATAGGTAGTGCCTTGGTGATTGCATGAGTGCAGGGGTAGTGCCTGGGTGATTGCATGAGTGTATAGGTAGTGCCTGGGTGATTTTATATGTGTCTGGGTACTGGCTGGGTGATAGGAGGAATGCATGGGTAATGCCTGGGTGATTGCATGACTGCTGGGGTAGTGCCTGGGTGATTTTATAAGTGCACGGGTACTGCCTGAGTGATTGAAGGAGTGCATGGGTTGTGCCTGGGCTACTGCATGACTGCATAGGTAGTGCCTAGGTGTTTGCATGAGCACAGGGGTAGTGCCTGGGTGATTGGAAGAGTGCACGGGTAGTACCTGAATGATTGCATGAGTGCAGCAGAAGTGCCTGAGTACATGTATGAGTGCATGGGTAGTCCCTGGGTTATTGCATGAGTGTATAGGTAGTGCCTGGGTGATTGCATGAGCGCAGGGGTAGGGCCTGGGTGATTGGAGGAGTGCAAGGGTAGTGCATGGGTGATTATATAGGTGCATGGGTAGTGGCTGGGTGATTGAAGGAGTGCATGGGTAATGCCTGGGTGATTGCATGTGTGCAGAGGTAATGTCTGGGTGATTGGAGGAGTGGATGGGTACTGCCTGAGTGATTGAAGGAGTACATGGGTAATGCCTGGGTGATTGCATGAGTGCAGTGGTAGTGCATGGGTGATTGGAAGAGTGTACGGGTAGTGCCTGGATGATTGGGTACTGCTTGGGTGATTGCATGAGTGCAGCTGATGTGCCTGAGTGCATGTATGAGTGCATGGGTAGTGCCTGATTGATTGTATGAGTGCATGAGTAGTGTTTGGGTGATTGGAGAAGTGCATGGGTAGTGCCTGGATTATTGCATGACTGCATAGGTACTGCCTGGGTGATTGCATGTGTGCAGGGGTAGTGCATGGGTGATTGGAAGAGTGTACGGGTAGGGCCTGGATGATTGGAAGACTGCATGGGTACTGCTTGGGTGATTGCATGAATGCAGCAGAAGTGCCTGAGTGCATGTATGAGTGCATGGGTAGTGTGTGAGTCATTGCATGAGTACATGGGTAGTGCCTGAGTGATTGTACCAGTATATGGATAGTGCCTGGCTAAATTGAATGAGTGTGGGAATAGTGCCTGACTGCATAGATGAGTGCATGTGTAGTGTTTGAAGGAATGGATGAGTGCGATAAAAGTGGCTCTAAACATTATTTCACATTATCATGCTTATTACATTATTTCTTCTTACCTTTTTTACTAATGTAGATACAAAACTCAGTGGAAATATTTTACAGTAGTTTTGTTGTCAACTGAATTTTAAATCTTTTCAAACTTCACCATTATCTTCTGTAAAAAAGAAGAAGAAAAACTGTTATTGAATATAATAATATAGTTTTAAGAACACAACATAATTTTAGAATTGCATAACATTTTCAGTTTCCCTTTTTGGCTGTTCTTAGATTCTACTGAATTTCACCATACCCAGTGATTTCAATGTAGATCATCATACAACAGCGGGGAAAAAAAAATAATCAACGGGATTGTAAAAAAAAAAAAAAAAAGCATTGAGCATTATTTAGAACATGTGTAACTATTTGTTTACCTATCTACAGATTCTAAATTACATTCTTCAACTACATTAAGTCTTTTATTTCTCTCAAGTATATTTGTTAAAATGTACACTCTCATTTACATCTCGTATAATATAAAGAACAAATATATAAACTACTTGTTTCTAAACACAATTTTCCAAATGCAATATGAATTAGCACAAACAATAATCCAAAACTAATTGTTCACATCTTCCCAATAGGCCGAATAATGTTTCCAAATCTTTTGCATTGAAAATATCCAAAATAAACTCGTTAGTTCATGTTCACATCTTCCCAATAGGCCGAATGATGTTTTCAAAACTTTGGCATCAAAAATATCAGATATGAATTTGGTAATTCGTAGGGCAACCTACATTTGAATTCCAAGTGGGTATCATTGCAATGTGTCCATCCTTTATTGCACTTTAAATACAAAGTATAGTGTCCAGATGTTGTAGTAGGTCCATCATGGAAAATAATTGCCACTGCTTTAAAAGTTCTTCCTGAAATTGATACTTGACTTGCCAAAATTTTTAATTTTGGTTTCCAATTTTCTTCCATTTGCTCTACAATGTTGTAGCATTAAAATGACATATTTTCCAAATCTTTCTATATATAATGTTGACAACATTTCTGATTTACAATGAGAGCATTTCATATCTTGATTAGCTGTTTTTACTGATTTGTTAAAAGACACTGATTTGCAATCTGGTATCGTCAAGTATATGAATCGTTCAGTGTCTATTTCAGTGGTAGAAGAAAATGAACACTCTTCACGTTTATGATCCCATCTGTAACTTAGTCCAAATAAATTTTAAATTTCTATTCCTTCATCTTCCAATACTCCAAGCATAAACATAACACATTCTTGTGCATCTTGTTGTATATTCAATGTAAATTTCAATGAACCAGTACATATATCCAAAAGATGCCGAATGCCAGAAGCAGTATGGATTTTAGTTCTATCAGTTACCAACTTTAGAAAAATATAATGTAGTAAAGAACAGAATCTTTTTTCTTGATTTTCCATAATTTCATGATGAAGATCTTCTAGATAAAAGACAACATTCACAATTACATTAGCATAGCAGTTGATACCTGAACTATTTACTAACTGGTATCCTACAGTATCATCCACAGTGTCCATTTTCATTTTCTTTGCAGCTTCATCATTCTCTTGAATTGTTTTCTTTTTGAATCTCAGTAGAATGTTTGTCATATTTCCGTTTTGGACACAATATACGTTTCTCCTATATGGGATATTCACCTAAGTTAGGAGTATAAAGTCTTCTTAACCGATTGTACTCTCTTACACAATTTGCATCAGCACTAATCTTTTACTCATCAAAATCAATCAAATACAAACCAGATAATGTTCTTACTCGAGACAATGCAACATATGCCATGCCCTCTTTAAACACTGTACTTCCAATATTTACCAAAGCACTGTCTACACTTAAACCTTGAGATTTATGAATGGTTACTGCATATGCTAAAGAAAGAGGAAACTGTTTTCTACGAACATACAAGACTTTTACAAGCAAAAAACGAACAGCACAACGTCCAATTTGTTTTACCTCTTCAATATGATCAAATTTTATCTTCAAAAATTCAATTCTATCTCTGTTCTGAAAATTTACAAAATCAACAACTTTTCCCATTGCTCCATTTACTAAACCTTCTTCTACATTCAAATCATGCCATAAAATTACCCGACAGTTTACACATAAATCCAAAGTCTTTTCTAAACCTTCAGTCTTAGACACCGACTATTCCAAAGAATCCATTTTGACTGAAATTTCTCTGAGAGAATAATAGTAACTCCTTTGTGTTCCATTTTATCAATAGCTTCCATTTTCACTATTGGTTGTTTTTCCAATTTCAAAAGTTCTTGATTGAATGTAGAACACTCTTGCAGTGTAGGCATTAGGCAAACTATAGAATTCTTTTCTCCAATTTTTTTGTACATTGTTTCAGGCGCTATGTTTTCATTTGCAAACAAGTTCGTTAAAAGCCAACTTTGTAAAGCTTCTTTACAATGTTTTGTCAAAACACCAATTCTTATATCTTGAAAAATGTTTCCATACTGTTCATCACTTGCTTGTCGCATATTCTTAATAAGTTCTTTAGATTCAAAATGAGACCAAATGTTGACATTTCCAATACTTCCCAAAGATTTCCTAGTGTCTTCATGGACAAGTGCTTTAAAAACAGGTTGCCCTTTTACAGGAGTAAGTTGTAGTAGGTCGCCAAATACAATTACATGTTTTCCTCCAAATAGAACATCATAATCTGTTTTTAAAATCTGTTGCATTCTTAAATGTACAAACGCAAGCATTAAGTTTGAGACCATGCTCACCTCATCAATAATTAGAAGTTTCATTTTCTTCAGTACTCTTGAAACTTCATAACAAGCTTCTCCAGATAGCTTGTGATATTCCAATTTATTTTCATGTTTAACTGGTAGCATGAGTAATCGATGTAACGTAATCCCTTTAATGTTGTGTGCTGCTAATCCAGTTGGAGCTGTTACAACACAAGATAAATGTGATTCAGTAGTTTTGTGTAGATAACTGGTCAAAACTTTAATTAAGAAACTTTTTCCTGTTCGATCTTGACCACTGATGTACATTCGAATAGGTTTAAATGATGTGTATTGGCATTCTTTTTTTTCATGCAGTAAACCATGCTGTATCTGTTGTGTCACTTGCTGATATATTTCTTTTTGTTCAATATTTAGTTCTTCTTCCAAGTTTCCCAACTCAATAATATCCTGTTGTGCTTGTTGCATTGCCATTTCTACTTCATTCATGGCTATTGCTGCTTCATTTTCAATAATTGGTTGTCCTTGTGGAACTTGACTTAGTGGAGCAGAACTTTGACTATCTTGAGAAGTGTCTCTAACTATTTCACCTGCAATAGTAGTTTCTTGTTCAATCTCTTCATTTAACATTTGTAGATAAGTAGGGAAAATTGTGCATTGAATGTTATCTTTATATGCATTAAAAGAATCTTCATAGCAGTCAAAATCTCCAAGTAATTCCATTTCACTATGCCAAGGCTTGAAGAGTTGCAGAAGTGCTAAATAGAAAAATTCCCTTTTATCTGGAGTTTCGCAACTGAGCTTTCTGTGGTTAATAAGATTTCCTTTGGCATGTTTTACCAAACATCCATCACATCCAATTACTGCATATTTTTCTTCATTTATTTTTTCTGTAACATTTCTCTTAAAGCTCTAATGTTGCAGTACTTCATAGAGACTTATGCTTTCCAGATGTGGACTCCTTTTGGGATAGTATGTATCCAACATATTAGTTTTAACAATATCCGTACTTTCTGGTTCATTCAATGCGAAGTATTCAATTCCTTCTAGAGATTTCAATACTCGATTTCGTGTTGCAGCAAGACCTAGACTTACCCAAATGATTCCTCTTGACTTTGAATATAAACTGGCCGAGCTCAACCGATCCGAACATTCATAGGATCCAATCTCTCGATAGGAAAGCATTTTCAAACTAAAGCTGTACAATTTGTTACTAAGACTCTTCTCTTGTGAAATTTCTTCCCACATTTCTTTCAACTCTGTCTTTTCAGATTTGGTTATATATGACGTAACATAGCGAGCAACAGCAATTGAATTATCTGCAACATGCTGGATATCCATATTTGCATTCCACATTGTCAAAATCACTGGATTGTAGTCATTAATATACTTTGAATCTTCAGTTCTTTTAATGTTGTATGTATTCATTGGAGATTTTCGAGTTATAGTATGCCTTACTGCTTACATAAAACTATTGTCTCTTCCTTTTGAAATTATTGGACGTGGAAATCCAAAACGACATTTTGTATAAAATCTTCCCTTTGACTTGTATTTTCGTCTACAATATTTTCCACATCAATGACTTTGAAACCGTAAAACTTGTTGTCTTGAGCTGTTTTCTCCTCCTTTTTTTGGAATGGCACAGGTAACATAATCTTCAATGAAAGACAAAACAGTTTCATCAGAATCAGTTCCAAATTTAAGTGCATTCTTGATCCATAATAACATGTGTATACGAGGAGCACCTCCGGCTTGGTACTCCTTTCTCCAAAAGAAATCAATAACTTCTCCAAGAGGTGGATTATTTTTATTGCAGATAAAAGACATCATAGCTTTAAACCTATGATTAAAATATCTGCACACATTTACAGGATCCAAAGAACACAGTTCTCCAGCTGTCGTCAATTCAATGTTTTTTACATTTGAATTTGCTTGTTGTAGAAATTCAAGTAAATCGTCCCATGCGTATTCAGCACAGCTAAGCGTAACAAACCACGTAGGGGTACCTAAGATTCTTAACATACATTTAAGTTGTCCGTGACGACAATACCAATACTCATTAGTACCACGTTGACACGCCATCAAATTAATTAACTGAGATTCTAAATGATTGTCTCTTTGTTGAACTTTGTCCAAGAATTCCTTTGCAGAAACATGTGTAAGATGAACTCCTGTTTTTAATATGTGGTTCACTGCATATGAAAGACAAATCACTTTCAAACAGAAGATGAAATATATATGGAATACACTGTCGAAATCTTGGATCTTCTGAGTTCTTTTGAATGTAAAGGATGTATACTGTAATGTTCATAAATTTCTTCACTCCTGGAGTTGTCCACTTTTTCTTTTTGGCCAGTTGAAATTTCTGTTTCATCTTATAAACATATTTCTTGTTCTTCCACATTTACAGTTTTATAATAAATATTGTTTTGTACAAGATATAATGTAACCTTTTGAAGTTTGGTGACATCTACTAACTCTTGCCATATTTTCCGACTCTTTGTTGGTACACCAATAACTAGAATAACTACAGGTTCACTTTCCTCTCTGTCTATACCGACAGTTTCAATATTTTTCTTAAAATTTGAAGGTAAATACACAACTCTTTCTTTCAGACCTCTTTGTAAATCAGTTGGAGGCAGCTTACATGTTTTAGGCTCAATACGAACTATAGCCTGAAACGGGTGCACAGATTGAATAAGAATGGACTCATATGTATTTAAATCTACCAGTTCCGGAGGAATAGCTACCAACTCTAAGTTGTTATGTACAGCTCTAGCTGGCATTTTGTTCTCTTCTAATTTGTTGTAACGATATTTACAAATACATTGATCAGTACCCAACTCAAAACGACCTTCCACCAACAAATATGCACCAAATTGCTCCCACTTATCATTGTTTTCCTTTTCACTTTTTAAATATAGATCAACATTCCTAGTTTGACTTCTATAGTGAGTACGTCAACAACAAATACAAACATAGTTTGGTTTTTCACATGAAAGTACCTTAAACTTTGTAATTTTGTCTGCAAACTTCTCAGTAGTAATATCTTCCACCTGTTCTTCAACACCTACACTTATCAAACTCTCACTTTCACTACACTCCTCTTGTGAACCAAAGAAACAAAACTGTATATCATCAGAAACCTTTTTTTACATCCGATACTGAATCATGCAAAAGAGCTGTGTTTATTTCACTTAAAGATAATGCAGGACTTTTTACGTAGTACAATCTTCTTACTAACTTCTGCATTTCTGAATGATGTACTGCTAACATTCTTAAATGATGAAAAGTACTTCGACACACTTTTCCAGAAAGACAAGCCAGAGAATGACCCTGCAACTTAGTATATTTTCTCACTTTACAAGGATCTAGTCCTTGCAACATCTTAATCTTCTGTTTAACACTTTTTTTGCATAATCTCGTAAGAAAATTCGTAATATATCAATAGATTCCTGTCGTATACTACAAATACTACTACAATCCCACTTAAACACTGGATCTTGTGTACGTCTCCCTTGAACTTCTTCCGCTATTACTTCTTCCACATTTCTAGGAACCATCTTTTCTTTTTCAATTGGACAACCATCTTTTATTTCATAACAATGAACACTGGTATCAACTGCATAAAGTAATGTATTTTGTTGAAAATAGCTTTCTTCATTAAAAAAAGGCTCAGTACTAGAAGTGTGCTTCCATTCTCCCGAACTTTTTTTGCAAAAGTTACTTCTATTAACCAGTCTTTTTCTTTTGCTTTTCTCCTTCATAAAGTGCATTGTTTTATTCAATGTTTTCCTTCTCTTCAATACCAATATAAATAATTTTCTTTTCAATTCAAAAGCTTTTTCTACTACACTTTCAATCTGTTGTTTTTTCTTGTAAGCTGCTGATCTTTTTTTATATTTTTTACAATCTTTTAATACATTTTGTAGTACTCTACTTTTATACATTCTCTTCCTAATGTCTTTATGTTCTTTCATCCTTTTTTCAACATGGATTGTTTTCCCATAGCCTGATTTTCCATTAATATGTCCTTTTTTGTTTCCTTCTGATTGGTTGTACAACTTTTCTTTCCCTTTTCCACATTTTGAAAATTCATTACGTTCTTTGAAAGTCTTTTAACAAATTCTTTAGTTCTCTTACCAGAAGTCTTTCTCTTCAATGTCACATGTTGTACTTCATCTAATTTCTGCTTTTCTCTCTCCTTTAAATAATACTGTTTTTTTTCTTGTCTTTTCTTTTGAACTTTTCTTGTCATACTAAATCGTTCTTAATAATAATGGAGAATATCTAAAAAAAAGAAAAGTTTAAAAACTTTCTAAAAATTATTTTATATTATTAAAATAATTATATACAAATATTCTCATCTATAAATAAAGACATACTTTCAATTTAAAAGGTACAGACATATGCATGTATGGTTTTCGGAATATGGTGAGACTTACAGCTGAGACATGTGATAGGTTGCTGCTTTATATTTGGCTAGGCCCAACACATTCAGCATTACTAGAATGGTGAAGCAGCAGCACAAAAGTGAGGTTTAAGGTATGTTAGGAGATGGATTAGTTATTATGCTACTTTGTATGAGTCTCTGCAAAGCTACACTTTAAATATACCGCATAATTTTCCTTATCAGCTTCAAATGTGAAGTGCAGTCTGTCAAGTTTTAAGATCTGCATGGTGTTGTGACTGATGTATGTCTCTACTTGCACATGTATTCTGATACGTATTATGCATCTGAAGATGCTAGACGTTTAAAACACAAGTATACATCTATTTGGATATTTCTTTTATATATGATGCTGCTGCCAAAAGGTACAGACATATGCATGCATGCTTTCAGCAATATGGTCAGACTTACAGCTGAGACATGTGATACATTGCTGCTTTATATTTGGCTAGGCCCAACACCATAAGTAGTCACAGATTGGTGAAGCTCCAGCACAAAAGTGAGGTTTAACACAAGTTACGAAACGGATTCGTGATTAGGCTAGTTTGTATGAGTGTGTGGAAAGGTACACTTAAGGTATACCACATAAATGCAGTTGTCTGTTTGAAATATGAAGTGCAGTCTCTCAAGTTTTAACGTGTCCATGGTGTTCTGACTGAAGTATATCTCTGTTAACACATGTATTCTAATATGTTTAATCCATTTGAAGATCCTAGACATGTAAAACACAGGTATACATCCACTTCTATGCTTCTTTTATATATGGTATCACTAGCAAAAGGTACAGACTGTTCGAGGGTAAATGGAGAGACACTGCAGTGGTCACACATGTCTTACCAGCTCACGAGAGCAAGACCTGCGCTCTGCTCGTTCTCTGAGAAAAAAGGAACAACAGTGTGAAATACAGTAGCACTTTATTAAGCAATTCAATAAAACAAGGAACTGTTGATCGTCGAATGTTTCTCATGAACACATGAGAAGGATGAAAATAAAAGAATCAACAATCATATAGATCATATTTTAAGTCACGAATGGGCAGAGCAAGAGGCCATCCAAGAGGACACAATTTAAGCTAGGATAAATGCAATGACTTGGGTGTGGATGAGATAAATTAGAGGGGCTGACAAAGCCAAAAGGCTGGTAATCAAAGAAGAGCATTACCACCTCAGAATAGGCTTCTAGGCCCTAGATAGATCGGTCGACTGGGAACTCAAGTGCTGAGAACTATAGGAGGAGTTCAGGGCCTGAACCTGGGTGTAAACCTTTTATATGGGTCAATGCAGAAATCCTACCCACGTCTGACGTGGGTTCTTGACTGCACGCTTACTGTAACTTCGGAAAGTTGTGAGAGAACAGAGAAGTGGTATCATGGTGAAACTAGGGGCTTTTTGCAGGTGGTCAGTGCTCTTGACCGCAAACATTAAAAAAAGATAACTTCCATCGTAAGATGCTCGGAAATTAATATTTTATACATTATTTCTATGCCAGGCAGCCAGACAGCCGTCGTCTGGTTTCGCTTGAGCAAGCTTGGAAAGTTTCTTAACTAACAATTTTGCAAACATTGCTTGTGAAAGACCAAGATGTACCAGCCGAACCTTGCCTACGTGTTATCTGAGCTATTCTTGCAGCTGTGGAAAATTTCCAAGGGGGGCTGGTGTCGCGGTGGATGGCACAGGTCCCTGTTGTGAGGGCAGAGAGGCCTACGAGACTTAATGTTTTGGGCCTACATGTGTGTGCATCTAAGGAGGTGGGGACCACTGTGACAGGTACTAAAAGGCTGAGGGAAAATGGTCAACTTTGGACATCTGTCAGGGCCTGACCGGTGGGGCCTATATGGGAGTGTCATGCTGCCTGAGCAGAGCAGGATTCTGCATGGGGGATTTTTATATGGTAAAACGGGACCCTGCTTCAGACACATGCATGCATGCTTTGAAAATTTGAGGAGACTTGCAGCAGAGATATGTGAAAGGTTGCTGATTTGCTCTTAGATATTCTCAATACCTGATTAGTAGTAGAATAGTGAAGCAACAGCAGCAGAAAAGTGATGTTTAAGAGAAGTTGGGTGACAAATGAGTGATTATGATACTTTGTAAGAGTCTGTGGAAAAGTTCACTTAAAGTATGCCACATAAATCTAGGTGTGTGTTTGTAATATGAAGTGCAGTCGGTCAAGTTTTAAATTCTTTATAGTCTTGTGACTGAGGTGTGTCTCTACTTGCATATACATTTTGATATGTGTCATGCATGTGAAGTTGATAGACATTTAAAACACAGATATACATCTATTTGTATATTACTTTTATATATGATGTTGCTAGAAAAGGTACAGACATATCTGTACATGATTTCAGAAATATGGTGAGACTTACAGCTGAGACATGTGATAGCTGTGTCTGAGTGATTGCATGACTTCATGGGTAGTGCCTGGGTGATTGTATGAGTGCAAGGGTAGTGTCTGGGTAATTGGACAAGAGAATGGATAGTAATTGGCTGATTCCAAGAGTGCAGAGGTAGAGGTTGAGTGCATGAATAACTGCATGAATAGTGCCTGAATGCATAGATGAGTGCATGAATAGTGCCTAGGTGAATGAATGAGTGCAACAGTACTGCCTGGGTGATTGTAAGAGTACACGGGTACTGCCTGTGTAATTGGAGGAGAGGATGGATAGTGACTGGCTGATTGCATGAGTGCATAGGTAGTGCCTAAGTGATTTTATGAGTGCATGGGTAAATAAAATGAGTGCAGGAGTAGTGACTAAATGCATGGATGAGTGCATGGATAGTGCCTGAGTGATTACATGAGTGCACAGGTAGTGCCTGGGTGATTGGAGGAGCGCATGGGTACTGACTGTGTGATTGAAGGAGTTCATGGGTAAGGCCTGAGTGATTGCATGAGTGCAAGGGTAATGCCTAGGTGATTGGAGGAGTGCATGGGTAGTGCCTGGGTGCATGGAGGAGTATCTGGGTAGTGCTTGCGTGATTGAAGGAGTGCATGGGTGGTACCTAGGTGATTGCATGAGTGCAGGGGTAGTGGCTGAATGATTGGGGGACTGCATGGGTAGTGCTTGGGTGATTGCATTAGTGCAGGGGTAGTGGCTGAGTGCATGTATGACTCCATGGGTACTGCCTGAGTGATTGCATCAGTGCATGGGTACTGCCTGGGTAATTGAAGGAATGCATGGGTAGTACCTGTGTGATTGGAAGAGTGGATAGGTACTGCCTGGGTGATTGCATGAGTGCACAGGTAGTGCCTGGGTGATTGCATGAGTACACGGTAGCTCCTGGGTTATTAAAGGACTGCATGGGTAGTGCCTGAGTGATTGTATAAGTGCAGGGGTAGTGCCTGGCTGATTGAAAGACTGCATACATAGTGTGTCAGTGCAGAGATGACTGCATGGGTAGTGACTGGGTGATTGGAGACTTACAACTGAGACATGTGATGGGTTGCTGCTTTATATTTGACTAGGCCCAACATCCTGAGTAGTTGCAGAATACTGAAATTGTAGCACACACTGAGGTTTATGACATGGTGTACACTTTTGTACTACAGCTTCACCATTCTGTAACTACTCAGGGTGTTGGGGCTACCTGAGTATAAAGCATCATACCTTCACATGAGTCCGTTATAAATTTCACCATATTCCTGAAAGCATGTATGCATGTGTATGTAACTTTTACTACTACTACCATATATAATAGAAACATACAAATAGAGATATATCTCTCTTTTATATGTCTACCATCTTCAGATGCATAATACATATAAGAATACATATGCAAGTACAGACATAGATCAATCACAGGACCATGCAGACCTTAAAACTTAACAGACTACAGTTAACATTTCAAACAGACACCTAGATTTATGTGGCATACTTCAAGTAAGATTTTACACAGACTCTTATAAGCACCATAATCACTAATTCCTCACCCAACATATCTTAAACATCACTTCTCTGCTCCTGCTGCTTCACAATTCTAATACTACTCAGATGTAGACCCTAACAAAATACAAAGCAGCAACCCTTCACATATCTCTGTTGTAAGTCTCCCCATATTTCTAAAAGCATGGATGCATCTGTTTTGTACCTTTCCCTAATGCCATCATATATAAAAGAAATATACAAATAGATATATACCTGTATTTTATACATCTAGCATCTTCAGGATGCATAACACATATAAAAATACATTTGCAAGTACAGACATACATCAGTCACAAGACCATACAGACCTTAAAACTTAAGAAACAGCACTTCTCATTTCAACTAGAGACCTAAAATCATGTGGTGTATTTCAAGCACACCTTTCCACAGACAAATATAAAGCAGCAACTCATCACATGTCTATGCTGTAAGTCTCACCGTCTTCCTGAAAGCATGCATGCATATGTTTGTACGCCGTATAAATGTAGGTGTCTATGTAGATATGTCTCTACTTACTCATGTACTCTGATATGTGTTATCCATCTGAAGATGCTACAAGTGTAAAACACAAGTATACATCTATTTGTATACTTCTTTTATATATGGTGCACTAGCAAAAGGTACAGACACATGCATGCATGGTTTGAGGAAGATGGTGCGACTTACAGTAGAGACATGGGAAGGGTTGCTGCTTTGTTTTTGGCAATGCTCAAAACCTAACTAGTAGAATCGTAAAGCAGCAGCACCAGAAAAGTAATGTTTAAGATATGTTGGGTGAGGAATTAGTAATTATGGTACTTTGTAAGAGTCTCTGGAAAAGTTCACTTGAAGTACGCTGAATAAATCTAGATCTCTATTTGAAATATGAAGTGCCGTCACTCAAGTTTTAAAGTCTTCATGATCTTCTGATAGAGGTATGTATGTACTTGCACATGTATTGTAATATGTCTTATGTATCTGAAGATGCTAGACATATAAAACACAGATATACATCTATTTGTATATTTCTATGATATATGATGCTACTAACAAAAGATAGAGACATATGCATACATGCTTTCAGAAAGATGGTGAAACTTACAGCAGAGACATAAAAAGGATTGCTGCTTTATATTTGGCTAGGCCCAATACCCTAAGTAGTCATAGAATGGTGAAGCAGCAGCACAAAAGTGAGGTTTAAGGCATGTTAGGAGATGGATTAGTTATTACGCTACTTTGTATGAGTCTGTGGAAAGGTACACTTCAAATATACTGCATAATTTTCACTATCTGCTTGAAATGTGAAGTGCAGTCTGTCAACTTTTAAGGTCTGCATGGTGTTGTGACTAAGGTATGTCTCTACTTCAACATGTATTCTGATATCTATTATGCATATGAAGATGCTAGACTTATATAACACAAGTATACATCTAATTGGATGTTTCTTTTATATATGATGCTGCTTGCAAAAGGTACAGACATATGCATGGATGCTTTCAGGAATATGGTGAGACGTACAGCTGAGATATGTGATACACTGCTGCTTTATATTTGGCTAGGCCCAACACCATAACTAGTCACAGCATGGTGAAGCTCCGGCAGAAAAGTGAGGTTTAACACATCTTAGGAAACGGATTACTGATTAAGCTAATTTGCATGAGTGTGTGGAAAGGTACACTTGAACTACACTGCATAAATGTAGTTGTATGTTTAAAATATGAAATGCAGTCTCTCAAGTTATAAGGTCTCCATGGTGTTCTAACTGAAGTATATCTCTGTTTACACATGTATTCTGATATGTGTTATCCATCTGAAGATGCTAGATGTATAAAACACAGTTATACATCTATTTTTATACTTCTTTTATATATGGTGTCACTAAAAAAGGTACAGACACATGCATGCATGATTTTAGAAATATGGGGAGACTTAGAGCAGAGACATGTGAAAGGTTGATGCTTTGCCCTTAGCTATGCTCAATACATGAGTAGTGGCAGAATAGTGAAGCAGCAGCAGTAAAAAAGTGATGTTTAAGATAAGTTGGGTGAGAAATTAGTGATTATGGTACTTTGTAAGAATCTGTGGAAAAGTTCACTTGAAGTATGCCACATAAATCTAGGTGTGTGCTTGAAATGTAAAGTGCAATCTATCAAGTTTTAAAGCCTTTATAGTCTTGTGACTGAGGTATGTCTCTACTTGCATATGCATTTTGATACATATCATGCATGTGAAGTTGATAGACATATAGAACACAGGTATACATCTATTTGTATATTACTTTTATATATGAATTTGCTAGCAAAAGGTACAGACATATGTATACATTGTTTCAGGAATATGGTGAGACCTACAGCTAAGACATGTGATGGGTGTGCCTGAGTGATTGCATGACTCCGTGGGTAGTGCTTGGGTAATTGTATGAGTGCAAGGGTAGTGGCTGGGTAATTGGAGGAGAAGATGAATAGTGACTGGCTAATTGCATGAGTGCAGAGATAGAGCTTGAGTGCATGGATAAGTGCATTATTAGTGCCTGAAGGCATAGATGAGTGCATGAGTAGTGCCTAGATGAATAGATGAGTGCAACAGTATTGCCTGGGTGATTGTATGAGTGCAAGGGTAGTGCCTGGGTAATAGGAGTAGAGGATGGATAGTGACTGGCTGATTGCATGAATGCATAGGTACTGCCTGAATGACTTTATGAGTGCATGGGTTAATGGAATGAGTGCAACAGTAGTGCCTGGGTGATTGTATGAGTACAAGGGTAGTGCCTGAGTAATAGGAGGAGAGGATGCTTAGTGACTGGCTGATTGCATGAATGCATTGGTACTGCCTGGATGATTTTATGTGTGCATCGATAAATGGAATGAGTGCAGGAGTAGTGACTGAGTGCATGGATGAGTGCAAGGATAGCACCTGAGCGATTGCATGAGTGCAGGGGTAATGTCTTGGTGATTGGAGGAGTACATGGGTAGTGCCTGGGTGCATGGAGGAGTGCATGGGTAGTGCCTGGGTGATTGAAGGAATGCATGGGTAGTGCCTGGGTGATTGCATGAGTGCAGGGGTAGTACCTGGATGATTGGAGGACTGCACAGGTAGTGCTTGGGTGATTGCATGAGTGCAGGGGTAGTGACTGAGTGCATGTATGAGTGCATGGGTAGTGCCTGAGTGATTGCATGAGTGCATGAGTAGTGCCTGAGTGATTGGAGGAGTGCATGGGTAGTGCCTGTCTAATAGGAGGAGATGATGGATAGTGACTGGCTGATTGAATGAATGCATATGTACTGCCTGGATGATTTTATGAGTGCATGGGTAAATGGAATGAGTGCAGGAGTAGTGACTGAGTACATGGATGAGTGCAAGGATAGTGCCTGAGTGATTGCACGAGTGCAGGGGTAGTACCTGGGTGAATGGAGGAGTGCATAGGTACTGCCTAGGTGATTGTATGAGTCCACTGTTAATGCCTGGGTGATTGGTGGAGTGCATACATAGTGCTTGGGTGATTGCATGAGTACAGTGGTAGTGCCTGAGTGATTGAAGGAGTGCATGGGTAATGCCTAGGTGATTGCATGAGCGCAGGGGTAGTGCCTGAGTGATTGCATGAGTGCAGGTGTAGTGCCTGGGTGTTTGGAGGAGTGCATAGTTAGTGCCTGGCAGATTTTATAACTGCATGGATAGTGGCTGGGTGATTGTAGGAGTGCATGGGTAGTCCCTGGGTGATTGCATGAGTGCAGGGGTAGTACCTGGATGATTGGAGTACTGCACGGGTAGTGCTTGGGTGATTGCATGAGTGCAGGGGTAGTGACTGAGTATATGTATAAGTACATGGGTAGTGCCTGAGTGATTGCATGAGTGCATGGGTAGGGCCTGGGTGATTGGAGGAGTGCATGGGTAGTGCCTGTGTTATTCCATGAGTGCATAGGTAGTGCCTGGGTGATTGCATGATAGCAGGGGTAGTGCCTGGGTGATTGGAGGAGTGCATAGGTAGTGCCTGGGTGATTTTATAAGTGCATGGGTACTGTCTGAGTGATTGAAGGAGTGCATGAATAGTGCCTAGGTGATTGGAGGAGTGCAAGGGTAGTGCCTAGGTTATTGCATGAGTGTATAGGTAGTGCCTGGGTGATTGCATGAGTGCAGGGGTAGTGCCTTGGAGATTGCATGAGTGCAGGGGTAGTGCCTGGGTGATTGGAGGAGTGCATAGGTAGTACCTAGGTGATTGCCTGAGTGCAGGGGTACTGCCTGAATGATTGGAGGACTGCATGAGTAGTGCTTTGGTGATTGCATTAGTGCAGGGGTAGTGGCTGAGTGCATGTATGACTGCATGGGTAGTGCCTGAGTGATTGTTTCAGTGCATGGGTACTGCCTAGGTGTTTGCATGAGTGCAGGGGTAGTGCCTGAGTGATTGCATGAGTGCAGGGGTAGTGCCTGGGTGATTGGAGGAGTGCATAGGTAGTGCCTGGGTGATTTTATAACTGCATGGATAGCGGCTGGGTGATTGTAGGAGTGCATGGGGAGTGCCTCGGTGATTGCATGAGTGCAGGGGTACTGTCTGGGTTATTGAAGGAGTGCATGTATAGAGCATGAGTGATTGCATAAGTGCAAGGGTAGTGCTTGGCTGATTAAAGGAGTGCATACATAGTGCCTCATTTCACGAATGACTGTGATGGGTTGCTGCTTTATATTTGACAAGGTAAAACATCCTGAGTAGTCGCAGAATAGTGAAATTGCAGCAGAAAAGTGAGAATTATGACATGGTGTACACTTTTGTACTACAGCTTCACCATTCTGTAACTACTCAGGGTGTTGAACCTACCCAAATATAAAGCATCAAACCTACACATGAGTCTGTTATAAATCTCAAACATATTCCTGAAAGCAGGTATACATGTGTCTGTACCTTTTACTAGTACTACCATATATAAAAGAAACAAATAGAGATATATCTGTGTTTTATACATCTAGCATTTTCAAATGCATAACACATATGAGAATACATATGCAAGTAGAGACATACACCAATCACAAGACCACGCAGACCTTAAAATTTGAAAGACTGCACTTCACATTTCAAACAGACGCCTACATTTATATGTCGTACTTTAAATGTACCATTTCACACACTCATACAAACTAGCCTAATCACTAATCCGTTTCCTAACATGTCTTAAAACTCACTTTTGTGCTGCAGCTTCACCATTCTGCAACTACTTAGGGTGTTGGGCCTAGCCAAATATAAAGCAGCAGTCTATTACATGTCTCAACTGTAAGTCTCTCCATATTGTTGAAAGCATGCATGCATATGTCTCTACCTTTTCAAATCATCATCATATCTAAAATAAATATACAAATAGATGTATACCTGTATTTTATATGTCTAGCATCTTCATATGCATAGCAGACATGAGAATACATGTGCAAGTACAGACATACAGCAATCACAAGACCATGCAGACCTTAAACTTAAAACTTGACAGACTGCACTTTACATTTCAAAGAGAGACCTACATTTCTGCGGTGTACTTCAAGTATACATTTCCCCAGAATCATAGAAAGTAGCTTAATCACTAATCCCTCTGCCAACATATCTTAAAACTCACTTCTGTGCTGCAGCTTCGCCATTCTACGAATACTCAGAATGTTGCGCCTAGCCAAATATAAAGAAGCAACCTATCACATATCTCTGCCATAAGTCTCACCATATTCCATAAAACCATGCATGATTGTATCTGTACATATTGCTAAAAGCATAACACATATAACAATACATGTGCAAGTAGAGACATACCTCACTCACAAGACCATAAAGGCTTTAAAACTTGACAGACTACACTTAAAATTTCAAACACACACCTAAAATTATCCGGCATACTTCAAGTGAAGTTTTACACAGACTCTAATAAAGTACCATTATCATTAATTCCTCACCCAACATATCTTAAACATCTCTTTTCTACCTCTGCTGCTTCACTATTCTACTACTAATCAGGTATTTAGCATAGCTTTCTCTCTCTCTCTCTCTCTCTCTCTCTCTTTAGGAAGAGAGGCGCAGGTATGCTATCATAGCTTGGGGCCACCTTTTGTTAGTAATAAATGCCCTCACTGCTCATTAGTACTTGATCCCATACTTTCAGTAAACAAGACTTCCCTTTACACTAGTGCCTATAAAATGTGTATGCTGAATTGCCGCTCGCTTCCCAAACACGCCATTGAAATCCGTCTCATCCTGGAGGATGAAAAACCGGATGTGATGTTTCTTACAGAAACTTGGCTTACCAGTTCATCAGACCCGACAGTGGTCCAGGCTCTTCCACCAGGTTATGTAATTCAAAGACAAGATCAGACATTAAGTAGAGGAGGGGGCTTAGCCATCATACATAGAGACACTTTTAACTGTCGGATCAAAGCAGGTCTGATTTCCGATTGTGAAAGTGTTTCGTTTGCCATTTGTTTCTCGCAGACCTGTACCTTTTCTGGGGTCTTAGTTTATAGACCGCCAGGAGCAATTGGGCGTTTCAACAACGATCTACCTGAAACAATAGCTAACTTAGTGAGTTCCCTGTCCAATTTTTCAATACTGGGGGACTTGAATGTCCATTTTGAGGATACTTCCTCACCATATGCGGAGGAATTGATCGATAGCCTAGGTGCCCTCTCCCTCAATCTAAAAGTGAATAGTCCCACTCACCTAAAAGGTCATTTACTCGATCCCATTTTTACCAATATTAATAATTTAGTAGTGGAGAATCCTGTTCCATTACCTTGGACTGATCATTATTTAATATCCTTTTCATGGTCTCCGTTGATTAATGATCTACCATTGGAGCCAGTCAAGAAACTTAGCTGTAACTGGTCCAAGCTTTCCATCGAGGCATGGGCAAGTACTCTTAACAATACCCGCCCGGTATTGGAAGCCGATCCAGCTTTAGCCAATCATGAGTTTAACCAATGGATTGAAGGCTCTCTGGATTTGGTGGCCCCCAAGAAATGGACTACCATTAAGAAGGGCCCTAAGAGCATTGCATGGTATACTCCTAAGCTTAGAGAATTGAAACTAAAACGTAAACAAACAGAGAGGCAGTGGAGGAAAGATTTCTCAGATGAGAGTAAGGGCGTTTACAGGGAGGCTACAAAAATTTATAAGCTGGAAGTCAGGAAAGCCCAATCCCTGTATTACGCAACTAAGATTTCCTCAGCTTCCAATTCCCCTCGTGAAATTTTTAAAATTGCTAAATCTCTAATGTGTCTCCCGTCCCCAGCCCCACCTGCTGCTGATACTTTAGGACGCTGCAACAATATAGCAGAGTTCTTTTTTAAAAAAATTCAGTCTATTTATTTAGCATTTCCCCAGTAACTTTGAAGGACTTCACGTTGGAAAACGAATCGAAATCATCTGTCACTTCTCTGGTGGTTATTCCTCCCTGGATATAAAAACCCTCAAAGTCCATTTTAATAAATTAAAATCAGGCTCCCCTAGGGATATGGCCCCTCCCACTGTCCTGAACCAAGTTTTTGATACAGTTGCACCCACGATTTTAGAACTTGTTAATCTCTCTTTGGCATCAGGGACTGTTCCCTCCCTATGGAAACGAGCCATGGTGAGAGCATTGCTCAAGAAATCTGGGTCTGACCCTGAAACTATGGCGAATTACCGGCCGATCTCGCTACTTCCGGGGATTGCAAAAATTGCGGAAAGGCATGTCAATTCCATTTTATCCACCTTTTTGGAAGAAAATGACTGCTTTCACCCATCGCAAACTGGGTTTAGACCCCATCAGGGCACAGAGACAGCTCTGATTGTAGTGGTTGAGGAAGCAAGGAAAATCTTGGATGCCGGAGGTTCAGCGGCAATAGTCCTCTTGGATCTGAGTGCGGCTTTCGATACCGTTAATCATCAACTGCTGGTCTCTAGACTTAGAGATGCTGGGGTGACGGGAACTGCACTAAGATGGCTGGAGTCTTTTTAGACGACCGTTCATTTCAGGTCTTTGAGGACAACTCTATCTCCAAAAGTAGGTCATTGAGTTGTGGGGTTCCTCAGGGCTCGTCCCTGAGTCCCACCCTTTTAACATTTACATGAGTCCGCTAGCCCATATCGTTAAACCCTTTGGCATACAGATCGTCACATATGCGGACGACACTCAATTGATTGTTTCCCTTAATCAATCTGGGAACGGGGAAATCAAGTTAGCCGATTGTTTGGAAAAAGTGTCAGCATGGATGGAGGGCTCATATTTGCAACTGAATGGAGCAAAAACTGATTTGATGTTTTTGGGTAAACCTTCCCCATTAGCTCCTAGCTCTTTATGGCCTAAATGTCTGGACAGTATGCCCCCTCCTAAAGAGCAAATAAAAAGCCTTGGAGTCTGGCTTGATCATAAGCTAGATATGAAGGAACAATCCCGGAAGGTAGCAGGAACCTGTTATGGACTGCTTAGGATGGCTAGGAAAATACTTCCCCTGCTGCCATTTAAGGCAAGGAAGCTGCTGGTCCAAGCCTTAATCCTTTCTCATCTGGACTATGCAAATGCCTTGTATCTGGGCTCCCCATGTTCAACGATAAAAAAGCTCCAGACTGTGCAGAACTGTGCAGCTAGACTCCTCCTGCAGACCCCTCACAGAGAATCTGCACGAGCATCTATTTCCGCACTTCACTGGCTTCCAGTTGCGGGAGAGGATCCAGTTCAAGTCCCTATGCATTACTCACAAGATTCTTGCCTCCAAGGGTCCTCCTATTCTGCAGTCCATTGTTATTCCGCACTGTCCTAGCAGAGCCTTGCGCTCTGGAAATAAACGTTTGGCGGCAGTCCCCAGAATATATAGGTCTAGGAGTGGTGGTAGACAATTCTCCTATATGGCCTCCAAGAGCTGGAATGCCCTTCCAAATCACATCCGCTTGGAGGACGATTATATGTCCTTTCGTAGACAACTGAAAACATTCTTGTTCCCGGTTGTTTAAACCCGGCTCATTTGAGTTGGCTCTATTCCTAGCGCTGGGAGGCCTTCTGGTAGCCATGCGCTTTATAAATGCCAATTCATTCATTCATTCATTCATTCATAGCTAAGAGCAAAGCAGCAACCCTTCACATATCTCTGTTGTAAGTCTCCATATATTTCTAAAAGCATGCATGCCTGTGTCTGTACCTTTTCCTAGTGCCATCATATATAAAAGAAACATACAAATAGATGTATACCTGTATTTTATAAATCTAGCATCTTCAGAGGCATAACAGGTACCATAATACCTGTGCAAGTAGAGACATACCTCACTCACAACACCATCTACATCTTAAAACTAGACAGACTACACTTCAAATTTCAAACAGACACTGAAAATTATGCGGTATATTTGAAGTGTAGCTTTCCACAAATTAGCCTAATAACTAATCTCTCTGCAAACATGTCTTAAACCTCACTTTTGCGCTGCAGCTTTACCATTCTACAACTACTTAGAGTGTTACACCTAGCCAAATATAAAGCAGAAACCCTTCTCATGTCTCAACTGTAAGTCTCACCATATTCCTGAAAGCATGCATGCATATGTCTGTACCTTTTGCTAGCAGCATCATATATAAAAGAAGTATACAAATAGATGCATACATGTGTTTTATACATCTACCATCTTTAGATACATAACACACATCACAATATATGTCCTAGTAGAGACTTTCTTCAATCACAACACTATGCACACCTCAAAAATTCACAGAACATACTTTCCATTTCAAGCAAACACCAAAAATGATGTGGCATATTTCAACTGTACCTCTATAGAGACTTATAAAAAGTAGCCCAATCACTAATACCTTATGTAAACATGTTTTAAACCACACTTTTGTGCTACAACTTCACCATTCTACTACTATCACAGTATTGAGCCTAGCCACACACAAAGCAACAACACCTCTTTGTTACACATCATGCATCTTCAAATGTATAAGACATATGAGAATACATATACAAGTAGAGACATACTTCAATCACAAGTCCATGCACACCTTAAAACTTGACAGAGTGCACATCCAATTTGAAAGCGACACCTAAAAATATGTGGTATACTTCAATTCTACATTTGCACACACTAATACAAACTACCATAATCACTAATCCATCTTCCAATCCACACATATTACTACACACAATCTATTTCAAACAACATTTAAGTATAATAAAACAAACTACAATACACATCTCTACATTTAATAATATATTTAAAACATCACAGTTCTTGAATAATTTTTAAAGTTTGAAAATAAAGTTAATAGATAATACACCTCACAAATATATAACTCACCTTCCAAATAGTTTTGTAGTATATGAAATATCAGAAACTCATAAAAGATTTTCTTATGCACACAATCAATGTAATGCACCACTCTCAACAAGGTAAAATGGCAAACTTTCCCTCTCTTTCTCCACAGAAATAAATGTAAGTAGCAAATCACATTGCTTCCTACATTACTTCAAATTGTAAAACACATTTCTATTGGTTAGACATATTAACCCTTGCCAATTGATTTCTAAAAGTGTCCAAACTGGTTCTGGAATTTTTTGGAGTGGCGACTCCACCGTGTACCATTGCGATGGAGCCTCCAATCCATACGGGAGTCCAAAAATGTATTACTAATAATACTAGCATTATTTTTTAAGAACGCACCACTTCTAAACAAGGTACTGATTTGGGAAATCTTACTTTAATAACATATCACCTATATATAAATTACAATTCCATATTTTAAAACCACAGTTATGATTCAACCCTTCCCCCATTCTCCTTAATCACAGTTTCCACAGTAACAGTTTATGCAACATTCAACTGAACTGGCAGGTCACAAGTTCACCATATTTTCAAGTTCAGCAGACAAGATTACAATGCTAACAGCAGGTGTGGTTGACTTTTGTACAATATTACCTTATCCTATCTACTGTACCTTTCAAACATTTTTTAATAACCAATAAGAAACATGCTTTTTAAAGAAAGTAACATGCACCCTATTTTTGAGTGTACAATGTCCATAAACAGCCAATCAATTATCTGCTTTTTAAAAAACAGCATCTTGTCCACCATTTTAGATACCTCTCATTCTACCAACTGACTACCTCAGCTACAGACATCTTTCCATTACTTCAAGACATCCCTTCAAGATGCTTACAGTATGGATTGTTGGGCACAGCTATGTTTTCTGGTGCAAAAGGTATGCTGAACACAGAGGTATTGACAAAGACCTAGCTTTGCAAAATATGAATATTAAATGGTTGCACAGAGAGGATTAAAGTAGCACCAATTGATGACTTTGGTTAAAACCTTTTTGCATCTTCAACCCCCTGACCTCATAATTGTGCTCTGTGGTGACAATGAACTAGGCACATTGACTGGGGTAGGTCTGGAAATGCTCATGAAGGACACCTTTGCACAATTTATGTTCCTTTTGCCTCAAACTGTCTTTGTATACTCTAATATATGCCAAAGACAGAAATGGAAGTGGTCAAATCAATTCTGTCCACAGATTGAGAAAGCTAGAAAGAATGTCGATAAAGCTGTTTCTGCTTACCTCAGAGACCATAGGATGGGCTCCATCTATAACAACAATCTTCGTTTTGATATGGATGACTTCTACAGAAGTGATGGAGTACACTTCACAGATCAAGGAAACAGAGTCTTTCTCAACAACCTAAAGCTGTGCATCCGCACTTACATGTAGCTACAAAAAACTCATAATGAAAACAAGGGCTCTTTTTAGAGCCACCCTATAACACAATAGTGAATCTATTTTTTTTTTACACATACATACTCTTTTTAAATTTTTGGGTGGATTTGCGCACCCGTCGCGAATCTGCAAAAGCATGAATTCAATATACTACAACACAATACACTTTTCAGGTTTAACTATTAATTTTTAATTTTATATATTTTTACTAACTCTATCAATTTTAATCTTATCATTAACTTCAATCACACTACCTCTATTAAACAACTTCACAAATGCAACACTACCTTCTAAATAATATACTACTAAATTATTTATTTGAGGTGGATCCGCGAATCCAATGCGACGTTACACGGGAGGGCCGCGCTGAGAGCTGCGTTGGGGTCCCGACTCCAAAATAGAAAGAAAAAAACTGCCCCACTTCCATTATTCAGTATTCACCCTGGGGACCCCATCCCCTGGGTCATTACCTCTTTTTTAAAAAGAAAATTACGGAAGGAGGGCCACGTGGCCCCCTTTCCCTTGGCCACTTTCGGCCCTGGGGACCCCATCCCCCGGGGCATGGCCATCTATTTTTAAAATAATTATTTATTTAATTTTAAAGGAGGGGGCTGCACGGCCCCCCTCCTGAGGCCATTTTTGGCCCCGGGGATCCCATCCCCCAGGGCTTTGCCTCTGTTTTTTTTAAAACAAAAATACGGGAGGGGGGCCACGTGGCCCTTCTTTCCTGGGCCACTATTAGCCCCGGGGACCCCATCCCCGGGGTCCTGGTTTCATGTTGGGGACCGCGAGGGAGCCCAATTGCCCCCACGGTCCCTGCCGGCTCCCAGCCTCCTGCGGGAGCCGGCATTGCTTTTTGACAAGGGGAGCTGCTAACATGCAGCTCCACTTGTCGAAAAGCAATTTGCTTCGCTTCATGGAAGCGAGAGCAGGTTTTCTGCTCTCGCTTCCATGAAGCGAAGCATAGTTTGCAATGACAGGGTGGGAGCCGTGCTCAAGCCCTATCATTGCAAACTGTAATGTCCGGGGGTAGGCATCCCGGGACATTGCAGGAGCCGGCCCTGGGGGGTGACGGTCCCCAGGGCCACTTAGCCCCCCTCCCATTGTAAACATAGCCCCGGGGAGGTGGTGGTCCCTGGGGCCAGGGGTGCACTACGGTACCCCAGCTTCTTTTAATTAGTGCCCCAGGGGGTGGTGGTCCCCGGGGCGTGTGGGGGGCTCATTAGAACAAAGCACAGGAGACCCCGCTTAATTTGTAAAAAACATTCTTGGTGGGATTCGCGCACCCAGCGTGACTTCTACTGAAATGTTTTTTAAAAAAATGCTTTTTTTGACCCTGGGGCCTTTCCTTCATTTATAACATTTCTCTACCTTTTTCCTTGTGACTGGGTTCAACCGAGTCACAAAATGACTGCCAACACATTTTGATTTGGAATGTTGGCAGCCAAGCAGAATGAAGCTCGTGCTCGGGAGGGTTAATGAATCCTCCTCGCGGCTCCCGTCCTGTCATAGCAAACTGCTTTGGATTTTGGAAGAGAGAGCAGGGAAACCTGCTCTCTCTTCCAAAATTCAAAGCAAATTGCTTTTCCACACGGGGAGCTGCATCTTAGCAGCTCCCCATGTGGAAAAGCAATGCCGGCTCCCGAGGGACGCGGGGAGCTGGCGGGACCGTGGGGGGATTGGGGACCCCCCCCACAGTCCCCAATGGAGAGGGCCAGCCCCGGCGGATGGGGTCCCCGGGGCAAGTAGTGGCCCAGGAGGGGGGCCACGCGGCCCCCCTCCCCCCAAAAAATAATAATTAAAAAAAAATAAAGGCCTGCCCCGGGGGATGGGGTCCCTGGGGCAAAAGGAGGCCTGAGGAGGGGGGCCACGCAGCCCCCCTCCTTAAAAAAATCATAAAAAGTGTGGCCATGCCCCGGGGATGGGGTCCCCGGGGCCGGAATCGGCCACGGGAGGGAGGCCACGCGGCCCCCTTCCCTTTTGTTTTAAAAAAAAGAAAAAAAAGGGTAAGGCCCTGGGGGATGGGGTCCCCAGGGCCCAAAAAAAGGAAAAAGGAAGGGGGGCCACACAGTCCCCCTTCAGAAAAAATAAAATAATTTAAAAAAAAAACATCGTGCCGCCCCCTGGCGCGTTTGCAGAGGGGGAACGAATTCCCCTTGAATACTGGGGGTCCCTGGGGGCCAACTAGCCCACCAGGAACCTCCAGTATGCGCCAGGGGGCTGCGTTGCAGAGAGGTGTACAGAGGCCACGCCCCTTTTTACACCTCTCTGCAACGCAGCTCTGTGGCGCTTTTTGAAGGTACATGGTGGGCTAGTTGGACTTCAGGGACCCTCAGGATTCAAGGGCACTTAATCCCCCAACTGTCTGTAATTTAGAGTGGGTGTATCAAAAGTTATATTAGGGTGTGAGAAGATGCATGAAATTATCACATAGATGATGTCATCAGTGATGTCATTTGAGATGTCATCAGTGATGTCATCAGTGATGTCACTGACCATGTCATGAGTGATGTAATATGTGACGTCATCAGCAGTGCATTGCGGGGCGCGAGTTATAGTTAGCTGAACTAACTATAACGGGGGAATTTCACGGGTTTTGTACGAGTGCAATGTCCAACTAACTATAACTGTCCCTAAAACCTATGGTTTTTTCAGTGAATTTCAAAGGTTTTTTAAATGCTAATTCCTAACTATAACATGTCTGAAACCTATGGTTTTTTTCAGTGAATATATATATATATACATATATATATATATATATATATATATATATATATATATATATATATATATATATATATATATATATATATATTGGTCACCAGTAGGTACTTATAGTTAGGACCTAGTTTCCATTGAAAAGTGCTTTTGCCTTGCCTTTATCTTTATCTTTGCCGAATGTTAACAAAATTTGCTTGTTGTGCATGGGAAGTGATCCAACAAGCGGGGGCCGAGAAAAACGTGGATGGTAAAAAAAGTGAGTTTGCAGAAAGGTAGGTCTTGGTTCAGAAAGCAACCTTTTTGTCATTTAGTGTAAATCTGTTCAGTAGTTTTAGAGTTATTAAAAGAAAACTAAATTTATATATCTAGGGACGCAACCTTTCCGCGAATGCTCCCAATCTTGTGCAGAGACCTGATTGGCTGCTAACACTTCAACCAGGAAGTGTTAGTAGCCATCTTGGGACTCGGACTCTGCAGAGTCCCACAGAATTGTTTTTTTTTTAAAGTGAAGGGGGCAGGGTAGGAACACCCTGACCCCCTAGCCCTGGCCCTGGGGTCGCACATTGATCCCACCAGGGCAAAATAGCATTTTTGTAAATAAATTGACAAAAATCGCTATGGATTTGCGACCCTGGAAAAAAAAAAACATGCTTGTTTCTATTAGAACCCCTGGGTGGGCCAGGTCCCGGGGGGTTATTTTTAAATATCATTTCATTTTTACTCATGCAGATCTACTGAGAGGTCCGAGGAGAGAAGCCAGCCTGCATCTGAACTGGGCATTCAACCCTCAGCAATCAGCACTCCTGGGGGGGCTGCAAAAAGGAGACAGTGGTGCTCATGTCGAGGGTGCACCTTAGACCACCTCTAGTAAGCTGTGCGCCCTTACATAGGCACAGGTTGGTAATTAAAGTGTAATCAGAGTGGCTGCATTGGCCGAGCATAGGGGTGAGCCCAGTGGGACGGAGGGGAACAGTGAGCCAGTATTTAGCTGCACCCCGGTTGGAGCAGCCCTGGCTGTGACTACGGCCGCAAGCCACTGTACCTCGGATGAGCCGCGCTGCGGAAGACACTTTTTGAGCGCAGTGAGCCACTGCAGGGATGCTGTTCACCAAGAGAATCATGGCGCCGCAGTGGCTGTGCTGGTACATCGGGCTGGTGGGGACCCCGGAGAGGGCAGATGACAGGGAGGCAGCTGAGGTGCTGGAGCTCTAGGCCATAACTAACTTGGCACTATCCTGCATCTTGCGGAAGCGCTCGCCATTGGCCTGGCACACAGCCACCCTCTTCCAGGAGCTGGAGGCCGACATCCAGCAGGCGGGCCGCAGGGTCAGTGCCCTTATGGGTAGTTTTTAAGGCGTACAGTGGGTGGTGACTGCCCTGGACCCCAAGCAGGATCAAATGCGTGAGTACCACTGGCAGGCTGTGTACAACCTGGGGAGCTGCATTCACATACCCTGTGTGCACACTATCCAGGGCACCCACTGTGCCCATCTAAGTGCACACACTGCCCACACCTGTGCACACACAGCCCAAGGCACTGCTATCGACACCCTGCCATGTCCTTCATACAATAAATATTTCTCTTACCGCACATCCTGCATGCACTTGTATCCACAGTGCACATAATGGTCAAAGCACCATCTGTATGCAGACTGCAAAATACCTCTCTAGCTATACCTACCCAAAAGATTGCATATGTTGTTCACAAAGCCTGTTTCTTCATCTTGCACAAATCTATTTGAAGCGATATCATCTGCACGTACTGCTTAAAATATCACATGGTGTATGCACAATCTATGTCTCTGTGCCCTTCAGACACTTGTTTGTAGCCTTCTTTGCACTCTAGCACTCGCACATAGCATAATCTTTGCCTACGATATTCAGTGCACACAGTGTCCACTCCTGTTTTCACATGCTCCTTGGGACATCCCGACCTGGACACTTCGACCAGAGCACAGCCTGTTCATTCAAGCATTGCTAATGCCTGTGTGAGCACACTGCCCCAGACAGCCCGATTTGTGCTCATCGCTGACATTTGTAATGACAGTGCTTGTTGCGTAGCTTCCATTCATGCAGCAGGTGCAGTGGCACCAGGGCCCAGAGGCCGGAGGGGGGCAGGGGACCTTGATTATCGCTGTATTTCACATTTCAAACAGTGGCCAGGGGAGCATTTCTTTTCTTGCACTAGGGCTCACGACCCATTGGCTACATCACTGGACAGTCTGTGTTCAGAACCCCCAAGAGGTGTGATTTCTTCATGTGCAGAACAAAAGGCACAGACATCACACTGCTCACCACACCCAACTCACACAAATCACTATGCATGACCACAATTACATGCCCATGGTTAACCATTACAGCAGACAATGTCTAGCACATGGAATTCTTTGCACATTGCGACTAACACTTGCCCCTTCCCCCATCTCATGCTGCCTGAAATGCGTTGTGATCTTTTCTCCTGTTGAGGTGTCTTTGAGTGCAGGGGTTGGGAGTGCAACATGGGGGATTCCATTCAGAATTTGGTAAACTTTGATTGTTTTGAGCATTGGGTTGATGTTGTAAATTGATGTGTTCATCATGAGGTCTGAGACTGCAGACATGTCCAGTCTGTGCGGCGTCTGTGTCGCGATGAAGTTGCATACCTGTAGTTCAGTAGGAGCCTAGTTGTTTCTTTGTAAGTAATTTTTCATCTTTTATAAAGGATACATGTTGCACAGGTCACTGCATTTTCTCCAACTTTTGAAATTAATTAATTTGCTATATTTATTTAATTCACTAGCCCAGTAGTCTGCCAAATGCCAATACCATGGGCCTTTCAGCCAGTAGGCCCAGAGCTACTCATGGGTGCATGAAACAACTGTTTCTGTGGTGTCTGTTGAATTTAAACATCATATAGGGCATGGCTGGCATTGAATTGAATTGCAAAATGTTTTTTTGGGGGGTATTTCACTTTTTCCGTGTGTGTTAAATAAATGCCTTTGTTGGATGTGTGTGGTGTGGTTGTTGTGTAACTTGCAAACCTTTTTTAGCCCTGTGGATTTTTGTTTTTGCATTGTTGCATTAAAGCTGTGTTGTTTAGCATGCCTCCTTTGTCTGGCCATATGGCCTGCTTGTTTTCCAGGCCTCCTGCTTGTTGTGAGTGACCATGTGGCTGGTGGGCATTTTGTGGTGGTAGTTAGTGTGCTGCTTTTGCCATAGGCCTGCATCTCTTTCCTTTGTTCCTCTTGGCTTACTTCTTGTTGTTGTTGTGGCCTGGCTCAGCTGTCGGCCAGATTGTGAAGGCAGCCATTGTGCTTTTGCCATAGGCCTGCATTGTCTGTCTTCCCTTTCTTGTTGTTGGAAGTTGTGGTGGCCTGGCCATGTGGCTGGCGGCCATTTTGTGAAGGCATCCAGTGTGCTTTTGCCATAGGCCTGCATTATCTGTCTTCCCTTTCTTGTTGTTGACTTGTTGTGGCCTGGCCATGTGGCTGGTGGCCATTTTGTGAAGGCAAGGCAGTCAGTGTGCTTTTGCCATAGGCCTGCATTGTCTGTCTTCCCTTTCTTGTTGTTGTGGTGGCCTGGCCTGGCTATGTGGCTGGTGGCCATTTTGTGAAGGTAGCCAGTGTGCTTCTGCATTAGGCCTGCAAGGCTTCTTTGTGGTGCCCATGCCTTGTTGTTGATTTGCATGCAATTTTTTCTTCTTTTACCCAGCAAAAGATGCAGCACAATTCACTACATTTTCTAATACATTTTCAATAATATTGATTTGAATTGATTCACTATGTGGCCTAGTCTTCCAATGGGTTTTCCAACCAATAGGCCCAGAGCTACTCATATGGGTGCATGAAGCAACTGTATTTGTGGTGTATGTCGAATTTAAACTTCATTTAGGTCATGGATGGCATTGGATTGAATTGCAAAATGTGTTTTTGTGGGGTATTTCACTTTTTTCGTGTGTGTTAAATACATGCCTTTGTTGGATGTGTGTGGTGTGGTTGTTGTGTAACTTGCAAACCTTTTTTAGCCCTGTGGATTTTCGTTTTTGCATTGCTGCATTAAAGCTGTGTTGTTTAGCATGCCTCCTTTGTCTGGCCATATGGCCTGCTTGAGTTCATTGTTTTCCAGGCCTCCTGTTTGTTGTGAGTGACCATGTGGCTGGTGGCCATTTTGTGGTGGTAGTTAGTGTGCTGCATTTGCCAGCCCATAGGCCTGCATGTCTTTCCTTTGTTCCTCTTGGCTTACTGCTTCCATCCCCATTGCCAGCTGCAGATCCCTGAATGCTGCATCCCACGTGATGCACAATGCCAAACAGGTTCCATCCATTACATTTGTATTTTTGTTTTTGTTCTTCTTCTTTCCTATCCTTCCTGAGTGTACACAGTACACCATGAAAGCCCTTGTTGTCAAAGTTTCACAAATGGCTACACTGTTGTTATCTTTGTTTAATAACATTTAATAATATTAATAATAACACTAACAAGTTTGACCGCACACTAAGTTATATATTATATTTGTTTGTTTGTACTAGTAGTAATTGAACCACAATAATAAATGCCACGTTTCACTGATGTTCTTCTTGCTTCTTTGCTTTTAGGTGCACAAAAGAGGAGGAGGCAACATCACCCATTGTACTGCCAGACAGAAGTCCTGCTGCGCACGACGTCACGTGACGTGTGACCACAGACATCTCTTCAACTTGTGCCACTGCGTGCTGCTGACATCTGAAGAAGATGGCCCCAAAAAAAGGTACCAGGTCCTCCAGTACCAAGAAAGTTAGCAGTGAGGAGAAGGAACTGCCACTTACTAAGACTGGTGTGCCACCCAAGATCTTTTTTGGGAAACAAAAAATTGTGCCTGCAGCATCGGTGTCCGGGGATCAAGCTGGGAGCAGCACCCCTGCATCAGTGCACCCTCCCCACCAACCTAGGCCCAAGCCCATGTCTGTCACAGAGGCAGCAAGTCTAATCACGACAACACCAACGAGCAGTGATGTTGAAATTGACTTATCGTTATCGCAAAGTAGTACCCAACCAACGCAGGAAACTCAGATAAGTGGACAACAACAGCCGCAACCACCGCCCACAATAGTAGTTGTTCCTCCTGAAGTAGGGGCAGTTCAGGAAATTGAGCTTCCTGCAGAGGAAGAAGAAGAGCAAGCCACTCTTTCAGAAGATCCATTGTCTTTCCGATCCCCAGCAAGGAAAAGGAGGGCTAGTCCATCGAGTTCTTCTGCAAGCCCCCTTCTGATGATCAAGATGCTACTTGGATCCCACCACCTCAGTCTGAGAGTGAGACACACCACGAGACAAGGCTAGGGAACAGGGAGGTTCCAGAAAGCCTTAGAGTTATGGAGGTAGATGAGGAAGCGGAGGATGATGATGATGACGAGCCAGTCATCATGGACATTAGTCCCGCCCCAGTGGAGACCGACAACATTACCCAATCTCAAATTGCTGTGAGGGATGTGGCAGAAATACCAACAACACAGATAACATCAACACCACCTCCAGCTTCCATATTTGCATTTTCAAAGGCCCAGCAGTGACCTACATCCAGCACAACCACCGCAACAGAAGTAGGTACTGCAGAGAGTCAAACTCCACGCCCAACTACCAGTTCATCCGGCATTGGAAGTGGCACCAGCAGCTCCAGAAAGTTCAGCTCCCCAGTTTGGGACTTCTTTTCGGTTAGCAGGAAGGAGGTGAACATTGCGATATGCTCCATTTGTGGACAAGGGGTTAGTCGGGGTAAGCTTGGTATAAACTATTGTACCGGAGGCCAAACAACCCATGTGAAAAAACACCACATGATCCAGTGGGAGGCGCACCTTAGCGGCCAAAAAACTGCACCCATTGTTGTTGGTGGGGATGAAGGAGTAGAAGATCAGATCACGGTGGAAGGTGAAAGAGGGAGACATTTTCTCTGGTACACAAAGTAGCCCTGTCCCCAGCAGTCCAGTGGTACCGGCCAGATCAACATCAGCAACATCGCAGTGGCACAAGAGTAAGAGTCAGCCTGAGACACCAAGGGGCCCCAGGCAAGAGAGTACTGAAACGAAAGGTGTGTTGAGCCTAACAAGATCAGGCATCAAAAAGATGTCACCTGCATCAGTGGCACCAAAAAAAAAAAATCCAGGCTACCATTCATCATGTTTAGGTCGGAGGGGCAGTACGAACGCAACCACCCAACGGCACATTTGTACAATGCGAAGCTGGCTAAAATGTTAGCGCTGGACCTTCTCCTTTTTTCTTTTGTGGAAGGGGTGGGTTTTCTTGAATTTGTGACAACCATCTGCCCAAAATGGAAGGTTACCAGACAGTCCTATTTTGCCAGAGTTGCTGTTCCAGCACTACATCACGACGTGCTGGAATTACTTGGACAAGCTTTGCAGCAGAGTGCTGTTCACACTATCCACCTGACAACAGACATGTGGACTAGTTTCCAAGCCACTGATTCCATGTGCATCACTGCACACTGGATCGCTTTTGTGGGGGTTCGAGAAAAGATATCTGCAGGTGTTGACACTGCTGAGATTTTTAATGCCACTCGGAAACATGCAACTGTAGCTATGTTCGCCATGGAGAAATCTCATACTGCTGCAAACATTTTGGAAGAGTTTAACAGCAAGGTCTTTGAATGGCTGCATCCAAGAGGGCTTAACATTGATTTTGTTGCCAATGACAATGGCAGTAATATAGTTAGGGCTATGTACAATGGTGGCTATTTCAGGATCCTGTGTTTGGCGCACTGCAATAGCATTATTGTTCAAGACTTTCTGAAAAAAGAAGACTGAGTCAGCAACTTACTGACCACCTGCAGAAGAATCTGCACACATTTCAGCCATTCTTTTAAAGCCCGGAAATAGCTGAGGATCATTCAACGTGAGCATAGAGTGCCAGTAAAAGCACTCATCCAGGAGGTGCCAACACGTTGGAACACAACTTATTACATGCTTGAACGTCTGTTTGAGCAGTACAGACCAATCAACGAATATGTCATGCAAAGAGGGGATGCTACTGTGAAAGGCATGACCATTGAGATGGACAATGGGGCCTAGTTAAATGCCTGACAGAGATGCTACTTCCTTTCGAGCTCTTCACATGTGAAGTCAGCAAGGAGGACTGTACTATGGGCCAAGCTATCCCATTGTTGCACATGCTACAGGAACAGCTGAAGGGGGTGTTTGCAATGTACGCAGGTGTGGAGGGAAAAAAAGAAGCATATGAGTTGGTGGAGAGCTTAACCCTTCGCTTATTGAAAATACAAGGGTGTAAAGAGACATTGTGTCATCCAAACATTACATTTCTGCCACAATTCTGGATCCACGGTACAAAGCAGTACTGAACACTAACACATTGATTCCTTTTTCAGAAGTGGATGTTGCCAAGTACAAAACTTGGATAGCAGCGGAAGCCAGTCGCTTAGAAAAAGAACGGCTGGGAATTAGAGTCCTGCAACTCCAGCCCTCAACAAGTACTGCAGGGCAGCCGGCGTCAAGTTCAACTTCAGAACTTGAGCGTAGTGCGGTTGGCTCACAGCAGTCAAAACCACCAACAACACCAAGAACAACATCAACAACTGCAAGAACAGGATCATCAGCCCCAGTAAAATCGGCACAGGAATGGTGTGTACGGTAAGGGCTTGTTAGGTCCAGTGCTGAGGCAAAGGCAAACGAGACAGAGCAAAGCGGAGCACCCCTGAGCATTGAACGGATGGTCCAGGCCTATCTGGATGGCCCAACAGAGGTCTACATTGATCAAAAACCATTGGTGTATTGGTTTGGGAAAAGGGGCAAATGGCCAGTGCTCAGCAGGCTGGTGATAAACTATCTGGCTTGCTCTATCACAAGTGTCTCTTCTGAGCGTGTTTTCAGTGCTGCTGGTGCCATTGTAACAGTGAAAAGGACCAGTCTCTTGCCCCAAAATGTGGAGAGGTTAACCATGATCAAAATGAATCAGCACTTTATACCACCGGATTAAACCATACCTGAAGTAGCACAGAAGGAAGATGATGATAGCAACTTAGGTCATGGAAGTAGTGTGTTAGATGAGCTGCTTCTGGGTGAACCACCAGAGTTTGAGGACGAGCTCTACTTCCCTGACAACTAGGCTTTCAACTTGTTACTTTTTCTTTCTTCCTTATTTACTTTTATTATTTGTGTATGTCTCTGTCTTTCTGGTTCGAATCACAACAAATCCACCGTCTTACTCTTTTATTGCCAGATTGGAGTTGCAACTGTGTGCAGTCATTAAAGAAGTAAGTCCACTCCTCCGAGTCCTGCTCCAGTCCACTCCTCCAGTCCTGACTCGCTCTAAATCAATGTCCCTCAAGCCAGATATTGGATAGAGAATAGTACAAGATATGTGTACCTGCCTCGTCGAGTCACTCCAAAGAACATGACTAACTGACTATAGCTATCCTCCTTACCGAACTGAGAGGGACTGCCCCTTAAGAACAGGTAATGATGATGGCATGCATTGGATGCTGACTCATTGGGCCCGATTCACAGAACTAACTTAAGACAAAATCCTAAACTTACTACCATTTTGGTATTCACAGAAGGCACTTACTCATTTTGGTATTCACAGAAGGCACTTACTCATTGATGAGTAAGTGCCTTCTGTGAATACCAAAATGAGTAACTTACTCATTTTGAGTAACTTACTCATTTTGAGTAACTTACTCATTTTGGTATTCAGAGAAGGCACTTACTCATTAATGAGTAAGTGCCTTCTCTGAATACCAAAAATGAGTAAGTGCCTTCTGTGAATACCAAAATGGTAGTAAGTTTAGGATTTTGTCTTAAGCTAGTTCTGTGAATCGGGCCCTGAGTGATTGGTGTTTGTGTTGTTGTTGTTGTGCATGAAGTGTACTAGTATTTAATCTATTCTACACACAAAAAAGTGACTCAAGTCAATGTTTCCCATCTTCTTGTTTAATAACAAAATTGTACTTCTACTGCAGGCCGATCCATTGCATTTTTGAATATGGAATCTGGACTCACTCGGTAGACTACAGAGTTGGACACCATGATGACCATACTATATTCGTCGCAGTCAGTCAGTAGGATCGGAGATGATTGATGGAATAACTCGGGGCATTTCATGAAAAGGCCTAAAAGGTAAACAAGTCAACAACAATCACAGCAGACCTACATGTCTGTGTAGTGGTGGAGGCGAGTGTAGTGGTATGACTGACATCGGTGCATTAATTTAGTTACTTAATTTGGAAAATGCTATGTGGCTATATATGTGTGCTCTGTCTGGCTCAAAATCTAACCTAAGTGGAGGTTGGGTGGGCGCAGCGGGCCTGCTCTGTCCTGCTGTTGTTGTACATTAATGCTGGAAACAGAGTAGACATGATTTAGCCATGCCGCCTCTGAAAGTGTTCTTGTTGCACTCCTCCGTAATTTATGCATTTTAACTTTACTTTTTCCTTGATTTTTTAATATCCCTTATGTTTTTCCATCTACCCTTACAGGCCGGCCTTTACCCTGTGCTATACTGGGAAAAACAACTTACACTTAGCTTACTAATCTGCATCCGCCAGGCAGGCAGTGGCACCCAAGATTGACGGACAGAGCGTCCATGGAAGGAAGGACCAAGAGGAATGCCGAGATGCAACTCCCCAATTTGACCATAACATAGTAACTTAGTATCATTCATCATCTTTTAATTAATTTGATTCATTTTTTCTCTTCAATCATTACCACTGTGTGTTGTTGTTTATTATGTTTGCTCTTTGCTTAAGTTGACCCCTACAGCTATTTTTTTAATTTTCTTAGCTAGCTTTAAAAGGAAGCCCAGTACAACAGAACATAAAATGTATGTAATTTGGGTCTCTCTGATGGCAGACAGGAAAGGCAATTGCATAATAATAATAATTAATAATATACTGCTGCCCTGTACTACTAGTCTAGTACTACTTATCATTAACCATCAAGTCATCATCATGCATGTATTTCCTTTTTCTCCCTTAACAGATTTATGATGGTCGTCTGCCAAGATTGTGTGTTGTCCATGTGTAGTGTTTGTCTTTGTCAAACCTTTCCCTCAAATACCCCTTCCCAACCATTCATCAAACCCTAACCCTCTTCCCCTGGGCTGTGTGATTTATATTGAGGTGTGACTAAATTAAATTTACTCCAATAATTGATCACACACTTGCTGGGGTGGATGTGGTGAAAGCAACACTAACTCAAGGCAGGGCGAGGAGCTTCTTCTGCTCTAAGTATATATATATCGGCCACACTGTCAACAGATTAGATTGCCCATTGCTCACCCATGCTCAGTAGTATTCGCTATTCTCTTTTTTTCCAGAGGAACATAATTATTAACCCATTATTAATTATGAATTGCCGGCATCGATTTATCATCCTTCCAGCACTAAAGGTTACGCTTGTCCACTTCATAGGTCGTCAACTTCAGTTTGTTGCAACTTGTACTAGGCTATCCCTGTTTTATTTTACTTTAGAATTGCTTATCAATATCATTCATCATCACTTTCTTCTTGTTTGGTAGTCTTCTTCTTGTGTACTTACTACTTACTGTTCTTCTACTAAGTACTTGTTCCCTAGTCTCCATCAGGTGACTGACTGTCTCATTTTCTTTTTTTGCAAATCCAACTACTACTGCTACAACCACCCACCATGGCACCTTAGGAAACCAAACCATCACCATGCAGCCATCGCTTCACCTAAACATCAATCACAGGTAAGAGAAGAGGTGTGGGGGAGTCAATAATGTATATACTATGGAAATTAATTAATTCTTTCACACACCCACATCCTTCCGAGCACATACTACAAGTACAAAGGGGTTTTAGTTGCAGAATGCATAGACTAGGAGAAGAGACTGACAGTAGGGGTACTGCATCTATCTGTCGGTGTATTACACTATTGGCAGATTTAAAAAACTGGCTGCGGCCCTGCAGCAAAAGGAGGAAACAAACAAGGTGACGTAAAAGAGTAACCTCCCCAGAAAGATTTGCATCATATGTATTGGAAAACTATAAATAATGTATTACCCATACAAATATAAACTAGAAGAAAACCCCAAAACACCTGACCCACTCCTCTCCCTAACCCAACCAATGTCCAGTAAATTAAATAAATGTCCGTCCACATTGAAGTTGAAGAAAAAAAAGTAAACCCCAAGTTTCGTTTCCCCAACTCCCAACATCCCACCCACCAAAAAAAAGATTAAAAAAGGGGCAAGGGTCAAAGACTGAGATGACGTCTAGCGATGGGGGTGCCGGTGGCGGCTACTTCACTCCAGGACCTCCTCCAGCTTGGCCTCCAGGCCCGCCATCCTGAGGAACACGCGGCCCCGAAAGTTCCTGCAGGAACAACAAGGTTGGAAGACAGCAGTAGATGTTGATGGGCAGCGGGCGGCTGCCAGAGCACGGCGCCGTACCACAGGAGGCATGTGGGGGGCCTGGCTGGGGCCCAGAGCATTGGAAGAAGCTGCAGCTGCCACCTCATCCGCCTCCTCCGCGAGGACAACCAGCTGTAATCCATTCAGAAATACAAGTACAACCTCAAACCTTTGAATCAAAAACCTTGCCAAAAAACAGTCCTTGTTCTTCCCAGGGCTTTTTTTCATTTATCAGTGCATTGCTCTTCTAGCATTATTATTATTTTATTCTTAATCTTCACCCTTGGCTTTGGTACTCTGGCACAGTTTAATTTTCTTTTACATTCTCTTCATCCAGTCTGACTCTGTTTTCACCTACTATCTATGATACCATCCAGGCATCCATCCAGCCAAACATGGCTATCATAAACCGGCTTTCACCGACAACATACATTTGTCATAGATATAACCAACCACCACCCATGCGTCCTTGCTTGCCTTAGAGATTGACCCCTCAAAACCCCCCGGAGGATTTCTTTCACCCACACAGTTTCACCCACCCAGACAGGCATCCTTTCTGCTTTCTCTTTCACTTTTCATCCATCCGTCAACTACCCATGCATCCTATCATCTAATCTTCATCTGCCACCTATATGCATCTCGGGGCCCCTTCCTTTACCCATGCATCCTTCTCTGCCAGTCATACATGTTGTCGACTCGTCTGACTCTTTGTCTTCATCATAAAACTGTCTCTGCTGAGTTGAAGATAGAATAGAATAGGCCATTAGTTACTCAACCCCCGCCGCTAATGCTAATGTTAAGTAAAGGGTGTCTTCTTCAACTGTTCAGTGTTCACAACAACTTAGTCTCAGCAGAAGTACAGTGTACTAGTACTGAGTGTACACCTTGCAGCGAGTGTATTCACCATTCTCAATAAGTAAGGAATATGACTTACCACCGCCCGGCACTGCTGCTGGCTCACCCCCTGCAGCTGCCGCATCCTCCGCTCCCTCCGGAGTGGCATGGCCCTCACCGCTGGCCCCGGCACTGGTGGTCGGTACGCCTGGAAAAAACATTTCAATTTTTTTTGAGATCCCATATACGCCTCCCCTATTTATGTTTTTCATTAGCAAGATTGAAAATACATAATTAATAATACATACACCACACACATCACTATCTACAATTCGGATACTAGATTAGACAGTATGTCCTATCAAATAGCATTATCCGGTTGGGCATTTTGTTGGTGGCAATTTTTGAAAAGCCTCTCAAGAAGAGGACAACCCAAAGGACTGGACTCAGTGACTAGAGCTATTGGTGCATCTCATTTTTTGAAAAGAAGAAAGAGTTGCCAACTGGGCGGACATGAGGTCTCTCTTAGTTGGAAAATAATGGTGCCTTCCTCCTACTCCTCATACTTCCTTCCAGCATGGTGCACGGTAATCAGTTGTTCAGTGTTCACCATCAACTGCTGCTACTAAAAAACGTACTAGGCCTGGATTCGAAAAGTAAAATATACCACTTTGGGGTTTCCTGTTCAACGTGAGTGACCACCATTACTGATTGAGCATGATGAGACAGTAAAAGAAACTAAAGCCTTCTCATCTCACAAACCTGCGGAGAATACCTTACTTGGGCATGCAATCTGCACAGCAGATTAGTGCTACTAGTACTAGTAGTAGTAAGGAGTCCTTACTAGTACTAGTATAAGTAGTAGCCTAGGACCAATGGGTTCTCTGAGTGTTACAGTACCACTAGTAGGCAATCCACATATAAGGGGAGAGGGAAAGTTGAGTGAAACCCAGACGAAAGCAAGCTACAGACAGACTAATACAGAGTCCTAAGTAGATGGAGACGGATGCAAGCTGTTCTTCTTCCTTGTTAAAACACTTAGGAATTTGATTTATTCGATCCTAAGACTTCAGCTAAATTTTTCAGCAATTATACTTGAACAAACACAACTCAAGGTCCTGATTTGTTTTCTGGAGCCCATGGGCCCATCCTTTCTCTACTCACCACCTTATGCCCTTGGTGGTTGTGGGGTGTCCCACTCCTTGTCCTGATGAAGACCCTAATGTAAGAACTTCAAGCATTTACATTCACCCCTCAGGGTCGGAACGTCAACAGCTACATATTACATTTACTATTATGACAACAGTATTAGGTTTCCTATGTGTCCATTTAATATGGTGTTATGAACGGATTGGCCATTTTGTAGGCCGGATTGGCACTCTATATTTGAGTTGGATGTATATATTGCTCACTGCCCTCCCTCTCCCACTTACCCTCACTTTGACACAATGCTGCACTTACCTTTTCCTCTCCCACTGGGGCACCGATTTGAAGACAAATGTTTGAATTTGTGAAACATATGTTTATGCCATTTTCTGACCGGACATAAGAATCCGTGTCTGCTATGAATAAATGTGTTGAATTCATGTTGGATATTTTTGAATTGATTTTACAGGTTTTGCTATATAAGTTTATTTGTGAGTGTGTCCACTAGGGCCATTTGTCACATGTAATACAGAGTCAGAGCAGAGGTTAGTCAGATGCAGTTTGATTTGATGTTAAAAAAACAGACGCTAGAAACAATGTTAGTACTAGTACTTAGTAGTAGGTAATGGAGCAAAAGAACCAAGAATTTAGAAACGTTTGGAAAAATTTAAATTAGGAAATGGAAATAATAAAGCGGTAAAAGTTAGGGAAATATTGATATATAACAACACCAGGAGGAGGACTTACTGGGGCCAGCAGCAGAGCCGCCGCTTCCTGCTTGTCCTGGGAGGCCCCTCCAGCTCCTGCACCCGCCGCACTGCCAGCTGACCCAGTCTTCTTCTTGCCCCTGGATGCTGATCATGTAAGACATAATTAAAGAGACAAAAAATGATTTGTGTTAAATAAATAAATATAATTGCTCTAAAAATATTTTTAGAGAGGAAACAGCAATTGCAATAACATTGACCTATCCTAAAGATTGACTTATTCGACAAGTAGTAGTCGACTAGTATGTATCACAGTTGAGTACCATCCGATCATTATTATTCCACAGTTCAATTCCGATTCCTGAATCCTAAACATACCTAGCCCGCCTATTCCAGACTTTGGAATGAATTGCAAAAAATATATATTTGCTTCTATTAAGTTCCGATCTCATTCCCAATCATCTCTGTCTCCAACTCAAACCCCCTTTGACGGGCCAATTACTAAGTCTGCATTTTTATTCTTCTTAATGCATAGATGGACGCATCCATATTGCATACACCATTGGTTGGTTGCTATTCTATTCACTCACTATACGAACGAACTACGAAGGGTTCTACTAGGACTGAAGTCATGTGAGAGGACGTGTCACGCAGGCCGCTAAATTACCAAATAATACTAACTACTACCACTATCTTAGTGACAGGAGACAGGACAGCCTGACAGGACAAAGGAAAGGACTGGAGTCTTTCCTATATGCATTACCTAACTTAAATTCTCTAACCTCTCTTACATAACCAGCTCAAGAGAGCGCAAAGTTGCAAACAAGTACAATTAGTTATTAGCGCTGAGCATGAGCACCTGTCTGGAACTAACAGTCACATAATAATAAGATTTTTAAACATAAGTTACCTGCATGTAAGCAGCAGCAGCATGATAGCTATTTGCGAAAAAAATAATATTCACAATAACACAGAACAGAAGAACACAATAGTAATATAATTAGCTACTCACCAAGCCCCTGGACCTCAACACCTAGCAGGTCCAGCAGGTCCTGCTCCAGGTCTAGGATGTCGGACTACGGGTGCATCAATTGGTTATGGGTGCGCCAGACCCCAGAGCAGCGAAACACCGCCCTGCGCACCCTCTCCCACCGCCGGTGAAGCTCCCGGAGCCCGTACCCAGACCCAGGCCTGCCACCTGCTGCCAGGGTTAAGGGGAGGTGGCGCCGGACAAAAATAACCAGTGCGGCCACCTCCGCCTCACTGAATAAGGCCCGTGGCTGCACCCCTTGTGGGCGCCACCTTCCGCAAGGAAGGCAGTCACAGCTCTCACTCCTCTTCCCCTGGCCCTATTTCTTAAGGCTCTTTGCCATGGTTCTCGGTAGGCGGGGGCGGAAAAGAAAAGGTAGGAAGTAAGAAAGTAAGTAAAAGAAATGAAAAAAGCAAGTAATAGAAAAAGAATGAAAAACGCACTAAAAAACACACAAAAAGTAGGAACAAATGCAAAATATACAATTAGCAATAGAGAGGGATAGATAATAAATAAAAAAGATCAAAAACAAGTTTCTAGAAACAAAGGATTGAAAAGATATAGGGAGGATAGAAAAACAGGCCCAGAACCATAGCAAAAACTGAAAAAACAAGATGACCGCGCCCATTGGCGACCACGTAGTGAAGTTTGCGCGATATTGCCCCCTGAGCACGCAAAAAGCGTCCCCGAACACGCAATATGCGTTCCCGAACAGGAAAAACGCATCGCGAACAGGCGGAACAAGCAACTCCGCGTGCTTGCGGAACTCCGTGTAGCTCACCGAGTTTTTTTGCGACTTCGCGGAATTCCGCGTAGCGCAACTACACGAACTCCGCCCAGGGTTAATATAGGTACCAATCGTATAGTATCTTATAATGAGCCTTACGCTGACCAAGCGAGTGATTGTGCCGTTTTTATATCCTTCCGGAGGGCTTTCCATTGTGTGTCTGAGATTTCCTGGCCTAATGTATGTTCCCAAAATTCAAGATGTCTCGGACATCTAGAAGGTAGTGTGTGCTGTAGAAGAGAGTAAAGGAAAGAAATCACCCCCTTCACTGTGCTAGCTCCCTTCACAAAGCGTTCTAACGACGTGAGTTCTCTTGTCGCTCCTTCTCTAATTCTAATTTGTAGAACCAAATGTCATATTTGCATATAGTGATAGAATTCTGTGTTGGGTAGGTGGAATTCCCTTTGGCAGTTCTCAAATGTTAGAATGTCCCAATTGTGGAAAATATCAGTCAGGGCGAGACAACCTCCCTCTGTCCACGCATCGAACGGGCCCGGTTCTAACACGGGCGGGAAGGCAGGGTTGTAGTGTATGGGGATGAACGGTGAGGGGAACAAATTCCACTCAGTCTGCTTGAGAACACGTCCCACATTTTTAGAGTCGCTTTGGTGGGAGTGCTTATGTAAGCATTAGCCGGACGATCCGACTTTGGTTTCCATAATAAGTCCCATATCACCCTTCCTGCGATTGCACGGTCCATATGTAACCAATGTTTGTCCGATTCGCGTTGGGACCATTCCACTATGACGCAGAGTTGCGCCGCTTTATAGTATAGGGTCAAATCAGGGAGCGCCAAGCCTCCCTCATCATTGGGCTTCCTGAGGAGAGTAAATGGTAATCTTGGCCTTTTATTCTGCCATATAAATTTCTTTAATATTGTGTGTGCTTCTTGTAGGAAGTCTCTTTCGAGGTCAATAGGTAGACTCTGAAATAAATGCAGAAATTTTGGGAGGACCACCATCTTGACAGCATGGATTCTGCCGATCCAGGAAAGATAAAGAGGCGCCCATCTCTTAAGGTCGGCTCAAAGCTGTCGCAAGAGGGGGAGATAGTTAGCAGCAAATAATCCTGAGATTTTGGGGGTCAGTCTTATCCCTAAATACGTTAAGTCTTTCTTAGCCCATTGGAAGGGTGTGGAAGCCACCAAGTCCTCCATTACCTCCTCTGATAGTGTCAAGTCGAGTAGGAAGGATTTTGTCAGATTAATGCGCAGGCTCGCTACCCCTTCAAAGCATTTCAACTCCCTTAGCAGTGTTGTTAGAGAATGTTAAGGGTCTGATAATGTCATGAGTATATCGTCCGCGAACAATGAAATTTTATGTTCGTCTTCGCCAAATTTTATCCCCTTAGTCTCTTGGTCTTCTCTGAGTCTTACGGCTAACGGTTCAATGCTTAACGCAAAAAGAAGCGGGGATAAAGGGCACCCCTGTCGTGTTCCCCTACCCAGAATAAAAGGCTCTGATGCTACTCCGTTGACCAATACTCTGGCCTTCGGGGCTGCAAAGTTGGCCGCAATCATATTTATGAAGGATTCACAAAAGCCAAATTGTTGAAGGGTCCGAAAGAGAAAACTCCAGTCCACTCGAGCGAACACCTTCTCGGCATCTCAGCCTACCAGTACTGCAGGGATTTGTTTTTTGGAAGCTTTTTCTATAAGGTGAATCACTCTACTCACATTGTCGTGTGTTTGCCTATTCTTGATAAAGCCCGATTGAGCCGGATGAATAAGATCCGGCATCATGTTCTCCAATCTAGTGGCCAAGATCTTAGAATATAGTTTAGCATTGAGGTTAAGCAGTGCTATCAGGCGATAGGAACCACAGTGTTGCGGACCTTTCCCTGCTTTCGGTATCACCATGATAAGGGCCTCACTCATAGAATGCGTTGTCTATTTAGTGTTTGCTATGTGGTTAAAAAGGGACGTCGATTGAGGGATTCATTCTGTGCTAAAAGTTTTGTAAAATTGAGTTGTCAGGCCGTCTGGTCCTGGAGACTTACGTAATTTCAGACCCCCTAAATCCCATTGTACTTTGTCCTCTGTTATGGGTTTCTTTAAGCGTTCGTTCGGGATGTTGTTACTTGTGGGAGTTCTACTGTGTCGAGATAGTCCGATTGTGCCTGCGGGTTGGATGGGTCGGCTGTGTATAAAGACTGGTAGAAGTCTCTAAGGGGCATATTATCAAGAAACGGCGTTAATGGGCTTGATAATATGCCCTTGAGAATTCCAATAGAAGCCCATGTTCTGGTGTCAACATGGGCTTCTATTGGAATTCTCAAGGGCATATTATCAAGCCCATTATCGCCGCTTTAGCGGCAGTTTTCTGCCGCTAAAGCGGCGATAATTTTAACGCGGTTCTTGATTATATGCCCTTAAAGATTTTCGCCTTCCCTGCTTCGTCTTTTGTCGGCACGTCCCTAGAGTCCTTTATGTTCCCAACATATTCCTTTTCTTTTTTCATCCGAAGTTGTCACGCTAGGTGTGCCCCCACTTTATTGCCCTGGGCATAGGAAGTCTGTTTGAGTCGCAATAAGTTAAATTCCGCCCTATTAGAGTAGATCGCGTGTAGTTTCCCCTTCAAAGCCGTGACTTGCCTTTGAAGTATGAGCGAGGGATTAGTCTTGTGTGTTCGTTCTAATGTTTTAAGTTCCCCCTCCAGTTTTAATCTTTCCGGAATCCTTTCTTTATTAATGGCTGCCATGAGGTTCAAGCATTGTCCTCGTATCACGGCTTTAAACGCGTCCCAATTGTTCGCTGGTATCATGTCTTGGGTCTTGTTTATGTGGAAGAAATCCCTAATTGCAGTGCGTAGTGCGTCTCGCATTGTAGTGTCTCTAGTGATGGCATTGAGGAAGAACCATCTCTTAAATTTCGGCTCGGGGCAAGCCCAGTTCAGGGAAACCTGTATTGGTGCGTGATCCGGGGTAATGATAGGGTGTATTATGGCTTATCGTACTTGTCTGTTTAAGGTGTGGCTCATGAAAATGTAGTCAAGTCTTGAGTAAGTGCAATGAGGATGCGAAAAGAAAGTATAATCCCTTTCTTCCGGATGAGCCTCCCTCCAGGTGTCTCTCAGCCCCAGATCTTGAATAGTGTGTTTCATGTTCTTAGGAAAATTGCCTGTGTGGGCTCTGTGTGGATGTGTGCTATCGATCCCAGAATTCCAGGTCAGGTTGAAATCCCCCATCAAGATTATATCCCCCTCTGCGAAGCCCCCCAGGAGAGACAAGGTGTTGTGTAGGAATCCCACTTGGTTAGTGTTGGGTGTGTATATTGCCGCAATAGTACAGAGCCTCCCCCTTGCCCGGCCGGCTTTTCACTAATACTGTCCTCCCCTCCCTGTCAGTTTTGAAGTCCTCTGGTTGGAACTTGAGGGAAGCATGAAAGAGAAGGGCGACTCCATTATGTTTTGAAGTGAAGTATGATTTATATATCAATGGGTATGTCTTGTGTTTTATTCTGTGATCATCTGATCTCTTGAGATGGGTTTCCTGGAGTGCCACTATATCATAGTGTTGGTCGGTGAGATACTTCCAGAACTTCTGGCATTTGGCTGGGGCATTCATACCTTTAACATTCCATGATAATGTGGTGATTACCATTATGTCTGTGTAAACCTGTTCTCTCGCTCTGGTTCCTCACTCACCACCCACCCACCTCCCCGTCTCTCCCCCGCCCCTCCCTCTTCATGGTCACACCATCCCTGTTGCTCGTACCTGCGCCTCCAGTGTGCGTAGCATGTCTGTGTATTACTCGTGGTACCCTTGTCACCAAGGTCCCCACTAGAAGCAAAGAAAAGAAGAGAGAAAAAGCTAGAAGATAACAGTAGAAGGTAGTAAACATATTTTAGCTGAAATGACATTGGGGCAACTGGCCCCTGAACTGGACCACTGTTGTGGCGTCTGTCGGACATTCGAGGCAAATCGGACCAATGTCCACTGCTGTAGTCTATCTTTTGTACTAAGTTTATGAGATGGGATCATTTCTTCGCGCTTGAGATTAGTAGCACTGGTCACTGATGTGTTGCCGGATGTTAATCCTCAGTCGTTTTATGGCCAGATTCGACCTAAATTCGACCAGTATATTCTTCTAATGTCCGGCGGAGAAAACGAAGTGCGCTGGCAATCCCATTTCTTGGGATTTTCTGGAAAATTCGTCAGTTTTTATTATGGTGTGAGGAGTATCAGGTCTCTTATGTTACTTCAGGAGCTCCCTGTTTCTTCTGTCCTCTGGGAGGGCGACGACTTTGCCATTGTTTTCCTGATCCTACTCCCGATGAAAAGCCTTCTTGAGTTTCGCTGTTATTCTCCTCTTGATTGGTCTCTGGAACTGGCAGGCCCAGAAGGGCAAAAGCTTCCTTGACCTCGGTTATATGGTGTGCCTTGTTGCGATATTCAAACCCTGGGCCGAAAGGGTAGGTCCACCTATACCTAATGTTGTCCTTCCTGAGTTTCTCCGTAACAGGCCTAAGTAGTTGTTGGCGCGCTAGTGTGGCAGGAGCTACATCTTGGTAAAGATCGCATGTGAATCCCTGAAATCGCACTGAGTCCATTTTCCTGGCCGCTTGCAAAATGGCCTCTTTGGTCTTAAAGGAGTGCATTTTTGCCAGGATGTCACAAGGGCGGCATTTCTCTCCTTGGGTTTGCCTTCCTACCCTGTGGATGTGATCTATTTTGATTTTGGGTGTTGTTCCGCCCTGAATTTCCCTAAACAGAACTATAATGAAGGCTTCAAGGTCTGGTCCCTCAGCCCCTTGCTCAAGATTGCGAATGCGAATGTTTTCACATCGTGACCTGTTCTCTAGGTCCTCTAGACCTGCACTGGCTCCCTGTCAACAAGAGGATAACCTTCAAGCTCCTCACCCACGCACACAAAGCACTCCACAACTCTGGACCAGCCTACCTCAACAGACGACTCAGCTTCTACACCCCCACCCGCCAGCTCCGCTCGACCAGCCTCGCCCTCGCCACAGTCCCCCGCATCTGGAAAACGACCGCCGGCGGCAGATCCTTCTCCCACCTCGCCGCCAAGACCTGGAACACCCTCCCCACCAACCTCCGACAGACCCAAGACCTACTGGCCTTCAGAAGACTCCTCAAGACCTGGCTCTTCGATCAGTAGCAGCACCACCCCCCTCTTCCCCCAGCGCCTTGAGACCCTCGCGGGTATGTAGTGCGCTTTATAAGTGACATGATTGATTGATTGATTGATTTTTCAGGAGCATTGTTTGCAATTGAGTTTGAAGTTCAATCATGGTCAGTGCTAGGTTTTCCATCTGTCGTTCCATGGTTTCTGTTTTGGATTCTAAGTCCATCACCCTGGTGCCCACTGAATCCACATCTTGCTGCAGGGTAGACAATCTGCTGCTGAGATCATACCTTAACGAGCCTAGGGACTGTGCCATGTCGGCCTTTAGTTCTTCTCTTAATTCCTGCTTAAACTCTCAGGGTGGCAAGCAAGTCCTCTTTAGATAATGCCATGGCGTTCACCCCTCCTGCGGGTACAGGTAGCTCTTTGGCGGATGTGGAGTTGAAGTACGAGGAGACTCTTTTGCTTTGTTGTTTTTTTGGGAAACATAGGGGACCCCTCCACTTCCTCCGAGTTAGCTTTGCGGATTCTCTTGTCCTTGTCAGGCTTGTGATCTCTGGGAACCCCCCTCTCTTCTCGCCTCCCTGTGTTGAGAAGTGCTCTTCTTCAGGGAAGACCTGGGATGGTAGTCTCTCAGTGTCCCTGATGCCTGATAGGGGGTCGCGCCACTGCTGTGCTTTCCTCCCCTTTTATAAGACCCCTTTTCACTCCTTGTGTTCTCCTACGCTCCTTCATGGTGCCTGCCGGTGTGTTGCGTGGCTATGGGGTCCTGGGCTGAGTCTGTGGGGGAGTGATCAGGATCTGCAATTATCTTAATGGCTGAGAGGTTCTTGTGGGGCGTCTCCCCTGTATCCTTATATTTTATCCGGGGGTTATTCCACTTGTGTGTATTCCTCCCTTGCTAGGCCATTTTCCTTTTTCCAGTCTTTCTACAGCCTTCCCTGTGTTAGACTGGTATGCATCTTAACTGTGCCAAATAACAATGCTGGATTCGTGGGGGAACAGGTTGGGGTTGTATCTGCAGTCCTGTAATTTATTGCTCCTTCTCCACATTTACTATCATGGGGCCCGTTTACATTTCATACGTAGGAGTGTCTCCACCGGACGACATCTTAAAGTCAGGCAAATGGCTCCTCCGCGTCGGACCTCTGTTGTTTGGGCTCCCCGCTGGATTCATTCGCGCTGAACAGGTATTCTTTGCCCGGTTCGATGCGCGTTGCCCCAGGGTCGTCTCTAGCTTGCTTGCTGGGCCCTCAGCTTTATTCTCTATGTGGGCGCCGCATGGCGTGTCCGTGGTGTGCTACATGCGGCTCGCACTCACCTCCTTCCCGGGAGGGGGCCGCACTCCAGTCCATGGGTTTCTGTTCGTGGATAGAGGCTCTCGCGTCCCCGGTGCTATTCCCAGTTCAGGGTGCTCCCGTCATTGTCTGCATAGGCCCGACCGTTGCAGTCGCAGGCCTTACCTTGAGCCGTAACCAGGCCGCTCCCGCCCTGCCACAATCAGGCGAAATCTGGTCTCCTCTCACCGCTTTTTTCTCACCCGCTCATCTCACCCCAAACGCTGGATATGCACCAACGCGATTCCTTCATTTTCGGTGCTCGATTCTAGCTTAATCCCATCCCAGCAATTTTACAGCAGCGGAGCCATCGTGGTTCAGTTCCACACGGCCATCTTGGCTGGCCACGCCTTGTCTTTTTTTTTTTTTTATAGTTTTTTGCCTAAATGTTTAAGTCATTTCAGTTGATACTAAAAGATGTTTCTTTAATTGTTTTTACAGCCCTGATGAAGTACTTTTATGAACGAAACGCGTTGGCTGGGCTGATGCATGTATTCATTCAACTATTTGTGAAAATAAAAACGACATAACTGAATACGAGAACTCTCAAGACTCCCGTCTACATATGTTTCATTAATACTACGATTTGAAAGACTATAATTGTACATGACATTTGAATTGTTTAAAAAAATATTTGTGTGCTCCTTGATACTATCATTGTCATTGGAAGCGAAAATAGTTTTCTCTTAAATTTGACCTCTTAGTAGTGGGGACAAGTCAAGTTTGAGCACTTTTGTGCAACATCAGATTTTGAGGACATATTTACTGGTTCAGCCCATACGGCCCACACTACTGATCTAGTACCTCTTGATAAAATTTGGGGCTGGCTTAGCACAGTATATCCTATTAATATCTTCTTTATTTGTTGACATAGCTTACTAATACAATGGAAGATGATCGTGAAAAAGAGGCTGCTGACCTTTTCAAACAAAGCAAGAATTTAGCTAAGGATAACACCAAAAATGCTACTAAAGACAGTCTTAAACGTAAATGTTTTAGACTGGAGAGATTGAAAAAATCTGAACTCTCCAAGTGGTGGGATAGTGTAACACTTAAGAACTATATGGACATTAAACGTGTCCCTACTGGGGCTTGAGGATTTTAATCTTCCCAACCTTCGATGATCTGGAGGACGATCATCTGAAGGAGTGGGAGGACAACCTCTATTCCGCATCATTCTGTATGATGAACATCTTAATTAAAAATTCAGAAAGAAAAGTTGATAAACTCAAGACCCAGATTGTTGAACTAGAAAAAGAGATCAGTGAAATGAAATGTCCGGATTTGATTGAGCAAAACTATGTTATTTTGAAGGATGTAATCAGCAAACATCAATTTGAAATTTAGGAAAGGAAAATCAGTTAAGATCAGACGTGATGAGAAGGACTATAACTCAGGACGTGTATTTACCTTCTCTAAGAATTTTGATGATATAAGAAGTTTGGGGGACATCAATAAATTAAAACAATCTCATGTTTCAGAACACGGTGCAGAACTAAGTTCTGTGCATTGTAGTAGTTCGGGTGTGTCCTCTGTGGATGAACCTGGGCCTAGTAATCAAATGGGACCAAAACCAGCAGAATATTCTTCTTTTTCTGAAGAGATTCAGCGTATGAACTGGAAAAAAGAAAAAACTTGGGAAAACAAGGAGGGGCAGGAGAAAAAGCACAAAATATAAGGATAGGTACAAGGAGCCAGAACAAGAACAAAGCTTAGGTTTTAACCTAGCGATCGAGGGTCCTGTCAATATAAATTCTGAGACCTTACAAGTGATTAATCTTTCTGAGAGACCTATTTCGGATGTTGAACTGAATGTATTACAACGTGGTTTATCATCTTTTCCTGAAGAGGATTGTGATTTTGTAAATTTAGAAATTGACCTTTTTAAGTTTGCAAGAAGATTGAAATTGAAAAGTTTCTTCTCTGACTATGATAAGAGATGTATTACGGATAGCAGTGGAATAAAAAGATCTGAACTTACAATTTCTGATGTCCAAGACATACATTTATTGTTATCTTTATCTAATGAGAATGAAGTAGACATTTATGATTTACCTGGTATTTTGAATGTATAAATGGACTACAGTTGCACTAGTGGGCTAGCACCGTCATCGAAATTCACCCCACAAGGGCATCGATTTACAGCAATTGATTTATTTGTTAACAAAACTTTGTGTGAATTGTACAAATTCCTAGATAGTAAAATTCCTAAACGTCCTTCTGTTACTAAACACTTTAGTCTATCATTACAAGAACAAAAGGCTCTTATTGATCTAGGCTCGGATGAGTCGATCGTGATCAGAGAGGCTGATAAGGGCGGAAATATTGTGATTTTACGAAGAGAAGACTATGACTGTGAGATCTATAGACAGCTAGTTGATACAGAAAGCTATAAGAAACTCAATAAGAATCCTATGGGGAAGCCACTGGTTTGTTAGCTACCAGATTATATTCTTGGAAAGAAATGGGACTTATAGATGAAAATGAGTTCAAATATTTCAATGTACAGCATCCGAGATATTCTTTTATTTATATCCTTCCCAAAGTACACAAATCAAGGGAAAAGCCACCCGGAAGGCCCATTATTTCAGGGATCGGGGGCCTAACTGAACACCTATCTGAATATGTCTATATTTTCCTCAAACCTTTGGTGGTTAATTTACCCTCTTTCATCAGGGACACCACAGATGTGTTAAACAAACTAGAGGACGTGGATTGGGATTCATCAGTACTATTTACCACTTTGGATGTGGAGGGGCTATACATATGTATTGAAAACAAGTGGGGATGCATTGCCCTAAAATACTATTTTTCAAAGAGAAATGTTAGTCTAATGGAACACTTAAATATGATCATTGAGATGTGTGATTTCATACTCCAAAATATTTTTTCTTATTTGAAGATGACTGGTACCAACAGGTGAGAGGGATGGCTATGGGGGTCGAGGTTTGCTCCCTCTTACGCCAATCTCTTTATGGGATGGTTTGAGAGGGAGCATGCCTGGTTGGCCAACGCGGCCACCTGGACTGACAATATAATATTTTGGGGTCTTTTTATAGACAACATTCTGATGATTTGGAGGGGTAGTGTCGAGAGTTTGACTGAGTATGTTGAATATCTGAATAACAATAACATGAATGTGAGCTTAACTAATTATTTTATCAAGGATCAAATAGATTTTTGGGATGTACGGCTGTACATTGCTAATAATAAGTTTCAGAGCAAATTGTTCAGGAAGGAAACCTCAACTAATAGCATATTAAGAGCTGACAGTGCTCACCCTGCATCTGTTATTTCAGGAATCCCCTATGGTGAAATGATTAGGTTAAGAAGAAATTGCAGCATGGAGAAGGATTTTAAGCTAAGTCTTATGGATCTCAAGCTGAAGTTACGAGATCGGGCTTACCCTGAATCTATCTTGGAAAAGGCAGAAAAAAGAATATCCAGCATAAAACAAATTGATACTCTAAAGAAAAAATCGCAGAAGAAGCGTGGAGAAAGGATAGCACTGGTTACGACCTTTAACAGACATCATCACCAGATCTATAAAATCTTACAAAAGAATTGGGACCTGTTAAAGGGTGTCTAAGGGCTGACCTCTGTGATTACTGACAAACCACTGATCACGTACAAAAGAGACCCTACCATCAGGAATAAGATTATGAGGAATTATCTTAGACCACGCAGGGGGAGAACATGGCTGACTGAACCGAGTGGCTTTTTTACTTGTGGGGGGTGTAGTGTCTGCAATATTGGAGTCAAATGTAGGGATTTCCAATATAATACACCCAAGAGACATGTCATTCACCAGTTCATGAACTTCAATAGTACATTTGTAATATATGCCATCATTTGTAACTGCGGCAAAGTGTACATTGGTAGTACTATTAGAGCACTCAAATTAAGAATTCAAGAACATAGGAGAGCTGTAAAAAATAAAGATGACAGGTCTCCACTAGTCCAACACATGATCGCTAACCACCCAGATGAAATGGAGTTTGGGTTCCATGGAATCCAAAAGTTATAAACTGATCCCAGGGGCGGAATCAAAGAATTGGGGCTGAGACAGAACGAAGCAAAATGGATTAGTAGACTTAGAACTATGTCCATGGGCCTTAATTTAGAAAATGAGTTACATTTCTTCCTACAGGAGACTTATTGCTTGCTATTGCTGTTGAAAGGATATTGTGTACTAGGCCATTGTACAGTCATTTATTCTGATGTAGACTTTATGTTGACTCATGACTGTTGTGCCGGAGCCTCTTTGTGGTAGAGATATACTTAGTGATTATTTCATGTCGGACGATTGAATGTGAGTACAGCTACTCCAGTTTTGATGACAATATCCTGTGACCATATCTTTTAGGGGAGCAATGATGATACGGCACTGCCATGATCCATTGGTTTGCTTTGGTATGATAGATGAACTTTTGATGCTACTGCTAATATTTCTTCCCATACGCCTATGGTGCCTCATATATGGAGCACATTTTATTTGGTACAATTGCTCCGATTATTTTGTGGCTGCTCATTTGTGCGTAAGACTGCCTGTCTTCGAGTAGTAATATTTTGTGTTTTATGTTTAGTATTATTGACTCTGTTGTTATTTGAACATGGATTAATTCTTGACCAGGTTGACTCAAGTACACCATGGATGTTCTGATGTTTTCGTTATGTTACCTTGTATGATATTGACAGCTCATTATCGGGATTCTTCGGGTCCTTTTAGTTTCACTATGACTGTCCTTTTTTAATAGGATTCTCTTCTTGCACTTGATCGTGGGTACTTTAGGTCGTGGAGCTATCAACACATGTGGCCTTGTCGGGCTCCGCTTGGGTCTCTCACTTTTTTAAGGTTTGCCCGTCTTGTAATTGGAATCTTTTGTTTAAATTTTTCTAAGGTATTATAGTTTCTGGAGAGAATATAACTTAGATCAGCTTTGTTCTACATCAAAAAACGCTTTGCCACCCATATGCAGATGAAATTTATATGGAAACTTGCGTTGGTTTGTTAGCATTTTATGAACAGATCAGAATAACAACTCTCTTTGAACTATCCCGATGTATTGACAGAAGGACTATTCCCTGATTGGCTGTTGTAATAGGCGGACACTACTCTTTGCTATTGTTATGCAGAAGTTATTTATATGGTAACTCACTTCTGAGTGTGAGCATTGTTTGAATGGACCAGAGTAAGTACTCTCGGTAAACTATCCAGATGTATTGACAGAAGTACTATTCCCTGATTGGCTGGCTTTACTAGGCGGAAACTGCACCAAAAAACTGCTCATCGTTAAGGATAGGTTTTTGACGGGCACGTATTTCACTGCAAATGCACTGATGTCATTGCAGCGCAGACTCGTTCCCCATTGGCTGTGTGTTTGGAGGGACCTAAGTGGAAACTTCGCCGTACCTTTCTGATATAGTGGAGTTGGGACTGTCCCCTGACTGGCTGACTGGCTCAGCGACTGGAGTGAAAACCATTACGGGTCTCTGCCAGACGCTAAGCTTAGCCTTTACCAAGCTCGCTTCCGATAGGCTGAATCACGAAGTGGTAGTGTGGGGATTGTCCTCTGATTGGCTGAATTACGCAGCGGATTTGAATGAAAACCTTACCGGGTTTTCTGTATTATGCTAAGTTTAGGCTTGACCGAGCTTGCACTGGATAGGATGATACATTAGAGTGGAGACTTCATCGTACCCCCCTCAAGTGGTGGAGTGGAACTCGTCCCCTGATTGGCTGTGTGATATGGCGGACTTGAGTGAAAACCTTAACCGGTTTTAAGCCTGACGTTCACATTGGGTCGGTTCTAGCGCACCTCTGATAGTCTGATATTATGGCGGCAACATGAGTGCTTGAGGATTGGTTGTCTCACTATTTAAAAGGAGTGCAGGTGATGGCTACTCCTCACTCACAGATAGACGACCGGCAAGAAGACTGAGGATATTTTCTCAGGAGGTGAGAGTACTAACTGTAGGCGAGCGCCTGCATTTTTTCGCTAACAACGGCACTTTTTGGTAACATTGCACTTTCTTTGTGGGATAGTTTTTGAGTAACGGGCTAATTAGATAAAGAACGGCTATTGAGATTAAGATATTTTGGAAATACTTGTGGTCTAACTTAAAAGTCTTTTGGTGTTACCATTTGGACACGACTGTTCTGGTTTGAACAACTTTTTTTGCTGACAGATATGGATCTTCCAAGCGTAGATTAGGAACGGCTCACACTGTCCTTCGGTGAATTTTATCTTAAAGCAGATTTACTCAGGGGTATACTGGGTATTCCTAGCATAGATACCTGATACATTACTGTTTATATTTTTGGTTAGGATTATTATTATGATATCTTACTGTTGCTCTTTGTTCATAGACCTTACCTTCTTTACGCTACGGGGAATCCCAGCGATTATATATTAATCAAGAAGGATTTTTCTAATAAGATTAGACTGCATCGATTTATCAAAAAAGATTACTCCAATTTTGGAAATTCGTATCTCAGTGAGTATGATGAGATGTTTATCCCTTTTATTTAATTAATAATGGGATTCCGGACAGGGCTTATTTTGTATTTTAACTTTTCATAGACCAAAGAACCAAGGCATTTATTTCTGGTGATTGACAGCACGCTACGGGGAACTCTCAGTGCGCAATATAGATATTTTCCATCAGGAGGTTCGCTACATTGGTATTGATACCATGCCACATTCTAAGTGAGAATTTTGTTTTAGCTATGAATATTACTCAGGGAATTTGAGGAGAGAGCCATTAAGGCTCATTATAGCGATGGTTTAGTGCTTATAAATTTAGTTCACCCAAACAATATATGCTTTAGAGATCACACACTGACTTATATCACCAGCGATCACCAGCTAATCACCACCCTTGCCCGAAGACCACCAACGGACCCCACCGACACCGACACTGCCGCCCGCAACCTCAGACAATGGATCTACGACTGCGCCAACACGCTCGCCCCGATCAAGAAACCCTCCAACAGACGCTCCGACAGAAAGGCCACCTGGTTCACCGCCGAACTCCAGGCCTCCAAGCAGACCTGCCGAAAGCTCGAGAACAAGTGGCACCACGACCAGACCCCAGACAACTATGCAGCCCACAAGAGCGCCATCCGCAGACACCATCAGCTCATCCGAACCGCCAAAAGGACCTCCTTCAAGGACCGCCTCGACCGCAATGCACATGACAGCAAAGAGCGCTTCAACATCGTGAAGGAACTCTCCAACCCCAGCTCAAATACCAACGACATTCCGCCATCACAAGACCTGTGCGACTTCCTAGCCACCTTCTTCCATCAAAAGATCACCGACATCCATGACAGCTTCGACAACCAGACCCCCCAGACAGCCACCGACACCTCAGAATCACCACCCACCATCCTCACCAACACCCTGCTCGCCTGGACCCACGTGAACAAAGACGACACCATCAAAACCATGAACACCATCCACTCCGGCTCTCCGTCAGACCCAAGCCCGCACCACATCTTTAACAAGGCCAGCTCCACCATCGCACCCCATCTCTGCAAGATCATAAACATCTCCTTCGAGACCGCCACCTTCCCGGAGAGCTGGAAGCACGCCGAGATCAACGCCCTACTAAAAAAAACCAAGGCGGACCCGAGAGACCTCAAGAACTTCCGGCCCATCTCCCTGCTCCCGTTCCCGGCAAAGGTCATCGAGAAGATCGTCAACAAGCAACTAACCCAGTACCTCGAGGATAACAACATCCTGGACCCATCCCAGTCCGGATTCCGCAAAAACCACAGCTCCGAAACTGTCCTCATCGCCACCACCGACGACATCAGAGCCATCCTGAACAACGGAGAAACCGCAGCCCTCATCCTCCTGGACCTCTCAGCCGCCTTCGACACCGTCTGCCACCACACCCTACGCACATGCCTCCACAACGCAGGGATCCGCGACAAGGCCCTGGAATGGACCACCTCCTTCCTCTCCGGCAGAACCCAGAGTGTCCGCCTCTCGCCATTCCGATCCCAAGCCTCCGAGATCATCTGCGGCGTACCCCAAGGATTATCCCTCAGCCCGACCCTCTTCAACGTCTACATGGCACCGCTCACCAACATCGTCCGCTCACACGACCTCAACATCAACTCCTACTCCGACGACACCCAGCTGATCCTCTCCCTCACCAAGGACCCCTCCGCTGCCAGAACCAACCTCCACGAAGGAATGAAAACCGTTGCCGAATGGATGAAAAACAGCCGACTGAAACTGAACTCGGACAAGACGGAGGTCCTCATCCTCGGCTCCACCCCCTCCACCTGGGACGACTCCTGGTGGCCGACAACACTAGGAACTGCACCAACACCCACCGACCACGCACGCAACCTGGGGTTCATCCTCGACGCATCGCTCTCCATGTCCAAGCAGGTCAACGCCGTCTCATCCTCCTGCTTCAACACCCTCCGCATGCCCCGCAAGATCTACAGATGGATCCCCACCGAGACCAGAAGGACGGGCACTCAGGCCCTCGTCAGCAGCAGACTGGACTACGGCAACGCCCTCTACGCAGGAGCATCGACCAAACTCCTGAAACGACTACAACGGATACAGAACGCCTCTGCTCGCCTCATCCTCGGCACACCCCGCCACAGCCACATCACACCCCACCTGAGAGACCTGCACTGGCTCCCCGTCAACAAGAGGATCACCTTCAAGCTCCTCACCCACGCTCACAAGGCACTCCACAACACCGGACCAACATACCTCAACAGACATCTCACCTTCTACACCCCGAACAGCCAGCTCCGCTCTGCCAACCTCGCCCTCGCCGCCATCCCCCGCATCCGAAGAACAACCACCGGGGGCAGATCGTTCTCCCACCTCGCCGCCAAGACCTGGAACACCCTCCCCATCCACCTGCGACAGACTCAGGACCTACTGGCCTTCAGGAGACTTCTCAAGACCTGGCTTTTTGAGCAATAGTAGCACCTCCCCCCTCCCCCCCTAGCGCCTTGAGACCCTCGCAGGTATGTAGGGCGCTCTATAAATGTATTGATTGATTGATTGATTGATATATAGGACAATAATATCCATTCCAGATAAATTGGTGAAACGTGTAACAAGATGTAGGTGATAATAAGTATTGTCGACCTATCTTCTTCTTATTTACAATGGGGACATTCACAGGAAACTGATTACCATCCCTCTTAGTGCATTTAGAATAAAGTGACTTAGTCAGAACAGATAAGATTGTATTGATTTTCGTGTATTATTTTTTATACTTTATGTCCTGATCTACATAGATTGTGAACTGAATATTTCAATTATGAAATTATTGTTAAAGACAACTTTGTCATTAGTGTAAATTAGAGTGTATATAAGCAGGGGGTCACTTATACAATTTGTACTGTGTAATAATTGGCGGATGTTCGCTTTGCCTAAAAATAAGGGGCATAACATGCTAGTCTTGCTGATAGTTGTCATGTCTATTTTGTGTCTTTTTTTAAAAAGGTTTTTTGCTTAAATTTTGAAGTCATTTCAGTTGATACTAAAAGATGTTTATTTCATTGTTTTTACAGCCCTGATGAATTCCTTTTACGGACGAAACGCGTTGGCTGGGCTGATGCATGTATTCATTCATCTAATTGTGAAAATAAAAACGACAGAACTGAATACGAGAACTCTCAAGACTCCTGTCTACATATGTTTCATTAATGTTATGATTTGAAACATTATAATTGTACTTGACATTTGAATTGTTTAAAAAAATATTTGTGTGCTCCTTGATACTATCATTGTCATTGGAAGAGAAAATAGTTTTCTCTTAAATTTGACCTCTTAGTAGTGGGGTCAAGTCAAGTTTGAGCACTTTTGTGCAACATCAGATTTTGAGGACATATTTACTGGTGCAGCCCATTCGGCTCACACTACTGATCTAGTACCTCTTGATACAGGGACATTATAGGTAGGCTCAGATTTCACATGCACAAAACCATAGAAATTCAGCAGTGTACACCCCCACAATGCACTGCTTATGACCTCACATATTACATCACTCATGACATGGTCAGTGACATCACTGATGACATCACTGATGACATCTCAAATGTCATCAATGCTGACATTACTGATGACCATCTACAGACTCACTCACATACCCACTCACACACCCATACAACCTCTCATATACCCACTCATACACCCACACAACCACTCACATACCCATTCACAAACCCATACGACTACTCACACACCCACTCACTCATCCATAGAGACACTCACACACCCACTCAATCTACCATACAGCTACTCACACAACCATTCACTCACCTATGCAGCCACCTATACATCCACTCACTCATACTGCCACTCATCAAAAAACGTGCAGTAGATTGTCTAATTTGCTTTTCATTGTCAATCTGCTCAAATTTAATGACAAGGTATTCTACCTCATTCCTATTTGGAAAATTAACAAAATCAAGAACTTTACCCATAGCACCATTAACTAAACCTTCTTCAACATTTAAATTTAGGCGCAAAATCACTATACACTTAAACATTTCTCCAATCCTGCATTCCATGAAACAGATTTCGCGAATGAATTCAGTTTTCCTTGTAGCTTTTCGTTTAGCAATACAGTGACGCCCTGGTGTTCCATTTTATCTATAGCCTTGTGTTGCACAATTTCTTCCTTCTCCAATTCCAGCAATTCATTGTTGAAATATGCAGACTCCTCCAGAGTAGGCATTAGACACACAGTATGTTTACCTTCTTGTAGAAAACTGGACATTAGTTCTGCTGCTGTCATTGTTGGATACAGTTTTTTTAAGAAGACGATGTTCTAGAACACACCTTTACTCCTTTCAAAGAACACCTACTCTAATATCCTTCAGAATATTCTCATATTCAATGTCAGATGCTTGTCGTATATTCCTAAGTAATAATTTGTATTGGAAATGTAACCAAATAGTCACAATAACAATGCTTCCCAAAGAATTCCTAGTTTAATCATATAGCAATGCTCTGAACATAGGCTGACCCTTCACAGGTGTAAGTTGCAGTAGATCTCGTGAAACAATCAGATGATTTCCTCCAAATAAGACATTGTAATCATTCTCAAAACGTCTTGCATTCTCAAATGCATGAAGGCAAGCATTAAATTTGAAACCATGTTCACCTCATCAATGATTAAAAGTTTCAACTTTTTTTACACTCTTGTTTCTTCATGACAAGCTTCAGCAGATAACCTTTGGTATTGCAGTTTGTTGTCATGTTCCACAGGCAGCATCAGAAGTCGATGTAAAGTAATAGCTTTAAGATTGTGTGCAGTGAATCCAGTAGGTGCTGCAACCAAACATGGTAAATTACAGTCTGTAGTTTTTTGCAGAAAAGCAGTAAGAACTTGTATTAAGAAACTTTGACGCTGACATACAGCATTATATGTTGAACATGTGCACTCTTTCTTGTAATGAAGCAATCCATGCCCAACTCTAGCTTTCACATCAATATATGTCCTTTTGTGCATAATTTAGTTGTCTAACTAAATCTGCCAAATCAATTGTTTCCTGTCTTGCTTGCTACTTTGTAGTCCCCACCTTATTCATTGCAATAACAGCCTTATTTTGAATGATTGGTTCTCCAAGTGGGTCTTAACTTTGTGGACCTGAACATTGGCCTCTTTGTGAACTCTCCTTAGCTACGTCAGCAGCAATTGTATCTTGCTGTTAAATTTCATCACTAAGCATTTGCAAGTAGTTTGGAAATATGGAGCACTCAATGCTATCCTTTGCAGCATTGAAAGTATTTATAGCAGTCAAACTCTCCTAAAAATTGTGTTTCAGAACGCCAAGGTTTAAACAGGCGCAAAAGTGCCAAATTGAAAAATTCTCTTTTTTCAGCAGTCTGGCGACTCAGTTTTCTATGGTTAATTAGACTGGCCTTGCTATGGCACACCAAACACTCATTGCAACCAACTACTGCAAAGTTTCCTTCATCTGCATTTTCTGTGACATTGTTTCTACTGGAGTACTTCATATAGACGACATTTTCTAGACGTACACTCATTTTTGGATAGTAAGCATCCAACATGCTTGTTTTCACTATGGCTGTACTATCTGGCTCAGATTCTGCAAGATATTTAATTTCTGGGCAAGATTTCAAAACTTGGTTTCGACATGATTCTAGGCCTAGACTCACTCAAAAAATTCCTTTCTACTTAGAACATAAACTAGCAGAACTCAACTGATCACAGCATTCATAGGATCTAATTTCCCTGTGCGAAAGCATCTTCAAACTGAAGCTGTACAATTATTTTGTTAGAGACTTTTCAGCACAAATCTCTTCCCACACATTTTTTATCTCTGTCCTCTCAGACTTTGTATTGTATGAAGTAATATAAGGAGCAGCAGCTATAGAGTTGTCTGCCACAAATTGAATATGCATATTGGCATTCCACATTTTCAAATTCACAGGATTGTAGTCATTAATATATTTTAAAGTCTGTTCTCCTGAGGTAGTAGATGTTTTTTGGCGATTTCTGAGTACATTTATTTCTCACTGCAGACATTAAAGTCTTCACTCTTCCTTTTGAGATAATAGGTCTTGGAAATCCAAAATGACATTTTGTATAATAATTGCCTTTTGCTCTGTACTTCAGCCGACAGTACTTTCCACATCTATGTAATAGGCCCTTTTCTTTTTGGAATACAACATGTAACATACTCCTCTATGAAAGAAGGTACAGACTCATCAATGTCTGTTCCAAATTTAGGTGCATCTTTTACCCACAACAGCATGTGAATATGAGGAGCACCTCTTGCTTGGTACTCTTTTCGCCAAAAGAGACCAGTAACTTCTCCAAGAGGTGGATTTTTTTTGTTACAGACAAAGGACAGCGTGGCTTGAAATCTGTGGATAAAATACCTGCAAACATTTGCAGGATCCAAAGAGAACAGGTCTCCTGGTGTCTTCAATTCGATGTCTTTAATGTTAGAGTTTGCTTCTCTCAAAAAGTCTTGTAAGTAATGCCAGGCATACTCTACACAACTCAGGGTCACAAACCAAGTTGGTGCACCTAAATTTCGCAACATAGACTTCAGCTCATCATGACGCTGATATCAATACTCATTGGTCCCACACTGGCATGCCCTTAAATTTATCAAATTATACTCCACCTTCTCATCTTTTCCATGAATTCTGCCAACAAAGACTCTTGCAGACATATTTTGTAGATCAACTCCTGTCTTAAGAATATGATTATCACCATTTGAAAGTCCAGACAACCTGTTTCAAATAACAGATGAAATATATATGAATACTTTGGCGAAATCTGGGATCCTCTGAATATAATCTGGTTGACCTATACTCAGCTGCAGGTACTTGCACAGGGCTGTCATTATACCGACCACCTACTCCAGTTGGAAATAGTTGAGGAAAACATTGAGCTTCTAAACTTTTCTTCCACACACTCATTGGCACTCCTTAAGCTTGTTTCATCTGATACAGTTCAATGACATCCCCCATTACCTCTTTTGAATGCAGTGGATGGATACTGTAGGGCTCATATATTTTTTTCAAATCTAGTCCGATCCACTTTTTTAAACTGTCCACTTGAAGGCAATATTTATGAATAGACATGTGAATGGTTGTGTGGGGGTGTGACAGGGTGTGTGAGTAGATCTGTGAGTGTGTGTGAGTGGCTGTACATGTCTGTGAGTAGGTGTGTGAGTAACTGTGTGGTCTGTGTGTGTGTGTGAGTGGTTTTGTGTGAGTGGTTTTGAGGGTGTGTGAGTGTCTGTCTGGGTCTCTGAGAGGGTGTGTGAGTGAGTGTTTGCATGGGTGTGTGAGTGGCTGTGTGGGTCTGAGATTGGATGTGTGAGTGATTTTGTGGGTCTGTGAGTGGATGTATGAGTGGCTGTATGGTTCAGGAAGTAGGTGTGTGAGTGGCTGTATAGGTCTGTGAGCGGGTATGTGAGAGATTTTGTGGGTGTGGGAGTGAGAGTGGCTGTATGGGTCTGTGAGTGGGTATGTGAGTGGCTGTATGGGTTGGTGAGTAGCTGTGTGAGTGACTGTATTGGTCTGTGAGTGGGTGCAAGAGTGGTTTTATGTGTGTGTGAGTGGGTGTATAGGTCAGTGATTAGCTGTGTTGGCAGCTATATGTGTCTGTGACTGGGTGTATGAGTGACTGTATGAGTCAGCGAGTGGTTGTGTGAGTGACTTTATTGGTCTGTGACTGGGTGTGTGAGTGGTTTTGTGTGTGTGTGAGCATTTTTGAGGGTGTGTGAGTAGGTATGTGAGTGACTGTGGGTCAGTGAATGGGTGTATGAGTGGCTTTCTGGGTGTGTGATTGGTTGTATGGGTCTGTGAATGGGTGTGTGAGTGGTTGAGTGGGTCTCTGAGTGTGTGTTCGGGATATAATCGTGTTCAAACTCCCTATGGGAAATTGAATAGGGAAAATGTGTTTTGGGCCCCCCCCTTTCTCATTCCCTGCTGGATGGATCACCCTGAAACTTTCAAAACAGCAGCTGAAGTGAGTGACAAACTAGTTTTGAAAATTGTTTGAAGATTCGTCAAACAGCGCCAAAGTTATTAGCAGAACAAAAACTCTTCATCTATGGAAACTAGGTCCTACCTACTGGCGACCACTATTAATTATTTAATTTAAAATACATACAGATATAAATAAATATATTTATATATATATATTAATTTTAAAATGAATCTAAAAATAAAACATGTACTATTCAATTGAAAAACCTTTCTAAACGTATAAATTAATGTAGCAATCATTTTATTTAAATATAATTAAAATATGTTTAATAATTATTCATGCATAATAGAAATACTTAAGTGGAAATTTATGTTTAATTTAATATTCAGAAAAATATTTTGATTTAATTTAATATATTTAAATTAATTAAAAGGTTTATTTCAAAAAGTAAGTTAATAGTCCTGTAGCATTTGTTCTACTTTTTAACACATGTATATACAATAAATTTACTTTCATATTTAACATAAACATATATTTACTAATTTATTATAAAATGTAATAAACGTTTTAACTTTTTCATTTATTTTACCATAAGGAGATCCTCACCCTGACTGTGTGGCAAAGTATGGAAAAAAGTAAAAAAGTTTATTTAACTCAAAAATTGTGTAAATATATTTTTTTTATTTGCAATATACAGATGACACCCCAACAGCAGTGCTTGCCGCATAGTTATAGACAACCTCAGCTGTCCATTACATGGAAGTCCAGTAATCTTCCTAGTTTATTTAGAAGTAATACAAATACCTCCCACAGACTGACTTGTCTTTTTGATGTGTCAATCTGTTTGAAGGTGGTAACTTGAAAAGAGCCAATGTTTCATGCCCAAGGTTGCACAAATGGTAGTCAAATAATTGGAAATAAATTGTGGACGTCTATCGGTAATCAAAATGTATGTAGTAAGCAATTAAGCCATACCACATTTGACTAAAAAATGAAAACTAGAAAATGATGTACTAGTTGTAGCAAAGAAGGGAAAACGTTTGTGGGAATAAAATGGCCTGCCATAGGTAAATGATCTGCAATTGTCAGAATTGTTTTATACACATACACAGAACCTGGAAATTCCACAATAAGATCTATTGTTGTGGTGAAAAAGCATTCGGATGAGATGACATTGAGGGTAGAGTGAACAGCTTTTCCCTAGCTTTTCCCTAGTACAAGTTTGACATGTTCAAACATATCCTTGAGCATCCTTGGGCACGGTAGGCCATCAAAACTAAAGCCGTATTGCTAGTACAGTTTTGCAGAACCCAAGATGTCCTGCTGATTTGGTATCATGACATATAATACCTGCTTTTGTAGGGATTCAGTAGGTAAAAAGATATCTGTGTCAAAATATATCAGGCCATCCTGGGATATTGTGTGGAAATTGAACTCTGGCATGATAAGATAGATACCACCTGTAGACTGCAGCACCTGTTGTGCCATCCACTACAGTGGAAATGAAAACATAGCTTCAGCCCTGTCTTGTGTAGCCTGACAGCAGCAGCTTGAGCACTGCTACCCAGGTGTGTCAAAATCATTCTTTTGAGAGGCAGGAAAACCTGATTTTAATATTATTTAAGTTGCCCATAAACACACTTTGTTACCCACAAGGTAGGATGTATAATATTCAAGAGTGGCACATGTGTGACATTACAACTGGCATGTTCCTCCAGTGATGAGGCCCAAAACGACATTGTCAGTGGTCAGGCTGTAACTGGCACATAGAAAAAGTCAAAGTTTAGATTATACACTTTAATTTATAACATTTCGCCTGTACCAGCTACAGACACCATTCAAAGACTTATTGTTATACTTAATAAATGGTAAAGTCAGATTCCTATAAAATATATTGGAAAAGTAACTTTTAGAAAGTTACCCTTTACCTTTCTAAGCTTTCAGAAAGCTAGTTCACATTATCCTCTGGCAAATCCCACCCTCTCCTCAGCCGCTAATGATGTATGAAATTCCTCGTAGGAAGCACAAATTAGGTCATAGTGATTGACAGGTGGGCGTGAATGGTCCCAGATGGCCCAACTAAATTCAGCAGAAGGTTGGGGGCAACCATCCTGTTGGCAGCCCAATGTTAAATCCTGCCTGATTGGTCCATTTGAGTTACATGTAAAACTTTGACACTTTTGAAAGGAAGCAACCAAAATGCCAGGACAATTTCTGTGTAACCTGTCTAGGGGCTGCATGACACTGCTTTCGTTCTACAGGACATCTGTCTCCTGGTGTGTTGTGGTTAAATGAAAAATGAAAAACATGAAATACCAGCATTTGTAAAGCGCACAGCTACCTCCAGAGAGGTGTCCCGGCGCTGGGGGCTGTCGGGAAGATTAAGCGAGCTATTGCCCAGAGTCACAAGGTGCTGGGCTAACCTGCCACCGGCGCCGGGGATCGAACTGTGAGCCCCCGTGTTCTGGAGTCAGCCGCCCTGGCCGCTGCACCACACCTCTTCCCTGAATGGCCTGATTCAAACTGGATTTTAGCATTAGATGTGAGAGGACACTAGTTATTACTGTCCTGCACTCCCCTACACACCCACAACACTCAGAGTTCAAGTTTAGTGTAGCTAAAAATTTTGTGATCTTGCAAATGCCATGTCATATGACATCTTGTTTTTTTTTGCAGTAAGGCAAACAGGAACTACAGAAATGGTCAGTGGGCTGCCTCTAGGAACTTTTACTTCATTGGTTAGGAAGTGCCCACGGCTCCCATCCACACACCGCATCCACCACCCACTAGCTAGTGCCAGGAATAAATGCCAAGGTTACAGGAATGAACGCAGTCTAGACAGTTGAACCACCTGAGAAAGTGGTATCACTCACTGCTGAGCTTAGCAGTTTTCTGGTGACTCAGAAGGGGCTTGAGTGACTGGGATGGATTCACTTACTATTGTTGTGCTCATAGGCTTTGTGAGGCAGTCACAAACATAATGACCCACACTTCCTGCAATAAAAACATTGATTTAATTTCATCTCTTTTCTCTTTCCTAATGAGACCCCCAAATACGTCCTATCTGGGTACGCTCATTTTCTCTAAAACATAGTGCTTTAATATCAGTATTTCTCCCTTTGTCCCCTCTTCTTGCTTGAAAACGATGTTCTAATTTAACAACTAAATCTATGGGTTTGGGATAAGATTCTGGTGGATCTACTACATGTAATAATAAGGAACGACACACCTGGGCACGGTGAATTGCATGTAAAGCAGGCACATCAATTCTAAACATTCAACATGATGACATTAATTTGCTGGAGACAAATCTTAAAACAATATGTGTTAACTTGATTTATTTTTTCATATTTTATTTTTTTGGTACAAAAATATAACACAGTTCTGATACTTTTTTGTAAAAAAAAAATTCCCTCAATAAATATACATTTTTTTTGTTTTTTTGCAATCTGATAGACAGTTGTCAAAAAATCATAAACAGTTGTCATATTTCATATTTCATGTCATTGTTGCAATGTAAACATTTCTACGGTTTCAATGGCCAAATAATCAGTATTTTAAAACCAAGAACCAAGTTGGTGATGTGCAGAGACTGGCGGCATGTTGACAAACTACGCGCGTTTCGGCATAGGCCTTCGTCAGGACTCCGTCACAGTGGTTACTGAATGAAAATAGACAACAGTATAATCTAGAGTTAATATGCTTACTTGGATGAATGTGATGCTTAACAAAAATAACAGGTAACAAGGGATATGTCATAGAATTAAAAACCATTGTGTGTCAAGTTGAGGCAGTGCCCAGAAAGTGGAGATAGTGCTCAGAGCATTGAGATAGTGACCAAAAGAATGACCGAAAAATAGATCCCTAGAAACCACCAGATATTATAAAATATGCCAGTATAGTGAAACTTAATCGTTAAGGAGGTAAAACATGCATGTCTCAAGGATGATTGTGACTATATAGAGATAGCATGGATAGAGTATAGTATCCTCTATAACCCTCCTACAGACCATCCAATTGGTCTATATATTTAAAAGTAGAAGTTTGTTAAAGTCAGCGTACCTATTGGGTGTTCGAGGTTCGAAACAGACCCAAACGATCTCTAACAGATGAGGATTCCGGTGCTGCTGTATATTTTCTGTATAGATGTGAAGAAAACAAATTATATAAGAAAATACGTTCTATTTATATAGGGTGACCTGCAGTTGAATAAGGGGGTGGCCACTTTAGCTTGGAAATTACCTTGCAGTTTTTAGTCTGCTTTCAGAGTGGATAGATCCCTGTATTGTCTCACATATATCAGCAACATGTACTACTACATGTAATGACACTTCTTTCAGTTATTTGTGAAGTCTGCGATAAAAAAAGTGAAATTCACTTACCCTCTAGCCAATTGCCTTTCACCACTAACCTGCCAAATGTTAAGTAGAAGAGCACCAGAGCATGAATTGCACGAATGTATGATGAGCGAGCAATGTGCACATATATTTAAAGGAGGGAAATATATACACCATTGTATCATTTCTTTCAACAAGTGGTATCAACTCCTTGGTGGCACAAGAGAACAAAGGTGACCTTTGAGGCATCATCTAGGAAAGCATTGAGGCAACAATGAAGTGAAGCTGACACTGATTCATGAATATGCCAAACTTTGCACTATCCGATAGAAACATTCAGAAACAGCCTAAAGCCCAGAGTAGGGGTAGTGACATGTGTAGGAGGCATCAGAAATGAGATTGTAATGGAACTAATATCCACTAAAGACTGAAAGTAAGGAGGTCTCAATATTTGTCTTGGACGAGGGTGTGTGGATCTATCTGAAAGTCCAAGTATTATTCAGAGCTTTCTGTGTGAGATGCCCTAAATTTGATGGTTATGCCAGACATGCATCACGGGCTTGCTGTGCCACTGGACGGACACTTCATATTGCTGAATAGGACAAACAAGCCTGAAAGGAAAATGAAGTTTGTGTCTGTATGAGGATAATGCAGAAATGTGAGTATGCGCAATTATCTTTTTTCTCCAATGTTTCTTGCAACAGATCACGTTAGATATGGGCAACAGAGCACATCGTGAACAATAATTTAACATATACTTCTACTCAGCTTTGCACCAGTCCCATGTTCATGATTGGATGGATTCAATGGCATTTCTCAATATGCTTATGTTCGTCTCGCCCCTGGAGCATTTTGGTTTCAGCTTGCATTTTGATTGGTGAAGTTCATCCTTTCACTGTTGTTCTTGGTGAGCTATTTACCATTTTTGCTTTTTTCCTGTGTATTTGCACTACAATACTTTCAGTACTTGGTGAGAGTGCATGTCATGATTCATCCATTCACTTTCTCTTGTTTCTTGCTTTTCATCTTATCCCTATCTGTCTCTCTTCCCAAACCCCTCCCCAGTCATCTTTGGTCCCCTTTCCTCCCTCGAATGCCTCTGTATTACTATTAATCCCTTCGCTGCTGATACTGAACGCTGTTGCATGTTGGTATCTCTCTCCTATCTGCCGCTGCCACTATTGGCTTTGTTTGTAGAATTCGACCAGCTGTCACGTTGGCCAAGATGGTAGAAAAAGCAAGACAGCTGCTCACTGCTATTGGCTTTGCCAATGCTTGCAATGTTATTTTATAAGCAATGGCAGAGCAAATTACGAGAATGTTGGTCATTATATTCTTCCATATTAGCCAACTATCCACAATGTGCCATCTATTTCGAAAGTATAGAAAATCATGTTTAGCCATCTTGAAATTTTATTATCTATGCTTACAATATAGCTTCCGTGTTGGGTCTACACACACAGCGGCCATCTTGAAAGCATACAAAATAACAATTGGCGATCTTAGAATGTCATTTCTATACCTCTAAAATGACTGCCATCACATGTTTACATGCAAAGTCATGGCCACCTTATCAGTATAGAAAATAGAAATATAACATTGCTGCCCACTGCTACTGGTTTGCCAGTGTTCGCACTTCATTGTCAAACCCAACATCAACAACTTACAAGCATTAGCAAAACAGTACCGATTGGCTTTGCCAGTGCTTGCTTTTTGTGATACTGCTTTCTGAAATTTGTTTAAAAGGATGCTCAAACCTGGATATTCTAATGGCCTTACCTCTGGGTATATAATTATCAGGTGTGATGTCATGCCTCATAGAGGCGTACATATTGCTATCCTTTTTAAAGTACAAGCTACAGGTAAAAATTCTAGATTCTCTGCCATTCACAAAGCTTGAACTTCCTGTTATGGCACTGAATCTATCTACAGACTTTATTATAAAAGCGATCATGGTGTACAGAGCCGACCCCCTCCCAAGCATTACACTAAGGGGCATATGAATAAGAAAATGTGCAACACGGCTCTGCAGCAAATTTTGCAGCACCGTGTCATTTCCAAAATCAGGGATGCGCCATATTTACAAGAATACGGCACACCCCTATTTTTTCCCATGCACTAGCGCTAAAAATAGTTGCCTAGTGCCAAAACAGACACCCTTGAGCCATAGTGCAAGGGTGCCTGCGTTGCAGGGATGATTGTTTATGTGCAGGAAGGTGTCCCCTCCTGCACATAAACAATCATGAATGACCTTTTATGCTTCCTATGTGTGCTGCAGAATGTGCACACATAGAAAAAGCAAAAATGAGGAGAAATAAAAGTATTTCTCCTCTTTGAGCCAATCAAACGCCTGCTTTTGCATGGCGTTAGTTTTTGATGCTGCCTCAGATTTACACATCCTTGTAAATCTGGGTAAGTGTCAAAAAGCAATGAGTGTTGCGGTGGACTGCCCAAAGCAACACCCATTGCACGCCCATTTCACATACCATATTTACAAAGCGGCGTTGCAAAGAGGCTTAACGCCGCTTTGTAAATATGGTGCAGGGCATTGCACTACTGTAGTGTGAAAAAAAGTGGTTTTTCGGTGGCGCAATCCCCTTGTACATATACCCCTAAATGTGTCCCAGCCTTCCTTGACGTTATTGCATCACTGTTTAAATACTAATTACTTTCCTCACCCATGGAGAGTTTAATCTCCATGCTGATTGTACAGTTAAAAGGGTCTGATATGCGCATTGTACAATCCCTCAATTTTAATCTGGAGCAAATAACTCCATTCCATACATAACAATGGTCATACACACTCTTACCATTCACACGTTTTCAAACTATAACCTGTACCTCCAGAGGACCTCACCAGAGTAGACAATGGTTCAAATTATCCACAGAGAAACGTGCCTCTTGTCTTCCTAATTCCCTGTCTCCTCATTCCACTGTTCTGAACAGTCATATGACTACTTTTAATAAAGGGATCACACCTCCTGACACCTCCATTCCACTGAAACACACTATACAGTAGTGAATTTGACAATCTGTGCCCTGGTCCCTCGGAATCTAAGGGAAGTCAAGCAAAACTCTCTTAAACGTAGGTGGAGATCGCAATACATCCAACAAGACAAATTATATTACTTTAAAACATTGAGGGGCATATTCTCAAGGAGTTATCGCCGAGTTATCGGCACTACATCGCAGCCAAAGTTGCGATAAATTTATCACCCCATTCACAAGCCGGTGCTAACAGCCCATAGCACCAGTTTACCCGCGATAGCAGCCGCAAAAAACATTGCCACAGATGACCCCCGCAACTATCGCTAATGAGATGCAGAGTAGGCGTTCCCGTGCAAAAAGCCGCGAAAACACCACTCCGCAACATTCTCAACAACCAGCCAGATCGGCGATAAGACCACAAAACAGGCGATAAGGCGCGTTAGCAGCAGGAAATTAACACCTGCTCTGACCTGGTGCAAAGTCGGACCACAGCCTGCACCACAAAATGGAGCCCAGCCCAGAGCCACACCTAAAGGGCAACAGATGCTATGGAGCCACTGATCATGCAGCTCGGAGCCCCAACAGGGCCACAACACCCACCGCCACCACCCCCAGGACCGCCCCTCCCCGGGCACCCCCCCGGCCAATGACATGCCACATCAACTACACGGAATCATGTACCAAATAATCCGCCTGATGTCGCACAATCACATTTGGTGACATGCATGTGTCGTCACAAAAATGAGCATCACACATTCACCTTCGATGTAACAAATGAAAATGTATTCAAAGAAACACAGAACAGAAATGAAGACACATGGCGGCTCCCTTCGGGACAATCCGTAGGTCACAGCCTGCAAGACAAAAATCATGATGAGAAGGTGTGTCTTGCGCACATCAAAGGACAGAGAGAGAGAGCGAAGGAGAGAGAGAGAGAAAGAGAGGGAGAAAGAGAGGGAGCGAGAGAAAGACGGACAGAGAGGGGGAGCGAGAGAAAGACGGACAGAGAGGGGGAGCGAGAGAAAGACGGACAGAGAGGGGGAGCGAGACACAGATAACAGAAGAGATGGACAGGGAGAGAGAGTGCCGACAATGCACACCCAGTGTAAATATCAATTGCCTCTAGGACCATAGATTATCCAATCATTTTATACCGCAGATCTTGCCTTAGTATTTGCGCCAAAGTTTAAATTAATAAACTCAGTCTTCTTCACTTACTTTTTCTAAACGAACAGTATTTTTAAAGCCACCATGTATAAATTAATGAAAAACACAACAACTTCATCAAATCGAAGAGTGTATGTTTTACTTTCTCTCTTTGTTATTTTTTCATTTTTTCTTTATTTCACTTGAACTGGTCACTTATTCAGGCATAGTGAGAGAGAATTTTTGACAAGTGATGTACAAAAAACATTATATACACTGGCAAATCAAAACAATTACGGACATAAAAAATTCTACATACAGTGAAACATCACGACATTTATAAACATTGCACAAAATTTCGAATCCTGTGAATCAAAAGTGGTCCTACTCTAATAGTGAGAGAGAATTTTTGACAAGTACTGTACAATAAAACACTATATACACTGGAAAATCAAAACAATTACTGACATTGAAAATTCTACATACAGTGAAACATCACGACATTTATAAACATTGCACAAAATTACGAATCCTATGAATCAAAAATGGTCCTACTCTATTTGGAGTGTATCGGGCTCTAATGAAAAATAGCTCCTCGATACATAATACTTTATGGTCCAAAGGAATGAGGTCAGGGACCAACTGTGAAAGTCCGTACTCAAGCTGCTTAAATCTTAGCTTGAATGATGTGTTTTTTTGGAACTCCGCTGTTCGGAAATAGGTAAACCCTTGGCCTCAGTAGGGGGGGGGGGGGTGCCGACGCATTTCGACCTTCGTGCGGGGACCATGAGGATTTTCAGAAGGTCTTCCTCAGGGCTTGGAAGTTCTGTGTAGGACACTTATGTGTACTTTCCCTTGTCCGGTAGTGTCTCAGCTCTGGCACACTTCCGTTGTATTATCTTCTTCTTATGTGATTTTTCAACGGTTGACTTTTTATTTTAGGCTGGACCTGTACCATCGGGGCGTCTGTGCTCAGTTCTGCAGTACTTTCTCCTTCTTCGGCACCATGTGTATGTTGATACCAGAGGGGGAGCAAGAGAAAGACAGACAGAGAGGGGGAGCGAGAGAAAGACGGACAGAGAGGGGGAGCGAGAAACAGATAACAGAAGAGAAGGGAGAGAGAGTGCCGACAATGCGCACCCAGGCCACACTGCTCACCTTCTGCCACTGGTGTGTCTCCAACCACGTGCCGGTATGTAGTGCAGTTCACCAGGTCACACATCTGAAACAGATCCGTCATCTGAAACAGAGTCCAGACACATGAATGGCAAAGTACATACAATTGCACAAGACATCATCACCTGTCTGCCCCTGCGCACCCAGGCAGATGCACCCCAGCCCCTCCCGCCGCCCAGCGGTGCATGCCCACCCCTGCGCACCCAGGCAGATGTACCCCAGCCCCTCCCACCGCCCAGCGGTGCATGCCCGCCCCTGCGCACCCAGGCCTCACTGCTCACCTGCAATGAGGGCCCACCACGTGCCGCTGCAAGCCACATGCCCGGGGCCCGCGGACATGGCACCCTCCACATCATGCAGCCCCGCTCCGCAGGCCACCAGGTCTCACATATGATTCTGGGTCTTGATTTCGCCATGGCAGAGGACATACCAGTGCACCTGGCATCATCGCAGGCTGCACACTCGCTCAGCCCTTGAGGTGCTACTAACTCTGTGATCCGGGATGCGGGATGCGATGCCACATGGCGGTAGGCCCGTGCTGCCCGCTGGCTCTGGCCTACACTGCGGTCCAGCAGGGCACACGAATCCTGAGCAGTCCGGACCGCCGGGACGGGGCATCATCGCAGGCTGCACACCCGCTCAGCAGTTAAGGTGCCCCTACCTCAGTGCACCCAAAGTCACCGTCCCGTGGCGGTGTGCCTGTGCCGGCCGCAATGTATCCGGTGCAACCAAGTCTGTGTCCCAAAGTCATGGACCCTGTATGATTGGGTATCGTGTTGTGGACGCCATCATGTCACCTCCGGTCCTGGGGAATGTGATGTTGCAGGGCCCGAGGCCCTCATGCCTACATTGACACCACACAGATGCACCCAGATAGAGAGTGGAAATGGCGTCGAGCACGTGCGCCCGGCCCTTGTTATTAGCAGGGTCACATGTCCTGTGACGCGTGTGCTGGATGGGTGTGGTGTGGGTGTAAACCAGCCATGAGGGAGTGGCTGTGGCATGCTGACAACTAGACCTGTGAGCAGCAGATCACTACAGGAAAGAAATGGGACATGTAGCGTTGCCATCCCCCCCTGTGAGCGTAAGCAGAGTGGGCTGGCCTGCCGTATGCCAGTCCAGCATAAGGGTGTGTAAATGACCCTGGGGCCCTGGGCGTGGTTCCGTACTGGGCTGGACAAGGAAGTAACTCATGCGTGTGTCCCTGTTGTCGTGTCAGCGCCACCCGGACCGCATTCGGCAATGTGTCACCCTGTGACCCCTGTTCTACGACATGAGCCACATGGACGTAAGAGGAGTCCAGTGAGCCTACATTCATCCATACTTCCACACTTGAAAGACCATAGTCATGACACATCTTTGTGAATATGAATGTTTAATGCACATTCAGTGGAGTGTTGCATCTGAACAGTACAGGGCCATGCAAACCCCACATGACGATGTTGTCCCGTGGAGGGCCAGCCAGGGTCCTTCAGGGAATGACAAGTCCAAAGGAAGAGGAAGAGTCCAGTCTGCAGTCTGATTGCTGTGTCAATGGCGATCAATCAGCATATGGCAGTCCATGTCGAGGTCCAAGGTGAGTGTCGCAGAGTGCATCGGGGGACAGTGGAAGGTGATGATGCAGAGGGCAGTACCAAGCTGAAGCCAGACCTATGGCTGAGATGCATGCTGCTGCGTCCTTCTTACCACGAGGGCAGAATCATCCGCATCTTTGTTCTCTGCTGTTTCATGTGCCTCACGTGTGGGTGGTGGTGTTCTGTCTCCAGCACTGTGTGGCAGTGACACATCAGTGGACGGAGGTGGAAGGTCTGCTGCACTGTGTGGCACTGACACTTCAGGCGGTGGAGATGTGGATGGAGTGGTGGCAGCAGCATGCATCCGCGCCAGGCCTTCTGGCAGCAATGCCATGAGGATGGTCCTGAGGTCATTGAGGAACCCAGCTACCTCTCGCTGGTGTGCAGCCGTGGCAGTCGCTCGTTCTGCATTCGCCCACTCCATGGTCTCCATTAACCTCCGCATGTTTCCCAACTCCCGTGTGACCTCGCTAGAGCCACTCTGACTGGACAGTTGTTCTATTCTCTGAGTCAGGGCTCCAGCGATGTCAGCCATGGTCCGTTGGAGAGCATGGAGCGGACTGTGGGTGTCCGTTAGGGACCGTGAGTGGTCCCTGATGGGACTTAGACACCCACGTATGGCATCTAGTTTGTCTGCCATGCGGTAGAAGCCCACCCACACCTGTTCAGCCAGATTCTCCTGGCACCCCAAGACATGGCGTTGGAAGGCCATGTGTTCTTCGTGGGGGTCCTGGGAGGCAGCCGTGGTGGTGGGTGCTGCCTGCTGTGTGGTTTGTGCAGGGGGTGGGGTCTCCTCGTAGCAACTGGGCTGCCCAGCTCCTGGAAGTGGGCTGCGTAGGCTGTCCACGAACAGTTGGAGGGCGTCAGAGTCGAAGCTGTGGTGGTCCTCTTCATCATCAGAGAAGAGAGGGTCGGGCTGCTCTGCAGGAGGTGTTGATTCTCCCTCTGCAATGTGAAGGGGAGATGCAGTTTAACAATGTGTCCACATGTATGTTGTCGCATTGTACATGTTTTCATACAGACAGCATGACTGGGTACATTGTGGATGTTTGGGAGGAGCTGCCTATTTGATGGGGGACAGTGGACATTTCGACAACAGACATGTGTGTGTTGATACTTGTACATTATCAACTCACTTTTCCCTGCAATGCCAAATGTGATTGGCCAGTGTCTGCACCGAAGCGGCACCAGTTGTGTCCTGTGTTCTGTTGTAGGTGTTTTGCGGATTGTGTCACATCGTTGTCAATGTTGATGTGCTCTGCATGTGATGTGTGTGCTGCATTTTGGGGGAGTCGCCCCTGCAGCTCAGATTTTGCTGCCCCTTATCCCTTTCATGCGGTGTGCCTTTGACTTCAGTGCTTGTACAGTGCTGACATGTTGCATACTTGGGTACATTGGTCTCTTGGTGGGAGTTGGTGGTCTGGGGCATGGTTTGTCTGCAGATGTGCTCTACTTAATTGTGCATGTGTGCCATTGTGCCCATCTCCCCCCGTCCCCCCAGGCCCTGGTCGTTACTCACCCTGTTGCTGTTGTATCCGGTCCTGTTAAGCAGTGTCCGGGCCCCCAACTCCTGCCACCGTCTCCCCACTGATGACTGTGGACACCATTTCCTCCATGTCGTCCAGCTCCTCCTGTGGCGCTGGGCTCCCACCTCCAGTCTGCATTGCTGCCTTCCGGTAGTTGGCGAGTTTCAGCTTGGTTTTGCGCTTGACATCATTCCAGCGCCTCTTGACCTTGTCCATTGTCCTCTTCAGCACTCCGACTGCATTCACCTTGTCCACGATGGACTGCCATAGTCCATTTTTTGTTGCCAATGACACAGTGGAGGTGACGAACAGTTGTTGATGGTGTTCTATCACCTCCGTTATCAGGATCCTGTTTTCCTGCGGACTGAACCGCTTCTTCCTACTCTTCTTGTCTTTGCCCTTCCCTGACGCCGAAGTCCCAGGCTGGTCCTCCTGGGGGCTTGGGGGGTTCTGGTTCTCCTCCGTACTTGCTCCGGCAACGTCCATTGTGCTTCGCTGTTGTTTGGCATTTGTTTGGCTGCTTTTATGGTGATTGTTCCCCCCTGACGCGTGTGAATTGCAGGCCTGTAGCTGGTTTTCTCTGTTTTTGTATCGCGCTTGGCCTCATCGCAGCTTTTTTTGCCTTCGTGTTTCGCATTTTTGTGGCGTGGCGTTGATTTTATCGCGGTCATTTGATGCGTTATCTGGAGACTATCGCATGGTGCCGCCGTGTTGTGAATACTTGGTTATCACGACATAAGTTTCCCGCGATAGACTGCGAAGTTGGAGGTTGCGTTAAGTAACTTTTGCGATGGTTATCACACGTTCTTGAGAATATGCCCCTGAGAGTATATCCCTACTGCGTAGGGAGGCATATGACTCATATGTATCCTGTGGAGTGAAATTCCCATTCACTCTGTTTTCTCTTGATAACTAGATAGGCATAGAGGGGAAGGAGAGGTGGGCAGGGGCATTGCTTTAGAGGGTGTATGGAGTGGAACACCCCCCAATTTTTTTTTATTGCTCTGTCTACTAGGAGGCAGCTTAATCGGTTCTGCTGCCAGTAATCATGTGTTTATTTTATTAAGATTACTGGGCCCAGGATGAGGGAGTATGTGAGAGCACAGGGAGGGCCCTGAGCTCAAAGCACACATCCAAATTAAAATGGCACAATTACACCAGAGCAAAGGGCCTCTCTCTGCCTGTCACTTACTCCACTGCAATGCTGGGGTGACCTATCAGTGACCTAACTATAACTCATTCCTTCGCACCTTTGTCAGGGTGTGGCGCCACATTCCGGGCTCAGTGCTTGAGCAGCAACGTAACATACGCTGTCTCTGCATGGCAGCGATTTTATCTACAATTGAAATTCTACTTGTGTGTACTGGGAGTGCTATGCTCGCTTTTGAGAAGGCAGGCGGACCAGGCAGGTGGGGGAGGCTGACGCTCTTCATGTGTATATTTTAACTTTTTTGTCTACCATTGGCCGCATGTGCACCTGCCATGTATATGTCCTCAACTTGTTCGGAAACTTTGATGTATGAGTTTCATGTATGTAATGTATTGTCCTGCCAATAAGTGCTTTGAAGCGGCTGTCAGTTATCAGCAGTGCTGTAAGAAAGTCAGACAATAAAAACTGAATTCTTATATGATTCTGGGAACATACATTTGAAGTTTAAAACCTACGCTTGTTATTTTGGGCGATGGACCTGGCCGGCTTTTAGGGCGGTGTGCACCGGGCACTGAGTTGGGGATACTTTATTAGAAAATAACTTAGTTTAAAAGTGTCTGCTGCAGCAGCGTTCCTTGTGTGTTCCAGCAGGATTCAGCCAACAATAAAAATGGCATAAGAATGCTGGTTATTAAACTTTATGTTCCTGCTGGAGAGAGATCAGAGTTTTGTCCAGTGGCAGTTTTGACAGTAACGTAGATGGTTAATGTGCCTTCTGCAAAGAACGTGTAGTATAATGAAAGTAGACGAATCCAAGTACTTTTCCATGTTGATTTATTGGGTAGTAGGTTACATGGAGGAGAGCCCCACCAGGAGCAGCCTCCCTGCTGCTCAGCCCATACACCAACTGACTCAGGCACTCCAACATTCCACATACCAACATTTTCTCACGCAGTCATTCTGGCTGAGCAGCAGGATACCACAGAACGTGTACCATGCAGTTTACAGAACTGTATTTATGTGGATAGCTCAGTGGGTTTCTGTTTTTGTCACAGAGATGCTTTTGTTACTTGCTGTTCACAAATTGCAATCCTAGGTAATATAACACAGTGACCTAAGAACTTTCATCAAAGAGCTGCATGCAAACTGCATGGTACAGGTTAGAATGTTAGGCTTTTGCCCAGTCTTTCATTATCCTAGTTGATAAACAAAAAGTTGGTTTTGATAGAAATACAGTCTCAATGGTATAGCCAACCCCAATGGTTTGTTTTAAATCCTAAGTTTGTGTTTTCTAGGACCAATCCCTATTAAAATATATGGGCTCGGGCGGCAAACTCTGCTCTGCTCATGGAGTTTGCTTAATTCGGGGACTATGCGCTCTACGGAGGAAGGCAGAGTTGCTGAATTCTGTCATTTGGACACGAAGCAGAGGTTTTTTTTCTTTTGCACCCTAGAGTTTTGTTTTGACACTTGACCGCGAGTGCCAAGAGTCTCGGGCCACTTGTGAGCATGCCCAAGACTTCTCACACCGCTAGCGAGCTCCTGTGAAAGTTCACGCTAACTCTTACAGCACCCAGCCAATACAGCGCCAATCTAGTGCCAATCGCAATAGTAAATGGAGCAGTCGAGCAACTTTTCTGCTGGAGATTCTGTGAGAGGCTTTTGGAGTGGATTTTCTATTCAAACCGGCTTTTGGAATTGGAATTTTTGTGTGAAAAGCCTTTTTTTAAACTTTTTTTTTTCAAACAGGAAGGAAGTGCCCCAAAGACTCCAACTCCTGCTACAGTCCATCAGGCTCCTCCCAGTGCTTTGTTCCTCTCCTAGTCTCTTTTCATTGGGATTTGGAGCTGGAAGGTTCACTCTCCTTGTCTGCTGCATATATATACCATTGGATTTAAGGTCTTTGTATTTGAGATTTCACAAGTAAGTTGAAACACTGATGTAAAAGGGTGTTGTTTGATTAATTGAGCGCATGCACCTGGATTTACTGGCACTTTTATTCATTTTTTATAATTTATTGTGGTGGGTGGCCTGCAGTTTCAGTAGGGGCCTAGTTATTTTTTTGCATGTATTTTTTCTTCTTTTATAAAGGAAAATGTTGCACAGTTCACTACATTTTCTCCATGTTTTTTAATAAATTTGCAATATTGATTTAATTCAATATGTGGCCTAGTCTGCCAATGGGTCTTCCAGCCAGAAGGCCAAGTACTAGCCATGGGTGCATGAAACAACTGTTTCTGTGGTATCTGTTGAATTGAAATATCATTTAGGCCATGTATGGCATTGGATTAAATTGCTAAAAGTGTTTTTTTTAGGTATTTCACATTTTTTCTCCTGCAAACAGTATATAGGGAGGTGTAATGCCTTTGCAGGATGTGTGTTTGGAGGATGTGTGTTGTTGTAAAAAAATTTAGCCTGTTCATTTTTTGTTTTTGGCAATGCTGAATTGATGCTGTGTTCTCTGTGTTACCATGCCTCCTTTGTCTGGTCAGTGTGTGAGTGTGTTTGCCATAGACCACCATTTCTCTTTGTTCACCATGCCATATGGCTAGGGGCCATTTTGTATACTCAGTGTCCATAGGCCTGCATGTGTTCTTTGTTTTCCTGGCCTCCTGCTTGTTGTCGTGACCATGTGGCTGGCGGCCATTTTGTGTAGGCAGCCAGTGTGCTTTTGCCATAGGCCTGCATGTGTTCTTTGTTGTGGCCATGTCTCTTTGCTCAGTGTTGTTGTTGTTGATGACATGTGGCACTGGCTGGCAGCCATTTTGTGTGCCCAGCCAGTGTGGCCCTTTGCCATAGGCTTGCATAGATGGATGAGATAGCAGTTTAATAAATTATAGGCTTGAGGATAATATCACTTATTTATACATTTTTTATTTTTATTTTTTTTATTTTGAGTTTTTTAATTGCCATTTAATTTTTTTTAAATGTTTTCAATTTTAATTATTTATTTATTTTCAAGCTTAGTTTTTTAAATTTTTTTTTTTTTATTTCGATTTAAAAATAAGTTCTTATTTTCCTAACATCTGGCATCAACCCCATGTCTGCTATAGGTGCACAACAGCTTTATTTGTCAAAGGATTATTCCATTGTCACCTGCACCTCCCTGAGTGCCGCATCCCAACGTGATGCACATAAAGCAAACAGTTACATCTGTATGTTGTTGTTGTTGCTCTTTCTGATCTTTCCTGAGTGTACACCATGAAAGTTTACGAATGGATAGTTAGACTGTATTGCTAATTATTTAAAATAACTTAAGTAACCGCACTAAATGATATTGTTTGTTTGTACTACTAATTGAACTGCAACAATGCCAGGTTTCACTGATGTTCTTCTTGCTTGTTTGCTCTTAGGTGCACAAGAGAAGAGACATCACCCACAGTACTGCCAGACAGAAGGCCTGTGCACGACGTGACACGTGACTGACTACGCAACATGGGCATCTCTTCAGCTTGTGAAGCTAAGTGCCACTGTCCATTGACAGCTTCAAGATGGCCCCAAAGAAAGGTGCTGCCAAGAACATGGCCAGTGGGGAGGAGAAGAAGCAGATTTCCACCACTGGCATGCTGACCACAACCTTTTTTGGCAAACTTGTGCCTGACGCACCAGCCTCCGGCAAGCAAGTTGAAAGCAGCACTCCTGCATCACCAGCACCACCCCCCAACCTAAGCCCATGACCATGTCTGTTAGTGAGGCCAGCCAGTGCAATCATGACGACGCCAATGAGTAGCGATGTTGAATTGGATTTGTCCCTTTCGCAAAGTAGTACACAATCTTTTCAGGAAACGGAGAAAAGTGGACTGCAGCCAGCAATAGCACATTTTCCTGATGCTGCAGCAGAACAGGAGGTTGAGCTTCCTTTCGAGCAAGAAGTTGAAGTTCCTCTTTGAGAATCATTGGCTCCCAGATCTCCAGCAAGGAAAAGGAAGTGTACTACTGCACCATCTTCTCCAAGCACCACTTCTGAGGATGATGATAGGGACATGGAGTGGACCCCGGCAGAGTCAAGGAGACAACAGGAGAGGCAAGGGAAAAGAAAAGTTCCTGAAAGACTAAGGGCCAGATGTACGATCCTTACATTTTGCGACTCGGAAATTGCGTCGCTTTGCGACTCGCAATTTGCGAATCGCAAATTGCAATGTACAATAGTGTCACAGACACTGTTAAACGATTCCTAATAGGGTTGCAAATTTCCTGCCTCATTAATATTCATGAGGCAGGTGTTATTTGTGATCCCAGTAGGAATGGCTAGCACTTTGTAGAGATGACGCTGGGAAACGCAATGAAGGTTCAATCCAGGTTTATTATGAAACAGCTACACAGCACAAACATCGAGGCACCATCACCAGTTGTCCAACCGCTCCCAAGCTCCTTTGAGATCCTACTCCCAACTGACACTTGAGCACCTAGGCAACACCTGAACATTCCACAGGATGTCACCAACAATGGAACACAGCCCATAGAACTACAGCTTAAGGCTGCCACATCTAAAGAGGGATATAACATACCCTCCTTTCTCCTTTAAAAAAACAAATAAACAAAAACAATAAAAGGAAACAGAAATCATGCAAAGAAATAGTACACATGATACCGAGCCGGATAGGGAACCCAAACCTGGTAGTGAAGCATAACACAAAGAGTACCATCCCATTTCACCTCCGGTACCTTTTGGGAATGACCCTAGTTCTAGCACTTCTCCTAAGTGTAACCCCTGAAGGTCCACTAAGCTCTGTATCGTGAGAAAATGACGAAGTGACATTTTTAATTTTTACAACTTTACACACATTCCACCACTTTCCCCTTCAACTTGAATAGCATTCCTTCCCACCTTAGTAACAACAGCGGGTGGACCAAACTTGCTCTCACCCTTCTTAACGTGGAAAGGAGATTTAATGCGTACCATATCCCCAACACCAACGGGAACCAACTTAGCACTTTTCTTTTTGTCAAACCATGCTTTTTGTTTGAGTTGTGAAATAGAAACATTTTCCCTTACCAAATCCATAAGTGAATCGATATCGGGCACCCCTTTAATCCACCTGTTCATCCAGGCAGGTTTGAAATTAGTATTGGCTTTTCTTCCTCTTAGGAGCTCAAAGGGAGAAACTTTTGTAGTAGAGTGGGGAGTTGTCCTATAGAACCACAACATGCTTTCCAGTGAATCAAGAATGTCGCAATTTCCTGCTTTGGCCCACCTAATACAATCCCCCACCACCCTATTCATGCGCTCCACAAGCCCATTGGATTGGGGATGGTAAAGTGAACTCCTAACATGTTTGACATTGCATGATTGTAGAAAATTACAAAACTCTAGACTAGTGAATTGGGTACCGTTATCTGTTACGATGGTCTCCGGGAACCCCTCCCTCATGAAGATATCCTTGAGAAAGGATAAAATGACACTAGTGGAAGTCTCCCTGACAAGTTTTATTTCTGGCCATTTTGAGGCATAGTCAATCATAACAAGCACAAAACGACACCCTCCTGATAATATATCCAGAGGTCCCATGATGTCCAAACCCACTTTGGACCAAGGTCCGGCAGGACATTCGATGGGAATAAGCGGGGAGTGACTACTTTCAACCCTTTATCCGCCGACCGGCAAATGCGGCACAAATCTACCACTTCATTGATCTCACCGTCCATAGAAGGCCACCAGAAACATTCTCGGATACGTCTCTTAGTGAGTGTGGACCCTAAATGTCCCTCGTGAGCACTAGTGATAATACCTCTCCTAAGACTTAGTGGGGGAATGAGTTTGTCGGCGCGAAGTAAAATTCCACCCTCCAAGGAGATTTCTGATTCAACTTTCCAAAACGACTGTAGGTTTTGAGGAAGGACCCGCTCTCTGGGCCATCCAGTTCTAACAAACTCACAAACTCGTTGCAGAACGTCATCGTCAGCAAGAGCCTTCAACCACTCGTCTTCTGTGCCAACGCCATGCTCTAGTAAATCAATTGAGGCTACTAGACAATCGTCGGAATCCTCCTCCCCACGGTCAGTCCATTCTCCGTCCCTTTTACCATCGGCTATTGGAAAGCGAGACAAGAAGTCGGCCCTAACGTTCCTGCCGCCAGAGACATGGACAACGGTGTGCAGCGTGGGGCCTAAGCGTAGTTTTTTTTATTTCGAGTCGGGGAGGCGGTGCGGGAGAACAGGCAGAACGCTTGCGCGGGCCGCCTGGAGCCAGGAGAAGACAGTCTTGACAAGCGAGTCAGCAGGGAGCCAGGCGGGATGCCGAGGAAGAGTTGAAACAGCTTTGAAGACAGCTTTGACTGACACGGAGAGGAAGTAGAGCGGTGAGCATTAGGGTGATAGAGTGTCTGTATGCTCAGGGGTGAGGTCGTGCGCTCGATGTTAAATTGCAGGATGACGAAGCGGGGCTGTACGATAAAAGAACAGTCTTACCACAGCTTGTGCACGCAGGGTTCTTTAGGTGGCTGTGTAGCAGGATCGTCGCCACAAATTGTAGAGATGACGCTGGGAAACGCAATGAAGGTTCAATCCAGGTTTATTATGAAACAGCTACACAGCACAAACATCGAGGCACCATCACCAGTTGTCCAACCGCTCCCAAGCTCCTTTGAGATCCTACTCCCAACTGACACTTGAGCACCTAGGCAACACCTGAACATTCCACAGGATGTCACCAACAATGGAACACAGCCCATAGAACTACAGCTTAAGGCTGCCACATCTAAAGAGGGATATAACATACTCCCAGGAATAGTGGCTTGCTGGGGTCAGCAGACCACCATGTCTGTGACTGCTTTTTAAATAAAGCAGTTTTTTTTTAAAATGCAGCCCGTTTTCCTTAAAGGAAAACGGGATGCATTTAAAAAAGAAAAATGAAACGTTTCTGTTTCATTTTTTAAGGGTAGGCAGTGGTCTCTGGGACCACTGCCTGCTCTTAAAAAATATTTTCGTACACACTCACAAAGGGGAAGGGTCCCCTGGGGATCCCTTCCCGCTTGCGAGTGGCTTACCACCTACTTGAAGTAGGTGGTAAACTGTGACTGTTTTGCAACCGCAAATGCGATCGCAAATCAATCATACATTGGGGTTAGACTCGCTATTAGAAAGGGACGCCCTTGGCACACCCCTTCCTAATAGCGAGTCAGCAAACCATATTTTGCAAGTCAGTAATAGGATACTGACTCGCAAAATAGGGTTTGTACATGGGGCAGACCAATTTTACGGTCGCAAACGGGCCGAATTCCCGTTTGAGACCGCTAAAAATGGTTGTACATCTGCCCCTTAGTTTTATGGAAGGGGATGATGAGGAGGATGATGACGACGAGGCAGTCATGGGGGAAGATGACTCAGAGGAGTCTGGCATTGCTATTCAACCCGTTCTGAGGGATGTGGCACAGGTAGCACCACCTCCACCTCTCATAATTGCAAAACCCAGTTGAGACCTGCACCAACCGGTACCTCGCGAGAAGCAGAGAGGCAATCGACGACATGCCCACCTACCTCCAGTTCTTCAGGCATTGGCAGTGGCGCAGTAAAAAAGTACTCCTCCCCAGTTTGGGACATTTTTATGGTTAGCAAAGAGGCGGAGCACATTGCAGTATGCAGCATTTGCAGCACAAGTGTTTGTCGTGGTAAGCCTGGTACACATTAAGGTACTGGAGGCCAAACTACCCAAATGAAAAAACACAACACAATAAAGTGGGAGGAGCACCTTACAACCATTTCTGAACATGGTTGTGGTGGTGAGGAGCCAGGAAACATCATCTACAAGTTCAATCTCAGTGGAAGGTGATGAGGAAGAAGAGCGTGACATGATCACGCAAAGCAGCCCTGTGCCCAGCAGTGCGCCAGCAGATTCACCCACCTCTGCGACTTAACAATAGCACAAGATTTAGAGTGAGATGGACACACCATGGCATACAGTGACTGCCCCACCATGATGCACATTGAGTTTACCACCACCAACTACTTCTCGAAAGACGCTTGTGTCAGTGGCCCCAGAAAAGAAGAAAATCCAGGCTACAATTACGGGCATGTTTAGGCAGGAGGGGCCCTACGAGCAGAACCACCCAACCCCAAGTTTGTACAATGGAAAGCTGGCAAAAATGTTAGCGCTGGACCTCCTTCCTTTTTCTTTTGTGGAAGGAGTGGGATTCTTACAAATTGTGGCAGCCATTTGCTCAAAATGGAAGGTACCAAGTAGGACCTATTTTGCCAGAGTTGCTGTTCCAGTGCTGCAGTTGGTTGGACAAGCTTTGCAGCAAAGTGTTGTTCATACCATCCATCTGATGACAGACATGTGGGCCAGTTGTCAGGTGACTGATTACATGTACATTACCGCACACTGGATCTCTTTTGCGGGGGTAAAGCAAAAGATATTGTCAGGTCTTGGCCCTGAAGAAAGTTTTAAGATCGTTCGGTGGCATGCAACAGTGACCATGTTCGCCATGGAGGGATCACATACAGCTGTAAATATCTTGGAGGAATTTAACAGCAAGATGTATGAATAGCTGTGACCCAGAGGTTTCAGAATTACATTTGTTGCCACAGACAATGGCAGTAATATAGTCAAGGCCATGTCAGATGGAGGCTATTTCAGGGTCCTGTGCTTGACCATTGCATCAACCTGGTGGTACAAGACTTCCTCAAAAAAGAAGGCAGTCAGCAACATACTGACCACCTGTAGAAGAATCTGAACTAATTTCAGCCATTCTTTTAAATCCCGAAGCAGTTGCGGATTATTCAGTGTAATAATAGAGCACCAGTTAAATCCCGGACACAGGAGGAGCCAACACATTGGAACTCAACCTTTTACAAGTTGCCACGTCTGTTTAAGCAGTACAAACAGATCAATGACTATGCCATTCTAAGAGGAGGGGATGCAGTTGGGAAAGCTGTGGCCATGGATACGGACTAATGGGGCCTAGTCAAATGCCTAACACAGATGCTACTCCATTTTGAGGTTTTCAAATGGAAAATTAGAAAGGAGGACAGTACGATGGGCCAAGCTATCCCATTGTTGCATCTCTTACAGGACCAGGCAAAGAAGGTGTCTGAAAGGTTCGCCCCAGCAGTTGTGAATGAAAACACAGAAGGGCATGCATTGGTTGAGACCTTAATCCTTTGTTTGGCTTGTAATACAAGGCTGCAACATGACATTATCACATCCAAGGAGTACATCTATGCCACACTAATTGATCCACAGTACAAAAAGATTCTGCACACTTTCATTGCTTTTTCTCTAAAGGGATGTTTTAGAATACAAGAGGTGGATTGCAGAGCAAGTCGGACAGTTGGGAGCAGAACAACTGAAGCTTCAAGTCCAATCCTGCAGTTCTGGGGTGCCGCCTTCAACTTCCAGAGAGGGCAGTCTTGTCTCACAGCAGCCAACAACACCATCAATCACAACACCGGTAACAACAGCAATAAAAGGACCGGGCCCAACCTCTGCATTGTATTGGTTTCAATTTGCAGGGCTCAAGTCCAGTGCAGAGGCAATGGCAAAACAGGTTGAGCAAGTGGCAGCACCAATGACCATCCACAGGATGTTCCAGGAGTATCTGGATGATCCAAAAGAGGTCTATATGGATCAAAATCCATTGATGTATTGGTACGGGAAGATGTGCCAATGGCTAGAGATCTGAATGATGGCAATAAAGTATCTGGCTTCTCCTATCACCAGTGTGTCTGCTGAACATGTGCTCAGTGTAGCTGGTGCAGTTGCTACAATGAGAAGGACCAGCCCCTTGCCTCAAAACGTGGAGAGATTGCCTATAGTCAAAATGAACCAACATTTTATGCCACATATTTACACCATTCCTGAAACTGCAGCACAGAAGGAGGAGGAGGATGATTGGTCCAAAATTGAACCAAATGTGTTAGCTGACCAATTTCTGGGTGAACCACCTTAGACAAACTCTACTTCCTGGACTAAGTATGCCAGTGCTCCTATAGAACTTTTGAATTATTTCTCATTGAACTTAGTTCTATCTCGCAAAAAAAAAAAAAAAGTTAGTGGAACATTATTATTTTTGTGTCAGATTTATGCTGCCCCACCTTTTTTTAGTCACATATATTGCCGGATTGCAGTTGGACCAGTGTGCATTGAAGAAGCCTCCACAATTCCTTTATGACATGGGGACAATGCCTGCCCCCCTTCCATGCCTATTGGCTATCTCTTTTTGCATCACTTAGCACTAGAATGTCTGCCCCAGAAGATAGTTTATCATCTACAAGACTGACTGCAAATACCAAATTCCAATGTTGCCTGCATCAAAGATGACTACCTAATAACTACCCGTGCTTGGATTCGAAGAGGTAACTATAACTAATGCAACAGTGAGTGACTGATTGTGTGAGTGATGATGATGACTGATGATTCATGTGGTGGCAAACAGTGAGGGAGGGTGTTGAAATGAGATGTGGGAACTTGCCTGAGATGATTGATTTGCAATGTTTGGGGCCTGAGTGATAGGCGATCATTTTTCCCCTATAGGTGATTGGCCTTCACAAACTTACTTAGCGAAAATAAATTAACCTGTATGGTCCACTCCTATGATCCTTCTGCTTTTTCATCATCTAGGATGGCTGCCCCAGGCAATAGTTTGATTGACAAGACTGCCAAATTACAATCTGTTGCTTGCATTAAAGGGGAGATAGTGTACCGACCACCCTGCTTGGATTGGAACAGGTAACTGTTGCACCAATAAGTGGTCAGATTATCTAGTGACTATGAGTGATGATTGAACAGAAGGCTGACAGTGAGGTAGGGTGTGTTAAATTGTAATACAGGAAATATCTTGAGATGATTATTGATTTGCACTGTTTGGGGCCTGGTGATGGGCTTTCATTTATTTCCCTGGAGTTCATTGGCCCTTTCACACTTAGCCCGATTCAATTGCAGGGTCCTCTCTCTTTTTCTGGTTCTTCAGAGACTAGCACAGTCACTTTAGTTAACAAATAAAAACCTTTGCAAAATACTGCAATTCTGTTTCTCTACTTCTTCAACAGCAGTGCGCTACACATCTATCTTGCTCGGGTCATGATGATGACTGGTCTGGAACAGAGTTACTCGGAGTCAGAAGTCAGGAGGAGGATGGAAGAACTCTGGGCAGGAGCTGCAGGACTATCTCATCATTAGCTATAAGCAAGAAGTTATCGACTTCAGTTCAAAGGTAAACCAAGAGTCTGAGGCCTAGTACTCAGCTATGTGGAATAGAGAAAGGTGCGTTTGTGAAAAACTGCTGTGTGTGTGTTGGACTTGTGGCAAAAGTGAAACTCTGAGTCCCTGTTTGGTTTTTTGCGCTGCCTCTGAGTCTTCTTGATATACTCCTCATGAAGCTTACGTTCCTTCTGTCCTTCTCCTTGACTGTAAAATACAGTTTCTCTTTTAAAATCATCAGGCCTTCTTCTGGTCTCCTGCATGAATGAAAGGCAAAAGCTGAGCTCCACAACATTCCTGCTGTCCTACCGGATCAGTCCAGGCAGGCACCAAAGAGTGGACATTTTAAAGGAGAATGCAGATGCAGCACCTTATTTTGAAATACTGTTTCATTTTTCTTTTAACAGTCATATTTGGTGAACTGGGTGGGCGGGTGGGCGGTTTCACTCCCTAAACTAGAAGACAGAACATTTAAATATCTGATAACTTGTGTCTCGGGGGCAGAAGGACTGCTTGCAATGCATTTATCATTACTCTGTCATGCTCATTCCATTGTTTCCTTCCATAACAGATTGATGGCGAATGATGTGCTGCTGCTCATTGCCCAGATAAATGTTGTTCTTGTGTAGTGTTTGTCTTTGTCAAACCTGTCCCCAAATCCCCCTTCCCATCCACTCTTCAAACCCCTAACCCTCTTCCCCTGTGCTGTGTGATTTATTGAGGTTATGGCTTAATTAACACCATCAATGGATCCCACACTTGGTGGGGCAGATGTGGTGAAAGAAACTCCAACTTACTGCAGAATGTTCTAAGCAATAGCCCACACTGGCCGCATTTACCCACCCGTGCATGAAAAGTGATCCATAATTTAGATATAAAATGAAGAACATCAATTCTATGCATCATCATTTAGGCCTTGTGCTGCGTAACCATAAACACCTAATCTAAGCTTGTCCACTCCAGACTTTGAGTCCATTTTTTATAACTCAAAGATTTTGCAAATAATACTACTAGCTCTCCATTAGCCAAAACGTACTCGTATTGCTATTTTTTGTAATGTAGCAAAACCAAAGGGGATGATGGACGGAGTGTTGAACATTGCAAGCACTCACCCCAGTCAACTGATCTGGGTTTAATCCATCATCATTCTTTAGCTCACTCCGCCACCCCAGTTCAGACATGGCCATATGCAAATCAGTCTGACCCTGTGCCTCATGGGAACAGGCCAGCCCGAACTGCCAAGCCATGTCTTCCCTGGACCGGAAACAAGCATCCTGGGACCGGTTTCTGGCTTACAGCCGTCATCAGCCAGGCTATCTTGAATCCAGTGGCAAAGTGAGCAAGGGACCCACGTCTGGGCATACCCTGCCAACTTAGGGCGAACATAGCAAAACCAAAGGGGATGATGGACGGAGTGTTGAACATTGCAAGCACTCACCCCCAGTCAACTGATCTGGGTTTAATCCATCATCATTCTTTAGCTCACTCCGCCACCCCAGTTCAGACATGGCCATATGCAAATTAGTCTGACCCTGTGCCTCATGGGAACAGTCCAGCCCGAACTGCCAAGCCATGTCTTCCCTGGACCGGAAACAAGCATCCTGGGACCGGTTTCTGGCTTACAGCCGTCATCAGCCAGGCTATCTTGAATCCAGTGGCAGAGTGAGCAAGGGACCCACGTCTGGGCATACCCTGCCAATTTAAGGCGAACATAGCAAAACCAAAGGGGATGATGGACGGAGTGTTGAACATTGCAAGCACTCACCCCCAGTCAACTGATCTGGGTTTAATCCATCATCATTCTTTAGCTCACTCCGCCACCCCAGTTCAGACATGGCCATATGCAATCAGTCTGACCCTGTGCCTCATGGGAACAGTCCAGCCTGAACTGCCAAGCCATGTCTTCCCTGGACCGGAAACAAGCATCCTGGGACCGGTTTCTGGCTTACAGCCATCATCAGCCAGGCTATCTTGAATCCAGTGGCAAAGTGAGCAAGGGACCCACGTCTGGGCATACCCTGCCAACTTAGGGCGAACATAGCAAAACCAAAGGAGATGATGGACGGAGTGTTGAACATTGCAAGCACTCACGCCCAGTCAACTGATCTGGGTTTAATCCATCATCATTCTTTAGCTCACTCCGCCACTCCAGTTCAGACATGGCCATATGCAAATCAGTCTGACCCTGTGCCTCATGGGAACAGTCCAGCCCAAACTGCCAAGCCATGTCTTCCCTGGACCGGAAACAAGCATCCTGGGACCGGTTTCTGGCTTACAGCCGTCATCAGCCAGGCTATCTTGAATCCAGTGGCAAAGTGAGCAAGGGACCCACGTCTGGGCATACCCTGCCAACTTAGGGCGAACATAGCAAAACCAAAGGGGATGATGGACGGAGTGTTGAGCATTGCAAGCACTCATCCCCAGTCAACTGATCTTGGTTTAATCCATCATCATTATTTAGCTCACTCCACCACCCCAATTGTAATGTATCACTATCGGGCATTCTCATTGTGTCATCATTTAGTACGCAGGTGTCAATTCTTTTCAAAGCTTTGATAAAATATAACCCACTAACTCAGTCTTTTTATTTTCATAGTTGCCTGCAATGAATAATCAATCATTCAGATTAATCGGTCCTACAGTTGGAGCTCACCAGGGTGGAACTGGAAGTGGGACATGCTTGTGAAGTTGTGATGCTTCCCAGTTATTGCTTTATCTATATTCAGGTAAGACAGCTAGTATGAATGAAACTGAACTAGTTAACTTAGTCAGTAAGTAACTCTCTGCTACTATTGTTTATCTAGGTTGTTGTAGACAATATAGGTCATCATGGCAGCATTCCCACTAATGGTCAAGATAGTTAGAGAAGTATAGCTCTATATTTAAGTGCTACACTGTCTCTTAAGTTACAAACACATAAACAGGCTGCGTGAAAACTAGCTGAAGGCAGCAGTGCAAAGTAAAAGTAAAACAAACTACTTCAGGCATAACTTTAGATTTAATAAAATAGTTTCCCGCTTTATTTATCTACAAAGAAACCCACCCTCTCCACCCAAATAACATGCCCACCCCTCTCCCCAAACAAAACTGACCCAAGCCCCAAAGTCCCAAAACTCAAAATGTCCAAGGAAAAAGTCACTCCAATCCCAACTCCCTTCCCACCCTCTCCACTCAGCCCTAACAAACAACAAGTCCCTCCCACCAAAACAAAACATTTAAAAAAAGAGCTGCTCCATCATGGTGAGCCAGCCCTCGATGGTATCCAGCCGCTGTAGGATGCGGCGCAGCAATGGCTTGTTGTCAGTGTTGTAGGGGGTGGCAGTAGTTGACTGGGGACCGGCTGCACTGGGGCCCGGCTGAGGTGCATTTGTTTACTCCTCCTCCTCTTCCAGGACCACCAGCTGCTGGTACTCTTGCTGGATATGCTCTAGCCTCTGCTGCTGCAAACGGGACACTATCTCCTGCCTTGTGAGTGGTCCAAATGGACCAGCAGGAACAGTTACATTGAGAAAAACAAAAAAGACAAATTGTAAATAATGCTCTGTGCAAACAATTGTTTTAAATTATTTGGTGGCACAGTAGCAGTACATTGCTGGTCCCTTGGGGCCATTGGAATTTGATGTGATTATGAATAAGGGAGTCACAAGGCCAATTTATGTTTTACCCACACAAATTCCTTACATTAAAAAAGTACTGACTGTGCCTGAAAAGCATTAAAAGGCAAAATAACATCACCGGATAAAAAAACAGTGATTTGATTATTTTTTGCTTCTGAAGGATTTTCAAGTAACTATAAACCGACACTTTGAGTTGAAAAATAAATTACTTCTCATTAATGAGGACGGCATTGTGCACTATATGGAGTACAAGTTGTGTATTGTGCTAAAATAATGAAGCCATGCTCATTGCTAGCCAGCACGTTGGGTAGTTTGCTACTGTCTGCAGCTGGGGCAGCTCTAGTTGACAATTATCTATTTTTAATTCGAATGGCCCTGCTCTTCTCCAAATGCATTCCTTTTTTTATCCTGACTCCAAAGACGCAAATCAATAATAAATAAGCTACTACGTCACATAATTCACGTATGAAATGCGGATATTAATATTATCCTGTCTGCCGTAAGGAGACATTGGGGAAAATGAATCTGCTGGACTGCACTACAGGGAAAGGAACAGGCAATATAGATTGTATTTGGCACATTCATCACTGTGCATACAAGACACCAAACTTGACATCAAATCATGCACTTGCTCCCACTTTACTCAGTGGCCTCACCCACCACCACATATTATTTGTAACAAATTCATTCGCTGGTCAGTAGGCAACGAAAGGAAACTTGACTCACTCTACTGCAGGGTATGGTAGAGGGATTAGACAGGTATGGTAGGACTTTTTTGATATAGAATAGAGGGGCCACTACACTGATCATCGATTCGTCATCTGTGGCTTATTCAGTCACTGTACAATTCAAATGGGAAAAATCTGAACAAATGAATAATAATTCTGTTATGGGAAACCATGAAATCTATTCTAAAATCCCTTCACTTCACATGGTTATAAAATGAAATGTGGCACATGCCAAAAATGAATTTTCCAATTTGGTAGGCTGGGACAGAAGAACTTTGGAAAAAATAAAGGAGTGAAGTGCTAAGAGGTGGCTGAGTGGGCGAAGGGAAACAATACACCTTGTGTGTTCAGTTTGCAATGCATTGAAAACATTGTAAATGCCGCATTAACTGAAACAGACACACATTGCACAGCCAACACTGCAGTCACAAATTTACCCATACTGCACTTTGGTCAAAGGTGACAAAAATGCCATTGGTGGGGAGGGGGGATGATGAATGATGGGTGGGATACATCTGACTCACTTAACAAATACAGTGAGTCAAGGGAGTAGAACAAAGAATACAAAATTTGCCCCACTTAGAGCTATAGCTTTGAATGATGATAACCCTGCATAAAGTAAGCAAAGTAGGTGAGCAGCATGCTCCTCATGAGAAGAATTGCCGTGCTTATTCACCCAAACAATTCAAATATTCATTCATCATTTCATTGTAATGCACCCATAGCCACCATGATTAAGCTTTACTTTCTCTCATCCAGTCTTTCACAACAATTTCCAATACATTATCCATCCATTCAATAGCCACCCTTTCTTCAAACCATCCTGTCGCCCATCCATCTCTTTACTGACCCACGATCCCTTTCACCCACCCACCCTTTCACTCATATACCATTTATTTTCTTTTAACCTTCCGTTCTTTCATGTCTCCCTCAAGCCTTCAACTGTGGCTGGTACAGCTGGGGGGGGTTCTCTTCACGGTCATATGTTGATAACGACGCCCTGGCCCTACCTAGTGAGCATTGTAATTGCAAGAATTATGTAACTTACCAGTGCCCGTCCTTGCTGTCACTTCTCTCCCTCCAACTGACCCATCTCCTTCTGCAGCGGCACTGGAGCAGCATCGCTGATGTTCTGTGTTGTTTGAATAAAATATTATACATATTTTAGATGGCTGATAGGCACGCCAAAATACAACTGCAATACAACACTACAGTTCAGTTAGCACTGCAGTACCTTCTAAATATCACTCTGGGCATTTGAATGGTTCACAAAGTTAGACAAGCCTGGGGTGGAATAATAGTCAATGAAAGACATATGGTGTTGGTTGGCAAATGCAAGGGAGTGGGACCTCATACATTTTTCCAGCCATGCTGCACTGTCATGGGAAACTGCTGGTATACTGTAACTATAAATGAATGAGACAGCGGCACACTACATTGGCGGGTTGGGGGTGGTCCATGATGACCATGGCCACATTCTGGTGAACTCAACTGTGTTAGAGCATGAGCAGGAAAAATAAAGCCTTCTCAACAAACATACATGGTCAATTTTATTGAGAATACTAGCTTACTTGTGCCTGCAATCTGAATTTTCACGATAGACAGCACTAACATTCCAATATTCCAAGAATCTACCCTAAGAAGTCCAAAACAATAATAAAACCCTAAATTAGTGAAATAAAATAATAAATAATAGGACTTACTGGGGTCAGCAGAGCCCTTGGCCGCAGCGCTGGCGTTCGGCGCCGGCTGACTCGCTTCTCCCGGACCCTCGACAACGTCCCTCTTCTTGCCCTTGGGTGCTGATGTAAGAAATTTAGAAGTAAAAAAAAAATAGATTAGTGATTCAGGTAATAATCTCCACAAAAACTCTTATGACAAGCAAATGCAGTCACATTGTACTTCTCTAAAACAGATTGCCTATAGTACTAATAGTCTATCAACTATTGTTGAGTTGCCCATACTAATCCTGAAATCCCTATTCCAGTGAATGATCTTTGATTCTATTCCCATTTATTAACCCCTTGATGGACCAACTCAGTCTCCCTTTTTTGCAATGCATAGATGCATACTACACATCTCTGTGAAATAAATAGCTTGGAACTGTCAAGCTACATGAACAAATTCATAGAGAAAATGCGCTACTCACTGATTCACTATAGTGACAGGAGAATAGTCTGCAATGGCTTCCTAATTAATGAGCCAAAGCGAGCGCCAATGATGAGTATGATTAGGTAGCGCTGAGTGAGCACCTGCCTAGCAGAAACTAGAAACTGGATCACACAATAATATACCAGCGTAAACTAAACATAACTTACCTCTGAGTGTGAGCAGCATGCTATTCGGCAAAAAAATGTTTGCATTGTAGAACACAAACACAACAAACAATTAATACTCACAGAGCCCTGGAATCTCGACGCCTAGCAGGTCCTGGTCTTGGTCAAGAATGTCCGCTAAGCTGTGCGTCAGCTGCTGGGCGGTGCGATGAACCTGGCTGGTACTCCACGCGCACTGGTGCACCATTCCCCCACGCATCCGTATTTGCTACCGAGTCTGCCACCTGCTGCCAGCATGAAGGGTAGGTGGAGCGGCACCAAAAAAAAAGTGCTGCCACCTCCTCCTCTCCAAAGATCAACCGGGGCTGCACACCTGGGTGGCAGCTACGCCCGCAACAAAGCTGTCACGCTGCCATGGCACTGGGTCGGGTAGAAGAAAAGAAGGGAAAGGAAAAAAGAAATAAGGAAGTAAGGGGAAATACACAAAATAAAAAAAGTCACAAAAACCACAAAAAAATTCCCAAAAAATGTATAATACACAAACACAAAGACACACGCTAATATAAAAAATAAAAATTAGGGTAGATAAGTTTTAAAGGAGGGGTGTTACAGAGATTAAGGAGAGATTAAGATTTAGGCCCAGCATCATAACAGAGAGCAGAAAAACAAAAGTGGCCGCGCCCATGTGAACCATGTGGTGCCGTTTGCGCGAGAGTTAGGACGCAAGAACGCACTTGAGAACTGCATGGTGCCATTCACATGCAATTTGGAGCTTGAGGACACACTCTGCATTCCCATCGCATAGCTAACGGGCGCGCTGGCAAATTCCGCCCACTAGCAGAGCTCCGAGTAGCAGGGTGGAGTTTTTTAGTAACTCTGCGGAGTTCTGCCAAGTGCAACTCCACCCAGGTCTAAAAACATACTGCCTACTAGTATGGATGACATGTGTTTCCTTCACCTTATAATCCTTATTGTCATATGTATAATTTCCTACAGACTGATTTACATATGTATGGTTCATTGTCTCTGCATAGCTTGTGTGATGTAAAATGCTCTGACACCCTACACTGGTATGAATAGCACTAGAAAACAAATTAAATGCATTTGCAAGAGGTGCTATGGAGAGAAGAAGGGCAATGTTGTACGCTTGTAGTGAAAAAATCAGTGGAAAAGGAGGTCATTGGGTAGAGGGGGTACCGAAAAAGATTGTTGCACGGGACACCACCAGCACTAAGCTCGGCCCTGGCAATCAGAATAAGTTGTATAAACAAGAGACAAATAAAAAAAAAAGAGAATCGCCCCTTTAGAAGTGCTCTTTAATTTTAACTTTTTTGTCCTTTTGTGACACAGTGATAGGGGCGTGTCTTGAGAGGGGTGTATGGGATGGAACACTACCCCAATTATTTTTCAGATTCGGGTTAAGGAGTTCCCTATCGGATTTGTGAGGTGATGATCAGGTCCTTTCCTTACCATCACTTCACTGACGAAAGTAGGCTTTGGGAGAGTGAGTGTTTGGCAGATAACTAGGGTATACCTGCATGCAGGTTTTGGAGTGGTTAGGGATAGGTATACTTTTGCTTTAAAATTGTGTGCCCGCACCGCAAACCACTGCTTCTCACTTCCTCTGTATGGCTGTCTTCAGTGTCAGAGTCCCTTGCTCACTTTGCCACTGGATTCAAGCAAGCCTGGCTGATGACGGCTGGAATGCCAGAAACTGGTCCTAGGATGCTTGTTTCCGGTCCAGGGAAGACATGGCTTGGCAGTTCGGGCTGGACTGTTCCCATGAGGCACAGGGTCAGACTGATTTGCATATGGCCATGTCTGAACTGGGGTGGTGGAGTGAGCTAAAGAATGATGATGGATTAAACCCAGATCAGTTGACTGGGGGTGAGTGTTTGATTGGCTCAAGCGTTCCGTCCATCATCCCCTTTTGTATCGCTTTGTTCGCCCTAAGTTGGCGGGGTATGCCCAGACGTGGGTCCCTTGCTCACTTTGCCACTGGATTCAAGCAAGCCTGGCTGATGACGGCTGGAATGCCAGAAACTGGTCCTAGGATGCTTGTTTCCGGTCCAGGGAAGACATGGCTTGGCAGTTCGGGCTGGACTGTTCCCATGAGGCACAGGGTCAGACTGATTTGCATATGGCCATGTCTGAACTGGGGTGGTGGAGTGAGCTAAAGAATGATGATGGATTAAACCCAGATCAGTTGACTGGGGGTGAGTGTTTGATTGGCTCAAGCGTTCCGTCCATCATCCCCTTTTGTATCGCTTTGTTCGCCCTAAGTTGGCGGGGGTATGCCCAGACGTGGGTCCCTTGCTCACTTTGCCACTGGATTCAAGCAAGCCTGGCTGATGACGGCTGGAATGCCAGAAACTGGTCCTAGGATGCTTGTTTCCGGTCCAGGGAAGACATGGCTTGGCAGTTCGGGCTGGACTGTTCCCATGAGGCACAGGGTCAGACTGATTTGCATATGGCCATGTCTGAACTGGGGTGGTGGAGTGAGCTAAAGAATGATGATGGATTAAACCCAGATCAGTTGACTGGGGGTGAGTGTTTGATTGGCTCAAGCGTTCCGTCCATCATCCCCTTTTGTATCGCTTTGTTCGCCCTAAGTTGGCGGGGGTATGCCCAGACGTGGGTCCCTTGCTCACTTTGCCACTGGATTCAAGCAAGCCTGGCTGATGACGGCTGGAATGCCAGAAACTGGTCCTAGGATGCTTGTTTCCGGTCCAGGGAAGACATGGCTTGGCAGTTCGGGCTGGACTGTTCCCATGAGGCACAGGGTCAGACTGATTTGCATATGGCCATGTCTGAACTGGGGTGGTGGAGTGAGCTAAAGAATGATGATGGATTAAACCCAGATCAGTTGACTGGGGGTGAGTGTTTGATTGGCTCAAGCGTTCCGTCCATCATCCCCTTTTGTATCGCTTTGTTCGCCCTAAGTTGGCGGGGGTATGCCCAGACGTGGGTCCCTTGCTCACTTTGCCACTGGATTCAAGCAAGCCTGGCTGATGACGGCTGGAATGCCAGAAACTGGTCCTAGGATGCTTGTTTCCGGTCCAGGGAAGACATGGCTTGGCAGTTCGGGCTGGACTGTTCCCATGAGGCACAGGGTCAGACTGATTTGCATATGGCCATGTCTGAACTGGGGTGGTGGAGTGAGCTAAAGAATGATGATGGATTAAACCCAGATCAGTTGACTGGGGGTGAGTGTTTGATTGGCTCAAGCGTTCCGTCCATCATCCCCTTTTGTATCGTTCAGTGTGACAAGAGGCGCAAGGTCTAATGGCAGTGCAGGAGCTGTGTGCCAGGTTCTGATTTCAGACCACTCCTCTGCGCAGCAGCCGCCTGTGAAGTAGGATCTGATTTTACTCTGTGCCCTCTACAACCACTTTGGTTTCCCCCAAAACTACTGGGTCTATATGCCAGTGATCATTGGTGACACCTCAGATCGGGACATAATCAGCGAGTCACAAAGCACCTCTGCTCTGAGTTTTCAGGCACTAACACAGCATGTGATCTCACTCATCCGTCCTTTGTGTGAAGTGATACAGGGGCTCGGCACATCCCATTCCATAAATCACTTTCACCCTTCCTAGTAAAAGGAATTTTGTAATCCGAAATCGCTACTGTATGAATAATTAATTTAGATAGCAGTGCCTCATGCAGCAGTGACATTCTGAAGATCTGTAGATAATACAGATTTCTTATGCTTACCATGTCTCGGTTTACATGCCTGTTACCAGTGCATGTATTTTGCATGTAAAGTTAGGCCAGACATTTTTACTCTTGGTTGGTTACTGCTTTTGTTGCTAACCGATAACTTGTAGGTAACAAGTGCGAGTCCAGTTAAAACAGCTCCATGATTTATGCACTCAGTACCAGCAGCTGCTTGTAACATGCAAGACCGAAGTCTGTATCTTTGTAGGTTTTTACTGAGTTGGTTCAGTTGGGTAGCAAAAAACACCATTCAGGCACTTTATACAAGTTTCCCATAGCAGCATCTCAGGGGCATGCCACTCTGGGCAATTACAGGATTTTCCATGTCTGGAATTTTACCTGCAAATACTGGACCCAGTAATCTCAAGTCCTTAGAAACTGGACTCGGACCTGATAGAAGAGTTATTGAGGCTGTGGGCAATTGCAGCACCTTGCCCTCTTACTGAAGCAAGAGGAAGAACAAAATGCTTCACAGCTCTCTATTCTACTCATGGTTTTCCCTCTGCCCAATACTATCTGCCACCTCCACCATGAGTCAAAGCAAACCCCACATCCATTTATCACCTGCTTACAACTGGTGGTTAATGGATGCAGATGTGGGCTCGCTATTTGTCATGGAATGGGGAAAACACACACAGAATAGGACCCGGTATTCCTGGGTCTATGCGTTATTCACAATTCTGGGGAAAATGGCACATAATTTTGCATTTTAGTGCAGGATACTGGACAGAGTTGGTGATTTCAGTTCCCAGTCTGCCTGCAACAAAATATGAGGAATTCACAATAAGGGCATAAATGCCAAAAAGTTTGTTTGTATTGTGCTATATAAAAGGTAGTTATTAGTGTATAAACTCATAAGCATGCTTCTATTGACTGTGTCAGGTTTCTCGCCCTACCTGCCTCCTCCATTTGCATGTGATCGCTCAGTGAAATCCATCTGACATCTACACTTTGGAAACAAAACTGATCACACTGTCAGGGTATTAAGGTTAGGCCTGCTCCTTGTTTAACTGGCTGTTGCTTATATGTTCTGGCAGCAGGAGGAAATCTGTGGACTAGTTCTTGTCTGATTTATCCTTCTGGAGGTACCATGAATGGCAATTTCTTCTGCCCTGTGACATAGACTGAACTGAAGTTCCTTTCTTTAGTTCTGATCTCTTCCTCCGCTTGCCCTTTCTTTTTCAGTCTACCTTGGGACCACTTATCCTGTACTACTCAGTGGGTGGGATTCTTGACTTAAACATCTTCTTGCCTCAGTCCAGAATAATCTACTCTTCCTATCATTATCACCCTCGAACGCATGCTCTTATGAATAGCAAATCGAGACTTCCCATCAGAATAAGAAATGGAAAAAACAAACAAACCTGGTGAGGGAGGGTTACTGTCAGATGGGTGGAGTCAATAGGGAGTACACCATGAGGAGCTGAATCTGTGACAGGCAATGGTCTTTCAGGACTTATGCACACACTCTACCCCAAAATAAATTGAGGAGGAACATGTGATAGTTAATCTGTTTTGCCTTGCTCAATGAATAACAAACTCAATTTAAGATACCTCAGTGGGTGAAAGATCCTATTGCAGACACCTATTTGTTGCCAGGAGTTTCAGCTTACAATAGTGTTAGAATAACTTAACTGCTGGATGCACTAAATAGTGAGATCTACATGTACACAGAATAAATATGGTTCTTGTGTTTACTGCGGAGTATTGCAGGCAACATGCAGATCACAGATTTATACTAGGTATAATAGTTCAGTGGATTAATGCGGTTGTTGCGGAGATCCTTGTGCAACCTACAGGAGACAAGTTACTAAAGTAGTAAAGCAGCTCAGGGTTTTTACGCAACCTGCAAACAATTGTATGCAATATTCAAGATAATGTAATGTTTTGTGATTATAAGGTTAATATAATTAGTTCTGATGGGTGATATTAACTTATTACAGTTTGTAAACTGGTGCCTTGGTTCAACCAGCTGAACACTTGCTCAAGAAACATGCAGGGATCTGCAGGGCACAATTCTGAATACATTCCATTCTTCTAAGGTCAAGACTGATTTACTGTTATCTAATATCAAGTGCAATCATTAGCCCATAGACAGGATACTAATGGCAACTCTCATTTATAGCAGTCAGAAATGCAACAGGTAAGTTCAGATCTATTTGGCTCTTGCAATGTATGACTTGCCAGAGTGTGTCTCTGCCCTGCCTAGAGGAATTGTGAGAATCCAGTTGGACTCTGAGTTACGCCTCTAAGACTTGCTGTCTGCCCAGGAGCACCCTTAATGAAGAGAATTGTGACTGTCCATGATGCTGGGAATTTGCTGCCTTGTCATGACTGAGAAGTATAAATGTACTTCTCTTCTCCCCGCAGGCTGCTTCTCCATACAATACACACACATTCTATGCATGGGCGCTGTTGCATGGCACTCTCCACCGGTACATAGATTCGCTGGGACTGGCTTGACTTCAGCTAAAGATAGCTATCTGAAACAGAATCAGGACTGCCTCCACTGTTCTCCAACGCAGCTTCCTGTCACATGCGAACCCCCTGTTCTTCTGAGTTGGGCATTCCATAGTGCTTGTTCGGAAATCTTAGACTCACACCGCCGCAACAATATTGGCTAAGCTACGCCCCTGGAGGTGGGGTGAGTAGAGAGAGGGACAAAAAAGGAAGGCAGGATAAAGAAAATAGCAGGGTGGAACTGGAGAAGGGACATTCATTTGTTTCCTTTAGCAGCTGTTCCTTTGTTCTGGTGATGGTGCCAGTACTGGATGCTGCATCACAGTAGGCATTGCAGGATAGCTAGGAGCTCTGGCCACTCACAAAGTCTGCATTGGGTGGAGCAGTCATCATCATGGTAGGATAGCACTGGCAGGATAGATCCTCTTCTTTGGGTTTCTAGTGGGGGATCGGATTGAGAAGCAACCATGTGCACTGTGCATGTTTACAAACCTGGCGGATGTGACATGAGGTCTTGAGCACATTTAAAGCAAGGTCATTGTGTGAGGTAGTTAAAGCTTACTGGATGTAATGTATATATTTCATTGCCAAACCGTACTGTGTAGAGAATGATGCGTCACTGACAGAATAATAAATGTAGGCCATATAATTCTTCTCTTTCTTACCTGCCATTAAAATTCATTATTTAGTAACTGGTGAGCCGTAGCTCTATATTATGTTGTAGCTTCATTTATGGCTCTGTAACAGGTTGAAATATAAACCTCTTGCTGCTCTCAATTCTTGACTCTCTCAGTCTAGGAGGACTGATGTGGCGGCTCACAAGAGCACTGGCATTGAAGTCCTTCTATTTCAACAACCCGCCTATGCAGATGGACATATTGACATGATATTGTCTTAGATTCCTTTTAATGGTGGTTATGGTATAAAAGGTGCAAAAAAGTATAAACACAGAAACGTGAGCAAAACTCAAACATTTGTTATAGTAATGGCAATAATAATGACTTTACAGAAATTAACGAGAAAAGAACACTACAGGCTATGCCATATTTTCAGTAAGATTAAAGCACATTTATTCAGTTGAATATTTCTATTTTTTTTGGTGGACAGTTTCTTTACAATAGTTTTGCCTGCTGGTCCATCCTCCTCTCTTTCGTGAGGTAGCCTGTGTACCAGCTATGAGCACTCTTTCCTGACTTGGAACAGGGTGGGTGTGGTCATCCAGGCTTTGCTAATCTCATCTAAACCTGTGGCGAACTGGGAAAGGACTGGACACAAGCTTGCTGCTGGATTTGCAACCTCAGGTAGCACAGGGCTTTTGCTTTAAGCACCCAAGGCTACCTTTGTACGCCTAGGCTATACTACGTCACATGAGGGATGGCCAATAGTGCTCATACCTCAGAGATCAAGGCTGGAAGGAGGTAAGCCCAAAAAAACCTTCAACTGCCGACTGGCACATGCGCACTAGTGCTCATGCCTATGAAATGTGCCTGACTGCTTGGCCCTTGCTCAGAGCAGTCAGAGAGTAACAGCCAGGCTGCGGAACTATAGGCATTATTTGTAACATGGCCAGAGTTTTTGACTATAACAGGAAGCAGGAAATGCGGGAGAGGCGGAGCCCCGATGACTACATTAAGGAGTCGCCCCTGTGTGAAAAGGCTGATAACATACAGGTCAAGTGGCTTGGTCATATTCAAGGTCCATATTTACACACCAGCTCTTTAGAACATCGCCACCCGCGACTTATCTGATTATGCAACACAGGATGTTCAGAGAACTGTTAAAAACCCACTTATTTTCTATCTAAAGTCATTGGTCTCCCTGCTTTAAACTCCTCACCCTTCAGGTTTCTATGACATCAGGCCACCCGAATGGATTAACAGTGAGCTTTATAATTGATCAATGTAAACACCCCGTTTTCTTTCCCATTCTAGGAAAGTATTTACACTACAAGTAGTTTTACATGACTGTCTATAGATGGAAAGTACCAGCAAAATGTTAGTGAAGATCACAATCTTGCAGGTTTATGTGTTTTGCACGCCGCTGTAAGTATCCTGTCTCACAAATTATGATGGCGAAAAAGCCGCCAATCTGCTGCATCCTTCACCACCCATCATCTAAGCATTTTCGATTTTTGAAAATACACTAACCCAAACTGTGTGATTTTGAAATCAAGGACTTTTTTGTGCTACTAGATTTCATGTAGGTGCAGAAAAACTTCTTGAATGAAGCTAATTGCACCAAAGTAATTGGTTTTACACATTTGAGGGCAATTTGTATGTCAGTGGTTTATTTTTGAAGTGATCCCCGGCAGGCACGCTTTAGCAGATTTCCAGTAGTTTAACTGTCTGAAATTCATCGATTTTATAAAATTAAATACAGAAGACTCTAAGGAATTATTTACAGGCTTTACCCCGGTCTTTCTTTTGAATAGTCTTATGCAGGCTTCCTTGCTCAAAATGACTGCAAGATTTCTAAAACGAATACTTCAGTTTTGTTAAGAATTAGAAGAATCCTAACCCGATGCCCTAGAAAAAGACACTCTCATTTGTAGGGTCGTCGAGTTCAACTGATTATCAGTCGTAATAGACTTTTTATGCTACAATGCAACTCTTGAGCATTTTAATTGGAATGCCATGTCCCATTTTTAAATTAAAAGTTGAGTATTGAAAGCACCGCTGCTTTTTTGAATACTAAAATTAGAACTTAATTGAATTCTCCTACAAAAAGTATTGTGTGCAAGTTTAATTAAAGACGTGCAAAGAAGCTACATTTTCTCAAACACGAAAAGTTCATAAAAAAGAAACCCTTAAAGGCAAAATTATGAAGTTTTAAATTAAATATAGGCCTAAGGCACATCAAAGGTAAAATTTCGATATTCATAATGAAGACGAACTGAGAAATACTGGTGAGCAAAAATCATTCTCTTTCCACGTCACTTCAGAATGAATGAACTTTATCTGCCCCTACAGAAACATTGTTTCTGTGGTGTGTCCTGTATAATGTTCATAGTGTGTTATATGCAATGCAATATATATTTTTTTTCACAACAAGTTTTATTGTCGACAGCCGCAGCTGGTCTAAGACGACCAGGTTTCCATATAGTAGAATATATATAATAACATAAGTGATGTCGATTTTTGAATTCAAATACAACAATTGGAAAACAAATATAGTCAAACACATTTCCCCAACGATAAACAATAGTGTCATACATTTGATAAAAATTTGGCTGCATGCTGTACCTAGCCCTCCTGGTCGTGGAGAGGAACAATTACGATTATATTTATCCCACATCATTTGACATTTGTCTATCTCTGGTCTATTGATGCATCCGAGACGGGCTCCAAATAGAGACCCCGGTAGTCCGCCCATTTCTTCCAGATCTTAAAATGTTTTTGAGGGCATCCGCACGCTTTATACACTGGTATTTCCAACCCCATACAAAAATCAAGACCTTTTTTCTATGTTGCCACTAATGGTGGGGAGGCATCTTTCCATGCTTTAGCTATATCACGTCTTGCCAGTGTTAAACCAAGTAGCAATAAATGTCGTTTGTATATGTTACCCCGAATGTCGTCTGTGATATGTAGCAAGGTCAATCGTTGTGAGTTCGGGATATCCCATACTAAGACCTCTGACATACATGTATGGACACCCCGCCAGAACTTAGAAAGCACCGAGCACTGCCACACAGTATGAATAAAGGTGCCATCCATGGTGTGGCACCGTAGGCAGAGAGGAGAGTCGATTAGCCCAGCACGCCAGAGCCTTTATCTGGTATAATATATCCTATGTAAGTATTTAAATTGTATTAGCCGCAGTCGTGCCGCAATGGCCATGCCCCGCGGGTATTCGAGTGCCTCGGTCCAGTCCTCATCATCCAAGGGACCCAAATCTTCCTGTCATGCTTTGCGTGTTTTGCTAAGGGTGGTGAGATTGTTTGTAATCAAAATCTGATATATCTTGGTGATCTTATGTTCTCCAAGCTCACCCATAAATACTTTGGCCTCGATAGGGTTGAACTCGGGTATAGTTTCCTGGCGTGCAAGACAAGGGGAAAAGGCATGGCGGAACTGGAGATATTTATAAAACTGCAATCTGGGCATTTCATATTCCTGCTGGAGTTCCTGAAAAGACTTCAGGACTCCACTGGGGAGAACATCTCCAACCGTAGATATACCGATAGCCTCCCAACCAGAAAACCCCGCTAACCCCAACAGCTGGGGAAACAGACCATTTGGCCAGAGAGGTGCTTCTCTTGTAAGTCTATTCCACCACCCCATTTGTTGTAGTGATTTTCTCCAGATTCGAAATACTGTAGCGGTTGCCGGTGGCAGTGCCCTCAGTGTCTGGTTGGCATATAAGATTGTATGTAATGACATGTTGCCCATCAGCCAGCGTTCGACTGCGTAGGCAGGCTCGCCTCTATTTCCATACCACCAATCATTTAGGATGAGGAGGTGCGAGGCCGCGTAGTATGACTGGACGTCGGGTGGTGCAAGGCCCCCACAATATGTAGACTGGAAACATGTTTTTAATGCTACGCGAGCGGAGCCCCCGTCCCAGAGAAAATGTCTAAGGGTAGCATTCATTTGCTGAAACCAAGTGTATGGTATCAGGTATGGATGGTTTTGCAATTGATATAACAGGCGGGGTAGAGAGACCATCTTGAAAATGGCTGATCTGCCAAACAAAGAGAGTGGCAGATGTGCCCACGACTGGGTCTGCGTTTTAATCTGTACCCAAAGTGGGGCCAAGTTCCTCTCCCACGACAGAGCCTGGGAGGACGACAGAAAGACTCCCAGGTATTTAAACCCATTGTGAGCCACCGTCACCCCATCCGCCCACTTGCCGACATGGCATTCGCCCTGCAAGGGCCATAGAAAGGATTTCCGGGCATTCATATAAAGACCAGATGTCTCACCAAAGATGCAGTATCCGGAGCAGTCTTGGTCCCGACCGACCAGGCTGTGTAAGAAAGAACAGGACATCATCTGCATACAGTGCTATCCGGTCAGAGACTTCCCGGGACCACTCAAACCCCCGAAATTGTGCATCTATCTGTATGCAGGCAGCCAGGGGCTCCATAGCCTGCGCAAATAGATACGGAGATAGGGGACATCCCTGGCGGGTGCCCCGACCAACAGGGAAGGTGTGAGAAATTGAGTCTGCAACTCGGACAGAGGCGGTGGTGTCAGTGTAAAGAAGTTGAAAATACTTAAGGAGGCGGGGGCCAAAATCCAACCGACTCAGGAGCGCAAAGAGGTAGGTCCAGCTGAGAGAGTCGAATGCCTGATTTATATCATCCAGTAAAAGTGCCGCTGGCTCACCAAGAGAATCTACTGCCGCAATGGCATTGTGTGTGCGGCGAATATTGTGTTGTGTGGCGCGACCTGGCATGAAGCCTGCTTGATCAGGGTGTACCAAATCTGTAATGTATGGTACTATACAATTAGCTTTGACCTTAGCAAGGAGTTTGGCCTCCACGTTGAGGAAGGATATGGGATGGTGCGAGGCGTGGCATTCGGGAGGCCGACCCGGTTTTGGAAAAACTACTATCGCCGCATGGTGCCAATCTGCTGGGAGGCGCCCACTATTTATAGCTGCGCCAAGTGCCGCCATATAGGGGCCCAGCAATAGGGACAGATATTTTTATAAAATTCACATGGAAAGCCATTTGGGCCTGGTGCCTTGCCCGGACGCATCGCAGAGAGCGCCTGTTGGAGTTCGTCTTGCATTATTGGGCCATCTAGCTCCTCTTTCACCGAGTCCGCAAGGGCCTGTGGCGGCATATCATCTATAAATTTATATATGAGAGATGATGTAATTGTCTCTTTGGGAGCATATAGGTCTGCATAATATCTTGCGACGCTTCCAGCAATTTGGAGTGGATCCGTGAGTATGTCCCCGGTAGGGCCACGGATAGTTGATATCATTAGTGGACAGTGTACGTGTTGGCACAGACGGTGTAGTAATGAGCTGGATTTATCCTGCTACGTGTAGCTAGCCACGCCATTTTTGCCTCGTCAATAAGGTTGCTGGCATATATTTGTTCTGTGTGGAGTAGTTGTCGGCGTGCCGCATCACCATCCCTCGCCCTACTTCTCTGTTCTAGGTCTAGTATCTGAGCCTCCATCTGTACTATTTTTTCGCGGCACTGTCAGCATTGTTCGGAGCAGTAAGCAATATCCACCCCCCGAAGTGTTGGTTTCAGAGCCTCCCATAAGGTCTCCGGGGACTCAACCGTTCCAGCATTAGAGGTAAAATAATCTGTGATGGCAGTATATGCATATGTATTCTGTAAGTGTCATCTTGTAAATGCCACTGTGACATTCTCCATCTAAAGGGGGGCCGTTTAGAGCCCAGTCGTAGATCTAGCTGTACTGGGGAATGGTCAGATAGAGCTCTAGGTAGGATCTCTGTCGCTTCTAGTCTATGTACGTGGGCGGTGGATATAAAGGTGTAGTCAGTACGGGAAAAAGACCCATGTGTACTTGAGAAGTATGTATACCCTTGGTCTGTTGGATGTAGTCGTCGCCATGTATCCACCCAGTCCATCCCCTGCACTAAGGATCGTAGCCTTGATTCTCTTATCTCTATCGGTTTTACTGTAAAGCGCCACCTATCTGTATGGGGACAGAGGATATCGTTCCAGTCACCACCAGCTATCGTTAGGCCCTGGGGGATCTCCATCCTTAGTGTCAATAGGCGTTCCACCAGGTTCCACGTCAGAGGCGGAGGGGCGTAAACACGGCCCAGCACAAGTGGCTCACCATATAGAGTGCCTGTGACCACAATATATCTACCCTGAGGGTCTAGCCATGTTTTGTCATGAACAAAGGGGACCCTACGATGGCTCATAATAGCTACGCCCGAGATCCCCTGGTAAATCCAGAGTGAAAAGTTTGGATGAATCCAAAGCGCGCCAGGGATGGCGTCCTATTGCCCATTACGTGTGTTTCCTGTAAGAGTAACACGTCTGCCCCGTTTGGTGTTGCTTGGCGCAATACCGCCCCCCTTTAACCTTGTCCAACAGGCCACGGACGTTCCAGCTAACAATGTGTAATCGCCTGTCATACAGTCCAGACATAGCTAGTGTTGTTGTTGATAATGATATGTGTGGGTAGGAAATGGTACATGCATAATATGCTACGTGAGCAGGTGTATGTGAAATGTGCGAGTATGACACTGAAAATAAACGATAACTTCCCCACCCCAATACCTCAGGAACATTGAAGTATCTGTCGCGGCGTGGTGAACATCCCAACTCCAATGGGGGTCAGGGATCACCAGTCGCCAATGGATCCCTAACGAGGTTCCCTTGCACATTCAAATGTCCGCTGTAGCAAGGGAGAACAGTGATAAAAGTAGCCCAAATTACAATGCCGTCGGCAGTGTATACAATGTTATCCGGTTGAGAATGGTTAGGGTATTGTCTTTCACTCTTTATCTTCTGCCGATCGAATGCGGGATTTACTGCGAGTCTTAGAGCGTCTCTCTGAGTGGGACCCCTGCGACGTTGCTTTCCGCTGGCCAGGGAGCTCTTGCTGCTCGGGCCTCCAGATGATAAATCTGAATCTATTCTAGGTGGAGTGTGTGGCCTCAACCAAACGATTTCGTCTGACCAATTGAACACCTCTACCGGTGATTCAAAGAAGTGTGTCCGTGATTTATAAGACACCCGCAGCCTGGCAGGGAACAGTAGGCTGTGAAGAAGCACGAAGTATACAGATGAATTAAATATCTTCTTCTTTAGTGAAGGTTCAATCCAAGAGTAAGGAAACGTCCTATCCACAGGGCCCCCAACAACAAGTCGCCCTTAGGATTCTACATCAATACTCCAGAACAAAGAACACTTAAAATAGAATATGTTTGGGTAACCTGTCTCTGCAGAGACAGGTTATGCAATAACTCCTACATAGGGAGTATTGAATTTTAAGTTTGCGTAATCTAGCCTTGGCCTCCGCAAATGACTGTCGGCGCTGCTGGACCATCTTTGTGTAATCGGGGAATATCATGATTGAATGTGAGGTGTAGGTAAGGGTCCCCTTGAGCCTGGCTTGCTGCATAATGACATCTCTGTCTTTGTAGTTTAAAAACCTAGCAATGATAGGCCGAGGGCGGGCACCCGGCGGTGGTTTCTGCAGCAGGGCCCTGTGCGCCCCTTCTATGATGAAACAGGATGATAGCATTCCCTTGCGGATCTAGTCGGTGAGCCATTTAACAAGAAAGTCCTCCATGGTACCCCCTTCACAGCCCTCGGGAAACCCCACGAACCGGAGGTTGTTTCTGTGAGTGTGCCCCTCTGCATCCTCCGTGCACTCAGGCAATCCCCTTGTACGCACCTCCAGTGTGGACACCTTCTTTTGAAGGGTAGCCACTGTATCTTCTGTCGGCGATATTCTGGTTTCAGCATTGGTTATTCGTTGTACTGCGTTGCGAAGGTCCTGCCTAAGTAGCATAACGTCCGAGCCGACCGCTCCGATCTTAGCCTCGAGTGCTTCTCGGGACTGCGTTATGGCCGCCAGGATAGCCGCAGTATCAGGCGTGGGCACCGTCCAGTCCCCGGGAGGAGGAGCCTGGGCCGCGGCTCCAGCATATTGGTCCATGGTGCTTTGCTTGGCCGTTGCACGGGGGAGCTTATGTTTAGTCATGTTGCACGTATCAGCAGGGGAGCACACTCTATGAATGATCACAAGGGTTTAGCAATGGGTTCAGATCCGGATGGGACATGGGCCCAATAATATGAATTGCCTCAGATGCAGTCTCCACACCCCCACACCCCAAGGAGGTCAGCCAGATTCCTGTATATGTTATGGGTTTAGTGGCGAACCTTCAGCCGCGGACCCACTCTGGCGTCCAACAATAAGTGGGATCTATAAGGCGCAGCACGCGTACCTGTGTTGTATTGTATAAGGCCAAATATGACCTACGACTGTGGTGGCCGTCTTACTGCCACCATCGCACCCCGAAAGAGTGTTTCACCAGGATAACTGAGCGTCATGTACTGTCGTGTAGCTCCTATAAAAGTATACAGGATCTGCACGTTTAGACAGCATACACTGTAGGATTGGTGTCAGACAAACTCTGATCACCCTCACCGAGTATGTTGGCCTTTTGTACCAACTAGCTCACAGTGCCACTAGTACCTCCTCTTACCAAGGAGAGAATAGTTCCTGGCAACCATTGAACATGACAACCCTGATCCCTCAGGAGCGTGGAAACAATATACTACTTTTCGCTCAGTCACTCGTGCTTACTTAGTCTGTCTCAGAGAAATACACAGAATAAACAGGCTGGGCGTTTTCAGTAAGAATTTATTGAACAGTTGTTATTCTGGTGTAAAATAGATGAGCTGCAACAACCGCTAGGCAGTATAAGATATAAATGATTAGCAGTACGATAAAGGTAAATGGATGGTATGGCTCTATCATCTTACTATAATCATGAATACATACAAATATATAAAACACATGATAAAAGATGCGTACTCCTACAATGCTTCCCTAACTAAATGTACCTAAGTGTACCTAGCATGGTGGTAGGTGTTAAGCCAAGAATTCCTCTAGGATTTAGTCAACCCCATTACCTGAAGTGAGAGACTGTGGAACCCCGTCCTGGTCTTGAGTTGGACACCCCACAAGGGATGTTAGACCACTGCGAGCTGGAGTGTCTGCATGCAGGAACCTCAGTGTCTCTGGTCAGTGTGTCGGCCGGGAAGTCTTGGTCTCCTTTGTCTTATTTTAGCAAGATGTGATGTATATATAGCCATAGGTCTCCACAGGGGTCCTAACTTGCTGTATCACTGTGTCCGCCTAAGGATGACGTTGGGCATGAACTTTGTACATAGATTTTATACAGGAGATGGTAGTCCTGCTGTGCTTCCAAGAATCCTCATGCATAATGTATGAGATTTCGAACTAGGGAAAACCTGCGTTCTGAATTCAGTGTAATATCTAGGTAAAAGGTCAGTCTCTGTAAACTGTGACAAGTGTAATGTAGGGAGAGAATATAGGTGAAGGGTAATGAGATTACCGGGGCCTATATTATGGTACCTATATGGAATATAACAGTACGTGGGACTCACCCTCCACCAATAGTCCCACAATGTATTGGTGTCCCTTGGCTGGCCAAAGTAGGTGTGTCACTTTGCAGGATTAATCAGATCACCGGGTGCTCTCCACCCATGGGGGTCGTTCATTTGTGTCTTTTAACACTCAATTCCCCCGTGGCACCCCGCCCACTTCTATTATATCCCATGGGCAGGGGATCTCTGCAGCCAAAATTACCCCCAGTAGGGCGCACCAAACTGAAAGTTGCCCAGGCAGCCTCACGACCGCACACAGCGCCCACCATTCTGACTAGCCGCCCCCGCGGAGGTGATGGGGAGCGTTTCTCGAGGCGTCTCAGTCCGTGCACCGTGTCGGCCACCCGCACCAATTCACGACACGCTCTGCGGCCCGAACCGGCCACCGATGCATAAATGAAGGGCGACCAGTCTTATTAATGGTGGTGACCATGTCCAAGCCATGGCCCGTGTCTGGCACTCAACATCGTTTCCCCCACCACAGCCGGAACGCTTCTCGCCTTGCGGTCCGATCTGACTGCCGATATATGCATACAGGGGGCCCGGTGTTTGTGCGGCAGCGGTCCCGTCAATCCGGCGGCCGGCCGGCGCCCAGCCGTGGTCCAGTCCCATGCAACGATGTGTGCTGTACCTCACGGCCCGACTCCGCCACCGATGCATAGGCTGGGAGGCCGCAGATTTGGCAGCAGCCACGGCGCCACGTAGGCCGCCCACCTCTCAGTCAGCCACTGCAGGCACACCTCGGGGCTCCAGCCACACGCACAGATGGAAGCCTCACCCTCCGCCGCAGCCAGTAGTCACAGTCTGGGGCACCCACTCTGCAGTTCAATTCAACCGTCGATCACCGAACCTTGGGGTCTCGTGATGGGACCAAACTGTTCAGGGTGGCGCGGTCCACAATCACTGTGCCTCACAGGTGGAGCACGTCGGCACCGCTGCTCCGGTGTACGCTAGTTATTCGCCCTGGTCCAAACGCCGCACCTCAATTGAGGTCGAGGATCTGAAGGCCGTGATGATTCCGCTGTGCCACAGCCCTCCACTCGCATTAGGGGCAATTTCGGAACCATTTTCGGAGCCCGTGAGACATATGGAATCACTGCACCGGATTGTTATGCATTTTCGAAGGCCGATGCGGCAGGATAAATACAGGATTACTGCGTGGCTACAGGAGCTCCTTTACGGCGCGTCCACCATGTTGGACCGCCTGACCACGCCCCCGCAATGCAATATATTTGATCACTTTTTTAAACGCTACGAGACCTACAAAGCCAGCTTTATAGAATTAGATTTTATGTTTGTGGATTTTTGTCTTTTCCTTTATGTACACCTTTATAAGAGGAGAATGATTCAAAATGATTCAGTGAGTAAAGCAGATCTTAAACAGTTGCACTAGTTACTCATACATCTCTATTATAGAGCTGTATCTCTAGACTGCTCATTCATCATCTGCACTGCTCATGTAACAAATGGCTGCTGCACTGATTTGGTCATTGCCACTTGTGCAGGACAAAGTCAGCGACCCCCATATGCCTGAGGAGTGCTGGGAAGTGAACAGTGGATATCGCTGTGCAATCGAGCCGGAGACCGTGTGTAGTGAGTCGTCAGCAACCCTGTATGCCAGGAGGGGCTGCTGTGGACATAATACTGCTTGGAGTGGGCTGATGCCCTTCCGTGGGAAAGAACCAGAGACCCCATACGCCTTGAGGGTCCTGGGCAGGCATGTGCTGTGCCGATTGGGTCGGTGGCCATATACAGTAGAGATACAATAGCCCAATATGTCAGAGGGGAACTATGAAAAAAGTGTGACCAGACCTGGAGCATCGCCAGAGTGAGGAGAGAGTCGAAGTGGACTCTCAAGACTCAGACTACTAGTAGGGCTAAAGTGAACTGAAATCATTGCTGTGCTGATCGGGCCAGAGCTTGCGTGCAGTGAGGGATCAGCATACCAGTATGCAAGATGGGGCTGCTGTGGACATAATACTGTGTGGAGTGGGCTGACGCCCTTGCACAGTGAAGAACTGGTGACCCCATATGCCAGGAGAATCCGGGGCAGGCATCTGCTGTGCCTATTGGGTCGGTGCCCATTTACAGTAGAGATACGGTAGCCCCATATGTCAGAAGGGAACTAGTGAGAAGTGTGACCAGACCTGGAGCATCGTTGGAGTGAGGAGAGAGTTGAGGTGGACTCTCAGGACTCAGACTAATAGTAGGGCTTACTCTGGATGTTGCCTAAAGTGAATGGAGAATAACCATGATTGCTAGAGTGAGGAGGCAGTGAGACACCAGGAACTGCCTACGAAACACTAGAGCCCTGACCTCAGGGGTACTGTGTAGTTGTTTGTGAATGTTGTATTTCTCCTTGTGTTGGTAGCGGTAAAATAAAAATACTTCTCATAAAAGTGAGTATTGGGCTAGACCATATTTTGTTGCTGCTGTTGGGTGTATTTTCAGTAGTGAGTCTGCGTTCACTCCTCATATCTACCTCCCCTGAGGGAGCCTTGGACTGCTCGGACCACGCTATTTCTGAGCGTCAAGTGCTGAAGGGTTACTTGGCCCAGTTGCCTGGGATCCATAGTAGGACAGGCCCCGGGACATCAGGAGTATATGGCCTCAAACCCCACGTTTGAGGCCTGCAGTTCCTGCTTGTCCCATGCCCCTCTGAACAGTGTTCCGAGAGTTCCATTTAAAAAATAAACCATTGCATATAATTTTAATATAACAGCATGGGTGCTTCCTAGCAGGCAGATGTAATAAGGACGGGTATAAAAAATATTTTATAGTTTGAATGCACATCACAGGAAAATACGGTTTTAAGGTGCAAGGAAAAGGCGCTTTCGGCTTTGAATTACTATAAACTGCATACAATATTTAAAGACATGAGGATGGCCCCAAACATTAAAAAAGGGTAAAGCAAAAATCATCGGTTAACTATTGGCCCACCAGTTCTAGCAATGAAGTGTGCTTTTTTTTAGGAGATGTATACAAGTGATCAGACAGATTGTGTTTCCTCACATTGCAATAGAGCAAATGTATTATTTAGGGTGACCCATTGCCCCATGCTATATCTAGCGGAAGCAAAATGCAAATGGCACTTAAGCTTATCATTGGATGATGAAGGCTGGCCAAAAGCCCCTACATGAATACATATATGTATGTAATTTTTATCTATGATCTTTTTATCACACAAGGCTGGGAAAATGGCTAAAGCTGTCTCTAGGCCAGACCTAAAAAGTAATCAGCCGTAGGCACTGAAGTACCCCATCGTGATAATTTGGAGCCCTTTTCCACTGGTACGGATGCCTGCTGTTCCCTTCACGGTATTGGCTTATCTCCAAGTAGAGAGAAGTAGTGGATCAATAAAATGACTCAGCGCATGTCGCCTCCTGCTTCTTGATAAGGGCTCTTGCTGGCGGTGTGTGCTGCTCAGTCGACTCTTAACACCGTGTAGCTTCTATTTGTCAGAACAAGACCTATGTGCATTGTCCGCACTCCTGACAAACATAAGCAGCAGAAACCCTTGCATTATAAATTTACCAATATGGTTTCTTTTGATGTATGAAAGATACTTCATAAACTTGAAAAAATCAGGCGGTGGGTGCCTGCTGAAAGAAAGTTTTCATCCGAGCTTCTTCTATATTGGGAAGAAAAGGGTGCTCTAAACCCCGATCTCTGACTTTCAGGCGATGCAGTATTCACCACCCTGTCATGATTATTAAACTAATTTATAACCCTTCTCTCGGGCGTACATCCCAAGGGGAAGATGAATATGCAGCAGAACATCTATCAACCAACATCCATTAATCTGAACTGCCGCACAGCAGTTTCCGTGGATGGATTCATGCTTTCAGAACTTTAAACATTCACTTGACAGATGTTTGCTTCAATTGCATGTACATGGAGCTACCGCATACCTTGAGAGGCCTGCAGACTCTGGCTCTCCCAGAGCAAATTGAGCACCCGGTAAATACCCTTTGTGTGCGCTTAGGTAGTTACCAGTTTTTAATTTGCACCAGATCGTCTTGGTAATCTTCTGGATGGGATTAAAGCGCTAACAGTGCATGCTATCTTTCATTTCCATGTGTGCTAAGAGTATGTGTGTACTATTTCCCTTGGTGGTATGCACCAGCTTTGACCTGCAGAAAACCTGTCCAGCTAAAACCCGGGGATATGCAATTTAAGCACGTTATTATATCGAACCAGTTGCTGACAGGAGACTACTCCTGCCTCATATTTTGCCCACCAACTGGAATGAGGGCCTGGGACGTTTACATTTACATTGAATCCCACTCCTAAGAGGACATGGGATTTTCTCTACATCTAAATTGTGCCACACCCAGGGGCATATTTACAAGCCCCTTTCGCGGTCCGGTACGTCACTTTTGCCCATAATAAAAATGACGCCAAGGCGGCGCAAGGGGCTTGTAAATAAGTGCAGTAACCATCGACTACTGTTTTACTGCAGGGTGTAGCATGGCGGTCCACCGTTGTAAACAGTAACACACAGGAGGTGGAAATCCAGCAAAACCCAGCCTGCCGTGGAATTCAGGGAACAACAGAGTCTGGCCCAGCACAATGTCTGGATAATGTACTAGTCCTGAAGAACACCACCAGCTCTGCTACTGTCACCCAAAAATGTCACCGGTAGCTGGAGTCCTACTGATAACGCCGATTCTTATCTAATTATCTATAAGAACCTTCTGGTCGCCAAGATCTTTTTACCTGTTGAATAGTGTAAAGGAGAGAATCTCATCTGGTTATATCACAACATTCATTTTGTCTGAAAGGACCACTGAGTCCGAATTCAAGTTTAAGAATTTATTATCGCCAAAAATAACTGAACATGCAAGCACCTCAACACGAGGTTAAAGAAATAGATGGGCACTAATACAAATAATAACCTACGCAGGAGTGTCATCCGACTCAGGATAAAGAGAATAGAAAGTTCTAGAAGGATCAACCAAGCTATGTTTGCTCCAATTTCTACGTTGCTCTTCATTTATCTAAGCAAGCTTTAAATGAATTGCTGTCCCTACACTAACACTTAGTGACATCCCTGCATAACGATTTTTCGCTGGTTACTTCTTCCCTTCCCATCTGTACGGAGCTCCCTTCTCTCACTTGGTCTGGGTCATATACCGGTACTATAGGGCCAATGGTAACCGGTACTGTCAAGGAGTCCGGTAATCTTGTGCTCCCAACAGGAGGCTGTGTTATCATAGACGTCGTTGCCCCTTCTGTTCCTGTGGAAATCCTTCCCACTACTCTCATGCTAGTCTGATTCTGGCTCCCATCAATTGTTACTGCTGGGGTCGGCTTTACCTCTTCTGAATCTGGATTAAATGGTGGTGGCCTCTCTGCCAACAACCTATCTAACAGGCTGTCGTCTGTATCACTGTCGTCCTCATCGATTCTTATAATCTTTCCATTTTGTACTAGCAATGGGTATAACTTATCTCCCTCGATTGTTTCCACTCTCCACCTTTTCTCCAGTGCATCCCACCTTGCATCTTGAAATGCCCTGACCGATTTCTTTACCCTTTCCTGGCTCTTGTCTTTCCTCCTATCGTACGCTGCTCTAATCCACGCATGTAGCGCTTCAAACTGTGTTGGTCTAGGTAGTGGTCGTAAAGAAGCCATTATACTTTTTAGCTGGTACAACACCTCTAACCTGAAAGTACCATAGCGTGGGAAAGACAATTCTCCTTCTCCTTCTGTCATTTTATGCCAATTCTCAAGCCATATTATAGTATGCAATCCTACATTCTTTGCCATATAATGTGCTGGCGTATCCTCGGGAGGAGCTTCCTCTCCTTCCCGAGTAACCACATGCCTATCACCTCTACACAGTTCCCGTAAAACTTTAAAACATTTCATGATGAATCAACTTTGTATTTGCACTCAAAATGTCAGCTTTTACTTCCTGATTTCAATCCACCAATGCCAGCGCGGCTCACACCAACCGGCCTATCGCAGCGCGGCACTTGTCTGACGTCACTTTTCCTCCGCTCGCAGCAGTTCCCCTCCTTTCTAATTCACTCGTTCTCGCTCGCACCTGTCCCAATCATACTCTGAAATAATGTCCGTCCTACCGAACAATTACCTCTCTGACCGTCAGTCTTACCAATGACCGATCAGCCTCTTGAGCTTGTTGACCTCAATCTGGCAACCGTCTGTCCGCGAAACGACCGGACAATCGCCTCTAACACACTCGATAGGATTCAATCACTCGATGTTCTCCACACAATAACCTACGACCTGCGTTGGTTATTCACACACTCACACATGCGTTCCCTATTTTCAGTGGGTCTGTCAATGACGTCTCGTGACCCCCACAACCTCTGGTCAACGTTCTCAACTCTGGGTGTATTCTACACCACAATAAATCTCCCGGTAGCGCGCGCTCACGGTCCGGTTCTCAATCACACAACTCTCGTTCCAACTCCGCAAGACATCACACAACAATAAAACACCGCAATCTACCAAACACCACTCTTTTCATACTCACTCTACCACGAACTGCTACTTCCGCCGCACTGTCTCTCTCCGTCAGTTTTCAACGACCTCCGACATCTTTCTCCCGCGGTCCTCTGGATCTGCGTCACTCGAGCTCTATGGGGCAACTTAGTCTCCTATCTTGCTCTAGATCTCCCCTTACCATCAAAGGTAACCATCCTACTCTGCTACCAACTGATAACGCCGATTCTTATCTAATTATCTATAAGAACCTTCTGGTCGCCAAGATCTTTTTACCTGTTGAATAGTGTAAAGGAGAGAATCTCATCTGGTTATATCACAACATTCATTTTGCCTGAAAGGACCACTGACTCCGAATTCAAGTTTAAGAATTTATTATCGCCAAAAATAACTGAACATGCAAGCACCTCAACACGAGGTTAAAGAAATAGATGGGCACTAATACAAATAATAACCTACGCAGGAGTCTCATCCGACTCAGGATAAAGAGAATAGAAAGTTCTAGAAGGATCAACCAAGCTATGATTGCTCCAATTTCAACGTTGCTCATCATTTATCTAAGCAAGCTTTAAATCAATTGCTGTCCCTACACTAACACTTAGTGACATCCCTGCATATCGATTTTTCCCAGGCAAGAGTGAAATAAAGGTGTCAGCTGTGAAGACTTCCTAAGAAGTGCAATCACATAATACCTAAGCTCAGCTCTGTCCTTCTCTCTGGTCTCCCCTACCTCTTCTCTGGCCTCCTCCCTCAGGGCACTATCCCTAATACAAAACTCAAATACAATTGTACACGCCTTAATCACGCCTCCTTGGCCAGGTCTTCTTTCTTGTACTTTTCCATCGAAACGGTTACTTCATCCTGGACGGTTGCGATGACCTTGAGTCCCAGGCACCTTCTCCGCTGAAAGTATCATCCCTAAATTCCATTGCCCTCCCGTACCATGCCTCCCATCTCTCTAACTTTTGAAAACAAAGAGTTAGTCTTTACTAACGAGACATGTGTCCTTGCACCTGCAACAAAGATACGTTCAACAGAAACCTTCTACTGTGCAAATTAAATCTACCGTTTGTGCCCAGAGAGCCTTACCAAGAGAAACTTTTCTCTGCCTACAAAATAAGCTAACATAAGAATAAACCAGGCCTTCCCTAAGCATATATGTAGTCAGGCCTTTACATATAACTTTTAAACACACATCTTACTTTTCCCTATAAGCATTTTCATTACAATTCATATGCAAACAATGAATTACATGTGCAACTTTAATATGGTGCACGTTTAAACTACTGCAATTGAATTACACACAAACTAATTTCTCTATGCATTATGTTCACACAATTCAATAAGCATTACATTACATGATTATCATAACACAATTATACTGCTGATTCACTTTATCTCAGTGAACTATTCATTCTTTACTAAACATGCATGGATATACAACTGAATATATACGAATATATGTCTGAGTACATGCGGGTGCGGACTATCAGTGATTATGATGCACCCCTACAATTCACAAGAACATTTCGCTCTATCAGTTCCCCCTTTGATGACTCCTGTCATCACATCTCATTCAACTCCCTTGGAGAAAGAACCGACCTAAACAGAACTCGTTGCCATCTTCCCTGATCTTAGTTTCTCCATGCTCTTGAGCCTTTGATACTGACTGTCCTGCAGTCTTGCCAATCTCATCTCATTTTCCCTCAAAGCTCTCTTGACTCGGCCTGCCCGATACCACTTGTAGGCCTTGATCAAAATCCACAAACAAACCACACAAACCACCAAGATAAGGAGGGGTCTCAGAAAATACCCAAGGAATCCCTTTTCTAGATTCGCAAACCAACCTCCCACTTGACCAAAACCCTTACCAACTTTTTCCCAGGCCCCCTCTTCGGTCAAATCCGCTATTTTTGTGTGGATTGTAGTGATGTTACTTATATATTTCTCCAGATCCTTGCTACGGTCTGGTATATAAGTGCAGCACTCTTGAACCTTCAACATTTTACAGACTCCGCCCTCTTTTGCCAATAAGACATCCAAAGCAAGGCGATTCTGCAAAACCATTCCCCTTATCGACAACATCTCTCCTTCCACCAACACCAATGACTTTGCTGTATTCATTGAAAATTCATCCACCACAGTCGCTAACCTCCGGATCTTCACATCATTCAAGACTACTCCCAGACTGGGTATCATAGCTCCAAAGATATCCCCCACAACGATTCCTGCACTTGCAGCTCTTCTCGCTCTTGAATGCTCCCCACCTTCTAGAAGATCCAAATCCTCTGTATGGTAAATCTTTGGAAATATTATTGCCAAATAACATGTTCCATACCAATTTGCAGGCAACCTCACATAAGCATTCTTCCCACATACATAATACACCGTTGGTATCACTTGTACAGGACCTTGGAGAAAATCCTTTGCCACATCTGCCATGGTGAAAACGTGATCACAAGTGCTTTGTCCCACTGCAACCTTTTCGTAGTAAGTCTGATAACGCCTTATACACAACTTACCCCTCTGCTCTTTGTCTAACGCTATAGGACCATAGCTTCCCTTGGTCTTATGCAACTTTTCTTCATCTGTCCAATCAAGCCTGTGATGCCCCAAGTCTTGCGAGTGGGTCAGCTTTCTATACCTGTCCTCTACCTGATCTACAAACTTTTTCTCCACATCTGACATCGAACAGGTCAGATTGTGTCTGTGAGCGAATGCTGTATCCAATTCCAAACTCGGTATGAAGAACTTCCTGAGTCTATCCTCGGTCTTATAATAATCATACTTATTCAAATGCTTGTAAGCTGGGACTTCAGGAAGCACTGCGTCGAAATTGGAAAAGAAATACTCAAACTGATCTCTCTCATAAAATAAACTAAGCAAAAGACTACATGAAATTCCATAAGTCAGTGGAAGATGGTGATATCTAATACCCTCGTCCACTGAAGCGGGCAACTGCATACACACATAACAATCTTTCGCATCCATCACATCAACATACTCATATAGCAGCTTAGCAGATGCGTTAAGCTTAAAATCACTCCTAGATAAATCTACATGTAACCTACGACTTTCTTCTAATAGCAAAGCTCTGTCAGCTCCCATGTTTACCCCCTTTTGGCTAGGTGTAGTAGGTGTAGGTGTCCCTGGCACCCCCTTCACTTCTAGCTCATGCGAACCAGTATATGAGACTATGATTACTATGATTATAGAAACTATCACACTACTTATAAGAACGCCTACAATCCACTTTGATCTACGATTGGGATCTCCCGGCTCCATGGTTTCGAAAGTTCTCAAAAGTCTTGGTTATAGCAATGAACCCTGAAAAGTCTCTGTGTCCTTTACTCGTGACTTGCTTAACCAGCTCGGGCAACCATGAAATCTCCGGATTTTCCCTTCTCGATCACAATCTTATTTACACAGTCCAGAAAAAGACTTCCCTAGTTTTCGTTCCTCTTCTGTGGAAAGTCCCTAAGTTTATTCTTCTTCCACTCGGACCTAGGTTATCTTCTTCTTTTAAACTTTTATTTACAGTTTATAGTTGATCCACAATAAGATCCTCATTGAGCAATTCCAGGACGCGATACAAAAGTTCAAGACGCAAGATTACCATTTCATGTGAAGACGGCTCAAACCCAAAAGACGGAAATTCGAGTCGATGCAGAACCAAGTTTCGAACTTCACTCAGAAGCGGGGATTCGGAACTGTGAGGGTCAGTGTTCCTTCTATTTCGAGCCCTGGCAACTGCAGCACCACCTTCACCACCACATTCGGGCTCCGACGGACCACCAGCACTGACCTCAGCCTTCCCGTGCTCACCACCCCCTGCATCAAACACCGTGTAAGTCCACTCAGGGGTAGAGTATCTGCGACAAGGTACTCTGGTTCTTTTCGACCTTCGCCGACTATCTTGAGCCTGGTCTTCGTCGCTTGCCTCTGTTTCAGGTGCTTCAGACACTGGGGCAAGGTCTCTTTCAGGTGCTAACTTCAAGTTCCGTCGCCTCTGTCTTTCAGGCCAACTTTCCGCACTTCTGTTCGTTCGTCTGCCTTCCCCTGCTATACCCAGTGCACTACTTCCTCTTTCTGCTGAATCTGACTCTTCTCCGCCCACTGCACCGTTTCTGTCTTCGGTGTCTGAGTCAGGGTTCGAACTGTGGAAACCCCCTTCAGCTTGCTCTAGTGCACCACCAGCTGTGTCAGCGACCCTTACAGCTTGACTTGTCCTCTCATGTGGCCCTTCCACATCAGCTGGATTTTCATTTACAAGAGGAGCTGTTTCTTCCAAGGGTGCTGAAACTCTGCGGGTATGGGAGGCATGCACCCAGTTCGGCAATCCTCCACACTTTACTGCTGTGTTCGTGATGAGTATCACCTGATACGGGCCACGCCAACGGGCATCCAAGCAACTCTTCCTCACGTGCTTCCGGACGAGCACCCAATCTCCGGGACACAAGTCGTGGCACAAATCACTCGAGGCTGGGACCACTGCTGCTTGCACCTGCTGGGATACAGAACGGACCACATCAGAGAGTCCTTTACAATAATCGAGAATCAAGTCATCAGTGATGCTTATCAAAGCTGTAGCTGGTACTGCCGGCAACCTCATTGCCCTTCCCATTAGAATTTCGTGGGGGACAACCCGGTTTTCCTGTCTGGGACACTTCGCATGCTCATCAGCACGAGCGGCAAAGCGTCGGGCCATTTCAGGGATTTCGAAGAACACATTTTTGCCATCCGGGCCTTCAAAGTTCCATTAACTTGTTCCACCATCCCAGAAGCCTCTGGTCTGTAACTACAGTGGAGTCTCTGGTCAATATTCAATGCAGCACAAAGTAACTTCATGATTTCACTGTGGAAGTGCCTTCCTCTATCTGATTCCAAAGAGGTCGGGATCCCGAACCTAGGTATGAGCTCCCTCAACAATAACTTAGCCACCGTGAGAGTGTCACACCTGCGTGTTGGGTAAGCCTCCACCCACCGTGAGAATACACATACCAGCACTAAAATGTACCTCAACCCATTACACTTAGGCATTTCCACAAAGTCGAGCTGTATCCTGTTGAAAGGCCCACCTGACCTCCCAATGTGACTCAATGTAACTACAGTTTTCTTTCCAGCGTTCATCTGCTGACACGTAACACACCTTTGACACACTGTTTCAGCCATTGCTCGAAATCGTGGGTTGTACCACGTCTGTCTAAACACTCTCATCATTGCGTCTCTACCAAGATGTGCCTGTCCATGTATCAGCCTTGCCATCGGACTCAACAATTCTTCTGGTAATACGGCTCTCCCATCGTTGGATACCCACACATCCACATCTCCTCTCTCACAACCAGATTTGATCCATCCCTCTCTCTCCTGGTCTGAAACTTCGTCCTGTAATCGCTTAAGTTCTTCCCAAGTGTCTGCCATGGCCAACATTATGCTGAGCTCGGTTCTTTCTTGGCTCTCCCCTGCGTATCTATCTGTGAATATGCATCCTTGTTCTGCACAGAAACGGGCGACCTCGTCCGCATAATTATTACCCAATGACACAAAGTCCTCCCCTTTCCCATGGGCGGAACACTTTACAACAGCAATTTCTTTCGGATGCTGTAGTGCATCCAACAGTTGTCTTACATATTCTCCATTCCGAATGGGTGAGCCAGATGATGTCAAAAATCCCTCTGAGACCATAACTGCCCGAAGTCGTGCACCACACCAAACCCATATTGGCTGTCAGTGTAAATCGTGATTCGAATTCGATCAGCGGCCAAACAGGCACGGGTCAAGGCAATGATCTCAGCTACCTGCGCGGAGCGTACTCCTTCTAGGCAAGCAGCCTCAACCACTCCCGAAATGGTACATACAGCAAACGCTGCTCTCAATTGCCCAACACTGTCCCTTAAGCATGAACCATCGACAAAGAAAATTTCATCTAGGTCAGCCAATGGTTCATCGACAATGTCAGGTCTCGGTTTGGTGCAAAGCTCGGTCACATCGAGACAATCATGGTCCGCACAATCTTCATCATCCGTGTTCGGTGTAGGCATCAATGTCGCAGGGTTCAAGACAGAGCACCTTTTCAGAGTCACATTCTCTGCGGCAAGTATGACTTGCTCGTACCTCGTTAACCTATTGTTCGTTAGGTGCTGAGTCTTGGTCCTGGTCATCAATAACTCAACCGAGTGTGGCACATGTACAGTCAATGGATGTCCCATTACAATGCTTTCACATCTTTCAATGCTGACACCTGTTGCAGCAACGGATCTTAGACATCCGGGCAACGCAGAAGCTACTGGATCTAGAGTAGCTGAGAAATAGGCAACTGGTCTACGGACACCTCCATGGTTCTGAGCTAACACTGCTAATGCACATCCTTCCCTCTCATAACAGAACAATGAAAAGGCCTTGTTGTAATCAGGCATTCCCAGTGCCGGAGCACTGCACAATTCCTCTCTCAGTTTCAGGAATGACATCAAGCACTCCTCGTCCTATGGTACCGGATCACTCACATTCTTGTGCGTAAGCCTCTGCAAAGGCTTTGCTCTCAAGGAGAAACTAGGAATCCACTGTCGACAGTAGCCAACCATTCCCAGGAACATCCTAACTTCTCTCTGTGTAGTGGGTACTGACATACTCATTATTGCCTTGATTCGGTCTGGTGACACCTTCCTCTTGCCTTTTTCTAATCTGTGTCCCAAGTACTGTATCTCATTCAAACAGTACTGCAACTTGTTCGGGGACACCTTATGTCCATTCTCTGCTAAGTGGTTCAACAGAGCTACAGTGTCTATTCTGCAAGCATCTTCTGTTTCTGAGGCAATGAGCAAATCGTCTATGTATTGCACGAGGACTGAGTTCTGCGGCAACACAAGACTCTCGAGATTCTTTTTCAGGATCTGGTTAAAGATCGATGGACTTTCCGTATACCCTTGAGGGATACGACACCATGTTAACACGCGATTTTCCAGCCTGAACGCAAAAAGAAATTGGCTTTCCTCGTGAAGCGGTATCGAAAAGAAGGCTTGACACAAGTCGATAACCGTAAACCACTCGGCTTCACATGGGATCTGGAACAGTATTACTGAAGGATTCGGTACCACTGGACAACAAGGGACAACTATCGTGTTGACCTTTCGCAGGTCTTGCACAATCCTGTATTTCCCGCTCGGTTTCTGTAGCCCCATAATGGGTGAATTACAGGGGCTACCTCTGATCTCTTTCAGAATGCCTTTCTCAATGAAAGTCTCGATCACAGGTTTTATCCCTGCAATCGTTTCTGGCGACAGGTTGTATTGAGGTGTCCTGGGGAAATAAACATTCAGTTTCACCTCAATCCGCACTGGTTCAACCCCTCTGATTAGACCTATTTCATCGCCTGCGAAATCCCACACCACAGATGACACAGCGTCTCTCAAATCAGGTGGAAGTTCTTCCACAGTCACCATTGGGTACAGATCTATACATAGATGCTGATTGGTAACCTTAAAGTCAGCATCGTCGTCCCTCGTCTGGACCTCCACTCCCTGAGGCGTACAATAAATCGTGCAGTTCAACTTGCACAACAGATCTCTTCCCAAAAGGCAAACTGGACTCGTATCACACACTACAAACTGATGTCTAGTTTGGAAGGAACCTATCTTTACTAAGATCGGTTCTGTCAATGGGCTGCTTATTCTCTTGTTCGCTACTCCAACAACCTGGATTGATTGTCCCGAGAGGGGTAGGTTAGGGACTACTGCTGATCTTACAGTAGACCGGGTAGCACCAGTATCAACCAAAAGTGTGGCAGGATGACCCTCAATATCTGCCTCCACAAAAGGTCCTCTCTGGTCTACCTCCAAGACCGCTCCAAGCGTGCAGTCTTCCTCCCCCCTCAGGCACCGTCAGGATAAAGGGTCTAAGCTACTCTCATCATAATCTTCAAACGGGGCATCTGTTGGTACGTTCGTATTCCTTGTGTAATCCTTGGAGCCTGGGGAACCTGGGCGTGTGAGCTGTATACCCCCCCTTTCATCGTCCTAGGCCTCGTCACTGTGTTAACTACCTCTTGCGCGGGTGCCTGAGCCCCCTCTTCCTCTTCCTGCAGCTGATTAACTGGGTTCAAAGGACACTCGCGTTTCCAATGTCCGACCTGGCGACAAAGATGACACGCCGTGGTCTTCTTCAGTGTGGCCACGTCCACTCCTGTCTTGGGGTCTACTGGTTTTCCCTTTCCCTGTCCTTGCCCATTCTGGTTCCCCTGGGAATTTCCTTGTTTTCTTCCTAAGGTCCCTCCATTAGGCTGACCCTGTGCTGTCTGCATTTGGACAAGCATCAATTTATCTTTTAGCTTCCGATGTTTCGATTCCACCTCATCACTACAGTATCTCGCATACCTCAAAATTTCATCTAACGGCTTGTTCTGCCAGCAGATCAAATGGTGCTGTATCATGAGGCTGATTTCCATTCTCAGACCCAGTACAAACTTTGAGACAAACTGTCCCATATCCTTGGGGTCCAAGATATCTAACCCACTATACTGTTTAAAAGCTTGCAGAAGTCTTTCATAATATTCATGCACCGTTTCTTTGGGTTCCTGTACAGTCCGATCTATCTTAACCCAATCTATATCTTGGGGTGAAATCTTCAGTTTTAGCCATGTAATCACCTGCTCATACTTTTTCATTACTAAGGGTGATGGGCCATTTGTAACCGGCTCCCTTTCAGGTTCCGAAGTCGGCCACTCGACAGCGACTTTACAAGCTGTCCACAAATCTCCCGGTACCACTATGTCAAACAAGGTGTTCAAATCAATCCACAATACTTTTGAAATTTTTACAAACCGCTCAACCTGCTTGTACCACTCTACTGGTTTCTCCCTCAGCCGAGGAAAATCATTTGTAAATGCAGCCAAATCACCTCTATTCCACGGCACATGCACATACCCTCCATTCTGAACTTCCCGTAAAGGAAAATTTCCAACACCCGTCGCCCCCCCTCCTGGAGGCGGTGTTTCCCCCTCAGCTTTCTTTGCTGGTTTCTTCTTGGACCACCTTTCTTCCCATTTGTCCAACAAAATCCATATTCTCATTCCTACAATCAGGTCTCTGGTGTGTGTCCTTAATCCTGTGATTCTTTTCTCCTCCAGCTCCTGGTCACTGTATTGTAATCTATGCGGTCCCTGCAACGCTTTAGTTTTGTTCAGGTCTACCTCATATCTTTTGGCCAATTCCTTTAATCTATCATGTGCCATTCTAGCTTTTCGAGTCACATCTTTTGCTACAAACAGCAGCTCATCTGATCCATAAATTACTATCCTTTCCAGAGGCAGACCCCCGCTGATCATCTCGTCTACCTCTGCTTTCAACCTTACTACGTCTAGCAACCTTGCCTGTACTGCGCTCCTCAGTACTTCTCGACAAGTTGAACCATCCCGCTCATCACAGTCACCATTCTGTCCTTGTGACCTATTCCCTTCCATCATATTCCTGGAACTTGGTCTGTCTTCCGAGATGTTTTGTGCCCTATCTCCTGGCATCCTATCACTTTGGTTTGTTACTGTTGGTGTCCACATCCTCAAAGCTGACTTGGATTCCTGCAAAGACCTCGGTCTGACCGGTCTCTCCTCCTCCTGTCTAAAGGAAGAGTCTGCCGTAGCCGGTAACGGCGTACTTGTCTCCCCTGGTCTTGGGAAATGAACCACTCGTACTCCGAACCCGTTCCCGCTCTCGCTGGTTACTTCTTCCCTTCCCATCTGTACGGAGCTCCCTTCTCTCACTTGGTCTGGGTCATATACCGGTACTATAGGGCCAATGGTAACCGGTACTGTCAAGGAGTCCGGTAATCTTGTGCTCCCAACAGGAGGCTGTGTTATCATAGACGTCGTTGCCCCTTCTGTTCCTGTGGAAATCCTTCCCACTACTCTCATGCTAGTCTGATTCTGGCTCCCATCAATTGTTACTGCTGGGGTCGGCTTTCCCTCTTCTGAATCTGGATTAAATGGTGGTGGCCTCTCTGCCAACAACCTATCTAACAGGCTGTCGTCTGTATCACTGTCGTCCTCATCGATTCTTATAATCTTTCCATTTTGTACTAGCAATGGGTATAACTTATCTCCCTCGATTGTTTCCACTCTCCACCTTTTCTCCAGTGCATCCCACCTTGCATCTTGAAATGCCCTGACCGATTTCTTTACCCTTTCCTGGCTCTTGTCTTTCCTCCTATCGTACGCTGCTCTAATCCACGCATGTAGCGCTTCAAACTGTGTTGGTCTAGGTAGTGGTCGTAAAGAAGCCATTATACTTTTTAGCTGGTACAACACCTCTAACCTGAAAGTACCATAGCGTGGGAAAGACAATTCTCCTTCTCCTTCTGTCATTTTATGCCAATTCTCAAGCCATATTATAGTATGCAATCCTACATTCTTTGCCATATAATGTGCTGGCGTATCCTCGGGAGGAGCTTCCTCTCCTTCCCGAGTAACCACATGCCTATCACCTCTACACAGTTCCCGTAAAACTTTAAAACATTTCATGATGAATCAACTTTGTATTTGCACTCAAAATGTCAGCTTTTACTTCCTGATTTCAATCCACCAATGCCAGCGCGGCTCACACCAACCGGCCTATCGCAGCACGGCACTTGTCTGACGTCACTTTTCCTCCGCTCGCAGCAGTTCCCCTCCTTTCTAATTCACTCGTTCTCGCTCGCACCTGTCCCAATCATACTCTGAAATAATGTCCGTCCTACCGAACAATTACCTCTCTGACTGTCAGTCTTACCAATGACCGATCAGCCTCTTGAGCTTGTTGACCTCAATCTGGCAACCGTCTGTCCGCGAAACGACCGGACAATCGCCTCCTAACACACTCGATAGGATTCAATCACTCGATGTTCTCCACACAATAACCTACGACCTGCGTTGGTTATTCACACACTCACACATGCGTTCCCTATTTTCAGTGGGTCTGTCAATGACGTCTCGTGACCCCCACAACCTCTGGTCAACGTTCTCAACTCTGGGTGTATTCTACACCACAATAAATCTCCCGGTAGCGCGCGCTCACGGTCCGGTTCTCAATCACACAACTCTCGTTCCAACTCCGCAAGACATCACACAACAATAAAACACCGCAATCTACCAAACACCACTCTTTTCATACTCACTCTACCACGAACTGCTACTTCCGCCGCACTGTCTCTCTCCGTCAGTTTTCAACGACCTCCGACATCTTTCTCCCGCGGTCCTCTGGATCTGCGTCACTCGGGCTCTATGGGGCAACTTAGTCTCCTATCTTGCTCTAGATCTCCCCTTACCATCAAAGGTAACCATCCTACTCTGCTACCAACTGATAACGCCGATTCTTATCTAATTATCTATAAGAACCTTCTGGTCGCCAAGATCTTTTTACCTGTTGAATAGTGTAAAGGAGAGAATCTCATCTGGTTATATCACAACATTCATTTTGCCTGAAAGGACCACTGACTCCGAATTCAAGTTTAAGAATTTATTATCGCCAAAAATAACTGAACATGCAAGCACCTCAACACGAGGTTAAAGAAATAGATGGGCACTAATACAAATAATAACCTACGCAGGAGTCTCATCCGACTCAGGATAAAGAGAATAGAAAGTTCTAGAAGGATCAACCAAGCTATGATTGCTCCAATTTCAACGTTGCTCTTCATTTATCTAAGCAAGCTTTAAATCAATTGCTGTCCCTACACTAACACTTAGTGACATCCCTGCATAACGATTTTTCCCAGGCAAGAGTGAAATAAAGGTGTCAGCTGTGAAGACTTCCTAAGAAGTGCAATCACATAATACCTAAGCTCAGCTCTGTCCTTCTCTCTGGTCTCCCCTACCTCTTCTCTGGCCTCCTCCCTCAGGGCACTATCCCTAATACAAAACTCAAATACAATTGTACACGCCTTAATCACGCCTCCTTGGCCAGGTCTTCTTTCTTGTACTTTTCCATCGAAACGGTTACTTCATCCTGGACGGTTGCGATGACCTTGAGTCCCAGGCACCTTCTCCGCTGAAAGTATCATCCCTAAATTCCATTGCCCTCCCGTACCATGCCTCCCATCTCTCTAACTTTTGAAAACAAAGAGTTAGTCTTTACTAACGAGACATGTGTCCTTGCACCTGCAACAAAGATACGTTCAACAGAAACCTTCTACTGTGCAAATTAAATCTACCGTTTGTGCCCAGAGAGCCTTACCAAGAGAAACTTTTCTCTGCCTACAAAATAAGCTAACATAAGAATAAACCAGGCCTTTCCTAAGCATATATGTAGTCAGGCCTTTACATATAACTTTTAAACACACATCTTACTTTTCCCTATAAGCATTTTCATTACAATTCATATGCAAACAATGAATTACATGTGCAACTTTAATATGGTGCACGTTTAAACTACTGCAATTGAATTACACACAAACTAATTTCTCTATGCATTATGTTCACACAATTCAATAAGCATTACATTACATGATTATCATAACACAATTATACTGCTGATTCACTTTATCTCAGTGAACTATTCATTCTTTACTAAACATGCATGGATATACAACTGAATATATACGAATATATGTCTGAGTACATGCGGGTGCGGACTATCAGTGATTATGATGCACCCCTACAATTCACAAGAACATTTCGCTCTATCACTACTTTTCAGCACCTGTTAGAGAATTGCTGGTGCGACGGTGAGCATTCACGAGCAGCTGTTGCTACAGTGAAGGGGTTTCTGACCGGCTGTGAGCCATATTTTGTGTGTCATGCAAAAGATCTGGCCAAAAAATCTAATTTAAATGAACTACTAGACATATGTCTTTCGTGTGTGATGTATCTGGCATTGTGAGTACTCCTTGTTGCCATTTTCTTGCAAATTAACTCAAACCTACTAACGGGAAGGTGATGTTGAGGGGGCATTCCCTCAGAACCCTTCCCCTCTGCACCCACAGCATATTACAAATGAAGGCACAGAGGTAAAGAGATTATGAGACAAAGTGACTGTAGTCTACAGAGAGATGATGCTCAGACAGTGCATCCCCTGATGGCTCCATTGGAAGGGGAGAAGGGAAGGCTCAAGGAACCCCCCCAGGTTCCCTCATGCAGGTAGGTCCTGTCACTCACTGCAAACACCAGCAGGGGGGGATCTCTGTCACTTTTTGAAATGCAGATTGATATCCGCCTGCACAGGGAAAAGTGAACTGGTAGCTTCAAACATCTGCCTCAGCTATTTCAAGTGGCATTGTCATCGTTGCTGAGAACACAGAGACTTCAGTGACCTTGGGGTGGTGACTTCTTCTGTCAGTTTCACATCATCAGCAGTTTTGGCCTCCCTAGACCAGGGACTGGAGGGAAACTGGTTTGGAAGGTGCATCCTCCTACCTGATCTCGAATTTGCAGATGGTCTTGGTAGTTGCAGCCTCCGTGGCGATCAGGGCGCACACCTCAGCAGTTCAGGAGCACACATCCTCCAATGGCAGCAGCACCAGCCTATCAGCCATGGCGGACTGCTGATTTCACTCAGTGGTTGCTTTTTGTAAAAGACTTGATGTGGTTCTTTGTGAGAATCATTTAGAGAGACCATAGAACCACTTCTACATATGGTTTTCTCTTGGGTCACTCCATTTCAATTGTTTGCCCTCTCTGGCTATTCTTTCACTGGGAATATACTGGTCCTCTCCCCTGGACAGTCTCTCCTCTCCAGGGCCAGGCTCACTTCTGCACTCTCCCAGCAGGCAAGCAGGATTCTCTGCTGCAAGGAATGTCCTTAGCTCCTCTAGCAGAAAATGTAGGCTTTAGGTAGTGTGATATTTCCTTACAGCATCCTTTGACGTCTCTGCAGAGCACTCCTTTCCTTGGTCATGAATAACTCCGAACTGGAACAAAGTAGGGTGGTTTGGATCCCACTTGTGTACACATCCCATCTTCTGAACAGGGTATGTGAATTAATCATCAGAACTGCTTTGAGTTGGTTCTCTTCTAGATGTCATTTTCTGGCTGCTATACAGATTCAGACTTTTCCAAAGGGATGGTTCTCATAGCAGTTAGTAATGGAGCTGACTCAAACAGGCACATCCAAAACATGGGCACAATGCAATGCAAATTGCACAATGAAATGTGAGTTCTCTGCACCCGGCTGTCATCAGGCTTCCTTAAGCAGCAATCAGTGACAGACAAAAAGCCAAGCCCTGCCCAGGAACATCCTCACCAAGAACAACAAAAACTACATTCCGACCCGTTAGAGATGGGGGTCGGTCTCTAATTGGCAGACGTAGGTACCTTAGTCCAAGTAGGGACCCTTGCTTCCAGTCAGGGTAAGGGGGATACACACTTTAGATTACTCCTGCTCACCCTCTTGGTAGTTTTGGCATGAGCAGACAGGCTTATCCTAAAGGCAATGTGTAAAGTATTTGTACTCCAGACACACAGTAATACAGTGAAAACACCACAAATGGACACCACACCAGTTTAGAAAAATAAAGTATCTTTATCTAAACCAAACCAGACCAAACTGACAAAATCCAACAGCGATATATCAAAATAGCACTTAAAAACAGTTACTTGCAGAAATAGCACTTGTGGAAACAAATAGCTCCACCTGGGGCTATTACGACATAGTGACATGCATAAATCCAAAGTACGGCACTGACCGTGAGGTGTGCAGCATCGGGCATGGAGCCACACGGACCCCCAAACAACAGTACCTTGGAAAACGAAGTCTATGAATAATGCAGGGCATCATGAAGGTGAGACGTCGTTGCAGAGGTGGAGGCTGTTCCCTGGTTGCCAGGAGGGAGGTGAGGCATTGTGTCCATGAGCAGGTGACGTGTCGAGTCCAGGACAGGGGAAGACGGCAGCGGTGAGGCGTCAGTTCCGGTGAGGCGGTGCGAAGTCGAAGAATCTGTGAAGTCACCCTAGTTGGGTATCAGCTTTGCGATAACAGGATGCGGGCGCTTGGGGTGACGGCTTCAGTGTGTGCGAGCGCTGGCGTCAGGAAGACCGATAACTGTAGGCATTGGCAGGCGTCGAAGCACGTCAGAGCTGTGGTGCAGGCGGGGCGGCACATCGTGCACTTCACGATCAGTGCTCCTGGCCTCAGTGCAGGTCGCAGCGTCACTGGCGGCATCACTGACGGCGTTGGAGTTGTTTTTCTTGATTTCTTTAAGTTTCTTCCAGCTCCCAACAGCAGGAACAACCTCCAGAGGCCCAAAACCGGAATAGGCACCTCCTGGCAGGTCAGAACACCCGGCAGTGGAGTTCATGGGAGCTGGGGGTGAAGTCTTTGTGTCCCTGAGACTTCAGAACAGGAGGCCAGCACACACAAGCCCTTGGAGATTCTTCTTCAAGCAGGTTCTCAACAATGTTCCAGTCTTTGTCCTCTTCATTGGCAGAAGCAGCAACTGCAGGCCAACCCAGCAAAGCACACAGCAAAGGGGCAGTACTCTTCCTTACAGCTCTCCAGCTCTTCTACTTGGCAAAAGGTTCCTCTTGAATCCAGAAGTGAACTAATTCCCTGGGGTTTAAGGTGCAATACGTATACCCCTTTTTGTGATTGTTCTCTTTGTGGCAAGGGTCTTTGAGCCCAGTCCAAACCAGTTCTGTCCTCTCCAATGCAGCATCACCTCAGGAGGTGGAGACTTCATTGTGCAGGGGAGACACTGCCTATTCAGGTGTAAGTGAAACTCCTCCCACCACTCTAAATACAGCCAAGGCCTATTCAGCTCAACTCTGGGTCACCCAGGAAAGGCAGGACACCCCCCCGCCTGGTGGCTGTCTACAGTGAATGCACATCCCCAGCCCCTGTCACTCCAAAACCAGATATTCAATACACAAACCAGCAGAGGCACACAGAATGGTTAAATAACAAAATGCCTACTTTCTAAAAGTGGCATATTCAAACACACAATTTAAAAACCATCTCCCTAAAAAGATGTGTTTTTAAAATCTGAGTTCAGAGTGCCTAAACTCCGTTTCTCTATCTAGTCCCAAAGGAAAGTCATACTTGTAAGATGTTACAAAGTAAATCCCATGTTAGCATATGGGACAGATTGCCTTTCAATAGTGAAAAAAGAAATTGGCAGTATTGCACTATCAGGACATGTAAAACACACCAGTACATGTCCTACCTTTCACATACACTGCACCCTGATCATGGGAGTACCTTGGGCCTACCGGAGGGGTGCTTTACATGTAAGAAAAGGGAAGGTTAGAGCGTGGCACGTGGGTGCACTTGCCAGGTCGGCATAGCAGTAGAAAACTGCGCGCGCAGACTGCAGTGGCAGGTCTGAGCTACATTTCGATGGGTACTTGTGTGGGTGGCACTATCAGTGCTGCAGGCCCACTAGTAGCATTTTATTTACAAGCCCTGGGCACATGCAGTGAACTTTACTATGGGCTTATCAGTCTATGGGTAGGAGATAATAACCCTGTTCTTGCAAACAACAGGTGGATCAGGGTTACAGAGGTGATTCCTGTGGTTGTGACTACTCAGGAGTGACTCTCTGTCACAGGAGTACCACATGTTGAGTGGATTGCTGTTTCCTTAGGAAACACTATCATTCCTCAAGGGTGGTGGCAGGTAAAGACGTCAGCATAATTACTGTGGGTGTGGGTTAGAGGCTCTGTCAGGGGCCTGTATCTGCCTCTTTAGGGTGTAGCGACCCAGATGAGTGAGGGTACTGATTTGTGTATTCTTCAGAGGGAGACCAGCCAGAGATCTGTGGGATAGGTTTCACACCTGTCTGATGGCATCAGTGCTGAGGCAGGAAACACTTGCAAAGAAGAGTGGGGTGGGCACAAAGTTGCATGACCAAGTGCAAGAGTAGGCTTAGACCTGCTCAAGCCATGTAGGGGCTTGGTGTCCTGGATGCTCCCGACCTGGAATGCTTTACCTGTACTGGGGGCTGGGGGTCGTTGATAAATTCCGCCCTGCCTGCAGAGTTGTCAGAATTTTGGTCACTCCATGTCATGCTTGTAATGCGGAGTTCCGGCCAAATTTTGCCAACCGTCGCATGGCGGAGTTTTTTCTTGCAATTGGCTTGCCTTGGAGGGCACTCAGGGGTAGGGGGATCCAGGTCTCCCTCCAATTGGTCCTCAGGGGCTATAAGGGGGCTGAAACCAATGTTCCTGGAAACATCCATCTAGTTCTGTTGGAGACAAAGGGCCTAATTATGAGTTTGGCGGTGAGGGAGTGGGCCACCACGCCATCGCCCCGCTCCCACACCAGCAAGCATCACCACTGCCCTCCAGATTACAAATCATTTCATGATTTGGCAGGCAGGTGGGGTGGCGGTCCTGCGGCGGTGCAGTACAAAGGCTTATATGTAAGCCTTGGAACCGCACCATTGCGGGACCGCCAATGCACATTCCTGCACAGCATGCATAGGGGTGCATGCACACAGGAGGGCACAACATGTGCCCCCCCTGCATGCACCCCAATGCATAGGAAATATACTACAACTGGTTCTGTCAGGCGAACAATTTCTTAGCAGCCCATCATTAATGTACAGAAATAAGAATAAACACACAAAGATGAGATTAATCAAAGTTAGTATATTGTGGTATTTTACTTTTTTCGTTTTTTGCATATGTGAGGCTGTCACCAACACAGGTTCATAGTTGGAAAGACAAGAAAGTGACTTATAAGTGAATAAGTGATCTTAAAGTGACAAGGTGTTTAAGTGAAGGCAATATATACAGTGTAATTATATAAAAACAGCATATAAAATGTTTGAATCAATAGACATCCGTCCCTAAGAATGCAAATCTCCAGTAATCCTCCTTTGGATTCTGTTATTTTTCGTGGGATTTTCGCAATGGCGGAGGAGCGTCGCCCAACTACCTGGCTCAGAGCTAGCAAATGTAAAATAAAACGATGCTCTTGCATCGTTTTATTTTACAGTTGCCGGCTGTGAGCCAGCGGTGTTGGAAGGGGAGGGTCTTAGGCATGGGAGGGGGGAGGAGGAGTGCTACCTGCACTCCACTCCCTAAGTGTGCATATGTGTTTTGGCCAGCCGTCTCAGGCCAACCAAAACACACATGCGCACTTAGGTTTTCTCCAGCCCAGCTGCATTGAGCAGCCGGGCTGGAGAAACCCCACAGACTCCCTGGTCTGAGCAGGGAATCTTTCCTGCCTGCTCAGACTAATCCCCGCGCTGCTCTGCAGTGCAGGGATTAGACAGAGAGTCTGTCCCATGGGCTGCTGGGACCAGCAGGCAGGAAGAGGAGAGGCGGCGTGACGAGACACAATGCTGGAGGCGGCCGGAGACAAAAGGTATGTTTCTTTAAAAAAGAAAATTCTTCCCCCCGTGCGACACCTCGCACGCGACCCCACCACCCTTTGTTTTTGGCGGCCGCTGCTGATTTATTCTCTAAATATACTTAAAGTAACAGAGGTTTATAGTAGTCTTTCACCATGTAATTAACTTACAATTCATGTTTGACGTTACTTGTCTTTGTCTTCCTGTTAGATGTTTGTAAGAACTGTGTTTCCTTGTAGTTTTTTATAGTTCATGTTCTGTTGGAGTGGTAGGTACGGGGAAGTGTTATGGCTATGTTTAAGTGTATCCTGGCATGTAATCCTGTCATGTCATTGGGAATGATGGTGTTACCCAGTGTCAGAAAACAGTAGTTCTCTTTTCCCAGATGTGCATCTCTAAAAATTAGGCCCTCTGTAATGTTGCTTGTTTTATGATGTCTGCCTCAGAATATTTACACATATTACTAGGACATGCATACATAAGCAGTGATAGTCAATAGTCAAATTAACTCGACTAATTACTTACGCTCCTCTGTTTATATTAGTTCCTAAACCATCATATTATTGCTAATAATAATAATAAGTATTATTATTATTATTATTATTATTATTATTATTATTATTATTATTAATAATAATAATAATAATTACTTTATATAATGCTTCACTTTATCCTTCTGCTTTTTTGAAATTATTTTACTCATAACCAATGTAATGATTCTTAACGCTCTTACCGGAAGAATAGAAGGCTGAGTGAGCCTTGCTCCCTTTCAGACTCATGACCTGCAGATCACCACATGTTTTAGCAGCTTGCTTTCTGATTTCAAAACACCGCCATAATTCACAGAGATAATGCAATTTCCATGAATTATGAAAAATAAATAATTCATATAGTTGGCAGAATTTCCTTGAAACATGGATTTTAAATCAAACAAATTTTTGTGCACAGGATGTTTTTTTCCCCAAAACTTTCCATTGGAGGGATGTTATGGTTATGTTCCAATTCACTCCAGTTATGGTTATATATGTAAATATAACATCCTCAGTTTATTGATGATGCTCTGAAGGCATGCCCTGGACTTAGCACAGCTGCCTGTGGGCTCTACTTAGACTGGATGTGACTAGCAGGCACTGGGCATTGGCCATGGCCTTTGACCATATCCTATTTACACCTTGGTGAAATTGCACTATTCCTCACAAAATGGGTGCAATTTTTACACAAAAAAATGTACATTTTGTAAAATTCATTTCTCCGGTCACCTGCATGAAAAGTATATGCAAGTGTATACCTCATGTACAAAGTCACACGAGATACCAGTGAGAGACTGAGTGGAAAATGTCTCTTGGCTGTGGCACACATCAGTTTCACAGTTCCTGTGTAATATTTTATGCTCAAACATTTCATCCATGTGTAACCTATACGATATTATTTTTCCTTAATAAAATTTTTTCCCAGTGAGTATTCCCATTTTCTGTCTATTGTGCATGCTGGCACAGAGTATGGTCTGAAGCCATACTGTGGTAATTGTGTCCTTTGAATTTCTTTTATATCTATTAAAGAACTTAGAGTTCATTTATGTCATTTAGAAGAACTTAGAGTTTACCTATGTCATTTAGAATATATTGATGTAATGTTAGAATTGATTGATGTAGAGCTTTGTTTGAATTGGGCAGGAGCGGTTGGAGATTGCTACAGCTGGACGCTTTTGCATTAGCACCAGTGGGTCGTTTTATGGCACTTAAATAAATATTCATTTATATTTAACTTCATTACACATAACCGCTGCTTAGAACCCCAACCCAAAGTAAACATGATGCATGGCTGTGCTTAGTGGACATTGGACACAGGACATCGCATGCAGACATGTGATCTACCAAGTAACCCTCTCCAGCTCTGTGATAGTGTTCAGAACTGTATAGCAGCTTCATGGAAGGAATTTTTCAAAGACAATGAATCTTCAGAACATCATAACCATTGTTACCTATATGGCCAAATATTCTTGCCTTAGACATTCTCTAAATTGTCAAACATGTTAAATATCCTGAAACCCTCTGTTTATCTTATCCTTTTCCTGTTTATTTTATCCTTTTCCCACCAAGCAGTTTAATCGCTCACCCACGATCAACCATGCTTCTTCATTTCTTCCTCAAAATACAGAATCCTGTACTCATGTCAGAATAATATGAGTTTTCAAACTATTGCTTTTCATTTGAAGCCTAGTAAAATAATATTCTCTGATCTGGGACCTTCCACTCACATTGGTATTTTATCTCCCATACATCTTTGTAGATTAAATTACCATCTTCCTGAACCGAGTTGAACCTACAGAATCACCTGGTGAGCCTGCCCCTGACTGGCTTTTGAAAATAACATGTGCCTTTCATCGATTCCACCATATGCAATTCATACACCCTTTTCATCATGTATTCTAATGTGCCCAGTTGACCCTCACACAGAGGGCCTCCTTTGAAGATGGCTAACCTTTCCACCTCTGACGGGACTACATTTACACCCTTTATTAATCATGTTCTATTGTCAAACAATGATGAAAAATCTATTGTTCTGAAACTCCAAGACTTCCTGGCACTTCATTAAATCATGTTGCCAATTTAGTCTGGCTTTAGACCCTCCATTTCACTGAGGCTGAGAAATTCCTGAGATTTCCAAATATAATCCATTATGGCACAATCCTATCCTCCAAGACATACTAGAGACATAGGAGCACTATCATGTCAGCAAACTTGTTGGCCATGTGTAGACCTACGAAGAACTTAAATATTTTTGATATCCCTACATCTGGGTTTGTTTAAATAGTTGCACATTCAACACCACTTGAATCACTTAAACACAGAAGAATTCTCTTTGCAAACCATTCCATTAATTGAGAGTCTAACTTAAAAAGACAGTAAAGGTATTTTAAGCAAAGCTATATACTTCTTCATGAAAACCAAAAAAATAAAATTGGTTGATCTTAGCCAACAGTTGGTGTGGATGTCACTGATGGTGAACATACAAATAGCATTCTGAAAAGTTACAAGTGCAAACTGATCCATATAACCAACTTAAAAGTCCAACACTTTAAAACTATACAGCTCTTATACAATATATCCCTGAAAATTTGCCTATTGTGTTTATAAGTAGGCTCAACAGTTGCAGATGCATAAGACCCAAGGCTGATCTAGCACATCTGTTTGCTCAATGTGATCAGATTCAGGAGTACTGCTACCAGGTACTCAATGAAATTAGCAAACACCTACAGCAAAATCTAAACCCTCCCTCAAACGTATTTAGCTTAGCCACTCACATTAAGTTTAGAAGGAACATGGAGGTATTGTCTTTGCCAAAATTCTGATAGCGAAGTTGTGTATTACCAAATATTGGGTGAAAAAGGAATGTCCCAACTACAAACGATGTTGACACTGTTTCATTGACAATGTAGGGATGGTAGCTTCAATATTTACAATGGACAATGCCAGGAGACAACTTGTAAGAACATGGGTCCTTGTCATGGGATACCTGTTTAGGCTGGCATAATTTAAAATTTATATTTTATGGACTTTGTAATAGGTGATAATGTAAACCACACCTCTAATAAGTAACTGTTGGACTTGGCCCTTTCTGCAGGGTCATTCACAAACCTTCTGCCTTCACCCTCCTGTTTTCTGAACCCATTTCTGTTGGCTTTTAGGGCTCTGCACACTTTATCACTGCTAACCAGTGCTAAAGTGCTTGTTCTCTCTCCTTTAAAAATAGTAAAATTAGCTTATACCCAATTGGCACATTTAATTAACTTATAAGTCTCCAGTAAAGTGGTACTGTTTGTGCCCAGGGCCTTTAAATTAAATGCTACCAGTGTTCCTCCAGCACTGGTTGTGACACCCACTTAATTAGCCTTTAAAACATGTCTCAGGCCTGCTATCACAGCCTGTGTGTGCAGTTTTTAACATGCCATTTCGCCCAGCCAAAATAAACCTTTTACTAGGCCCAAAGCTTCCTTTTTAATATATATACAACACCACTAGGGTAGGCCATGAACAGCCCAGAGGGTAAGGTGCAGTGCATTTGAAAAGTAGAACATGTACTTTCAAGTTTTACATGACCTGGCAGTGAAAAACTCCTAAATTCGTTTTTCACTACTGCAAGGCCTTCCTCTCCCATAGAAGAACATTGGGTTACATTATTACATTTAATAAGTGATAACTTATAATTGGGAGCAGGTGGACAGGAAAAAAAGAATTGTAATTAAAAGCCCTCTTTAGTGGTCATTTCAGAATTTATGTCACAATTCTGAAAATGCCACTATTAGGAAGTTGGCATTTTCTTGTCCTAACCATTTGGTGCCTGCAGCCTGTTCCTGGGTCACATGACTAGGTGTAGCTGGTAGTTGGTCTTTCTGCATAGCTATCAGAAAGTGATACAAAAGAAAGCTAGGTGTTGGAAGGATGGGTTGAATTGATGAGGGGAGGAGCAGTCACCTACCACACTTACACATCACAATGGCTTTTCCTGAGTACTCTCACAAAGGTATTGACACTGGTCTTTTGGAACTCCGGACAAGCTGGCATCAGAACAGGGAGGATGGGGATGACTTACACCTCAGGGGGTGGAAACCTCTAGAAGCTTTCTCTACTTCAAAGGGGCATCAGGTATAAATATTGAACTCCTAGACTCAACTCTTTAGTACGTTTCAGGACCTGTGGATTGTGTGCCAGGAAGAAGACTGCTCTGCTGCTGAAAGGACTGCCACTCTGCTTGACTACTGCCCCTAATGACTACTGCCTCCCTGTGCTGCCCTGCTGCCCTGCTGCCCTCTTGACTGAGTGAGAAGGACTGGACCTGCAACTCTAAACCCATGCCCCAGACTGACTTAGGGCTTGTGGGCTGGCGTCCTGGTCAGAATCCTCAGGAACAAAACAGGATTCCAACAACCTTCAACCCAGCATCTGGACTCTGCCATCTGTGAGTCCTGCCTTCCCAAGTGGTGCTACCCTAGTCCTGAACCCTTGGAGGTGGGCCTGACGGTGCTCTGCCAGCCCATCTGTTGATTCAGCAGAACCAATGAATCTCCTCTGCAGTGCCGCACACCTCCTGCAGAACTGGTGCATCGCATCTGCTGCTCAATGCACTGGCCTCAGAACCGAAGCATCGCCTCTGCTGCATGAACTTCCCTGATCAAGGACTTTGTTCCACCCCTCACAGCCCATCGGAATTGCCACTGCATGGCACATCGCCACGCATGGATATCGCCTCACCCATTGCAGCCCATCGGAACCACCGCTGCGCAATGCACCTTGACACAATGGTATTGCATCACTCTTCGCAGCTCCCCAGAACCCCCTGTGCATGACACATCTCCTCGTCCAGACCTTGCATCACCTCTGCTGTGCAATGCATTCTCGACATTGGACTTCGCATCTCTTCGCAACCAAGATTAAGGGACTGTGTTCAGCTGACCTAAATGGGTCCTTGTAGCACGTTTGCGCTCCATCGCAGTTGGCCTGAACTTGTGACTTTGTCCTGGTCCGGCGTGACCAGATAACCACAGTTGGTTTTTTGGAGCTATTTTCACTGAAATCTTTAAACGTGCATATCTCCAATTCTACTGATTAGATTTTTGGCATTTCAGCCTTGATTTATTTATTAAAATTGATTATATTGTTTTTAAATTGGTGTGGAATTTTTCTAGGTTTGTGTTTTATTACTTTATTACTGTTTGAAGTGTTGCAAAAATACTTTACACATTGCCTCTAAGCTAAGCCTGACTACTCTGTGCCAAGCTACCGGAGGCTTGAGCATTGGCTAATTTGGGGTTTGCTTGCTACTTTACCCTGACAAGGATTGTGGTTACTGCTTGAGTAGGGTTTCACTCCCCTCAACCAGTAACCCTCTTTCTTACAGTAATGTAAACCGCATCTGTAAGAGACTGGAATATTAGTTGAGGGGGATGAGTTCCCATCTCAAAAAATAATCACAGTCCTTGTCAGGGTAAACCACAAAAGTCACTAAATACACCTGTGCTTAATCCTTTGCAGCCTGGCATAAATCAGTCAGGCTTAACTTAGAGGCAATGTTTAAAGTACGTATGCAGTACTCAAACAGCAATAAAGTGGAAAAACAGAACTTGAAAAATCCCAAAACAACTTGGAAACATTGAGTACATTTTAATGAATAAAATGACACCACAATGACAAAAATCCAATATGTAGAACCATAGCTATGTATTTATAAAGTTTAAGATTCAAAATAGCACCAAAAAGTGTTAAGTGCCAACCGCTTTCATCTGGTTGCGCTTGACTGGGACAAGAGTACGGTTTAAGGCTGACCAAGTTGGAGCGTAGGTCATATACAGAGACCAGGTTCACCCTGGTGAAAAGTTTTATCTTCAGACTTACTTCAAACTCCACCGCTGCCCAGCCTCCGGGTTACAAGTTGTAATCCCGATGGGCGGTCCTGCGGCGGCCAACCCATGCCGCTGCCTTTCAAAGGCTCATAAGAGAGCCTTAGAAAGGCAGCGTTGTGGGACTGCCACAGCTTGTTCCAGCATGGTATGGACTGCAAAGTCCATTCCGTGCAGGAACTGGGGGTGGAGAAAGATTGGGGGGCACACCATGTGCCCACATGCATGCACCCCGTTCACCGAGGCACTCCTTAGTTTCCTCACCACCACTCTTTTCATGGCAGGCTCACCGCTAAGAAAAGGAGGGCAGTGAGTAAACTCATAATATGCTTGGCGGTGCAGGAGCTGTACCACCAGCATATTGTGGCCTCAGAACACTGAAAGACCACCAGTGATCGTGTATCCCTGGCCTTAGCAGCGGTCCTATGGCGGTCTGACTGCCAAAGTCATAGTGCAGCGGTTGCTGCACAGCCACCATGGGTTTCGCAGTCCAGTGGACTGACAAACTCATACTCAGGCCCTTAGTCTCTAGAATGGAAGTAAAAAATTCTCACAGGGGCAAGGCAGCAGGCTGTGGTGGAAGAGGGCTCCACATCAGCAGATAGTCACTGGACGAAGTTTCAGTAAAGCTTTGACTTTTAGTGGGGAACATGTTAATTTTGTGCCCAGAGAAGGTCCCTTGTCAGCCGAATACTTTTCACACCTTCACCTTGTGAAAGTTTCTACCTTTGGATTTAGGGTATTATTACGAGTCTGTCAGTCCAGGGACTGCCAGACTCGTGGGGGGTGATGTTGGTGGTCTTCCAACTGCCCTATTAGGTCCAGGGTGGTTGGGGTGCCCTGGGGCCACTGCTTCTGATCCCTGGCGGTATTGCGGTGGTCTTGAGGCCGCAGTATGCTTGGCAGAGCCGCTGCAGCTCCGCCAAGTACATTACGAGTTTCCTCACTGCCACACTTTTCATGGAGGTGCGACCGCCATGAAAAGTGTGGAAGTGAGGAAAAGCTGCTGCCACTGCGCCATGTGGATGCACTCAGGGGGGGGACAACATGTGCCCCTCCCCAGTGTGCATGCACACCAGTACCTGCATGGCATAGACTGCAGCAGTCCATGCCCTGCAGGTACTGCCTTTGACGTTCCCATTGCGGTGTCTATTTCATAGGCACCGCCCTGGGAATGCCAAAGAACAACCCGCCAGACAGGAGAAAACTCCTGATCTGTTGGGCAGTTCCTACACTGGTTTGGCAGTGTGGGAGTGGGGCAGTGCCATTCCCACACCACCAAACTCATAATAAGACCCTTAGTCACTTTTTTGGAGCTTGGAGTTTTCAAGTGGGCAAGGGTGTAGTAGAAGAGGGCTCCACGAAGCTGGACACCTTCTCTGCAAGGGCCCACTGAATCGGATTTGCTGCTGTGGAGAGGAATATAGTGGGGGCAACCTGCACTTTGACTCAGTGGTGCTGGACTTCTGTCAGATTGGCTTGGCAAGTTGGCCCCTGAGCTGCATCAATTCTCAGAGCAAAAAGTTGGGAAAACTTTTCTCTGTCCCAGGTTTCAAGAAACCTAAGAAGGAGTACACTTTGAAATCAGTCTTGTGTCCAGGACCTTGGGGACAGCACTTGGGGGTCAAGAGTCACTCCTTTTTATAACTATGAAATTGTAATTTTAATGTTCTCATAATTAATGCCATGGCAGTGTTTACCAGCTTGTTTATTTATCAATTTCTAGTTTGTGAGATGTATTCGAAATTTGCATTTTATCACTCAACTGACCATTTTATAACCGGCCAGGCACTAGGCCTAAGTGGGGCTCTCCCCCTCCCAGTTTATTATGTTTTATACATTTTGTAACAGCTTTTATTATAAACTTGCAATGGCTTTTATTAGCTGAGCATGAATAAAATAAATGTGAAACTTGAGTCACTCCTGCAGAGTCCAGTAGCAGGGTCCAGGGCAGGTCTATTTCCAATTGGTTAGCTGGGAATGCAGAGAAAAGGCCATTTGGATCTTGTTGTGTCCCTGTAGCCCAATCATGAGGTCAGCCTTATGACCCTTGGAGTACACTTCTCTGTCCTGGGTACAAAAAGGAGAGCTGGTTGAGTCCTCAAGGCTATTCTCATGTCAGGATGCCACATTTATGTCCAGTGCCAGCCTGATGAAGGGAGAAACTCATGGCCACTCCCTAACCAATGGTGTAAAAGTTCTCAGAGGTGACCCTACCCACCTTTGTAGAACGTCCCATGTTTTCCTGTAAACTATGTATCTCAAACAAGGGGTTGGAGGGAATATATGCTACTAAAGGTTGTACTATACCATTCCCAAGATAACTAAACTCACACAGTGTATAGAGTAGCAATAAGAAAAAAAGAACAAAGGAGAAGTAAGAAGTGTAAAAAGGGGTGGTGGGGCACGCCCGCATATTCTGATAGCTGTGTGCCGTGTTTTCAACCCGTATGCGTGCTCCGTCTTATCTGGGATTTGTTTGCTTTCCTTTGTCGGAGTACCCATCTACTTTGGTTTGGTATCCACTGTATCCAGTGTGAGGAGGTGCATGTATTCCCTGACCTGCTCTCGTGCTGTGATTTGGGCACATTTGGATTCTTGATTTTGCTAAGTGTATCCTGTTAGCCTGTGTCCTTCATGCCTCTATGAACACTTTGTTAAAAGCTCTATGGCCCCCTTATTGCACTCGGACACATCATAATCTGGTCACGCTTTACAGATACTTGTAGCTATGGTCTGCCATTATAAAATATTGTGTACTCATTGCACTCGTATGATAAGAGTAGTCTATGGAGCGCATGAAGTTACACACTGAGTTTATTGAGATGTATGTGTTTTTATATTTATTTTTATTTGTATCATGGTTTTTATCTGTGTCATGCTTGTTGACATATGTATCCATATATTAATACAGATCTCTATGTGTACAGGAACTCTGCTGATGGTAGAGTTGGACCTTATTCAATTGCTTAGGGTAAGGTCTTGTTGGATATTCCTATGAATATACACTTTGGTTGTGGTGGTGGTGCACATCGGTGGCTCACTTTGTGAGATACAATGCATACATTTGAAAACTGCTTACTATTACTATTTTCTTTTAAGGACATCTGACCTACTCCAGAATCTGTTGCCACTGTGCACAGTCGGTCAAGAATACAGGCCTGAGTATATTTGAAATACCTTACTTTTGAGTGTTTTTATGATTTTCTTACACTTTTTTGTAGCCGAGTCACTGAACAACTCTGGTCCTGAAGAATGCCTGGAACAACTTAGTCCAAAACACGGCAGAAACATGTTGACCTTACACAGGGTAAACATCCATAACCCTGTCTCACTATGCTTATAACTTCTATCCTTTAGGGCATAGGAATAAAGTTATTTTGCCCTCATTGAGATAGTTTTAACACACTACTTTTTCTTTGCACTCTGTCCCTCATTCTACCCCAGAGGTATCAGAATATAGACGTGCCACACTAAAACACTCCTGCTCCGTTCCTCTTGGAAAGTTGTAGCCCACACTGGGCACCTTGCGGTCCCAGTGTGTGGAGGGACCCAATGATGAAGCATGTCACCGTAGGGTGAGTGAGGGTTCTCGTCCAAACACCTGTAGTGCCCCACCACCCCTTTTTACACTTCCTGTAAACTATCCCACAGTGCTCATATCTGCCCAAAATCAACATGGCAGATCCTTCCTTCCCCTGGACAGAGCCTCCTGTGCCCACCCAGAGGTATGGTGTACACCCAGAGGTATGGCTATATTAATGCCCCCCCTTGTGGTCACTCCAAACCAGTTCTGGGAAAGCTCCCCCTCCCACTGGGATCACAGCCAAGCTAACTAGGAAGACAAAGAGCTGTAGGCCTAGGTGTGAGCTGCATCTGCCAGTGACAGGGTAGGCATCCTTTGATGCCGAAAAAGGGCTGGCCCCAGCCCTCAAGCCACCCTGCTCAAGGAAGAAAAACACCTTCTCCCACCCCAGCCCTTTGTCCATTGTCTGGTTGCAATCCATATCACACCACAGGGGAGCCATCGGCAGTCAGGTGACATTGGACACTGGCAAAAAGTCCCTTTTGGCTTATGCAGAAAAATGGCAACCTTACTATTCCTTGAGGTATTTTGTAGCTACTCCAAACTGGAGTTAGCACTTAATAAATTATCTCTGGTTAGCAGGGGTAAAGTTCACAGAGTTCTATGTTCAGCAAAAATGGGTTGGGCAAAAGAAGGCAAAAATCCAAGGGAATAGCATGCAAAAGATGGCCTTCTCCATCAGTATCTTTGATAAGTAATTATGTGATCATTTGTACCAATGTTCTACCAAAAAAAGTTAAAAATGAATTCATAAACTATGTGAGAGGGATGACACAGTCCTGATGTGAGATGTGATTGAGCACCCAAAAGGGACATATCTGTTCCATAAAAAATAAACTGGTTTCTGTAAAGACCCTGTGATTCTCATCTGGTGGCTGAACTTAAGCTGCAAGACTTTCCTCAATAAATGTATGTATTATATGTGCAACAGCCCAAAGACAACTATACTTATAAGAAGAATAGAGCATACAATTTCAAAACCAAGTAAAATAGAAATAGAGAATATTAACTGCACAAACATTACGATAATAGGATGATGGGATTGGAAGTCATAGCAAACATAGAAACATTTCCATTAAAACAATGGAAAAGTAGAAAAGTGATATTAATGTAAGAGCTCCACAAGTTCCTGCATGATTTTGGAACTGTTTCCCTGCAGTCAGAAACTTAAAACCAAATCTCTGATTTGGGAAAACCCTAACATGAAGCCCTTATCATTGATAGCTTTTCCCTTTCATCCATGTATGCCAATTTTTCCAAGACCTAATTACAGAAAAGGTTCTGTAACTTCAGTGTCTTCACTCCAAAAGTTTCTGAACATACCAAACTGGTACCCTTTATCTCACTCCCTGGATTTACGTTGCAACAGAGCTTCTCACGCCTCTAGTTCAGGTCTATTTCAAAATAGCCATTTACAACTGGTTCATGAGGTTTTCCTGCTACAGCACCAGTTACCTTTGTCCAATGAGCCTCTTTCCCCACCAAACATATAGGAAATGTTTCGCAAGAGGGGGCAAGAAGGAATTTCAGTGCCTACTAGCATATTGGTTTCCTTACAAGTAGACCACAACCTTCTCCTTTTCCCGGTCTCTTCACTCTCCTGCCACAGGAGAGAAGCCCGGCAAGGACAACCAGGCCACACTGACAGAACATGTGTCCCAATTATCTTAGGGGTCAGCAAGAGTCTAGCACTGATAGCCTAAAAACAGCTTTCCACGCCCAGAGATTCAAGACAAAGCAGGAGTTCAATCTGTCCTCTGTCTTCTGTCCAGTAGATAAGAATGCTTTCATGCAGTAAGCAGGCAATATTTTCCTTTTTTGTTATAGTCAGCTCAGTCAGCTCTGTGCTGGGAGTAAATCAAGAATGAAATAGTATAGGGAAAACTAGGCAGCAATTGGTGATGACCTGTAAGTGAATCACACTAAATTACACAGCCTCCACCCTCCCACTTGGGGGAGCATTATGAGGTTGAGAAATGCTGTCAGGAACAAAACTATCCCATAGAATCTTTTTCTCTTCTTTCCTGAGTCATTTCATGGACTCCCTTTGAAGTAAAAATTGGAGGCTCTGTCATTCATAGAGGCAATAAGGTGTGAAAAACATGTGATTAACACTGAATCTAGATGGCATCCTGTTAAAACCTGCAGCTATAATTTATAATTCAAACCTGGGAAAAGCATAGTAGACAATCAACGTCTGTTTATTGCATTAAGTTTCTCTTGCAGGGTACGTATACACTGCAAATTTGGTTGTAATGGTGTGTGCCTGAGAGAGGTTCGTAAAAGTGTTTTTTAATGCAGTTTGACGTTTAAATGTTCCTGCAAATTGATGTAAAACCATGCAGTTATAAAGGAATACGATACATACAATAATATTTACGCTGAATTTAATAACACTACAACTAACGTGGAGTTGCTATCTAAGACCTTTGCTTCACCATGTGATTGTACCATCATGTCCCTGTCGCAAGACACTAATGATAGACCGGGCAATTCGCTCGATAACTGGATACCCTTTGACATCTCTTCTTTTTATCGTATTTTAACTAGCATAAAATCTGGCTCTCCTAAGGATCCCCTTCCTATCTCCATTTTGCAAAAACTGGATTTACCAATACTTAATACCATTATGGACCTCCTCAATGCATCGCTATGTGAAGCAAGGGTTCCAGCGGCTTGGAAACATGCCATGGTCCTTCCCTTGCTAAAAAAAGTTAATTCTGATCCAGAAGTTTTATCTAACTTTCGCCCGATCTCCCTACTTCCAACTTTCTCCAAAATTCTGGAAAAACATATCAACCTTCAGTTGACGCAGTTTGTTGACTCCCAGAACATTCTACATCCATCTCAATCGGGATTTAGAGCTGGCTTCTCCACCGAATCCATGCTCTTGGGAGTCACTGAAGCTATTCGCCAATGTGTTGATAAGGGAGATACCGTGGCACTCATTTTACTGGACTTGAGTGCTGCGTTCGACATTGTATCCCACACGACTCTTTTACAAATCTTACATTCTAGGGGCATTGTCGGATCAGCACTCAAGTGGTTGTCTTGATTTTTGTCTAGTAGGACCTTCCAGGTCTTTTCTCCAACTGCAAGCTCTAAGACCCATGTTTCCCCGTATGGCGTACCTCAGGGCTCTATACTCAGCCCATTACTTTTCAACATCTATGTTAGCCCCCTGGCTACTATAGCGGAGGAGGCTGGGCTGACCATATATTCATATGCGGATGACACCCAGCTTATTTTCTCCTTGTCTTCCAAGGAGATTTCCAACGTGTCCTCTCTCCAGGTTGGGCTACAAAAGATAGCTGGTTGGATGCACACAAATAGGTTGAAATTAAATGGAGTGAAAACGGAACTCCTTATCTTCGGTGGAAATAAAACTCTTTGGGGTCCCCAGCACTGGCCACCTCAGATGGATGATCTCCCCAACCCTTCACAATCTGTTTGCAACCTCAGTATAATCATTGACGACCAACTGTCTATGAAACAGCAAGTGGTTAAGGTCGCTTCAACCTGTTTTACAATTTTAAAATGGCTCAAAAAAATCCTTTGGATGCTTCCACTATCTACGCAAAAAAACGTTATCCAGGCTTTGATTGTGCCCAGACTGGATTACGGAAATGTCTTGTATCTGGGCGCAAGTAAGGAGGTGATTCGGAAGCTGCAAGTGGTCCAAAATTCTGCGGCCAGACTTCTATGTCAGCTACCCAGAATGGCTTCTATTTCAGGTCCACTCCGTGACCTTCACTGGCTTAAGATGGAAAATCGCTCGAAATTCAAGGCCCTCTGCTACATGCATAGGATCAAAATGGATTCAGCACCACATTATCTTAGTGCCTGGGTACATCCTTACCTCCCCCCACGCCTCCTGCGATCCTCTAATCAATGAAAATTTCAAGTTCCCAGGATCAAACGAGCACGAATGGGCGGACGGTCGTTTGCCTACTTAGCTCCATCTTTATGGAACTCACTCCCATTTCAACTACGCCAGGAAACTATCTACCACAAATTTCGTAAAGATTTAAAAACGTGGCTATTTAACCACTAGAGTCCTGTCCTCTTCTCTCTAGTGCGGGTCCGTAGGCACCGGGAAACCTCCGGGTAGCTGTGCGCCATATAAATAAAAAAATTTAAATACAGGTATGAGCAGTTCTTCCTTCACTTTGACCTCTCATGTAAAACTTGTATGCAAATGTGGCAGATACATTTTATTTACCCTAGTGTCAAATATGACAACTTTAAAAACAATTGTCTTGTCTAAGCAGGTCTTGAGAATCCCACAAATCAAAGTACCACATATGCAGGGCAAAATGTATATTTCCTTCACCTTGCAGGTTAAATGTATAAGCTGCAAGGGGAGTGAAATATACATTTTTGACCTGCATATGTGATACTTTGATGCCTTTACATGCAAAATACACAGTTACAATATTTGTCTAGCAGTCTAATTTACATTGCGAAAATTGAATATGTACTTATGTTTGCCACACCGTATTTTGCCTAGTAAATAATTGTTGTTTTTCTGATGTATTTCAGCCAAATCTAAGCAAAGGTAGCATACAAGATATGATTATTACTTCCTAATATTAATTAATATTGTTATGCAACAAGAGTGATCATTTGGAATACGAAAAATTCATCAATGTTTATTCACATGTCTGTTTCGAAGTGCTGGATAAGGTTGTGAATGTGGATGTCATTTGTTTTTCTATTTTTATCAAATTGTGGTTTCTTTTGATTCCATATAAAAATAACTGCCACATTTTTCTCTTATTTTTATATTAGCATTATAAGGCATGAATGTGAACATGATTATATGATGTGCTACATTTCTGTTACTAGGTCATTATAAATCACTCTGCTTTTGTAGCATTGATTTGAAAAATCGATAAATATTGTCAATAAAAATATTAAAAATAAAACATTTTGGTACAGTGGCCTACTTACCTCTTGTTGTAGTTCACAAAACAATAATATTACAAATGTGGCTAGTAGCAAACATGTCAGTGAACGGTCTGACTGCATTACGTTTTGTGGCCATTCTTATGTTTTAAAAAAAAAAAAAAGATCTCATTATTGTGCTGTAAGATACTCGCAGCTGAGTTTTGCTGTTTTACTTCACATCACTCTAACAGTGTTTCTAAGGGTTACTTTGCCACATAAGTGCTGCGTTCTGTTTATTCGCACAATGGAAAGATAATTCCAATTGCAAATATTATATTAATTGACTTCTTTGTGAGGTGTTTTCAGAAAACCAGTACCAGTCTTTGGGTGAAATTATAGATTCGGAGTGAATTTTCTATTCATAGAAAAATCCCACACATAAATCAGACTTGGCTGCAACTTGTGAAAATCAGAGACATTATCTAACAGCAAAGTCCATTATTTTAATGGCATGTAACAATTACGCACTAATAAGGGGCATGCAATATTAATTTGGAATGAGAGTATCTCAACAACTTAATGAATCCACTCTTTTTAGGTCAAATTATAGTTGTCAGACCTTTTTTGCTCAAACCCTGCAGCAGAAAATTCCCAGAGAAATAATTGTCAAGTTCATGCAGTACTAGCAATTCTAAAGTGAAGAACTCAGTGCAATAAAATCATCCTCAAATCAATTTAGAAAAATAGAGAACAATTTAATGAGGGAAAAGACACCAAGATCATTAAAATATATTACAGGAAATCACATGCTATGATACTTTAAAAAAAACTTTTAGGACAAAAAGCACCTAGAAAACTATTGAAAGCAACAATTCACAGTTCTAAGGACTCGAGTAAAATTCCAGACAAACTGAGATGGGGCATAGGTTGGATACAGCAAGAGGTCTAAGATTTTACCTTTCAACTCTCTGACATGGAAGTCAAAATCTTCCAGCTGGGATCAGGAGTCTTCTTTCAGCAGGGTCCTATTCTTTAGGTGCAAGCTTCCCAGGTCCCTGGTCCAGAAACGTATTCAGGAGGTGATGGTTGAGGTGCCAAATTTATCCTGTGCACTCATCATTAATAGGATAAATTCTGCAACCCAATCATATTTACTTGCAGCCCTCACCTCCTTTTGCAGCACTTCCTCTTTGCCTTCCTGTAAAATTACCCAGAAGCCCCTGTTCCAAAATGACATGACCCTTCTTCCACCTAACATTTTCCCAGTAGGAGAAGGGAAATAAAGATTTGAATCCCCCTAGGCTTGTTTAGACACAAAGGTAGAGAAAAACCAAGCCAAGCATTCACAGTGAGTGGAGTTTACTTCAGTGTGAAAGCACACTATTGTAATGTGCAGTGTGTCTGATTTCTATATATTAACATCCTGCTCTGGGGGCTCGTGAGGCTCACTTTAGGAGCGACTTATAAATATATATAAAAATAGGGGTTTACTACATGGCAAATGCATTTTTCCTTGTCATGTGTTACTGAAGGCCATTTACTCTACAGAATAGTCAGAGCACTGTGGTGCACATGGCAGACATATACTTTTGTCATATATGTGGGTGGTGTTAATTCACACTGCAACTCACATATGGCATTTAATCTTCCAGGCCATAGGTGCATTTTAGACACCATTTACAATTGACATGTAGGCAAGGAAAACAGGCCAAACAGGGAGTTTCAATGTATATACACATGTTTTAGTAGAGAAGCACAGGAATTATACTGCTGTTTTAGCAGTATTAGAGCGCACAGAGTCCTGAAGCCAGGAAAACCAGACAGGCGAAAATGTTGGGACCAACTGAGGGGCATATTATCAACGGCCAGCGATAATTATCGCTGGCGTGCTGAGCGCCGAATTCCCTAACGCAGGCTATCTCTGCTATTTATCGCCCTGGTAGCGCGTTATTAACAACGCGTTTCCCCAGGGCGATAAGAATTCCAGAGATAGCGAGGTTATCGCCGTTTTGCAGGGAACATCGCTGGTTTTCCAGCGATGTTCCCTGCAAAACGGCGATAACCTTGCTGATACGACCCTGTGGTCGTATCAGCATAATCCATCCCTATGTCTAACATAAGTAAGTCAGGATTTTAGCAGACGTTAGATTTTGGCGAAAACGGCCGTTTTCGCCAAAATCTAACGTCTGCTAAAATCTTATGGGCTGCCTTGTTAATATCGCAATGTGAACATCAGCGATATTTTCAAGGCAGTCCATCCGAGGTACGCTCAGTGACGCCCACTTTGCATCTCATTAGAGATGCAAAGGGAGCGTCGAGAAAGGGTGCTAACATGCGATTATGCATGTTAGCACCCTCTTGTTGATCGGGCGATAGTTTTATCTCCGTTTTTCTGGCTTTTAAAGCCAGAAAAACGGAGATAAAGCCCTTGTAGATATGCCCCTAAATGAGTTAATTTCACACCGCTACATTTGCTCTCTCTTGAAATTCTTAACAATTCCTAAAGAGTTGAACTCACCAGATGTACGAACCAGATACATAAGCGAGATACATGAAACAATCACATAAATCTTAGACAGTGATAATAGTAAAGGAAGGCTATAAATATATATAATCGTCAGAGGCTCTCCTTCCTCAATATGCATTATTCCCTGCCTTCTGAAACTTGAGTCAGTGGCAACTGGCCCGGCATTCCCGAGCAATGTGAAAGTGTGATTATTCTTGAAAAAAAACTTATCAATGGACTTTCTATTAAATATTGCATGGAGCCCTTGGGAAAATGGTGTTTGTGTGTGTTTTCATGAGTTGGGGGAGGTGCAATGCTGTTTTTTTCAATTGTGGTGTAGTGCTGATAAGTCATAAACAGCATTTCTGTTGCATGTGTCAATACTGATTTTGCATTGTGCTGTAAGCCAGAAACAAGTGATACTGATGAAAACAGCAAAAGTAACAATTTCTAAAATAAGAAAAAACGAAGGTGACTATATTGTGAAGGTGTGTTAATAAATACAGTGAGAAATATTCATGCATCAGTAAGCCACATTTAGTTCAATATACCTTGGGTTTATAAGTGTGAGTAGATTTAGTTGCACTATTTGAAAAGAGGTTTATAACAAGCTTGCTCCTGAAATAAATGCATGTCTAGTTTCATGTTAAGCTTTGCGTGGATAAGCCATGAATGAATGCTGAAAAGAAGTTTCTTTCTCGAGTAGGATCTATTATGATAGAAACAGCATAGCACAATATGAAATGTTTTTGCTGCTACCATGGCCCATCTCTCTACAAAATGGACATTTACATATGTATCATATGCACTGTTAGGAATGTGGTCCCATTGTCAAGTCTTACATGAATCTGAGCTTATGGTCACTTAGGCTGAGAAGTGAGAAAATCTCAGCTATAACCAAATTACTAAGATGAAATGGTACTTCTGTTGTTTTTATGAGCCAACACTGAAAGCCCTATATGCCCCCCCTTATTTTACCAGTAGCTTCCAGCCGAAGCTACTGGGCATCACCAGTGGGTTCTTGAGCCAGCCCTGGGGGGTGGTGCTCTCTAGGGTCATTATTAGCTCAAGGAGGTGGTCGTGTGGCCCTACTCCAGGGAGGTGGTGGTCGCCGGTGCCATGCACCGGGGTGCCCACCCCCAAGACATAGCTGTCACTTAGCGGAAGCTTCGACAGCTCCCAGCAAGTCAGAGCAAACACTCTGCTTCCAGCAAGTAGGAGCTGACAAAATGCTCTTGCTTGCTGGAAGTGGAGGTTTCTTCTGTTTCGCTGTCCACTGTCAAGCGGGCAGGGAAACAGACGATATGATTGCTCTCACAGACAGGGAGCTGCATGTTTAGCAGCTCCTGTGTGTGAGAACAGTGATGGCTCCCACTGGAGGCGGGGAGCCGGCAGGGACCATGGGGGCCTTGAGGCACCACCTGCAGTCCTGGGGGAAAAGAGCAGGAAGGGGCAAAATAAAGGTGAGAAACAAGCAGAAAGAGGCAGAATGAAGGTCAGCAACGAGCAGAAAGAGGCAAGATAAAGGTGAAAAATGAGCAGAAAGAGGCAGCATAAAGGTCAGAAAAGAGCAGAAAGAGGCAGCAACGAGCAGAAAGAGGCAAGATAAAGGTGAGAAATGAGCACAAAGAGGCTAAATAAAGGTCAGAAATAAGCAGAAAGAGGCAGAATGAAGGTCGGAAATGAGCAGAACAAGGCAAAATAAAGGTCAGCAACGAGTAGAAAGAGGCAAAATAAAGGTCTGACACAAGCAGAAAGAGGCAAAATAGAGGTCAGAAACGATCAGCAAGAGGCAACATAAAGGTGAGAAACAAGCAGAAAGAGCCAGAATAAAGGTGAGAAACGAGCAGAAAGAGGCAAAATAAAGGTCAGTAACGAGTAGAAAGAGCCAAAATACAGGTCAGAAACAAGCAGAAAGAGGCAAAATAGAGGTCAGAAACAAGCATCAAGAGGTAGAATAAAGGTGAGAAATGAGCAGAAAGACGCAGAATAAATGTCAGAAATAAGCAGAAAGGGGCAAAATAAAGGTGTAGAAACGAGCAGAAAGAGGCAAAATAGAGATTAGAAACTAGAAGAAAGAGGCAAAATAAAGGTCAGCAATGAGCAGAAAGATGCAAAATGGAGATGAGAAATGAGCAGAAAGAGGCAATCAGACACTCACACACCCACTCCTGTACCCATTCACAGACCCAATCAGACGCTCATACACCCATTCACAGACTCACTCAGACACTCATGCATCTACTCACAGACTCACTCAGAGACTCTTGCACCCAATCACACACCCACTCACAGACTCATGTACCCACTCACAGACCCACTCAGACACTTATGTACTGACTCACAGACCCACTCAGATACTCATGCGCCCACTCATAGACCCACTCAGACACTCACACATCTAGATCTACTCAGACGTTCATGCATCTGCTCATAGCCCCACTCAGACACTCACACACCCACTCACAGATCCACACAGGCACTCCTACACCCACTTACACAGCTATGTGCACACCCATACAGTCACTCACATACCCACTCACAAACCCACACATCTACTCACACACCCACTCAGAGACCCATATAGGCACTCACATACCCACTCACCTACCTATACTGCCACTCACACACCCATTCTCAAAGGTTACAGGTTACAGTTAGGAAATAAAATTTAAAAAACCTTAAAATTCACTGAAAAAAGGTTACAGGGATGTTATAGTTAGGAAATAGAATTAAAAAAACCTTAGAAATTCACTGAAAAAAACAATGGTTACAGGTACGTTATAGTTAGGCTCAGATTTCACTTGTACAAAACCATTGAAATTCAGCAGTTGTAGTTACCTAAGCTAACTATAACTTACGTCCCCGCAATGCGCTGCTTATGACCTCACATATTACATCGCTGATGACATGGTCAGTGACTTCACTGATGACATCATCTTCAGAGCCACTTACACATCCACTTACACCCTCATACAACCTCTCATACCCCCACTCACATGCCCACACAGCCACTCACATACCCATTCACAGACCCATACAACTACTGATGCATACACTCACTCACTCATACAGTCACTCACACAGCCACTCACTCACCTACACAGCCACTCACAGAGCGGTATTGTGGTATTGTCAGTGATGTTCAGTCCATCTGGATGCAGTGATTTAAAATGGTACATCCTGAGGTTTTCTCTGGAGTCCAGTACTTCTTCCTTTAAGAACTGTTCCACAGGGAAAAACCTTAAATCTGATAGTAGATGATCCATAAGGTTAAAATTATAGTCCGGGGAGGGGTCCTGCGTGTTTGCTGACTTTGGGTGGTTGGCCACATGCCAGGCCTTGTGACCAACCCCCGCACTGTGCACGGCCAAAGGCGGTGTGCAGTGTGGGTTTGTTTGCATGTGTGGGGTTGGCTGCAGGACCTGGCACCAGAGGAAGCTTCTGGATGTACCATTTAAAATCACTGCATCCAGATGGACTGAACATCACTGAAAATACCACCTGATTACTGCACATCTCAAGAGATTTCAGGACTGCACTGATTCCACATTCCAAATGGAATCTTCACTCATGATGCTTTTTGAAAATTCAGAAGTGTCATCTGTGCAGCCACTGAGCAAACCACTTTGTACTATCTGAGAAAGGCAGAAGCTGAAAACATTGTAGTGGAAATATATTTTTGTTCTTTGGTGAGTTAATCTGCTGTATAATCAGGTGGTATTGTCAGTGATGTTCAGTCCATCTGGATGCAGTGATTTAAAATGGTACATCCTGAGGTTTTCTCTGGAGTCCAGTACTTCTTCCTTTAAGAATTGTTCCACATGGAAAATCTTCAAATCTGATAGTAAATGATCCATATGGTTAAAATGATTGGCTACAGGCTCGTAAAATGTCTTATTAACTATTGCTGTGTGCCCTCTTTCCCCTTGTGTACTTTGCTGGGCCCCCAGGAGATGGGGTCCCCGGGGTTGAAATCGAACCAGGAAGGGTGCAAGTGCCCCTCTCCCCCATGAAAAGTGCCAGGTATGGGGTCCCTGGGGCTGAAAGCATCCTGGGGAGGAGGGCTGCGAGCCTCCTCCCCATTAAATATGGTGCTGGGCCATGGGGGATGACGTCGCCAGGGCCAAAAACGGATTGGGGTGGGGGCTGTGCATCCCCTTCTATACTTTGCATGGCCCTGGAATCCCTGGGGCTGTAATTGACCCAGGAAGGGGGGCATGTGCCCCCCACAAAATGTGCTGGGGGATGGGGTCCCCAGGCCAAAAGCAGCACATGAAGGGGGGAGCCATGACCCCCTGCCCCTGAAAAATGCAGCAGGAGGTGGGGTCCTGGACCTAATGCAGTCCAGGGAAGGGGCCTGCGTGTTTGCTGACTTAGCTGGTTGGCCACAGGCCAGGCCTTGTGACAAACCCCCCACTGTGCACGGCCAAAGGTGGTGCACAGTGTGGGTTTGTTTGCATGTGTGGGGTTAGCAGCAGGACCTGGCAAAGCCCTGGCCCTGTGGCCAATCCCCTGCCATACACGGCCAAAGGCCATGTGCAGCGTGGGGTTGGGTTGACTGCATGCGGTGGCGTTGGCCGCAGGGCCTGCCTGCGGGCCAGACCCTGTGGCCAATCCCCAGCCACGCACGGCCAAAGGCTGTGTGCAGTGTGAGGTTGACTGCATGCGGGGTTTGGCCACAGCAGTTGGATTAACATATGGTAGTTAACATTACAGTGTGTTAAAGAAAAAACTGAAATTCACTGAAAAAACAAAGGTTACAAGGACGTTAGAGTTAGGTTCCGATTTTACACATAAAACCATCAAAATTCAGCAGTTATAGTTATCTCAAGAAACTATAACTCGCGCCCTAAGGTAACTATAACTTGCGCCCTCTTCATGCACTGCTAATTACCCTACATATTACAGCAGTAATGACATCTTCTATGGCACCATTGATAACATCACTGCAACATTTGCAATAAAATATTGCTGAAAAAATTGTGCATGGCTGGGGCCAAAATACCAACAACATTAATTAATAAATGCCCTTGGGAAGAGAGCAAATGGAACAAAATTGTAGCATCAAGAGAATCAGTCTATATACAAAGGGAAAACAAAAAAGTCCATAGTCCATGAAGGGTCGAAGCACAAAGGTTCACGGTCCAAAATTATAATAAAATTAGAGCCCTAAACCAGAGGGCGTGTCCAACTCAGGTTCCTGGCTTGGGGGCAAAAGTCATTGGCCATCCTCACACTCCATTTTAACCATGATGTGGAGAACCTCCTCCAATATGGATGTAAATTGGCTGGCTGTGCAGGACCTGACAGCCCATCGGATGAATGAAATAAAGGGATAGCAGGGGAAACATGGATCACAGGCGAACTAGGAGATGGGACTACGGGAGCTGGGTGTGTTGGGAGGGAGATGAGACATACCAACTGCTGTCAATGCGGTAATGACGATACATAAATTTAGTAGCTGACCAGAGATTATCTCTCAGTTAATCTCAACATCCCCAGCAAAGTCCCACATATCCTGAGAGAGTGCTCCCAGAACCTTTACAGTTGGTGTCAGGGCCTCTTTGAGAGCAGCTACTGACACATATTCCAAGGGATGGGATTAGGCATTACAAGAGGGGGGTCAGGGGCAGAAGTATCTCTCGACTCAAGTTCTTCTCCTGTGGGCACTTGGAGGAGGAAGTGAATCATGGACAGGAAGTGCAGCTGGAGGCCCTGATGGAATGGGGGCCCCAGGAGTTAAGGAGAGTATTTCGGCATAGCCAGATGGTGCACAGGCCTGCTCTTGGGACACCACAGGTTGCTCTTGCTCTGGGCCAGGACTAGACCCTAGAATTTTTTTCCCCTGACTGGAGGGGCCACATCCACTGCCACCTTAAGTGACTTTTCAGCCTCAGCCCAGAATCTCTTCCAGACAGATCTTGTTAGTATCTTGGCGGGTGCACTTCCCCTGATGATGGTGGATTCATCTTTGTCACTGGTGTTGTCAAGTAGTTGTGCTGCCTCCCAGCCAAGAATCTGTGTACTTGGTCCTGGTCCGCCATGATAGATGTTGGCCAGCACAGTCCGCTAAAAAGGAATGTGAAGAAAAGAAATATTTTGTTAATTCATTGGGTCAATAATGCATACCTATATATTTTAGGAAATAGGAAATATTTTCTCACTGTACAAGTACTGACAATGGAGCATCAAAAAACAACTCACTATCTTGTGATTTCACACTCAAATGTTGGTAATTCAATATCATTAACATTGAAAATGTACAATATAGCAGTGGATTCAAAGGTGAAAAGGTTAGTAATAGTTTAAATATGTCAAAAATCTAATTTATGCTGTTAAAATGTAAGTTCTCAGCATGTTCCATACATCGGTTATCTGAGAGGGGACAGATTTCCCACCGGACTACAAAGCATTTTAAAGGAGGTCCATATTTTTGCACATCAAAAGTTCTACACATTATTCATTGTGTGAACTTTGGAGGTACAACTTAGAAAACTCCAAAAAGACATTAAGAATTTCGAGAAAGAAAAAATCTATCCCTACACCAAAGAGGACTACCCGACATTAGCCAATGACACCTCTTCAGATGATGGCTCTTCTACCTCCACAAGATCTAACAGGTCAAATAGAAACTCCAGCAACAGGAGCTAGAAAAGCAACCAGGGAGGTGACCTCTGACCCTGCTCGCAGGCAGGTCGCTCCCCACGCTGCTGCACGGCTCTGCCTGCATTGTTTTTGCCTAATCCTGTACTTTTCCCCTGTGCCTAACTTGCTTTCTTGCCCAGACTTGTTTTTATTCCCCTGTGCCTAACTTGCTTTCTTGCCCAGACTTGTTTTTATTCCCCTGTGCCTAACTTGCTTTCTTGCCCAGACTTGTTTTTATTCCCCTGTGCCTAACTTGCTTTCTTGCCCAGACTTGTTTTTATTCCCCTGTGCCTAACTTGCTTTCTTGCCCAGACTTGTTTTTATCCCCCTGTGGCTAACTTGCTTTCTTGCCCAGACTTGTTTTTATCCCCCTGTGCCTAACTTGATTTCTTGCCCAGACTTGTTTTTATCCCCCTGTGCCTAACTTGCTTTCTTGCCCAGACTTGTTTTTATTCCTCTGTGCCTGTACTTGTTTTCTTGCCTAAACTTGTTTTTCCTTCCTGTGCCCAGTTCTCCCGCGGCCCCGCCTGTTTTTTCCGCCGCTGCGTCCCTGCGGCCCCGCCCCCCTGCAATCCCATTCGCCACCCCGCCTCCCAGCTGCTCCTCCCTCCCACATCCCCTAATATGGAGGCCGCGCAGCGGTGAAAGGAGCGACCTCTGACCCTGCTCGCAGGCAGGTCGCTCCCCACGGTGCTGCACGGCTCTGCCTGCATTGTTTTTGCCTAATCCTGTACTTTTCCCCTGTGCCTAACTTGCTTTCTTGCCCAGACTTGTTTTTTTCCCCCTGTGCCTAACTTGCTTTCTTGCCCAGACTTGTTTTTATTTCCCTGTGCCTAACTTGCTTCCTTGGCCAGACTTGTTTTTATTCCCCTGTGCCTAACTTGCTTTCTTGCCCAGACTTGTTTTTATCCCCCTGTGCCTAACTTGCTTTCTTGCCCAGACTTGTTTTTATTCCCCTGTGCCTAACTTGCTTTCTTGCCCAGACTTGTTTTTATCCCCTGTGCCTAACTTGCTTTCTTGCCCAGACTTGTTTTTATCCCCCTGTGCCTAACTTGCTTTCTTGCCCAGACTTGTTTTATTCCCCTGTGCCTAACTTGCTTTCTTGCCCAGACTTGTTTTTATCCCCCTGTGCCTAACTTGCTTTCTTGCCCAGACTTGTTTTTATTCCCCTGTGCCTAACTTGCTTTCTTGCCCAGACTTGTTTTTATCCCCCTGTGCCTAACTTGCTTTCTTGCCCAGACTTGTTTTTATCCCCCTGTGCCTAACTTGCTTTCTTGCCCAGACTTGTTTTTATCCCCCTGTGCCTAACTTGCTTTCTTGCCTAAACTTGTTTTTCCTTCCTGTGCCCAGTTCTCCCGCGGCCCGCCCGTTTTTCCCGCCGCTGCGTCCCTGCGGCCCCGCCCCCCTGCAATCCCATTCGCCTCCCCGCTCCTGCCTCCCAGCTGCTCCTCCCTCCCACATCCCCTCATATGGAGGCCACGCAGCGGTGAAAGGAGCGACCTCTGACCCTGCTCGCAGGCAGATCGCTCCCCACGCTGCTGCACGGCTCTGCCTGCATTGTTTTTGCCTAATCCTGTACTTTTCCCCTGTGCCTAACTTGCTTTCTTGCCCAGACTTGTTTTTTTCCCCCTGTGCCTAACTTGCTTTCTTGCCCAGACTTGTTTTTATTCCCCTGTGCCTAACTTGCTTTCTTGCCCAGACTTGTTTTTATTCCCCTGTGCCTAACTTGCTTTCTTGCTCAGACTTGTTTTTATCCCCCTGTGCCTAACTTGCTTTCTTGCCCAGACTTGTTTTTATTCCCCTGTACCTAACTTGCTTTCTTGCCCAGACTTGTTTTTATTCCCCTGTGCCTAACTTGCTTTCTTGCCCAGACTTGTTTTTATCCCCCTGTGCCTAACTTGCTTTCTTGCCCAGACTTGTTTTTATCCCCCTGTGCCTACCTTGCTTTCTTGCCTAAACTTGTTTTTCTTTCCTGTGCCCAGTTCTCCCGCGGCCCCCGCCCGTGTTTCCCGCCGCTGCGTCCCTGCGGCCCCGCCCCCCTGCAATCCCATTCGCCGCCCTGCTCCCGCCTCCCAGCTGCTCCTCCCTCATATGGTGGCTGCGCCGCTGGCGCGCCTAAGGGAAGCCCGTCTGTGCCCGTCCACGCATGGACCGCGCCCAGCGCCAGGACCCCTGGACCCCGCGAACGCCACGACGCCCGACACCGTATGATGCCAGATCCCTCCACGCACTCAACACCGGACGATCACACACCTGCTTCCTGGCCGCCCCGAAGCGCACCCACGGAGCTTTCACCTGCCGGAACTGCAGCTTCACAAGCATCCGCCCCACCATGCCGCCGACCAGGAAAGAACCCAACCACCTCAGATGCATCCTTCTCAACACCCGCTCCACCAGCAAACACGCCGTTGAACTCTGGGACCTACTCGACTCAACCTCCCCAGACGTCGCCTTCCTGATGGAGACCTGGCTGAACCCCGCCTCGGCACCCGACATAGCCATAGCCGTCCCGGAAGGCTACAAGATCACCCGCAGGGACCGCACCAACGGAGCAGGAGGAGGAATCGCCATCGTCCATCGGAACACTCTCAGAGTCTCGACCAACACCGATGACACCCTCAGCACCGCCAAACACCTGCACTTCCAGATCCACACCGATCCCAACACCACCCTCAGAGGAACCCTCGTCTACAGACCCCCGGACCCCGACCACAGTTCAGCGACTCCATCGCCGACTTCGTCAGCACACACGCCCTCGCCTCCACGGACTACATCCTCCTCGGGGACCTGAACTTCCACCTCGAGAACAACAACGACACCAACTCCACCACCCTGATCGACAACCTAGCCAACCTCGGACTCAGACAACTCGTCCACAACACCCACCCACACCGCCGGTCACACGCTTGACCCCATCTTCTCCGCAAGCCCCCACGTCTCCTTCAACCACACCACCGAACTCCACTGGACCGACCATCGCTGCATCCACTTCACCTTCAAGAAACCCACCACGCACCACCGCACCCAACAGATGCCCCGCCGCTGCTGGAGCAAAGTCACCGAAGACCAGCTAACCATCACCCTCACCCAGAGCCCACCCGCCGACCCCACCGACCCCGACACCGCCGCCCGCAACCTCAGACAGTGGATCAACGACTGCGCCAACACCCTCACCCCGATCAAGAAATCCTCCAACAGTCACACCAACAAGAAAGCCAGCTGGTTCACTGAAGACCTCCGGGCCTCCAAGCAAACCTGCCGAAAGCTGGAGAAGATCTGGCTCCGTGAACGAACACCGGACAGCCACGCAGCCCACAAGAACGTCACCCGCAGACACCATCACCTCATCAGATCCGCCAAAGGGCCTCCTTCAAAGACCGCCTAGACAACAACGCGCACAACAGCAAAGAGCTCTTCAACATCGTGAAGGAACTCTCCAACCCCAGCTCCAACACCAACGACGTCCCACCCTCGCAAGACCTGTGCAACTCGCTGGCCACCTTCTTCCACCGCAAGATCGCAGACATCCACGACAGCTTCAACGCCACGACTGCCCCGACAACCACTGAGACCTCCGCCCCCACGACCACCATCCGCACCAACCGCCTGCTCTCCTGGACCAACATCAACGACACCATCAAGATCATGAACACCATCAACTCCGGATCTCCGTCAGACCCATGCCCACACCACATCTTCAACAAAGCCAGCACAGCCATTTCACCCCATCTCCGGAAAGTCATCAACACCTCCTTCGAGACAGCAACCTTCCCGGAGAGCTGGAAGCACGCCGAGATCAACACCTTACTCAAGAAACCCAAGGCGGACCCCAAGGACCTCAAGAACTTCCGGCCCATCTCCCTGCTCCCGTTCCCGGCAAAGGTCATCGAGAAGACCGTCAACAAACAACTGACCCGCTACCTCGAGGAGAACAACATCCTGGACCCTTCCCAGTCCGGGTTCCGCAGCAACCACAGCACCGAGACTGCCCTCATCGCCGCCACTGATGACATCAAGTCCCTGCTGGACAACGGAGAAACGGCGGCCCTCATCCTCCTGGACCTGTCAGCCGCCTTCGACACGGTCTGCCACCACACACTACGAACACGCCTCCACAACGCCGGGATCCAAGAGAAGGCCCTGGACTGGACCACCTCCTTCCTCTCCGGCAGAACACAGAGCATCCGCCTTCCCCCCTTCCGCTCCGAAGCCACCGAGATCATCTGCGGCGTACCCCAGGGCTCTGCCCTCAGCCCAACTCTGTTTAACATCTACATGGCACCGCTCACCCACGTCGCCGGTCGGCACGACCTCAACATCATCTCCTATGCCGATGACACCCAGCTGATCCTCTCCCTCACAAAGGACCCCCACACCGCCAAAACCAACCTTCATGAAGGAATGAAGGCCGTCGCTGAATGTATGAGGAACAGCCGACTGAAGCTGAACTCGGACAAGACGGAGGTCCTCATCCTCGGATCCACCCCTTCGGCCTGGGACGACTCCTGGTGGCCGACCGCACTGGGTACCGCCCCAACACCCACCGACCACGCACGCAACCTAGGGGTTATCCTCGACTCCACCCTCTCCATGACTAAACAGGTCAACGCCGTCTCCTCCGCCTGCTTCAACACCCTCCGCATGCTCCGCAGGATCTACAAGTGTATCCCCACTGAAACGAGAAGAACGGTCACCCAGGCCCTCGTCAGCAGCAGGTTGGACTACGGAAACGCCCTCTACGCAGGAGCCTCGGCCAAACTCCTGAGACGGCTCCAACGCATCCAGAACGCCTCTGCACGCCTGATCCTCGACATCCCTCGCCGCAGCCACATCACACCCCACCTGAGAGTCCTGCACTGGCTCCCGGTCAACAAGAGGATAACCTTCAAACTCCTCACCCACGCACACAAGGCACTCCACAACACCGGACCAACGTACCTCAACAGACGACTCAGCTTCTACACCCCCACCCGCCAGCTCCGCTCCGCCGACCTCGCCCTCGCCACTGTCCCCCACTTCCGAAGAGCGACCTCCGGTGGCAGATCGTTCTCCCACCTCGCCGCCAAGACCTGGAACACCCTCCCCATCCACCTACAGCAGACCCAAGACCTGCTGAACTTCAGAAAACTCCTCAAGACCTGGCTTTTCGAGCAGTAGCATCATTCCCCACCCCAGCGCCTTGAGACCCTCACGGGTGAGTAGTGCGCTTTACAAATGATATGATTGATTGATTGATTGATTGATTACCCACACCACCGATGCACGGCTATCACCAAGCCAGATACCCAGGAGCACAACCATTATGGTACCCCAACTTCCACGGACCACCACCTCCGTTTCAACACTTCTACCAACACCAGAACCCCCCTCCTTTTTGGAACAGAGGCAGGGGCAGAGGAAGAAGGAAAAACAATCAGAAACAGGTCCAATGGATGGACCCCGGGACACAACGCCAAACCAGGAGCCAGACGACGAAGAAAAACTATTCATCAACATGTCCAGAAGACAACTGACTACTGATGAAACGGCGGTACTCCGGAGGGGTCTAGGCTTTGTTCCTACACCCAAGGAAGACCACTTCAAACTCACTGGAGAACTTCACATCTTCTTCAGAAAATTGAGACTACGCTCTGTCTTTAACAATCGTGAGAATGTCACCTCATCAGATTCTGGATTAAGGAACCCATCCCGGTTTACACCCAACGAGGCCATGACTCCTAGTGAGATTCCCACTTTTGAGAAGGCCGTCCTGAAAGATATCAACCTTCTTACACCTAGGACTCCCTTCGACAACCTACCAGCAAGAGAAAGAAGAGCCATTACGGACCTCAACAACGACCCGAACATTATCACAAAACCAGCCGACAAAGGCGGAGCTACTCTCATCCTAAATACCGACGACTACGACATTGAGTGCCAGAGACAACTGGCTGATACCAAATACTATAAGAAACTGGACACAGACCCCACCAAGTCCTTGACCAAGAAAATAAGAATTAAGGTCAATGAAGCAATGACCAATGGCTGGATTTCGAAGAACGAAGCTGATTTTTTGTGAAAACCACACCTACAATACCATATTTTTATACCCTTCCAAAAATCCATAAGAGTGTACAACCTCCGCCGGGAAGACCCATTGTGTCCGGCATTGGCTCCCTTTTGGAGCTCCTAAGCCAATTCTGCGATCACTTCCTACAACCACTGGTGTGGAGTACCCCATCATGTCTCAAGGACACAAAAGAAACACTCTGCCTCATTAACAACCTCCCCAATCAACATGAGATCACCTTCCTTGTTACCCTGGATGTGGAGGCACTGTACACCAACATTCCCCAGGATTCCACCATCAGGGTCATTGATGAGATCCTCAGAACATCAACTATAGCCTCAGCCACACCTGTGGAGTTCATCATGGAGTGCGCCAGTATAGCCCTCAAAACAACTTTTTCCAATACAAGAACCAACTATACCACCAGATACAACGAACATCCATGGGCAGCACTTTTGCGCAAAGCCTGGCATGCCTCTATATGGCGGATTTCGAATCCTCACAAGTGTTTACCAACACCAACCCCTACCTGATGGAAATTATCAAATGGAGGCGCTACATCGATGATATTCTGATATTCTGGGCAGGCACGGAGGAAAGATGCGAGGAATTCCATCTTTGGATCAACACCAGAGAACCATATCCCAAGTTCACCCTCTCCAAATCCAACAAGGAGCTCCCCCTTTTGGACCTTCTCATCTCACTTGATCAGGGAATTCTCAAAACTATGACATACAGAAAACCAACAGACTGCAACAGCCTTCTTCCCTTCAATAGCCACCATCCCAAGGCACTCCAAGAGAATCTACCATATGGACAATTTGTGAGACTAAGAAGGAACTGCACCAACACTAGCGATTTTGTGGTATAAGCGGATGCTCTCAGAAACAATCTCCATAACAAGAGCTACCTTAGGGAGGTTATCAGAAATGCAAGGAAGAGGTTAGAACGTTGTTGTGGCAGGGTGGTTCTCCTAGAATTGCGCTTCATAAGCTACAGAAGGGAGTGTACGATGGTGGCCTGGCGATTCCTGACGTCAGGCTATACTACTGGGCCTCGCAGCTCCAGGTAGTAAATGACTGGGTATATACAGACGTTGAGGAGCCGGCTTACAGAGCTGATAGGGCCGTCGTGCTGGGTGGAAACTGCGAGCCTCTGCTCTACTCCTGGAAATCACGTTCTGAGTGGCCAGTACATACCAAAGTGGTGATACAGTGCTGGAGGGAGGCCAATAAACTACTTGGCTGGACAGGGAAACTGACTAGCCAAACTCCGCTGTGGGTGGGTGATCCTTTAAGCGAAGTAGCTGTCCTCACGGGCTTCAAGGGGTGGAAGCTGATAGGAATTGAGTACTTGGGAGAAGTCTGGAAAGGTGATGCACCCTTCACTTTTGAGGAGCTCCAACGGGGATACAGCCTACACCAGACGCAGAGATACCACCATTTGAGACTAGTAGGGGAGAGGAGTTGGCCTAAAGGCTAGGGCAGTCGACCTCGAATCTGGGGAACTGGGTTTGAGTCTCGGCAATGACGCAGGACATCCTGTGATTCTGGGCAAATAACTTAATCTCCCTGTGCCTAACAAAAATGAATGTGTCCTCATGTAATGCAGCTGGTGCTATGTAAAGCGCTCTGATACCCGATTCGGGTCAAGTTCGCGCTATATAAAACTCTGTAAAATAAAAAATTAAAATAAACTCTGCACCCACATCCACAGTGGCGCCTCGGTTCCGGACTATTCCCCGCTAGAGGATAGGCTGCTATTAGACTCCATTCCCGAGAAGGCGACCTCCACGATTTATCGTAAATTGATAAATAATATACCGACCCCCTAATGACACTCAGAGAGGCATGGGTTAAAGACCTGGGTAGCATAGACGACCAGGAGTGGCAGGAGGCAATTCAAAGCCCAAGAGAGATCGTGATTAGATACGGATTTAGGCTGATACAACTTAAGGTACTACACCGCACCTACTATCCTTGTACACACCTGTACACCTGGGGCAAGGCCCCTACAGCACTATGCGTCAGGGGATGTCAGCGGGAGGGAACCTTCATACATATTCTATGGGAATGTCCAGAAATCGCAAGATACTGGCATAGAGTCATGGATACTATGTCTAGGGTGGTGGGAGTGATGGTTCCAATGGACCCTAAATGGCGCTAGGGGTGGGCGGAATTTGCGTAGTCGCGCTACGCAAAGCTCCGCGAAACGGTAAAAATCTCCACGAGCACGCAAAAGTTCTGCGAACACGCGGAATTGCTTGTTCCGCCCGTTCGCGATGCTTTTTTTCTGTTTGCGAACGCTGTTTGCGTGCTCGGGGAGAAATATCTCGCAAACACGCATTTTGAAAGCACGAACAAGCAAAAAACTCAGCGAAGCTGCGGATCGCGGAATTTTTGGCAATTCCGCGTTCTCCGCGGAACGCGAAATTACCCAAATTCCGCAAATTCCGCGAGCGGAACGGAATTTACCGCCCAGGCCTACTATTAATGATCAAAGGGGACTCCGACTGGTCCAGATATGTGGGTATTTGGTTGGCTCTTGCTGCGGGGATCATTAAGCGTAACATTGCCAGGGGGTGGGGGGGCGCCTTTACCTACGACACTGGAAAAGTGGGGGCGTGACCTCGACTGGTGCCAGCGGGCTGAAGAAACTGTTTACAAGAGTAGGGGGTGTGTTAAAAAATGGGATCGAATATGGGCGCCCTGGCGAAGGTTTAGGGGGATGAGCATGAGAGAATGATATGCAACAGCCGGAATGGGACGATGGGGCGGTGGTTTGTATGACCCAAGCAATGTTACCAGCTCCACCAATTTACCATGGTGTCCAGGCCTACCCGGGCAACGGTTCCTATGTGTTTCCTCTAATCTCCTGTTCCCTCGTGACTGTAACTCATATTGATGAGATGTATAAACCTCACAGTGTATTAATGCAAGTACTTCGTGAAAAGTATGGACTATTGAGCAATGTTAATAAAAAGAGTTTAAAAAAAAAAAAATGCAAGGAAGAGGGCCTGCAACCACCACCGCAAAGCCCTCCTGGAAACCGTACTGAGAACACAAGAAGACACCATGACCTGTGTCACAACATTCACCCCTGCATCCAACCAAGTAAAGAACATTATTCTCAAACATTGGAATATTGTCAACAAAGGAGAACTCCAACTAGAACGTCCCAGGTTTGCCTTCAAAAGAACCCAAAATCTCAAGGACATGCTGGTCCATACCCAACCACAGATAAGAAGAACGACAAACCAGACCACACTATGGGACCTTCGAACTGTCAAAGGTCATTACCCGTGTGGCAATTGCAGCGCGTGTACCTCCACCAGTCACACTAAGGACCTCCAGATAGGGGACATCACCTGGACTCAACGACAACATACCAATTGTAACACAAAAAATTGTGTCTACTTAATCAGATGTCTATGTAACCTGTACTATGTAGGAATGACCACTAGACCATTGAAAATCCAAATCAGTGAACACAAAATCAATATCCGCTGCGGCCGCAGTACTACAAAAATGTGCAACCATTACATTGAAAAATGTCACACCACAAACCAACTAACATGGACCATCCTGGAGGCAAATGCCTCTTGGAGTACTACCACTCTGTTACGGAAAGAACAACGTTGGGTGTTCTGACTACGGTCAAACACCAATGGGTTAAATGATGAGACACCTTGGATAGAATTACAGAGCTGATTTAACCATACTGTCCATCCTGTAGGCATCTTCGTTTTTCCACCATACTGTGATCAGCTCTCAATAGCCCTTAGTGATTACATGACTACACACACCTAACTATGATTGATCAATTCAAGAATCATCCGATGTATAAAACCACCCATACGTTTTTTTTTTTGGGACCTCTTGCCAATAACAGCTACTTGCCATCTGGGCTATTACATTACTTAGCCTAAAAACATTAGCTATCTTCCTTGAAGTAGACTAACCACTCTGTCCCATACGATGTACTTTAAACGTATCAATATTATGAAGGTACCTATGCCACATGACAATTCATAAATGGGTGCCCCCCCCTTTATTAAAATAACTAGCAGCACCTACTAATCTACATGTAGCGACATCATTCACTATAACACTTTAGCCACTGACGGCTCATAATTACATAGAAGCCGCTTCTGTAGTGCTGTGTACGTATCCAGACACCATTCCAAGATAGCCCCATCGCTTTTTGCCTCAGCCGCCTCGTCAGCGGCCCACACACATGTGACCATCCGTCACTACCGGTGCGCGCACAGCCACGCCCCCTCCTCCTCGCCACTCAGAGAGCTCAAATACCACAATACCAACACAAAACACTCTACGAGCCAGTCAGAGGTCGGGTAGGTTTAAGAACCTGTGTACAACGTCATAACTATTGCAACGGCGGATACCTCTGCCGTGACTTATGGGACTATACACCCAAAAACGAATAGGTGAGCTGTCATACCCTACTTACCACAAACAGCACAGTGTGATTTCAGAGGATTTGCCATCAATGGGTAACAACTCTTAGATTAAACATCACCCTTAAAAACTTCCACGGTCTTTCTCTGACCATTTGAACAACATACCAAGTATCATAACACTCTCCTTTTTCCCTACCATGAATTCTATTGTGAGACCAATGCTAATATGCTCACCACGAATGTTTGGCTTGCCAGCATGATTTTCCTTCAATATTTTTATTTAACTTATCTGTTTGTTTGTCCATCCCTTACCGTATATCCTTCAAAATCACGCTATTCACCTACCAACAAGAATTACTGGGTGATTTGTGGGCGTGTTTGTGACAAAAAGACTATGGTCCACCGAAGGGGGACCTGTACTTTGCATTGAGACAGCACTACTCGATGGGATTACTCTTATTGACTATATGTACTTCTCTTTCTTTTTGATTTGGCGTTCCAGATAGGACCACTACACGGGTCCATTGAGTGGCACTACTATACTCAACTAGGCCACCGCACAACCCCACCACTTAGTTCACTTCCCCTTGGTCCTAAAGAAGGGCGAAGGATTTCCCCCTGAGACCACACCACAGCGCGAAACATGTCGACCCCATTCTCGTCTGAAACAGACTCTGCACCCGTCTAGCTACTGAGGGCCATAATTACCCTCGAGCAGCACACAACCTTTTGGTCTTTTAATGAAGACAGAGGGATCCTTTTCATTAAATAAATCTACCTTACCTTCCCTCTAGTCAGTTTTTAACATTTACACCTCACATACCTTCGCACTCAGACCCGCACACACCTAATGGCTAGATCACTAAAAAGATCACCAACAAAGTGACCCTTCGGGGGACCCGTAGAGCATTGCAGCGCCGGTCCGATGAGGAGCACCGCCCCATGATGAAGCATGACATCCTTCGTGGTGTGTGAGTGCATCAAGTAAAGGTCTCACCGACCCACCCCTCTATAGGAACGACACTTCTTCCCTCTCTTCTTACTTCCATCTCGGGAACTGTGACTCTCTTTAGTGATGACTCTAGTATTCAGGAGCACGAGCCACTGGACCTATATCCAGCTCCTTGTCCCCCTTTTTTAGTGGTACAACTTAGCAAACATATGGTGGTAAGGAAGTAAGTTAAAGGTACTCTATGCCTGCATCATAGAAAATAAAATTGGCAAAATGGAATGATATTTTTAATGACTATGGGGCATTCTATTATACTGCCAGCAATTCTGAATTTTTAAAAGCATTTCCATAATATCAAATTAGTAGTCAGGCCAAAGAAAGCAAACAATAAAAATGCATGTTACTAAAGATGAACTTTCAAAACTTTTACACCACAACAAAGCATGATAACTAGAACATGTAAGGTTATGACAAAGTTCACAGTCAACACCACCTTCAAAACTCACATGTAAGTAAGGGCCAGATGTACTAACAATAGGAATACTGATTTCCTAATGGCGATTTCTCCGAATCACAATCAGGAAAACTGTATTCCTAATGTACTACCACTTATATTCCCTACTAATGATTGACAGTATTTCGCAAATAAACCTACCTCATGAATATTAATGAGGTAGGTCCCAATTTGAGACTGATTACAAACCAGCTCAATCACAGCGATGGCAGCCTGCTTGGGTCAGCAGACCACCATATCTAGGATTGCCTTTTAATAAAGCAAACTTTTTTTTATTTGAAATGCAGCCCATTTTCCTTAAAGGAATAAAGGATGCATTTCGAAAAATAATTTTTACTCTTGAAACTCTTAAAACGGAACTGCTCAGAAAAAGCAGATTACAAAGTGCATGTGAAGAAACTAAAGTCCAGTTTAAATGAGAAGAAATATCCATCCAACCTGATCAAAAGAGCAAGGAAAAGAGCTTTGAATAATAATAGAGATCAGTTCCTAATGACCTTCTACAAAGAAGCGAACAACAGATTGATCTGTGTAACCACCTTCAGTCAAATGTCAAATAAGTTTCAGAAAATCATCAACAAAACTGGAAAATTCTGCAGTCAGGGGGTATTGAACTCAACAAACTCATGCACTCATTCAAGAGGGCCAGAAACATTAAAGATATGCTAGTGCATACACGCCCAAAAAGAAGGGAGTCACAGAGGGATCAGCCTACCATCTGGAATTTACCACCACTGGTTGGGCATTCACCCGTCAGATACTGTAGTGTTTGCCCCTTAACCAGAAGGATGAAAGAAGTGGGTATAGGTCTAAGGACACCCTGGAAATTAGGAGGTCTGATGAACTGTAACTCCAAGGATGTCATCTACATGATCAGATGCTCTTCAAACCTAGTGTATATTGGCATGACTTCAAAGAGCGTACGCACCTGAATCAGTGAGCATCGCAGCACTATCAGGTGCAAACACGACGCAAGAAAACTGATAAAACATTGCATTGAAACTGGACATTGGGAGAGCAAAATGGAGTGGTGTGCCCTTGAAAAAAAACCTAAAGAAAACATGTGCAGACTTGACCAGACCTTTGCTTATTTTGGACCAGAGATGGATATATAGGCTACGGACTGACCTGAACGGACTCAACGCTGAGGTTTTGTGGGGAAGCATGATCTGAAAGGAAGTAAGCAGTGTTTTGAGCTTCCCTTTCACCTCCCATTATCAATTATGGATACTGCCGTACACACAATTATACCTGTAGTAGTACAAAAACATGTTGTTTAAATTCCAGCAACAGACATAAGTCATCTGGCATAACGTTAGTGTTGAAAAAACAGTTTTAGGGTGTATTAGCACACTCTAACCCATTGACACTTACTATTCTGAGCAGAATATTAACATATATTTCACACACACTTCCCTATCAGTACTCTGCCCAATGTGCACATTAATATCAGCCCCATGTAACATATATGACACTCTGGGAATAAAATCATGGCACTTTTTGCCATTAAATAATTTGTAGAAGTGCGCCTAAGCTGTAAAAAAACTCAGATGCAGTTTTCACAACGTAGCAAGCCCAGTGCATTAGGGCGATATGAGCTCCATCTGTGACACTATTACTTGAGCCCACTCGGGAAGGGAACTATGTTTCCCAGTAGTACCAGCCAGCGGGAACTAGCGTCTACGTGATGTCCTCATGTGAAGCGTAAGTCTCTGAGAGGCAATCAGCTGTTGAAAGCAATTGTGGAAAAATGGGCAACATCTAATCATAAAGGCACCCAGTTATCATGCAAATATCGCCTACTGATGCAGCATGATAAAACAGTCTCTTCAACTGCCCACTAGTCTGCTCAGGATGTGGACTATATTCCCATAAGTCCCCAGGGAACGAACCTGGCGACCAAGTGATCCCATCATGTGACGCAGAACTCGCTGGAATCACCAGGATGCAGCCAGCCCATAAAGAATAATAATAGATCTTCCACTGCAATTTGTACCTGCAGCAGAGAGGGGGGTCAGACCGATGTAGCTTTTGATGAAGTAAGTGATTGCCAAACTCTGGTTTGTTCGGGTGTATGGGGGACATGTCCAGAGAGGGCCTGTTTGCATAGGACACTGGTGGGGGCACTACTATTACATTGACTTGTCATTTGGCATAATTCCACAACTTCAATGTGATTCGGTGTGTGTGAGGCAATATTTTCTTTTTAAAACAGATGGTGAACCAGGAGGGTGTTAATCGCCAACCTTTTGCGTCATGGTCCTCAAGTATGGAGGAGACCGGGCTGCATATACTTCGAGGGGATTAATGCTGGCCTGGCGCTTGTTTTGTGTGATATGAATGAATGATGTGAACCATTCCCAAGTATCGGACCGGATCGATACAGGCTGGGCATATGCTCAATATAAGCCATACTTATTATTGACATCTAGCGACCACAACTTTGGATGATGCATGATTTCTTCGTAAGAGTTCCCACAATGGGCAGAGTCAGTCTCTGTGTTAGGCACGTTCTTCGCATATCTTAAGGTAGAACCCCATACCACCATTGGGGTTTGCCAAGAATAAGATGTATAAGAGCAACACTACAGGGGCTATTACTTGGACATGACCCTATTGGTAGCACAAGGTACAAGACTTAGGGGCCGATTCCGATTCGGGCCGGAAATCTCTCCGACCGAGTCGGATTCGGAGAGATCTCCGACGAACCGGACTCTAGCAGTCCGACCGAACGAGTACGATGCGGACGCATGCTATCGGACTCGATTCGGTCGGACTCCCATTGAAGTCAATGGGAACCGGTCGTACGACGCGTACACGGGCTCCCATTGACTCAATGGGTGCGTCGCGAACAAGGGCGCCCCCTACAGCGGGTACACGTCGGTGCGACTCGCGCCGTACATGCATGTGTAGGGGGGACCCCCTGTGTGCGACTTGCGTGGCTACGCATACAGGGGGGTCCGACACGGACCCCCGAAGTCCGGCTCCGACTGCTCTTTCGAGCCGGACGGCGCGAGTCGGTCAAACTGTTCGAGGCGCGTATCGTACTTGCCCGGTCGGGGAACGTCTCCATTGCGTGGTGCGAGTCGAGTCCGTATGAGTCGGTCGGAGCGGTTCGGAGCCGGGAACGAGTCGGTCGGGGATTTCGCGTACGCTTGCATCGTACTTGCTCGCGCGGACGGGTGCTCGAATCGGTCGGGAACAGGGCGTCCGAATCGGATCCGGTAAAGCCGAATCCGATTCGGTGCCCTACCGGCCGAGATCGGAATCGGCCCCTTAGCCTCCACATGTGGTACTACAAGGCCCTAGACCTAGTAAATGATAAGTTTGGTGCTGCAGGGACAGATTCCCTGACAATTTCAGGCTGAAAATAACGTGCAGGGTTAAAACCCTGTGTGGAGATACCCCTAACTAACAAGGATCCACTGCTGCTGGTCAAAACGGACCCCTGTTTTTACTATGTAATAACTTTATTATCTTGGTTTAACCAGTGTGTGACTACGTCCCCCTCATTGACCAGAAAGCCAGTATCCCCTAAAGTTTAAGGTAGGAGATGTTGGTTTCTATCAGATTCTTGTAGGAAGTGATTATAGCATATCATGAGTTTTTGAGTATTAATGCTATGTATGTAATATTGTGCACTATGGATGCACATTGTTTTTACATGCGTTTGTTATCACATATCACGTGTGCTATGAGTGCAGTGGCATGCAGTGTCACATAGATGCCCACATCACTATAATATTGAATGTTCTTGCCTAGGGAAGGTGGTATGTATAAATATTGCTTTTGTCTTAATACGCTAAATTGGCTATTGTTCCATTTCAGGTAGGACTCACCTGAGTGTATTAGAATTTTTGTTTCCGTTTTCTTGTTTCCCTTCTTAATACTTAGGCACAGTGGCTGTTAGGAGAAAGTTAGGAATCCTTGGCCCGGAGGGATGCCCCAGACCCCTTAGGGCTATTTAATGAGGGTAGAAACATGTTGGCCTAGCTTTTGAGATAGTTTGAGCTATTGCTCCTCAATTACCATCCCACCCATTTTTTAACCTTATCTGCTGTCCCCATTTAATGCAGGGTACCTGCCCGGGAACTGTAAGGTATTTTTAAATCATGTATCTGGATCCCGCTTTTATCCAGTAGTCTTTTATCTAAGAAGTCCCTCCTGTTCCGAGTCCAACAGGAGGTTGAGTCCGCACTGGTGGCTCTGTCCTACCAGGGTGGGGAGAGGTTGCCATGGTGAACCATGACACAATTATGTGTGTGAGGTTTCCTCTTCCATAAGGATGACCTTCCCTTCACTCCTGCACAGGAATTCTGTTAGTATCCAATTTGGAATTTCATATATCCTGGTGTTTGGGTGGCAATACAGCATCAGGTATTCCCCCTTCACCTACCGCACCTATTTGTGTTAGTTGTGTTTCTGATGAGGATGTGCGGTAGCTTACCTCCTTCTCTCCCTTACGTGCTAAGAGTGAGAAAAAGAACAATCAGCTTTTTTTCATTTGAGCATAGGGTGTTAGTTGGCAACATTATGCAAAGCAAACAAAGATAACTCAGAAATGTGGAGCGAGAGCATACCCAGCATAACCTGCAATTTTTTTAATAAAGGGGTGTCTATTCTAATTGTCATGCCTACCTACATGCACTGTGTGTCAGGGTAATGTGTGTGTATTTTGTTGAAGTGATTATTGAATATGTTTGAGATGACACCCCCACATACAAATGTAGGCCCAGTGTGAGGTGATGTTACTTACAAATGGGCCTCATCACAAAACCCCCATCAACCAAATGACGTGCAAAAAGTGACTGTTGGAAAATGTAGGCGTTGAGTGTCCTTTGAGGAAAGGCAGCGTACACTTCAGTGATGCAGCTTCTGGCATTGCAGACAGTCTGCACATTGATGAAGTGCCAGCAATGTCTATTGTGCAAAAGGTGCATTGTGCAGTGAGTTGCCTGAAGTGCACTAGCACACGAGGGAGGTGGTCAAAGTCATAAAATTCCCTTGCCATCCTGTGCAGTCCTGGAAGTGATTGTGACATGACAATAAACCGGTGCACTCTTCTGTTCATGCAAGCATCAGGACTGGCTTGTCTGTGAGATGCCAACATTGTCAGAAGAGACAAACTTGTAAGATCCAGTGGATATGAAATGGAGTGCAGCCAGTATTTTGACATAGGCTGTGATGTCTGGGAGCGGGCTGTAGGTGAATCCAGCTACTACTCCCAGTCAGCAACCATGTTCAGGATCACACCAGGTGAGAAGAGGTATCTTGCAACAACAGCTTCACTGGACATACCAGTGGAGAAGTGTGGCTCAATGGTTAGAGCGGCAGACCCTGATGCAGAGATCTGGCCCGGGACCAGGGTTCAATTCCCGCCTCGGCGGGTCTTGGGCTCAACTTCCTCGGACCTGATAATTCTCGCCTCGGTGCCTATTCTAATCATGGGTCCCACTCTGCAACTCTGGGCAATAGCTTGCTTAATCTCCACAACGGCCCCACCAGCGCTGGGATGCCTGGCTTCATCTTGGGGGTGCCCAGGAGTGGACATTTCACAGGGAAAAGCCAGGAAGGGTTCCACAGCGGTATGCGTTCAGCGCCAGGATGCCTCAGGGTAGCAGTGCGCTTTACAAGTACAAATTCATTTCATTTCATTCATTCATATCAAATCTCAAATTATAGTTTATTAATTGTCAAAGTTTTATTTAAAAAAGAATTGCCAAATAATGTAAAAAAATATTAATTAACAATTAAGTGATGTATAGAACTAATTACAATAATTTTAATTATATATGTTTACATTTTCACTCACCTTAACTTTAGTTTCAAAATAGGTTGTTTTCATATTTTATTAAAAAAAATAATAAGTATTAATTTCATATATTTGTGTTAATTGTAAAATCAATTTCCCTATATTTTTAACTATTTAAAATAACTTAATTATATTTTACATTATTTCCTATAGGGTGTTATTTTTCCTCCCTAACTCCATTATTTTCTTTTGGGGTATGTTGCAGCACCACTGGTTGGTTCTGGGCTTACTTCAGGTCTGAAATGGAGTAATTTACTACTGTTTTGGGACCCTTTTGGGCTGTACTAACTGTAGAAGTGGAGTTTGTGAATAGCAATGAGCTTACCCTTTTGTGGATGGGTACGCGTACCCTTTCAAAAACCCTCTTTGATCCTTCCTAAATTCTTACTTTTTCCTCCCTAATCCCCTTCCCAATAGTTGTAAGGATTTTCCATTTCACACGCAATGCCCCTCCTGCCTACATTCAATACTAAAACATATATTTATTTGTGTGGAGGCTCTACACTCAGGGTGGAGATTTCTGAACAGAAAATGGCGAGGCAGAGAAATACAATTTTACATGTAGGTCTGTGAACAGCTTTTTGTAGTACGTTTAGTAGTACTGTTGTAATACTACAAACATACTACAAAAATGCAGTTTGTGAATAGGACCCTGAGTTTTGAAATGTAGGAGTTAAATGCGCAGATCGACAAAAGTTTTTTTAAACACTTGTACTACATTTCTCTCTTCTAGCCTATAATTCTGTGGGAAAAAATGAGAGTACGTAGTCCCCCCCTGTTCAATATAATCTCCGTGTTTTCTTTTAATGTATGACAGATGTGATAAGCTTAAATTGGCCAAGTGGGTTGAGATTAAAATCAGATAAACTGAAATTGAAGTCATTTCGATAAGGAGATGTAAAAATGACAGCGACAGGTGATTCCATATCGATAATTGGGGTTATGGCATCATTTCACTTGAAGGATTACAACAACTGAACTCGTTAAACCGAGATCCTGAATCTCAGCAGTACCTGCCTTCGCTGACAAGCCATTGCAGATGGGACTCTATTAAAATACATAGATTCAACAGGGATATTTAACTCAATTTTCATAGAAAAATCAAATTGACTTGACGCTCTTGAAATTGGGGTGAAGAGCACCATCATAACTCAGCTGGACCCCTGCAACACACGCTATCGAGCAAAACAAAAACACTAGCAGCCCATTTAAACTAGTCAGAACGGTGGGGAAAACCGCAATTATAGGTTCAAGCTCTGCATGGTCCACTCAGCTTGCCATCCTTCATAGACAGAGAAGGCGGACATTATGAAACTGGCATATTTTTACTTTATTTGCAGTGCTGTGAATCTGTACCTCTGTAATAGTAAGCACAGTAAAACAACATATTAATCTTTTTAATGCAAAAGGGCATCTGGTAAAAACGTCTCTGTTTGCTTTTCTTGCTCTTCAAACAGACGTTTTGCAAAGAAAAGTTTAGAATTATTTCGCTTATCTCCAATCCAATAAACGCAGCATTTAATTGCATATATTAGGAATATTTATTAGGAGTTTCTTTCATGCACAATGAAGTTTAGTATTAATAGAAAATGACAACTTAAATATTGCCTAGTTCATTCTTTGGTAGACAGTAAATCAGGTCAATATTTGCAGCTTGCTCAATGACTTGTTTTTCACACAGAACAGGTAACTCATTTATGCAGCCTTTTATAATCATAATTATTAGAGGGGCAATCAAAATGTAAATACCTGTTTAGGCAATTAGTCTCGAAGATGCTTTGTCTTTCTTAAGAGCGCGGTGTTTTGTTTAGTTGTGCTTCACTGCGCGCTTTTTTGTCATAGGAACATTAAAAATGCAAGACTTTTTATTTGGGGCTAGATTCCACAGAAATGCTAATGAAATGATTTTCACTTCTTGATCACGGAAGCGGGAATGTTTTCACGCCTCAAAGCAGGAGGCAAACACCCCAGAAGTGTTTATGTTTCAGTCTAGCAGGTCCCATCTGTATGCAGAGCCCGCCATCACCATAGGTTACAGCAGGTAACACCACTCATTACGCCACAAGGCTTAGAGACGGCGCTATTTAAAAATATGTAAATGTTTCCCCCCCCCCCTAAAAAACTGCAGCCATTCAACATATGCATGTGTGTGTTTGTTACAAGCTCGAACTACTCATGGAATAATAAGTACAAAGACAAGACAGACCTGCTGAATATGTTGTGTTATTGCAGGTAAGTCTTCAACCTACAAACACATGCCTGCCACATTTAAAACCCGTGGGTAAGTGAGTTCATCTGAACATTGTTAACCACTTAAATATTCCAGCTCCAGAAGCACATGCATGAATATACATGTTAAGGCCTGTGCATTGTTCATAGGACTCTTCACTCTACCGGTCTCATAACTCTCGCTAATATTATCACTCCTTGCAAACCTTCCTGGTCTTTACGTTTGGATTCTCTTGCCACAGTACCACTGCCTGTTAAGAAATCCCACTGTGGTGGAAGAGGTTTCCTGGGTTCTGGGTCCCCGACTCTGGAGCAGGCTTTCCATCGTCTCAAGGCTACTTGACAACTTCTGTATCTTATGGAGACGTTATAACCCCATCTGTTCTTTCAAATTCCTGCTTTGTTTTTCCTACCCTTCTCCTTCGCTGGCTCTATCCTCTTGGTTCAGTTTGATCTGTTGGGTCCAAGCACCAAGATGCCCTTGGGTGATAGCTGCTAAGTAAATCCAGTTTACTACTGTCTACGTAGCAGCACCTTGATAGAGATAATGATCCCATCTAGTCCATTACAATGATTGCCAAGCACTGTAGGATTTCATGCTAACAGGCGATGTGATGTTTTACCGACAAGGCAAACTATATGTTAGTACCACCCCTGAGCAGTGGCGACTGGCGATCTTTAAAAGTGATAAGGCGTAATTCATGTGAGCAGTTCACCCCATATTTTTCTAAATTTGCCTTAAGAGTTGCCCATTTATTAGGAATTACCTTAATTGTGCCAATGACAGCACTTTGTTATGGGTACCATCTATGGCAATAACTGTACACAATATTCCAGCTCCAGAATTTTGGCACTGTATTGCCCAAGTACCATGGATGGCCCTTATGTCAAAAATTCCCTCTGGTATTACAGGGGCAGTATTTTTTCATGGTTTGCTTCCCCCAACCTACCCACCATCCCCCAAGGCAAAGAATTGTCTTTAGTATGCCAGCACCTGCATTTATCCATAGGTGTCCCTTCATTTCAAGTATTTCATCCAGTATTTCAGGGTCTGCATTTTGCCTTGGATGCCCTCCCTTATGCCTAGAATTACCTCCACAGTACCAGCCAAACCATTTTGCCATGGGTGCCCCATGCCACGTATTTCTTACAGTATGCAAGCTCCAGCATTTTTCCACTGGGGCTATGCCAAGAATATTTTCTAGTATGTCACCACTGCATTTTGACATGGGTGCTCTTTCTTATGGCATTATTTATCGCCAAAATGCCGGCAGCAGCATGTTACCTTGGGTGCCGCCATATGCCCAGAAATATATGAGTATGCCATGGCCAGCGGCAGACTTACAATCATAAACACACAAACAAAAATCACTCTCACTCACTCACACTTTCTGACATACTCACTCACAGTTACTCACACAAACATACTCATACTCACTGGTTCTGACTCTTGCTTACAAACACCCAGACTCACTGACGCTGGACCCTGGTGTAATTGCACTTGCTGTACCAGCGAAAGCTGCTCACCTAATGCACTTCCATGCCCTCTAAGAATCTCCAAAAACTCACTCTTGATAACGTACTCACATTTCCTTCACCTACTCCCTGGCACTATCTTACACTTATTCATAAAATCTCCTTCCTTGCACTAACTTACATTTATTCATACATCTCTCAAAGTCAGATATTCACTCACTTTCACTCTCATTGACTGTCTCAAATACATTCATACACACTCTAACTCAATATCAGTCACTGTTAATCACTCACAAACACACTCACATACACACACATGCACAGAGCAACATTTATTTTTACTTACCTTGCCTCTTTAGATGGTAACTTGGTGGCCTCATGGCAGCAGGCAGGCACGAATCTGGTGCTAGGCATTAGAACAAACAAGCCATGATTCCCAACAAGGAGTCAAACAGAGCAACAAAGCCAAGTTTAGAGGAAGATCCACCTCAAGCCCTCTCCCAGCTTCTTGATATGATGACTAGAAGCAATATAGCAGTATAAGACTTTATTGCGTGATTAGTTAAAACCTTTGCAACCAAAAACTGTGTCATCAAATCACAGTTTACATATTTCATAGGTTACCACGTTTTTTTTAAACACAAGTTTAAAACATTAAAAGGTAAAAAGTCATTATATCATAAAAAGTCCTATATTACATGTTACTAACACGGTGATACTAAATGTGAAAATGTGCGCATGTATAAAGGACAAAGGGTTAACATTGTTACTCTAAAGGAAGGAAGGAACATAAGTATGTGGAGAATCTGTGCGTACAAATGGGCTCCTACTGTACTTAACCCATTTATATGGGCTTTAATATGTCTGTTAGTCAAAAGCAGAAAGGAGAAAGTATCATTAAGGAGGACGGGTCAGGATCGAGGGCCCAGTAGTGGTCAAATTGTCTGTCGGCCTGTCGCATGCGCAAGTCAGCGCCTCTATCTTCTTAGAGAAATGGTCCATAAATTTAACCAAGGCACAGTTCAAGGTGGTATTCGAAGAATCAAAGCAGGCCCGGACCACTCTTCTGCGAATGCATGACGTTACTACGCCATCCATTACCCGCAGTAGGTTACAACGCAGACGTTACATCGTCCGCGTTGTTACCATGCATGGCTTTACATCGCAAGTCGTTTCTACGACTTGCACTAGATGGCGCGCTGGATTTAGGAATAGTATAAATTACTAGTCCTACTCCAGTTAGCCCAACAGCAGGGAATGTGTTGGATTTAAAATCCAACACATTCTCTGGTGTTGCGCGCCATCTAGCGCAAGTCGTAATAACTACTTGCGATATAATGCCATGCGTGGTAACAACGCGGACGATGTAACGTCCGCGTTGTAACCTACCCCCGTGGTATTACCAGCATTGTAAACACTGTTTCCCCTCTTCTGCAGGATCTTATGTCCTCAGCTATCCAACCCCTTCGTAGCAGAGCCCTTCTATCCTCTAGAAGGGTGGGGCACAGGCACAGTACGTGTATTATGTCCTCTTTGTATTGATTGCAAAGACGACACATTGTCTGAACCTTGCCCCTTTTCCTTGCTGGAAAATGACCGGCAGTGGGGATGACCCCCATTCTTAGCTTCATGAACTATAGTTTTGTCCTTTCCTTATAGGGAGTATTTAAGTAGCACTCCGGTGTCAGTTGTTTATAGGTGGCTAAGGTCATGCAGCCGTGATTCCGTGCAGAAAGGCTGGCCCTGTCTTCTATTGAAGAAAGCTGTTTCATGCTGATTTTTGCTAGCCTTTTAAATTCCTGCTGGCTGATCTATAAGTCCCATGAGGGTGCCAAGCCAAGTGTGCTGAGGGCTTGGGTCAGATACTGGTTTCCCGCCGACCTTTGGTGTGTGGCCAAATCTATCCATAAGTGGTGGGCCAGAGTAGCTTCTTTGGAGGCCCTAAGCTTGTGGCAGCTTATAATAAAGGCCGCCATATGACCCAGTGCCTGTCTGCAAATTCCGAATTCCAGTCTTATTTGTGCTGGTGATGAGTGGGAGGGGAACTGGAAAACTGTTCTGTAGATATTTGTAAGTGTTTTGTCAAGTGTCCCGCTCTCCCGCCCTTTCAGAGCCTCGCACCCATAGTTTAAGGTTGGGAGAACCTTCGCCTGAGCTACCTGAAGGATCGGTGCAAAAGTGGGGCCTTTTCATTTTGTGAATGCAGTTCTGAGAGCGAACGACAGTGCAGTGCCTTTCTTTTTTAATTCTTTAATTCCATCAACTGGTTCGCATATCTGCTGTTGCCGTTAAAAAGACACCTAGATACTTGTGGCAGTTGGTAGCATCTAATTTCTCCTTGTCGAGAGACCATATCGACTTTTGAGTCCTGGTAGCTCGAACTGCAAGGATCTTTGTTTTCTTTTTGTTTATCAGCAGGCAGTACCTATTGGTGTATGTGGCGGTTGCATCCAAAAGGGGTTGCAAGCCAATCTTTGTTTTGCTGATAAGGACCAGATCATCTGTGTAAAGTAGATGTGAGAGGCGGAGCCTGCCCAATTTGGGTGGATGCGAGTTTACTGAGTTGAGGACCAGGGACAGGTCAGAAAGAAAGAAATTAAATAGGGTGGGCGCAAGAAAGCAGCCTTGCTTGAGGCCTTGGGTGGTGGCTATAGGCCGTGACAGGCGCAATCCATCCCCGATTTTAATTCTGGCCCATGTGTCTTGATGCAGAAGCTGTAGAGCCATGAGCAAGGCATCAGGAATGTTGAAGAGGGCAAGTTTCTGCCAAAGCTTCCCCCTGTTAACGCTGTTGAATGCAGATTTATGATCTATTAACCCCATATATATGGGACAGGTGTTGGATTTAGCCTGGTCGATCAGAAAAGAAAGTGCAATGAGATTCACTGTTGTCCCAGTGTGTCTTCTGAATCCAGTTTGATTTAGTGGTATGATTTTACTTGTCTCAGCCCATGATCATAAAGAGTCCAGCAGCACACCTGCAAAGTACTTTGCTTCATTGGCAATTAAAGCAATCATGCAGTAGTTCCTGGGAGATTTCTTGTCACCCTCTTTGAAGATTGGAGCGAGAATAGAGCCACTCCACGAGGGGGGGATGCAGTTCTTTTCTAATATGGATGAATAAAGCGGGGCAAGTTGGATGGCCCAGAATGCTGGATCTTCCTTATATAGAGCAGGTGGTATTCTGCCTGGGCCTGGAGCCCCATCCCTACTTCCCTTTGCGATTTGTTTTTTGAATTAAGGCTCCCGAGACTAGAAGCAATATGGAACCGGGTTGCATTAAAAGTGAATTATGTGATGGTGGTGGTCATATAATCATATAAAGTAATTTGTTCTCTTGACATGTGAAATAGAAAGATCAAACAAAGCCCTGAGGAAGTCCTTAAGGACGAAATGCATTGGCTACGACCAGATATGAGAAATTATTTTAAAAGAACTATCAATAAAGAAATTAATGAAGAAGGAGTCTGTGTATTATATGATACATTATTGTCGATATTCATCAATGCATTTATTGCTTAATTTTTTGGGGACATATTTTTTAGGTTAAGCTGAGTCAATAGTGTATCCAGCCAGCGAATGCTGTATTTTGAAACAAGGCTCTGTAGCTGGATTTTGCTTCAGCCCACTCAGCCCTCTCGGCCTCCTCCTGTCATCAGGTTCCTGGAGAGGAGGCAGAGAGGGCTGATCTGATGCACTGACAGTCTTTATGAAAACCTGAAACTTGTATTTTAATGGACTCTGTTCATTTAATTCTTTAGCAGCAGAGACAGGGGGCAGAAAGTGGTGCCTCACAGGAGGCAGGGCTACTCCCCTTAAGCCCCCAATTAGGAGCCGCTGCTTCTCCTCCGATTTATTTCTCATTCCCTATCCTGCATGCACCAGAACAATAACCCAACTGCATCTCCATGTGGATCAGTGGTGTGGTGCCAGACTCAAACCACATTTCATATGGCAACACATTTTGACTATTGTCAAAGTATCACCTGGCTACCAGTACAATTTACATATCATATTCGATATGACTGGGAAGTGATTAAAAATCAAAATGGCATAGATTAGTAACAGTTAAACATCCTCAGGCTCTAGCCTTCATTGCAATAGTGTTTGAATGTCCTCTGCATGATGGCAGGAGGAAGAGCTAATGACAATTGAGCATTTTAGGTCATGCATTGTTTACCTTCAAGTGAAATTGAATAGATAAATGTCCTGAATAGTTGAGTTTATTGATGTTTGCGTAACCCTCTTGCAATCTGTCATTGAAAAAACTAATAACTGTTTTAACTTCTTTATGTGCTCATCTAGATCATTCCTTTTATGTAGTTTATACCAAAAGTTTGTGTACAATATAAAAAATGTTTTACGTACCCCAATTAAATATGTGTACGTTGGCTGAGATGTGATCCATGGTATCCATCTTGCAAGTGAGGTAAGCTCAAGTAATTATCCTACAATGCGATTACCTATGTTTTGCATTGCATTCATTGTAAGATGTATCTTTTTTGTGGCGTAGCTTTGGCGCCACCTAAGATGACCGTCTGAATTGGGAGCTTCGCGGCATGGGAGACCTGGTGACGCTTTTTCGGTGTCTTTGGTGTTATTTCAAGGAGATTTCACCTCATAATCCACTTCTGACTAAGTGAGGATTCTCGGTCTGTGCTTGCTTCAGCAGTGAAGGTTTTTTGAGATTTCTTTCTCCGTTGCAGTCATCCCTTCATTCTCGGCTTTCATTATGACTCTAATTCACCTCAGCCTCATCTTACTCTTACGGCCCTTTCTATGACTGTTGCTCTCTCAGGCTGTGGTTTGAAGCGCTAACAACAATGAATCCGCTTCACATTTTGCCGACTTTTTTATATTAGAGTTTATAATGCGGATATCTGTGCTTTTATTTTTTTCTTTCAACTACACTGTGGAATTAGCAAGCGATGGTAGCAGCGATGTGTATGCCTTTCCATTACCATTACCTGTATTACATACCAGCATTGGATTCTTATCTTTCATAAATAGAGCACTATCCATACTTTTTATTATATAACGCCTAATCTTTTTTTCTGCATTTGCTTGGAGAACAACTGCTTTTTTCACTGTTTCCTCTAGCATTGTATCATTGCTTGTTTGTAAACCCACTTGGTCTCTTCATTTGACGTAGCTGTATTGGCAGACTAAAGAAACTGGATGCAGTGAGCAAATCAAAATCACAGTCTGCCCCTTCTTCATTTCTCTATCATCGATACTTCTTTGGTGGACAGGGTGCCTACTATTGCTGACATGTCGGCAACTGCTAATTCTCGCACATTCTCCTTCCCAGGTGGTTCAAACAAGGTTCAGTCGCCCTCTGCCACTACCAAGCATATGAAACAGGACCCTCCCTCACAAGATAAACCATCATCTCCCATTTCTTTGGAACTATTGATAGAAGAAATTTGAGCACTAAGACCTTTTAATGTAGAGAGAGGCAAGCACATTCAAAATCTTGATGATAAATGGACCATTATGGAAAATCGAGTTTCTTTGGTGGGACAGCAGATAGTTGATTTACACAATAAAACTAGCAAAATTGCTCACCTAGAAAAGGCGATTATTTAATTAAGAAAGCAGGCGGAGGACCTGGAGAACAGGAATCGATGAAATAACCTTTCCATCTATGGCCTTGCTGAAGGAATTGAAGGCTCTGATCCTGCCTCATTTTTTACTTCTTTTCTGCCTAAATTGTTGGAATTACCCTCTTCCACCATACTCAACATTCAAAGAGCTCATAGACTAGGTCCAAGTCTCTCCACCTCTGCCTCCTCTGCCAAACCACGAGGAGCCATCCTTCTTTTTCTAGAATTTGCAGATTTATTGAAGGTTTTCAGCACTGCCAAATCTAAACAACATCTTTTTGGTCCGGAAAAAAGATTTTAATTTCTCAAGATGTTTCCAATGCTACAGCCCACAGAAGAAAAGAGTTTCTCCATCTTTGTCCTGCACTACGTACTCTTGTGCCAGATATGGACTCTTCCATCCGTGTCTTTTTAACTTCTCTTTTCAGAACAATACTATTTCCTACGAAGACCAAACTGAACTTAAGAGGTTTATCAATTGTCATACGACTGTGAGCATGGATAGAGCTGGCCCATCTGTGCATTGACTGTTTTCTTTATTATTCATCAATGTCTTTCCTGAATTGTTAATATATGTGATATGCTTCTCATAATGTTGTTAACTATTTCTTTCTTTCTTTTGCTTCTTACAGGTCTGCATTGTCTGTATACCTTGTGTGGTCTTCTTCTGATTGTATATTGTTCTCCTGTGGTGCATAGTGTCCCCCTTCTCGGCTGTGCTACCCTCAACTGAGTCATCACCACCCCAATTCTTTTTCTTTTGTCGTATTTCAGGTATGTATTCTCAGTAATCTTTTATTGACATGTACTGTCTTTTCTTCTTCAATCTTGTTTTCCCCTTGGCTTTCCCTTAGCCCCCTGCCTTGTTTTCCTTTCCCCTTTCCTCGCCATTGTTTTACTTCACATATTCTTTCCTTTTATCATTTACTGACTTTGTTTTATATTGTAACTAAATTATATATTGTTTAGTCCTCATTAGGTTTATATTTTGCATTTCTTGTTACATTCAGAGTAATCATATGGAATGTGAAAGGTTTTATTAATCATATTAAAAGACACAGAGTATTATCCCATTTGAGTAAATCCAATCCCAATTTAGTTTTGCTTCAGGAAACTCATCTTACTGAAATGGAAGCTCTAAAACGAAAGCGTGGTTGGGTGGGATTGGTATTTGTATCCCCTTCATCCAATAAGAAAAATGGAGTGATTGTCTTATGTAAGAACTCTTAATTTTGTTGTATTATCCCAAGAAAAAGATGATCTAGGTATATGGACAAATATTAATTTTTTTATAGCTAATATTCCCTTAACTATTTTTAATATTTATGCTCCCACTCAACCTGACCATACCTTCTAGCCCACGGTATTGGAAAAATGGATACAATATCTTAATTCCTATTTTATTGTAGCAGGCAACTGTAATCAAATTATTGACTCATTTTTAGATAGGCAATCACTGGCTCAAGTCATATCACATAAGGTGCATAAACAATTTTGTTCTACCATTTCCCAAAGTGCGTTGGTTGACTCTTGGCGACTGTCAAATCCCTCCTCTCGAGATTAAACATTTTATTCAGCATCACATGGTACCCTTTCCAGACTTGACCATATTTTTGTTTCTAAATCCCTTTCACAATGCATTGTGCATTCTCATATAAGTCCCATAATATTTTCCCATCATGCCATGGTCATTACAGATTTGGACTTGGTACCGCCTAACTCTGATTCATATAGATGGAGATTTAATAACTCTCTATTATAGGATGCCTAATTTTCCACTTCTTTTCTTTGCATCTGAATTCTTTGTGCTTAATGACTCTCCTCTTACTACTCCTGTTCTGGTATGGGACACATGTAAACCAGAAGCACAGGGCTTTATAATTGACTATGTCTCTAAAAGAAAGAAAGAACGCCTTAAAGAGCATGCATCATTGATTTCCTCTATTAAATCCCTTGAAAAAATATATTTCTCTTCTAAATCATCAAATGATCTCCAAAATTTAATTGCAGCCAAACTTCACTTTAATACACTCTCCGCTAATGAAGCTAATTCTATCTTATTTAGAAATAGTGCACAGTATTATGGCGGAAAAATATAACCGGTAATGTATTAGCAAATTATTTGAAAGTAAAAAAATAAAGATCTATAAATGATTCACTAATAATGTCCCAATGTACTACAATTATGAACCATTAGGATATTTTAAAGGAATTTGTTCAATTTTTATCAAACCTTATATACCACTGAGATCTCACCCCAACAGTGTGACATAGAAAAGTGTTTGCTTTCTGTCCATCATCCTGTTCACTCAGATTTAGATTGTGATTCAATGAAAGCTAATTTAGACCATAATGAATTTTCGTGAGCACTTAAAACACTAAAATTGGTCAAAACACCTGGACCAGATGGTTTTACAGAGGAATTTTAGCTTGATTTATCTAATATCATTCTTCCTCGCCTGCTTCATCTATTTCAACTCTTTATCTCTTCTCATTCAATTTCTGGCACCTTTCAGGAAGCTACAATATGTCCTATCCATAAGACTGGAAAGGATCTGGTTTATTGTAAAAATTATAGGCCGATTTAATTGGTGAAAGTAGATTATAAAATGTATGCGAAACATTTTGCCCTTTGTCTGGAATCTTTTCTTCCTTCTCTCATTGGGAAAGAGCAGTCAGAATTCATTAAAGGTCATCTAGCATCTGATAACACTAAGTTATTTCTTAACATACAATCTTCTCTTGCTGCTATCATAATCGATGCAGAAAAAGCATTTGATAGGGTTAATTGGGACTTCATGTTAAAATCTTTATCCTGGCATGGAGTTGCTCCTAAATTTATAGCTTCTGTTTCTCTTTTATCTCAATCCCCTTGTACTTCTGTTCTTGTTAATGGTGAAGTTTCTTCCTACTATCCTCTTCGACGTTGGGTTAGGCAAAGATGTTCTCTCTCTCTCCCTTCCTATTTGTTTTATTTCTTGAACCTTTATTATTTTGTATCTGATCTAATCCTTCTATCTTTGGTTTTCGTTATGGTGATCATCATTTAAAATTGGCAGCTTATGCCGATGGTATACTTCATTTTATCTCTTCTCTGGAAACTTCATTACCTGCCTTACTTCATGAAATGACCCTCATTTCTAATGTTTCTGGATACAAAATTAATAAAGATAAAAATAATTTTTTCCCCTTAATAAATAGACAGTGCAACAACCTTTCATGAGTACTGGATTTCAATGGGCTACTTTCTAAAAAACTAAATATTTAGGCATTTGATTCACAGCTTTGATAATTGATTCCATCAACATTCATTTTAAGGAACATTTTACTAAAATTGAATCTACTGTTTCTTCTTGGAATCCCTCATTTCTTTCTTGGTGGGGTCGCTTAGAGGCAATCAAGATGATAATATCCCCTCTTGTTCTTTATCTTTTATCCAGGCTTCAAGTTCATATTCCCTAAAAATTCTTTAACAAAATAAATGTCCTACGTATTAAATACCTTTGGAATAATACAAATCAAGAGTATCTATGACCCTTTTGCAAAACTCTATGTTGGAAGGATGGGTGAATTTTCCAGTTTTTAATCAAGATCATGTAACATTTGGATTATGTCAAGTGTCATTTTGGACTTTGGACTTGCTTTCTCATTTTTCTCCTTTATGGTTGTCAGTAGAAACATCTCTTTGACATCCCTTTTTTCCAAAACAAGCTTCCACTTTTTTTTCTAAAGTTCCTCTTCTCAATTTTCCCATTTCTCATCACACTCATTCTTTAATTAAATCTACATTCTCTACTACTACTCTAACTCCTACATTACTCCTTACTATGTCATTATGGTATAATGCACTTGTTAAAATACAAAAAAGCTCAATACTTTGGCACTCGTGGAAGGATAAAGGTTTTTGAAGATAATTCTCCTCTTTCTTTCCCCCGATTTCATCAGCATTTTTACTGCACCCAACATTTTCAAACTCGTTTTCTGCTGCTTATGCAGTCCTGGATACATACTTTTTTATACAACACATTTCTATTTTTGTTCCCCTTGCTTCTGACCTGACTGCCCTTCTTAAATCTGGTCCTAAAGCTTCCTCTATTTATGAATCTCTTCCCTGTCCTGATTCCTCTAGGACCAAGTTCAAGACAGAGCTTTCTTGGGAAACTGACTTGGGTAGAAATTGGACTGCACCATTTTGGAATAAGGTTTGGTTGTGCATTTATAAAACTTCCAGATCAGCCAGTATCACTCAATCTTTGTTTTTCCTTTACTATAGATTATATTTTACCCCAATACTATGCTCCAAATCTTCATCAGACACTCCTTCTAAATATTGGTCTTGTGAGTTTCCTAATGGGTACCTTATGTATCTCTTATTTTGGGGTCTGAATACCCTTCTTTTTTGGCATAAGGTTTGTTCTCAACTAACAAAGATTTTTCATTTGGAACAGACCCTCAATCACTAATATCTTTTTAGACACATTAACCACTTCTTTTATCCCTTCATTTCCCCAGCATAAATTAATCGATATTTTATTAGCAGTTCCCTTCCAACAAATTACATTTAATTGGAAATCCTCCTCTAAATTATCTTACAAGGTTTGGTGAGACTGTGTTTGGTCACATCATAAGTTTGATACTATTTATACAGCCCAAATTTTACCTTCTCACAATGTCAAATTGTTGTGGTTACCATTGACTACTTGTATGAACAAAACTCATCTCTGTGTCTCTTCCATTAGTTCTATATCGTCTGAGAATTTTCAACTTCAATAAATACTCTACTCTGTTATTTTTCATTTTGTCTTGTATTTACACTTTGGCATGTTATTGTAGGTAGCTGCTAATGCTTTTTCTAATTTTTGATATATTTTGAGGACATTGGTTATTGTTATTGTTATTATCTTAATTGCGATATTCTTAGTTTTGCAATATTATTATAATTGTTATGTGGTAATTTAAGAGTTATATTACGACCTTTACCCCCTCGTCTCTATCTCCCCTCCTTTCTTTTTCTCCTTAAAACACAAAAAATCTAAATACTTAAGTGACTCTTACTTTATGACTTCTTTATTGTCTCTCACTTGTTATTGTTTAACTAATTTGTTGTTATTATTACACTTAAATAAAGTATTTTAAACACAAAAAGGTGTATCTTTTACACTCCTAAATTAAGGCCATCATATTTCTATACGTCCCATGCTACCTATGTGTGGTGCTGATATGTAAGTCTCTGGACATGAGAACATGTGAGTTATCTTAATTCTTTCAACACGAGTGCCTCCAATACATTCCTGCAAGGACAGGGCAGACATGCACCATACTTGTGATGTCAACGTACAGAATGCACTGCTACAGTATCATGAGGAAGAAGCAAGAGAATATGCCCGACAGCTCTGTATCCTACATAGATACTGAAGGAAATCCATCCAATGTTAATGATTTGGAGTGGGGAGGTGTACAGGGTTCTGTTCAGATGTTTGTGGCTGAAGCTAGAAGATGTGATTTCAACATAATCTTTGTCTGTGTGTGACTGTGGTCATCCAGGGACTGCATGGGCAATCAGGATGCAGAATATCAGTGATCCTTGTGGCTTGGATCTGGGTTTTGAAAGTGGTGCCGAAAGAAAAAAAAACAGAAGTTACGGGGTGTGGGTGTGTGTAGTTTTTGTGGCCTGTGTCTGATTGTGCAGCAGTTCTGTACACAGTGGGTGGTGAACGCATTCATTGGGTTCATAGCATGTTGGCCTGCAGGATAACTGACCTGCGTATATCTCAATCTAGCTGTATTAGATGATGCATGAGAGACTGGGATGAGAATGTGGCTAGTTTTTATGTTTGATTTACAGGATTCAGCTGCTCCCTGCACCTGGTTACAGTCAGGTATCTTGGTTAACATAGGATGCAAGCTTATACACAGTAGGAGTGGCCTTTTTCTTGATGTTTGTTCATCTTGGATATTTATGCCATCGAGTTGTGAGGTAGCCACTGTCTGAATTTAGATGTAGCCAGTATCAATGTACCAACAATGTGCTCTTGTTCTTGGGCTGTGGATGGGACTGCTAAAGGGGTTTAGCAGCGGCCTGGTTCTTGGTGCAATCACGGTTTGGCTTATGAGTGCAGCCTGTTTCTTTGTGCAAGAGACAGCTCGATCTGGGACCTGCTTGCAGGATTTGAGTACAGCCAAGTGTGTTTCAAAGTTTGATGTGAGTCTCGTTCTGCAGTGCCCATCTGTCAGTCATTCACTCTTTTCGATCCTCAGTGTGGTTTAGTTGACTGTGTACTTGGTATTTAGGTATTTTTGCTTGAGTTTACCCTTAATGACAACATTGCTGAATGAATAAAAATATTTCTCGATATCCGTTTGTATAAAGGCAGCAAAATAGCATGAAATCTGTTTTACCTGGATTTTTCCCCTGTGCCAATACCACTTGCCCCATTTCCTAATACATGTTCATTAAAAATAATGGAAATATATGAACCCTGTTTCATTTTTTGACACGATGCAAAAAAGTGATTGATGTCATTCCTGTAAATACATGTTTTTGATCTTTTCCTATTGTTACATCCTTCCTTTTACTAAAGTCAAAACAACCATGTTGCCTTTCAACAAACACAGGGGCATATTAGCAACAACAGGCGAAAATTATTGCTAACCGCGCTTAGCGCGCATTTTCTTAACGCCGCCTATCGCTGGATATTATCGCGGAGATTACATGCTATTAGCAAGGTTTATTTCCAATGCGATAAAATATCCATCGATAGCGGCGAAATGCGTGAATATCGCTGGAAATCCAGCGATATTCACGCATTAACGCCATGGTGGACTTAGGCTGACAATCCACCTCCTATTCTACAAACAGGTAAGTCATGTTTTTAGCAGGTGTTAAATTCTAGCGATATTCGCGCTTAGCGCGAATTTTTTTGTTTTATCGCTTCGCCTGCGTTGCTAATAGGGAGAAGTTGTGTTAGCGACTGTTTTCAGTCGCTTTTAGTTGGGAACGCCTACCTTAGATGTCATTAGCGATATTTATCGCTGGCATGCAAGGCGATGGGAAAACGGGCCGCTATCGCCAGAAAGCTGTCGCTAACGCCTGTTAGCGACAGCTTGCTGATAGGGCGATAAAAAAATCGCCGCTTTAGCGGCAAAAAGTGCCGCTAAAGCGGCGATAAGGCCCTTGCTAATATGCCCCACAGTTTCCATTTAAGTGATATAAAATGAACGTGTCATTTCTTAGCTGAATTACGGGACAATCAGGTTTCTGAAACATTACATTAGACCTTACGGTTCTGTTGGATGGAGGTTTAATCATTCATCGGTTGGTGGGTTACTAAATACTTCCCCAAAGGGATAGAAATAGTTGCTTTTCATTTTCATGCAGAAATTTGAATTTTATGACACACCGTATTGCACCCTCTGCATGTTGACAGATGTATATGCTTTTGGCATTTTAATGAAGCACCTCACTAAAGCGGCCTTTACGAAGACACGTCTGAAATTAAAATCATTGAAAAGTTCCTTCTTCCTAAGGGTGTTTATTGATTGATAACAAATCAATAATGCACAAATTCTGAATTAATACCCTCGCGGTAGAACATCATTCAGATCATTAGTTTTTCCAGACTGCCCAATCAGATACAGGAAATCGAGGTGTTCCGAATCTTGCAATATATGGGTTGTTATTTGTTTTTGCAGAAAAGAGCTTTAATTCCAGTTACAACACTCAAAATGGACCTCGTGTAACTGTATATTCAAAGGCCAGCAAGAAGGGGTTGTTATGTAGTTATTTTGTATGTATTATTTTCTGTAATTAATTTTGCAATTATATAACTAAGACAGGAACAACTACAATTCTGTAATATTATCTGCCCTGCTCCGTTAATATTAAGTTTACGTAAGAGATGTATTAATGACACTGCTACCATAGCGATCTATGTACTAACTATGTGTGACAGTGGGACGGACAGATACAATAGGAGAAAGATGGGAGAAAATTAGGGAGAGGAAAAAAGAGGAGAGGAACAAGTTGAGAGTTGCCTGTCGGGAAATCTGTCAGTGTACGAAGGGCTGGTTAACAGATCAGTGTATGACTGTCTAGATCTTTCTCATTTTATCCTTTAAGACTGTCTGTAGTAGAATTCCTAAATATTTGGGGGCAGATCTACAAGGAAGGGCCGCAGCGCGGCAACGCAAGCCCTTTGGCTGCGCCACGCTGCGGCACTTCCGAATCAGAGGATTGCAACATATTTACAATAATATGTCGCATTCCTGTGCTCTCCCCTGCGCAGGCACACAAACTGCAGCCATGCGCCCGCGCAGGCATCCTTGCACCATGGTGCAAGGATGCCTGCGTCATGGGAAGACTGTTTTTGTGCAGGAAGGGGCACCTTCCTGCACAAAAACAATCACTACAGGCATTTTCCTCTTTCAATGCATGCTGTAGAATGCAGCACGCTTTGAAAGAGGAAAAAACGAGGAGAAATGAAAACATTTCTCCTCGTTGCGCCGCGCTACGCCTCCCCTGAGGAGGCGTAGCATTGACACGCATTTCCAGATTTACGATTCCTCGTAAATCTGGAAATGTGTCTCATTCCATGGGTGTTGCGTGGGAACACCCACAGCAACACCCATGGAACGCCCCTTCCACACAAAGTGCTGCGTGTGAAGGGGCCATATTTACAAGGAGAGGAAAAGTCAGGCAGGGTGGCTTTTCCTCTCCTTGTAAATATGGAGAAGTGAAATGCACCTCCAGTACGTCACAAAAAGTGACGTACTGGTGGCGCAGTGGTGTTGTAAATCTGCCCCCAGGGGGCTTATTTACAAGCCCCTTGCGCGGCTGATGCGTCACTTTTAATATGGGTAAAAGTGACGTACCGGCGGAGCAAGGAACTTGTAAAGTTTCTTTGGGCAATATAGTGGTGTGACTTAGCTGCTAGAGCGGCCGACTTTGAAACTGGGGAACCAGGTTCGAGTTTGGTGGGAGGCTCAAACATCCAGTAATTCTGGGCAAATCAGTTCATCTCCCAGTGCCTAAGAATGCATGTGTCCATCAGTAATGCAACTGGTGCTAGAGTAAAGCGCTCTGATGCCTTCAGACGAGTTCACAATATATATATGTAAAACTGCAACAAAATGAAATATATTGTCCTCCAGTTAATAAGCTAGATCGCACTTTTGCCTAAGAGGGAGATCTGCTTTACTTTTCCCCCAGATATTGTGCCAAATTCATCTATTTATTTTAATAGATAGTTACCAGTTTTGTCTGGAATGCTTATTATAAGCATCATCTCATCAGCATATTATAGTGCTTTGAATTGTCTACCTTCATATTTAAACCCTTGGTGGTTATGATCTTGTTAAATCTTTACTGCTAATGGTTTTAAGGCTAGATAATATAAAAAAAGAGACAATAAGCATCCTTGCCTCTATAAAGATAAAAATAGTTCGATGTAACACCACTGGTGATAAATCTGGCACCAGTGTTGGAATATAAGGCTTGGAATAACTTAATCAACACAGTACAGGTTCCAGATAATGCCAACTGACTCTTTCAACTCGAACTTATCTTACGCGCCCGCCATGCACAGTGTGGTCATCAATGATGTAATATCAGATGTTGCATTGATGTTATCAATTATGTCAGGGAGCATGTCATGAATAATGTAGTATGGGAGGTAATTAGCAGTGCATGGTGAGGGCATGAGTTATAGTTATTTTAGGGCACAAGTTATGGTTACTTGAGATATCTATCTATAACTGGTGCATTTCAATAATTTTGTTTGTTTAAAATGGTATGTTTTGTCCGACATTCACACCTAACTGTAACGTCTCTTTAACCTTTGTTTTTTTCTGGTAAATTTCAAAGTTTAAAAAAAATTTAAAGTAAGATATAATTACAATTTCTTACTATAACGTCACTTTAACCTTTGGCATTTCAGTGAAATTCTATGTGTTTCTTAACATAAAATAAGACTTCCATCGCCATGTGTGACGTGGGTGGGCACATGGCCTGGCTTAAAAGTGCGAGAGCCTGCACTTTTTTTTATTTAACAGCATTCCTCCTCAAAATCACTGTAATTTTTTTTAAATATATTTTTCGGCCTCAGAGGGGGTCCCTCTGGGATGCCCCTATCAGGCCTAAGGTTGCAGGGTATCCCTACCCTTCCCCCTAATGTGATTTTTATACTTTTTTAGGGCAAGGGACAGAGTCCTAAAATGGCTATCATTACATCTTTGTTGATGTGGTGGGTGCCAGTCAGATCTTATCTCTGATCTGTCATCATCATCTTACTTAATTTCTCTAAAAGCTACTGAACAGAATTACACCTTATTACAAAAAACTCACTTTCTGGACCTTGCTTTCTGCCAAATTTGGTGAAGTTCAGTAAAAACTTATGGTTGTAGCTGTATCTAATTTTCCTATGGAAAAATGAATAGGGAAAATGTGCTTTTTGCTTGGCCCCACTTGATGGATCACCTGAAACATTCCTGAAAGGAGCTGAGGCAGATAAACGTTTTTGGGAAAGTTTTTTGAAGATTCGTCAAACGGTCTTTTGATGGCGGCATCAGGTGAACTATATCGTCCTCCTTGTGTTTGGCTCAGGCCTATATGTGCTTTTTGGTGTGCCCTGTGTCTTACTCACTGGGTCAGCGTCCTGGGGTCAGTCATTTCTCTTACACACACCTGTTGTTTTCCAGGTGCTGTAGTTTTAAAGCATGCACAGGTGTCAAGGCAGTTCTTCCAATCCCTTTCCTGTTTGCTTGTCTCTGTTCTCTTTTTGTTTCCCTTCCCTGTTGGGACATGAGTCTCTTGTCCCTTTCTTTCATAGGTGTCAGCGATTCAGGAGGGAAGGAGCACAGCTTATCAAGAGGATGCTACCAGCTAAGAACTTCACACACCCAGCACACTGAAGGCCTGATTACGAGTTTGGCAGTCCGACCACAGCTCTGGCAGTCTTTAGACCACTGTATTACAAGTTGACCGCGGGGCCCGTGGTGTGGCTGTGGCAGTGGCAAATGGTTGTCCTGTGTGTACATCTCGAATGCACATGTGTCGAATGTACACATATGCATAATACATGTGGAAAAATACCACCTACCCATTGCCGCAGTCTGTCCCATATTTGGCCAGTCCAGAAATGGGTAAATGGTACAAAAAGGACTCACTTGTAGATCACTGCAAACAGGGTTGTATTCTTTGGGATAAAGATGCTGCTGTGAAGGGGGGACCTGGAGAAAGGGATCCATGGTAAACTCTGCCTGGAAGAACAGTAGAGGGGTGAGTATGCACCCCAAATCCTTCGTTACCGCTGACTCGAAGCTGGCGGTCGGACGGCGCGTCAGCTCATCGGAAAGGCAACTCATAATACGAACGGCGGTGGAGCTCCTCAGTACTGCCCTATGGCAGCTGCCTTTCCCCGACCACGACCCCAGCGGTTGGCCGTATGCTGGCAGTGTCAGCGGTTGAGCCGTGGTTTTTGGAAACCCAATCAGCCATCTCATAATACGGCAGTCGGACTGCCAAGCTCATTGAGGTACATCAGTTCACGGGCCACCAAACTCGTATTAAGGCCCTAAGTCTGTTTGTGATCATTCTCTAATTATTTATAAACCAGTGTTTGCAGGGGATTTCCTGAATTATCAATAATATTCTGCCCCATTGGGCTACATTTTTCCAAACAGTATCATGTCAATGCAATATCAATATCTCCGTAAAAACAAAAATCATGATTAAAACCAACTTTTCTGACTTCTCAGATCCAACCAGTTAAAAACAAAAAGCGTGTGCTGCTATATCTTGCATAAATAAACATGTAATTCCTCACCAATGTTCAGGCCTCGCAGTTTCTCTTTCGAATCAAACTCCAAAATGTACTGTGATTCTAATCTCCTCAGTTTTCTCTTTCTCTCTCTCTCTCCCTCTCTCGCCCTCTCTCTCTCTCCCTCTCTCTCTCTCTCCCTATTACTTCCTCTTGAATCTTTTAGTTTAGAATCTACAACAAAATTTGTCAGGATTTTCTCATTCCCTCAATTATGTTTAGGGAGGTGTTGAGCAACTTTGTAACTTTGGTGATCGATTTTTATTTCTCTAATGTGCTGAAAAATTCTTTTATACCGGTAGTATGGTACTGGCTCTTCAGGTTTTGCGTCAAAGACAGTTTAACATGTAAACTACATTGTAACTTTCCCAGTTAAAAATTCCCTTGATCTTCCACCTCCTGTTAAACGGATATAATAAACATGCAGTATTAATACCCAGTTTGAAAGATTTACATTTCTGATATCAGGAGAAGCCCTCCCTAGATTATACTAATGCATACAAAAAAAGTAGTGGATGTAATGCTTGAATTAATCTCAGCCACTGGTAATTACTCAGGGCTGCATCCCAGTTCATCATTATTTTGTACACCATTCCACCTCAGTTTGGACCCAATCATATACAAATCAGTCTTGACCCAGCATGAACTTCCAGGCCAGGTCCTCCCTCAACCAGAACACAAGCAACCCATGACTGTTTTCACCCTAGTTAGGGCTTATCAGCCAGGTATAGCTTGGATCCAGGTGACGTACTAATGTATACAAAATTAATGGATGGAATGCTTGAATTAATCTCAGCCATTGGTAATTAGTCACGGTTGCATCCCAGTTCATTGTTATTTTGTACACCATAAATTAAATTCATAGTACTTTAGGTCTTGCATAATAGATATCCATTATCAATCCAACTATAATTTAGATTATAAATTAACCCCTTCTGTGCGTGGGACGGTCGGAGCCGTCCCACGTCATGGTGGGCATGTGTGTCGGATGGCTCCTGGCTGTCCTAGCACACACCCACTGGGGAAGTGCTGGCGCTCCCCCCGTGGGTCACCCTTCATGTTTCCCCCACCCGGGAGGGCAGCGGAAGCCCTTCCGCTGCCCCCCCGGCCCCACCTCCACGTCATCTAATGATGTCAGCGCGCACCGCGCGCCGACGCTATTAGCTGATACCGGATGTGCTGGAAGCCATCTGCTTCCAGCGCGTCGGAGGGAGAGGAGGTAAGTTTCTCCTCGGGAGGGGGGATTCAAAAAAAAGAGGCATGGCAGGAAAGGAAGGGGTTTTCCTTTCCTCCGATGTCTCTTTTGAGCATTCCTCCTGCACAATCGTACTTGGGGCACGGTCGTGCAGCAGGAATGCCCACTAAACACCAGGGATTTTTTTTTTTTAAAGGATTGAGATGTTTGTGGGGAGCGGCCCCCTGGGCAAGGGTCACTCCCCTTTCTGGAGCAATATGTTTTGCTGTTTCTGCCCCCCTTGGGGGCAGATCAGTCCCATATTTTAAAATATTGTGTGCCCCACTACGCCACCAGGGATTTTGTATTTAGGAATATGTTTGCAGGGAGCGGCCCCTTGGGCAAGTGTCGCTCTTCTTTGGGGAGCATTTATTTTGGCCGTTTCTGCCCCCATGGGGGGCAGATTGGCTGATTTTTTTTTCAGTTTTGTGTGCCCCACTAGGCCACCAGGGATTTCTGTTTTTTTAATGTTGGGGAGCAGCCCCTTGGGTAAGGGTTTGGGGAGCAAGTTGTTTGCCCATTTCTGCCCCCCTGGGGGGCAGATCGGCCCATTTTTTTAAATGTTGTGTGCCCCACTAGTCCACTAGGTATTTCTGATTTTTTATGTTGGGGACTGGCCCCTTGGGCAAGGTTTGCTCCCCTTTAGAGGGGTGAATATTTTGGCCATTTCTGACCCCCTTGGGGGCAGATCAGCCTTATGTTTTTAGGCCCATCTAACCCTCTGCCCCCAAGGGGGGCAGAAGCCATTAGACACCAGGGATTTTTTTATGTTGTTGGGGAGCAGCCCCTTTGGACAAGGGTCGCTCCCCTTTATGGGGTGATTATTGTAGCCATTTCTACCCCCTTTGGGGGCAGATCGGCCATATGTTTTAGGCCCATCTGTCCCCAAAGGGGGCAGAAGTCACTAGACACCAGGGTTTTTTATATGTTGGTGTTGGGGTGTGGCCCCTTGGGCAAGGGTCGCTCCCCTTTTATGGGGGAAAATATTTTGGCTGTTTCTACCCCCCTTGGGAGCTGATCGGCCTTATGCTTTTAGGCCTAACTGCCCCCCAGCCTTGCTGGTTGATTGTGTTTGTAGTTATAGTTTTGTGTCTACTGCCAATTGGTTTGTGTTTTCTTTCTTGTTAACATTTTCTTTTTGTTTAAATCTCTTTTATTGAGTTTATGCACCAATAAACGAAATAACATTTACAAACACCAGGCCATGAGTAGTAAAGGCAGAGCTTGGCAAGCAAGATACAGAGTATAGATTATTAGTCCACAGTATTGAGGCTATAAGGACTGGTGCATATATCAAAGCCTTGCGTTGCAACGGATAAGATCAGGTGAGTGAAACATAGCGCCTCATTAGGTTCTGTCCAAATTAGCCCCCTCGCTGCCATGGGCAGGTTACCGGGGGCCTACTGCTTGTAGGAGTGCCAAGTACTGCCAGCACGTAAAGGTCAGGGGTGTGTCCCCTCTAGTCTGTTGGCCTGTAGAGAAATAACAATAGGGTGGGTGAAGTCCCACCATCCAAAGACTTAAAGAGATAGAAATAAGAAAAAGACAGAAGCGGAAAGAAAAGAAGGGAAGGGAGGGTTATTCCGTGGCTCCGTGGTGTAGGGGTGCCCTAAATGAGACTAATTAAATTCCCCTGGCGTGGGACCATATTCCGATTCTGCAGGGGGAAGTGTGAGCTCCCCCTTCCCTCTATCCCACTGCATCATCACATGTTCCTCCCCTTGGAAGTATGGGGTCGGCAAATAGTTGGCGGGGTGGAACTGATCGGGCCTGCTCCAGTTTATAGAGGTGTGAGACCAAGGGCTGCCATGGACGCTCAAATTTAGCATCAGTGTGGGCTAGTCTGTGGGATAGAAGCTCCATCGCCATGACATGCCACAGACAAGTAAGCCATACCGTGTAGGGCGGGGTGTAGGCCTTCTTCCAATGGAGCGCAATAACTTGTTTCGCTGCCGTGAGCATGTGGAAGATCAGGAGCCAGTCCTGATGTGTCATAGCTTTAAGGGACCTCGGGCAGAGCCCTAGGATTGTTATCCCTTGGTCATTCGGCAGAGGGAAGCCCACCACCTCCCTAATGTGGCTCAGGATCTCTTTCCAGAAGATGGTGATAAGGGGACAAAACCACCATATATGCAAAAAGGAGCCCTGGGCAGCCTGACAGCGCCAGCAAAGGGGAGCGAAGCCTGGGAACATCTTTTGGAGTCAAAGGGGGTATAATACCAGCGGATCATAATTTTGTATGCTGATTCCTGCTTCGTAATGCTCTTAAAAATGCATTGAATATCTCTTCATAGCTGTTCCCATTGGTCAGGGGAAATGTCTTTCTCGAGGTCTGTCTGCCAACTGCGTTGGTAAGTATGAGGAGGCCCTATATGTGCGTGTTGGAGAACTTTATAGGTCCTTGAAATCAGCCCTCGGGAGCCATCAAACGATCGGACTAAAGTTTCAAACGGGGTAAGTTGCCGTGTCGCGCCCTCCGTGTAAGCAGGGGTGTGAAGCCAGTGACGAATTTGAAAATATTCTAGGCGTGTTGTTCTAGGTAGATGGAAGTCCATCCTACATTGCTCAAAGGATTTGAATCGTCCCGCTTCGAAAAGTTGCTGTATGACTCTGCATTCACCAGCAGCCCACGCGGGGAAAGAGGCGGGGGATAGGGCCGGTGGAAACTCCTGGTTACGCGCTAGGGGTGTGTTGGGGGAGGAGAAGGTGGTTAAGCCCCGAGACACTGCTATCCTGTCCCAGATGTCCAGGACCCTTTTCGTCGGGGTAGCAATATAAGCACTACGATGTCTGGCCCCCCGCAGCAGCCAGGCTAGGTCCAATAGCAGTCGACAAGCCACGGCCCTATCCATGTGGAACCAGTGTTTCTCACTCTCCCGAACCGCCCATTCCGAGAGATAGCGCAGGTGTGATGCCCAGTAATAGGTTAAGAAGTCGGGGCATGCCAGTCCTCCCCGGTCTCGAGGCAACATTAAAACCTTCTTAGAGAAGCGCGGCCTCCCCCCTCCCCAAATAAAAGTAGTGACATCCCGCTGTAAGCTCTGGATATCCCTTTGCGGTATAGGCGTCGGGAGTGCCTGAAAAAGGTAGAGGACCTTGGGAAGAAGTGACATTTTGACCGCATTAAGGCGGCCTAGCCAGGAAATGGGTAATGATTTCCAACTACAGAGGTCGTCTCGTACTGATTTTCGGCAAGCCGGCCAGTTCGCCTTGGTCCATGTGTCCAAAGTAGCCGTAACGTTAATGCCTGGATATCGAATAGATCGTGGGGCCCAATGGAAGGGAATAATATCACCCAAAGCTTCCAGCTGTTGAGGGGGGAGGGTAAGGTTAAGCGCCTGCGATTTTGTGAGATTGATTTTGAGTCCCGAGATCGATCCAAATTGGGAAAGTACAGCAAGGAGCGCGGGGAGCGAGCTCGCGGGGTCGGTGAGTGTCAAAAGGAGGTCATCGGCGAAGAGGGCTATCTTATGGTCAACCCCTCCGAGGCGAAGGCCTCGTATTTCTGCCGATTGAGGAATGGCAATCGCCAGGGGCTCTACCGCAAGGGCAAAAAGGAGGGGTGACAACGGGCACCCCTGGCGCGTGCCCCGGCGAATAGAAAAAGGAGGGGTGAGGAGTCCATTAATTCTAATCCGCACCGATGGTGCCGCATAGGGGACCACGATTCGTGCAATCATGACCGGGCCCAGTCCTATTTTCTGCAGCACTGCCCTGAGGAAGGACCAGTCGACCCGGTCGAAGGCCTTCTCAGCGTCAAGGGACAGAAGGAAGGCTGGGATGTTTCGACGTTGAACCTTCTCCACTAAGTGGGCCACTCTTCGGAGATTATCCACCCCCTGGTGCTCCTGGATAAAACCCACCTGGTCAGGCTCAATTAAGCCAGGGAGATGCGGGGCGAGACGTTGGGCCAAAATTTTTGTATACAATTTAACGTCCACGTTTAACAGCGAAATTGGGCGGTATGACGCGCACAAAGTCGGATCTTTCCTGGGCTTGGGGATGAGCACTATCTCAACTTTGGTCATCGACGGTGTGACAGCTTTCAGGTCTGAAAAGGAATTGAAGAGTCTCAGCAATGGACCCCGCAGCTCCGGGAGGAAAAGGCGGTAAAACGCTAGGTAACGCTATCAGGGCCTGGAGATTTCCCAGTGGGGAAGCTTTTTAACGCTTTTTTGATCTCTTCCGCCGTGATGGGCTCCTCCAATTGTTGCCTAGACATGGGTCCGAGCAACGGCTAAAGACAGGAGGTGAGAAAGGGATCTATCTGGTCCGAGCAGGTATCCCCCCGGTCACAGAGAGTAGAGAAAAACTCGCCAAATTCCTGTTGTTTAGCATGTTCCGAGGTAGCCCACCCCCCCCGGGAGGGCAATTTTAGAGATATGATTACGGGACACCTGGAGGCGGAGACGACGCGCCAACATGGAGCCCACCTTGTTGCCTCCTCCATAGAATTTTTGTTTGAGGGCTAAGAGAGAATGTTCCGCCTTATTAACTCTTAAGACTTTAAGTTGGCCCCGTAGGGAGGCAATTTGTTTCCGTGCTTACCTAGAGGATGCCCTGTGGGTCTGCCTTTCGAGTACTTTAATATCGCTGGCCAGCTTATTTTCCACCAGGCGAGACTCCCGCGTGCGGGCGATGGAAATGGAAGTGATTACACCTCGGATTGTGGCCTTAAAGGCGTCCCACAAGACATGCCCATGGGTTTCCGGGAGATCGTTGGTGGCGAAATACGTTTGTATCACCTGGCGTAATTCTGCCACATCTACCTGATCCCGGAGTACATGAGGGGGTAGGCGCCATCTGGGAGTTGAAGCGAGGTTCCTACCCAGCCCCGCCAGAGTGATTTCTAGGTGGGCATGATCAGAAATGGATATATCTGAGATCACTGCAGATTCTAACATGCGAATGAGAGAGTGGGACAGGAAAAAGTGATCGATGCGAGAATAAGATTGGTGCACATGGGAATAGAATGTGTAATCCTGTGACCCAGGCTCTTTGTAGCGCCAAGCGTCCATGAGCCCCAAGGCTTCGAGTTCTTGCTTAAGTGCTGCCGACATGGCTCCCGTACCCTGGAAAGACGAGGCAGTGCGGTTGAGATTGGGATCCCACACTAAATTAAAATCACCCCCAAGGATAATAGGGTCCAGCTCCCGAGAGAGTAAGCTCTGAATCAGGTTCCGCAGAAATGCGTCTTGGGCGTGGTTAGGTGCATATACATTAAGGAGCGTGAGATGTTTACCCTGTATGAGAAGTGTCAGTTTTAGGAAGCGTCCCTCCTTGTCGCGCACCGTTCGAGTGACGTGCACGGGAGTGCCTGCTTTGAAGAAAATGGCTACCCCTGTTGTTTTGGTCTGTGTGGAAGCCCAGATCTGTGTGGGGAATCTAGGATGGTACATGCACTTAATGTCTGCATGTAAAAGATGTGTTTCCTGAATAAAAATGATGTCTGGGTCCAACATGAGAAGGTACCGCCATATTTGTCGCCTCTTATTAGGGGCATTGAGGCTTTTTACATTAAGAGACAGGCATTTAAGGTGTGCCATGGTCCACTACAGGTGAAGCAAAGCTCAGGCAGGCATATGAATCATCACACCCCTCTTTCGCTGATCTCAGTTCCCACAAAGTGATCACCCCTAGTGTTAGCGTAAGGGTAAAATAGTGCGATGAGCGTAAGCGATAATTGGTGTACCCTCCTCCCCACGTCCATCGGAGCCCCATCCCCAGGCACCCCCCAGAATGCTTGTTGTCCCTCCCAAGGAGTCCAGAGGGGGAAATAGAAGGAGAGAGGAGAGAATCGAGAAAGATAGAAGAAAGAAGAGAGGAGCAAACCAGACAAACTAAAGGCCAACTGGGCCAAAGACTACCATTCCAGTCCAAGAGCGGCCCAGTGGTGCGAACCAGGGTGGCTCGGAGGAAGTCACTCCCCATCGGGACTTGGGGAATGGTGGGGTAGGCCAGCGGAAATGAAAGAGCTGCCGCTGTCCATCCCCCAGTGGCCGACCAGCCACTCGAACATCCGTAGGGCACCGGGGCTCCCTCCGGGTTAAACCTAAAGCCCCCAAATGCAGTTCAGGGCAATTCCTTTAGACACAATACCAGTCTATAGCGTTGAAAATCTCATGTCACTAGGGGAGGCCCACCAGTTGTGGCTGTACATGAGGAAGGGAGTCGACTGTTGTCTGAAGTGTTGAGGCCTGTCCGTGGAGGGCCGACAAAGAGCACGACACCGGGGGCGGCCCCCCCAGCATAGAAGCTCCAACGGGCACTCATGTTCACGAAAGGGGCACAGGGCTGCATTGGCAAGAGAAAGAGGTAAATCTCATCCACCCCAAAGAGGTCACAGTCCATCAAACAGCCTCCAACTCGGCGCCCGAGCCAGAGGGGGAAGGGGGCCCGACCCTGAGCCCTGTCCAACCGACTTTTGCAAGGCTTCTATTGACTTCAGGTGATGTATAATGTCTTGTTTGGCTTGGAGAGACATCGCAGTGTTTTTGGAGGAGCGTGCGCGGGGAGATCGAACCTTGGACCACTCTGGACCTAGAGCAGTCCGGGCCTCCGAGTCTGCAGAGGTGGGGGTGGACGGCCGGGGATCAGCCGGGAGGTGGAGCAGTTGACATGCCTCCTTGAGGGACCTCAGAGATCTGCTTTTGCCCTCCCATTGGAAAATCAGGGCAAAAGGATGGCCCCATTCATACTTGAAGTTGGACTCCTTCAATTTATCTATCACTGGCTTGAAGTCCCTGCGACGCTGCAGGGTGAGTGGGGAGAGATCCTGGAACATTTGGATAGGATGCCCCTCGTAGGACATATCTCCGGCTGCCCGTGAAGCCCGAAGGATTGCCTTCTTCTCTGTAAAGAAGTGCACCCGGGTCAAAATGTCTGGGGTCAGATCGGCCTTTCCACGCGGGGGTGCCACTCGATGCGCTCTGTCCAGTGTTGGAGGGGAGGTGTCGTCATCGCCCCGCACCGCCTGTAGGATGTCTGGGACGTAGGTCATGACATCTTGGCCCTCCGCCCCTCGTGGAACACCCCTGATGCGGAGTTTGTTTCGTCGGCTTCGATTTTCCAAGTCCTCTTGCTTTATTTGGAGTTCGATATGTTGCTCCTCTAGCGCCATAACTCGGCAACACAGCTCCTCCTGGTCCTCCGTTCTGGTATCTAGGGTGCGTTCCAGGTCGTCCACTCTTGAGCCGATTTCGGTGACATCTCGCCGGATGTCCGAGAGACAGGATTTGACCTCCGATTTGAGAGAACTTATTTCACTCTTTATCTCCTGGAGGAAATTGGACATGAAGGCCTGAGTGATGGGGGCAGCTGCGTCAGACTCCTGCTTGGCGGCCATCATAGAATCTTCCGAACCAGGGGCCTGGGCAGTTTTGGCCCACAGATCCACCACTGACGTGTCCCTGGGCATCGACTGTACCGCGGTTTTCCCCTGTCTGCCGCGTGTCATAACTTGAGAAGGGGGGCCCCCAGATTACAGGAGTCGTTACTTGTGTCTGGCCCGGGAGCTCTACTACCACCGTCAAGGCACGTTCCTGCCAGAGGGGCCCCAAGAGGGAGGTCAGGACTGAGTAGGCCAAGACGCTAGAATTGACGTTCTTTGTCTCTAGCTCCAGGCAGGTCCCAAGGGATATCCTGTGTACAGGCTCAGGCCCCTCAGAGATCAAGTTTCAGGCAGGGGCACTGGGCCCTCGAGGATCCTGTTCCGGGCAGGGGCATAGGTCTCCCTCCGGGGGTATGTTCAGTGGTATAGCCTCCTTGCAGGTGGCCCTTCCCTCCGCAGCCGGGCTCACCAAGGTATTCTCCCTGGGGGGTCAGAGAGAAATCGGCCCAGAGGATCAAAGGCAGGCCCCAGCCAGCGCAACCGGCTCAAGCGCCCAGACAGGGGGGAAGCCGACGATCAGGATCCGGCCCACAGATGATCCAGTCTTGAATGAGGTCATCCCCCTCCCGGAGCACACACTTCATCTTCAGGGGAGAGCGTGAGAGGCAGCAGCTAGTGCCCAGCAGTCACGCCGCTCAAAGCTGCAGGATGGGGCTCCGCTCCATCCGGCGGGGCCCCACCGGCTAAGCCCAGCAATAGTCGTGTGCCCCAGGAGTGCTCCGGGGCAACGTTGGTCACCGGCTTGGGCTCCCCCCTCGGTCGCTGGTCCAGAGTCCGGTGCGGGGGAGTGAACGTCCCCCGCCGTCTCTCCCAGGTAGGTCCCCGTCGATTTTCCCGTACTCCAGCCAGTTGCCCCTATCACTTGGAGTCCACACATGGAGGTGCAGGCAGAGCAGGCCCCAGGCCTCCCAGGGGTCCCTGGTGCTCAAGCCCTCCCCCGTGCTTCACACTCTGTCCAGGTGGGGAGAGATGGCGTACTGCCCCATGCGAAGGCACGCGCCGGGGCCTCAGGGTTCAAGAGAAGCCCGCGTACGGCGGGGGCTAGGCCCTGTCTCCCTCCTAGGGCAGCAGCCCGGTCCCCGGGCCCACGCTCACCCCCGGCTAACCAGTCCAGCGCGCTTCACTCGGGCCTCCATCACCTCACCTCCGGGCCTTCCATTGGGGTCATCAGTCGCTGGATTCTCCAGCCGCAGTCCGCCTCCCAGCCCAGGGCCAAGTGCGGCCCACCACACGGGGCAGCTGCCAGGCTCAATCGGGCTGTCTGGGGCCCCCACGGGATGCCAAGCCAGTCGTGGGGGAGGCGGGGGAGAGAAAGCGATCCGGGGCTTCCTCGGAGCCCAGCCGCCAAGTCCACCTCAGGGTCCGGGACTCTCGATGGTGACAGGCCTCTCCACCCTCTCCGGGCAAGATGGCGGATCAGCACGTCATGGAGGTCCGCCCGTCTCTCTCCAGGTCGATCGCCAGAACCAAGTCCCCAGTGCACCCACCAGGAGATACAGGGGGGAACTCACATCAGTTGGAAGGGTCTCGATCACTCCCCCGTGCTTCTGAACAGCCTGAAAAGCCCCCCGGCCGGCCCCTGGAGGACGGAGCTCTTGCGGCGTATGTCCTACTCCATCGAGGTCCTGGCCACGCCCCCGTTAACATTTTTTTAATCGTGTGCATGGACTGGTGCTTGGCTGGCGGTGTGCGTGGACTGGCGCTTGGCTGGTGGTGTGCATTGTCTGGCGCTTGGCTGGCGGTGTGAGTGGACTGGCGTTTGGCTGGCAGTGTGCGTGGACTGGCTCTTGACTGGCGATGTGCGTGGGCTGGCATTTGGCTGGAGGTGTGTGAGTAGTGACTTGCTGCTGGTCATTACACACACTGCTAGCCAAACGCCACTGCACACGCTATGTCAACCGCCAGCTGGTGTGATTGCTTTGTCTGTCATGTGGGCGTGTGAAAGTGATATGCCCTTGAATGGCACTGTCTGTTCACGTGAATGTTGTAATGTGCTGGGCCCGTGGCTGGCGGTGTGAATGGTCTTGTGTGTATCACGTATGAAAGGTGTGTGAATGGCCTGTAAAGAGGCTGGTGCCTTGCCGTGGCTTTACAGCTCACGAGCTGTGAGTCAATAGTTCAGGTTTTTAAGCTTTTAATTATTAACAGTACATTTCCTTTTTGTGAAATCTCTTGTTAATAAAATTTTACGCTCTGAACCTTCACTCACCCTCATGCCAAATCCAACCAGTATGTGTGTGTACTTAAGGAATAGTTTGTTTTGAAGTAATATTTGTATTTTGTGTCTTTCTCTGCCAGGGTGTACATTGTCTCTACATTGTCTGTTGATGTGAGTGTTGTAATGTGCTGGGCCCGCAGCTGGTGGTGTAAACGGTGTGTCAAGTATGAAAGGTGTGTGAATGGCCTGTAAAGAGGTTGGTGCCTTGCCATGGCTTTACAGCTCACGAGCTGTGAGTCATTGGTTCAGGTTTTTAACCTTTTAAATATTAACAGTGCATTTCCTTTTTGTGAAATCTCTTGTTACTAAAATATAAATTTTGAACCTTTCACTCACCTTCATGCCAAATCAAACCCAGTATGTGTGTGTACTTGAGGAACAGATGGATAGGCAGTCATATTTGTCTTGTCTGCCTTTCTGTGCTAAGGTGTAGTTTGTCTCTAGGGAACATCTACCAACTTTAGATATTTTTGTAAAGAAAATAGAGAGTACTGGGTGGTGTGCCTCTCATGGATCCCAACAACTGTTTTTTACTCACAATGTCCTGCAAACCTCAAAATGTGACTATAGTCACACATTTTCCTTGCATTACTGTGTCATAATCTTCTGGTATCAGAAAAACCAAAGTTTTCCTTCCATCCAACATTCCCCCCCGGTCTCCCAGTAAAAATGGTACCTCACTCGTGTGGGTGGGCCAAGTACCAGCGACAGGCAAGGGCCCAAAACGTTTTGTGGAGACATCAAAATTACCTATCACAAAAAGACCTGGTTTTGAAAGGGGCTCACCTCAAATTTAGCTGAAAAAAATCAATTTTTTCACACATTGTTGTGTGGGATCACCGTTCCGGCACAAATGTCCTACCAAACAGCATTCCCCGCAGTCTCCCGAGGAATATAATACCTCACTTGTTTGGGTGAGCCAAGGGCCTGTGACTGGGAAGAGCCAAAAACATAGGGATTAAGGGTGTAGCACAGCGAACTCTAAGCACTACATTTAAAAAAAATACGTTTTTAGCCAATTCTGCATTGGACACCCACACAAGTGAGTTATCATTTTACTCGGGAGACCAAGGGGAACGCTGGGTGGTAGGACATTTGTGCCGGCACAGTGATCCCACACAGAAAAAATTGAGGTTTGCAGGGGATTCTGAGTATGAAAAAATTGGGGGTCCACGCAAGCCATACCTCCCTGAACTCCACCGGGTGTCTATTTATCAGAAATGTATTGGTTTAGAAGGTTTCCCTAGATGGTGCCGAATCCGGGGCCAAAAAACCCAGGTGACCCCCTCGCAAAACCAGGTTGTTTTATGATAGGTAATGTTGATGTTGATGAATTTTTTTTTTTGTTTTTTACAAAGTTTGAGATTTGCAAGGGGTTCTGGGTAACAGAACCTGGTGAGAGCCACACAAGTCACCTCATCCTGGATTCCCCTGCATGTCTAGTATTCAAAACTGTATAGGTTTGCTAGGTTTCCCTAGGTGCCAACAGAGCTAGGGTTCAAAATCCACAGCTAGGCACTTTGCAAAAAAAGGGTCAGTTTTCACTGTAAAAAATGTAGTGTGTCCTCGTTGCATTTTGGCCTGTTTCCTGTTGCGGGCACCAGGCCTACACGCACAGGTGAGGTACCATTTTTATCAACAGACTTTGGAGAATGCAGGGTGGGTGGAATTTTGTGGATCCATGCAGATTCCAGACCTTTCCATCACAGGAATGTGAGGAAAATGTGTTTTTGACAAAGTTTGAGGTTTGCAAGGGATTCTGGGTGACAGAACCTGGTGGGAGCCGCACAGGTCACCCTATCGTGGATTTCCCTGCATGTCTAGTTTTCAAAAATGTATAGGCTTGCTAGGTTTCCTTAGGTGCCGGCTGAGTTAGGGTTCAAAATCCACAGCTAGGCAATTTGAAAACAAAAGGTCAGGTTTCACTGGATAAAATGTGATGTGTCCATGTTGCGTTGTGGGCTGTTTCCTGTCGCTGGCACTAGGCCTACCCACAAAAGTGAGGTACTATTTTTATTGGGAGACTTTGGGGAATGTGGGGTGGGTGGAATTTTGCTGATCTACGCACATTCTAGAACATTCCATCACAGAAATGTGAGTAAAATATGTTTTTTTTTACAAAGTCTGAGGTTTGCAAGGGATTCTGGGTAACAAAACCTGATGACAGCCACACAAGTCACCCCATACTGGAATCCCCTGTGTGTCTAGTTTTAAAAAATGTATAGGTTTGCTAGGTTTCCCTAGGTGCCGGCTGAGCTAGGGTTCAAAATCCACAGCTAGGCACATTGCAGAAAAAGGGTCCGTTTTCACTGGAATAAGTTGATGTGGCTCATTTCCTGTCGTGGACACTAGGCCTACCCACACATGTGAGGGATAATTTTTATTGGGAGACTTAGGGTAACACAGAATAGTAGAACAAGTGTTATTACCAATTGACTTTCTTTGCATTTCTGCCTTCCAAATGTAAGACAATTTGTAAAAAAGAAGCCTCTTTGAAAAATGACCTCTAATTCACATGCTTGTATGGGTACCCACAATTTTTGAGATGTGCAAAAAACCACTACTTATAAACTCTATATTTTGTCCCCATTTTGGAAATATATTGGTTTCCTTGGTTCCGATTTTTCACTCTTTATATTTTACCAAATGAATTGCTATTTACCTGGTTCTCAATGAAAAACCATTGCAAGACGCAGCTCAGTTATTGGCTCTGGGTTCCTCGGGTTCTTGGTGAACCTACAAGTCCTATATATCCCTACCACCTAAATGGTCCTGCAGATGTAACGGTATCTTGCTTTAAAAAAATCTGTCATACATAGAAGAAGTTACGGGTGAAAACCTTGGCACAGTTTGTTTCACCTTTCTATAAAAAAAACTTTGAAGGATCTACAAAAATAACCACTCGCTGAATTCAGAATTTTGTCTAGTTTCTAGAAATGTATAGCTTTCTGGGATCCATTATTGGTTTCACACCAATTTCTACCACTAACTGGAAGGAGGTTGAAAGCACAAAAAAATATGAAAAATAGGCTATGTCCCAGTAAAGTGCCAAAACTGTGTAGAAAATGTTGGTTTTCTGACAAAAGTCTGCCTGTCCCTGAAAGCTGAGAAGATGGTGATTTCAGCAGCACAAACCCTTTGTTGATGCCATTCGCAGGGAAAAAAACAGACGCTTTCTTTTTCAGTAATTCTTTCCCATTTCTTTTTTAAAAAAGAAACACAATTTAGCTGTTTTTTGGCTAATTTCTGGCTCCCCTCCGGGGGAATCCACAAACCCTGGGTACCTTTAGAATCCTCAGGGTATTGGAAAAAAGGGCGCAAATTTGACGAGGATACCTTATGTGGAAAAAAAGTTACAGGGGCCTAAGCGCAAACTACCCCAAATAGCCAAAAAAAGGATTAACCCCTTCGATGCTCATGACGAGCTCAGCTCGTCATGCTGCGCGGTAGCGCTGTGCGCATGACGAGCTGAGCTCGTCACGACCGCACCCGCGATCGGAATGTCCAGCACCTGGGCGGAATTCCGATCGCGGCGAAGCGGTTAACACGGGGGCAGGGGGGGAATGGCCTAGCAGCGAAAGGGTTAAATGTGCACATTAGGATTTATCAACACCACAAAATTATCATTGTGCTTGAAAGTAATATCATGTATGTTGTCCTAGATTAACATTTAACGATAAACGTTTAATTGGACCAGACACCACACCTCATTGTCCAATAATAAATCCATCCCGTGTACAGCATGCTATTTACTTTTAGGCGGTGATGAAATATCATTTTATTAGTTGATCATATAACATTTATGTATTATAAAGGTTTAACCCTCCTATAATCCAATAAATACCCTCTAAACATTAGGAATCTGTTACTCAAATCATTTTTATAATTGTAAAGCAAATAATACATTTGAGAACTGATTTTTAAATGTAACAATTTAGAAATAACATACTTAATTTTATTTTACCCAAAGTCAAGTAAGTGAACATGATATTACACTTTAATAATACATTTATAAAAACATAGTATAACACTTGTGTTAATAGGCTGACTATTATCTAAGTAATATCAATTTGCTATTAAATATTTTGATAAAGTTTAATTTTGACATAACCATTTTATTGAATTTTTTGCATAATTTTAAAATCACATTTAAAATAATGTTAAATGTATTTTAATTTATAATTCCAAAAATTATAATTTAAAAAATGTACACATAAAACTGTCTAAAAATAGATTTACATGAACATCTCAATCTCAAAACTAACAAAGGGTAACTTGATGTACTTTCGTGCAATTTAACTCAGCATTTGTGTCAGTGCATGACTTTTGACGTGTTCTCAGGTATATACATTCTACATAGCTTTGTGTTGAAAAACTCATGCAATATGTCCCAAAACATCATGGTGTATGGAAAAAAACTTGCAAATGGTGCGGTCAGTATTTGCTGTAGGAGGTTAAGCTTTAGGAGAGTATGGAGGTGTATAGTGGATAGTTGGCTGATTAATGGCTTTTAGAGGAATTTGGAGCATTTGTCTGCCATGTAGTTTTCTGAGTTTTGTCAATGTTGGAATTGTGTTGCTCTACTTTGTGCTTGTTTGATAGTAAATACGTTGAATTTTCAATCATGTGTGTTTGTAGGTTTGGTTGTTATCAGTATAGACTTGTAGTTTGACGTGTTTGTAAAGTTTATTGGACTTAAATTTGAGGACTTCATTTCAGGAAGAGGGAGGCAGGGCATGAGCCACAGTAATTTTGAATAGCAGAAACTAGGTGGATTATTATGGCGGGTAGTCCATTATTTGTCACACATGCTTTTTGATTGGGTCATGGTTACCCTTCGTTTGAAAGGCAGCATAGATGGGAGAGGGTAAACCACCACCTAGCTGATGTGTACAGTATGCCCCGGAGCATCAAAAAAGTTATTAAGTCTAAATAATATATTCAATGTTTCCTAAACCTAATACTTTTTCTTCCTATGTCCCATATTAGTTACATTTGAAATAGTCAGCTTAAAAAAATATACTGTAAATTTTATTAAGCACATTTTGTCACAATTATTATTATCACACAAATCTTATTAATTTAGGAAATATTTTTCTACTACAGATGTAACAAAAACGTTATGTTTCTTATCTGCACATGGATCAGCACGTGGATGTTGTGGAAATCTCCTGTTTTAGTGATTCATCTATTACAGGTGCTTGTCATTTTTCTGCTATTAACCAAAATACTATATTTATACAAATAAATACAATATTATTTAAATGTAAATGATTTCTTTTAGAAAACATATGTAAAGGTAGAAATTATTTAGAACATTTAGAATGTCATTGCTTCTCCAAATTATATGAGATGTAACACATATGTTGGATCAAGATGTAGAAAAGTACATTTTAAAATTAAAACTTGGCACAGGATCAGAGTTACAACACTGTTATTCTATATTTTCAGGTTTAATTTACGGTTATAAAGTGGATTATTATTTGTGGTGGATGGTCACCCACCGCTACGAATAATATCACTAACTTGTCAGTCTGAATAACAAACTGACTAAATTGACAAGATCTCTAATTCCTATTAGCTATGGCAGCCTTAATTGAGGACAATACGTACAGTATAGAGCAATTACAAAACACTTAATAAAGTACAAATACAAAAAACTAAAATTCACAATTCATTGTACAACATTTTTGTAACATGTTACATACAAATCGTTCCAAACATTTAAAACATCCATTATGTGGAAATGCATATTTAAAAAACAAGAAATTAAATTCGAAATTTGTGATTAAAAACACTAAGCCACAATAGGAGTTTATGAAGTGGTAGACATGGACTTAGTCAATATTAGAGGCCAGCCGTGATGGAGCAGAGATACACCAAGTTTGAAGCTGTATCAAAGGAAATAGCATCAGAAGTTAGCTTAACTTTCAGAAGGTGCTCCACACGGCTCAGATTTTGGAATAACAGAAATAATTAAATATATCACAATATTAAGGTTTTTGGAACAGATCCTCGAGGTGTGTTCCCAGGAACAGTCTGTCAAGACACCATGCGTCACTCACTTGACCAATGGCAGAGGTCTGAAGAAGAAAAGAATAGGCTACCCATCCTGCCTTAGACTCGGTGTAAGTTTTTAATACAGTGTGTTGAGAATATGTTCCAGGGGATGGGGTGGGATGAGAGAGAGAGACTGAGAGAGAGAGAGAGAGAGCGAGATAGCGAGAGAGGGAGAGAGAGGGGACACTTGGTGTCAATGGGCTGACCCAATTCAAAATGTACTTTAACTTCCTTCTTGTGGGCCTATGGAGCCCCTTAGAACTGCTGCTCTACTGGATGATTCCTTAGGGAAGAGTGAATGGAAATTATGAGAGATTCATTCAGTACAAAGTGTTTCTTACCACCCCTGTGCCATTACATCAGGTTGTTACATTGCATCTCTGATCTTGAGAAGAGCCCTGCCTTCCTTTTTCATGTTCATGATGAAACATCTTTGCAACTACGATTTTCCCTAAGGGTTGATATCTTAAGAAATCAAGTGGACATTAGATACACAGTATTGGCCTACAAAACGTTTAAGAAGAAAATACACAGGATATCCCCCTTCAAACCCTCCTCCCTTTTCCTGTTGCATGGGTGCCTTGCTAACACCTAAAAAGCATACAAAGTGTCAAGCTCTCACTGTGCAAAGTTCCTTGAAGGGTATTTTCTTTTGAATCTTATACTCCTCATTCCTTTCACACTGTTGGCAAGAATAATCCGTATAATCCGTATTAAAACAAACAATTTACATTCAAGCTTGCTACTAGATTCCTGATGCTTTAAAGTCTCTCATGCAATCGCGTTTTCAAATTATGCAAGTCTTTCATCATCAAATACTTCTCCGATTATTGCACTAACCTTTAATTGTTGCGTGTAGACTGAGATCATGAACAGAATGCAATAGTTTTTATGTAAGTTCTTACAGAAGTTCAGGTGTAACCTTCCTGTGCCTTTTCTTTCCCTTTTTCTTTCAGGTTTGCAAGCTGCTGTTCGAGTGAATGAAGAAGATGTGAAGGATCCCAAGCTCAGGGCAAATCCTCAGGTAAGGAAATAGCTGCTGGGTGAGGTAGATGCACTCCCTGAGAGTCAGGAAGCCAAGCAGAGAGTTGCCAGATGGGTGTGGTATTTAAAGGACAAAACCTAACATGATGCTGTTTCCTTGAAATCTCACAAGATTTTAGGGAGTGTGTGGTCCGTGGAAGGTTCTAGGCCAAAGAGAAGGTTTTCACAAGCGCGTGGTCAATGGAAGGTTTTATACCTAAGAGGACGATTTCAGGAAGGCCATGGTCAAGGAAAAGTTCCAAGACCAAGAGGAGGTTTTCTCATTAAAAGGACATAGAGGGGTGACAAGGGAAGGGGAAAATGGGAAGATCCATGGAATCTCACCCAGGGGGCATGACTTGAGCGCTCCAGGGGGCATAACATGAGCATGCCAAGTACTTAGTGCATGGTGTGACACAGCCAGTGGTTAATTTAAGCTGGAGGTTGCAGGTGGGGCTGACTTGCACTCATTTGTGGGGACCTAAACATATTGTTCCACCTCAAACTTTGCCCCAGAGAAAGAGAGTCAGAAACATGCAAGGGAAACGAAAGGTGTAAGACAAAGAAGGAAAAATCACAACAATGGTAAAAAGCAGAAAAGTGTTTGGACAGAATATCGGAAAAAAATATCCTGATAAAACAATATTGTGTCAAGAACATTGTGGCAATAAAAAATATTATCAACGGAAATATCAAAGGTAAATATATTGTTTTTAGTGTTGTTTTTAATATCATTGTAAAAAGTATCGATGTAGAAATTATCATTGCATGCAATATAGTTTGTAAATGACAATTAGTATATAATTTATTGTATTGTGTTTTTTGTATCTGTTTATGTTTTTTAGATTAATGTTTAAAGTAAGCTACATTTTTCATTATGACATTTTTGAAATTTGTAGTTTTAGTTGTATTATTATATATATAAATAATTGTTTATTTTTTTGGCAGTGGGATTTTGGGTTTTTAGGGCATGAGTGTGAGGAGATTTTAAAAATATGTAATACAAATCTTTTTAATATTTCTTAATATATGCAAATGTATATATTACAGTTATAAAAAAATGTTTTTAAACATTTAGCAAACATTTCATTTCATTAAGATATTTTAATGGTTTATGAAAATATTTTTACAAAACAAATGTAAACTTTTTATGTCTTTTCATAAAAATAATATTTATACATTTTTGTAAATGCAAGTTTATAGTTTAATAATGTTGGCAACTTTTCATCAAAATTGGAGATATTTGTTAATATTGTTTTGATATTGCAGTTTTAAATATATTTAAAATGTATACATTTATAACATTTTTAAATTTGATTTAACGGTTCATTTTGAAATCATAGTTTATTTGTTATTTTGGGCTCGATTATGATGTCATAAGGACCGTTACCGACAGCCTGTTGGCAGAGGGACCAACCAACGCTTTCAACTGGCTCAAGGAACCCGTCCGACCATTGGTTGGAACGTAATGCCCTACAATGGGGCGGTGCCTGCTTAGTCACCACCGAAGGGATTACTATTGCCCACACTAACTGCCTTTTCATGGCAGTCCGACTGCCTTTATCAGAGCCCCATCCCCCGTCAGCTTCCGATATGGACCCAGGGTGGCACCTGTGGTGCCCCCCCAAACATCCATGTCACATGTGCCAGGCACAACATGGTGATGTTTGAAAGCATACATTTTTCCATTGTGGCTTGTGATGCAGCCCTTTTCGGGCCACAGTACAGGCCGCAATGAAAAAAGTTATGATTCCAACCGCCTGCACGGCGATTCCATCATAATTAAACGGGTGGGACCACCGACTACTTGTTGGTCAGTCCCAATTCCGCTATGATGGAAGCTCGTCCCACCAGCATCGTGATGAGCCCCTTTATGTTTTATAGGTTTGGAAAGGTTGAAAAAGAATTGAATACATATTTAATTATTGATATTAAAAAAGAGAATTTCTTACACTTTCATATTTTAGTTTATATATATTGGTTTGTAGTTTGTATATAGAGAGAACTATATTTAATAATATGTTTTTACAAATGTGAATGATTAAGGAGTACTGATTGTTTTTTTAAATTGCTTAATTTGTATTACTTTCTAAAAATAATTTTATTAAAGACAGTATTGTAAATGTTGGATTTTTAGCAACAAACATCTTTTTCCAATAATATTAATTTGGATTGGGATTGGTTTGAAATGTTATCCTTTTAGTGTCCAACATCTTCCTCTAATATGGATGGATTGGAGTGGGAATAGTACATTTAACACCTTTAGTGTCCAACACCTTCCCCAAATTCTTGTAGATTGGAGAGGAAATATTAAATTTTACCCCTTTATAGTCCAACACCTTCCTTAAATTGGAAATTGGTTTAAATTGGAGTGGGGATAGTAAATGTCGCCCCTTTAGTGTCCAACCTCTTCCTCAACTTGACTTAGGGCCCCATTACGATGACGGACGGAAGGCCATCCGTACTGGTGGCGGTGGCGGAAAACCGTAATGTTTTCCGCCCCAGGTGCGGTCATTGCGACCACCAAATCACAATGGACCTACAGAGGCCATTCTCTGTCCGCTGCTGTCTGTCAGGCTCCGCACGTTTTTAGCGTACGCAAGGGTGGTGGACGGAGCAAACAGAGCAGGACTGGCGTGCGGAAACACGTTCCGTCCGCCAACCAGAGCACGATGTTGCAAACAGCCCGTCCCACTGCCGCGTAAAAACCACCACGTTGCGGATGGCGGAAATACAACAACGGAGAGGAAGAGCCGATACAGAACCCATCTAAACCACCGGAGCCGCCATGGATCCTGTGCTACAGGCCCTGCCGCTGCACTACCTGCTGCACCTCCAGCAGACAAGATGCTGCCACGTTCAACAGCAGAGGTACGTACCAAACATCTCCACGCATGCAACCCCAGAACAACTACAACTCCCAGCAAGCGTGGCGGCACCACGATGAATTTGGCAACCTGTCAAATGCAAAGTGCGAGGCCCACCCAATCCCCATGAGTGACCCTCGGTGCCCCTGAAGGCAAATGGGGCCAATTACGAGCCCACAGTTGCAGAGCGCGCACACCGCAATATCAAAATATGTACGCCGGAGGCCCCTATTGGCTGATGGCTCATCCACATACTGTGTGCCACACCGGGGCGGCCCGGAAGCTGCGACCGCAATTCTGCATCATTCAAATGGAGCCAATGTGTGTCATCGCTGCGGATGCCAGCTACCGCGCATGCAAACACATACAGCATTTGCATTGGCGACCTGCGAATTACATCACACATCACAGCCCATTCACCCAAAGTGATTGGCGCACCCTATGTGTAATGTTGTGGGGCATGAGGCCCTCATGCATATAAGGTAACCACACAGACACTGTACTTGTATGGGAGAACTAGCCCAGGGCACGTGCGTCCGGCCCCGTTTGTTGGCGGGGTCACAGGTCCAGTGACGCATGTGCTGGGTGGCTGTGGGGTGGGGGGTAAGCCAGCCCTCTGGGAGTGGCTGGTACATCAGAACAACTAGAACAGTGACCAGCTGCTCACTACACTGTGAAGGGATGAGAGAGTGTGACCTTTGAGTCAAGTCTTCACACACATGTTATGTACAAGAAAGGAGAGTGAAATTACATACATTGTCATGCCTTGTGGCCAGCATGGACTGAAATGAGGGAAGGAGTCAAAAAGGACAAAGGTCTCTCGCACTGTACAAATGTTGTGTAATGAAACATCCAACCTGTGAACATCGCTTGTATATCCCTTGACATCTGCCTGGCGTCTCCTGGCCAGGGGTTGTCCTGTGAAGGGCCAGTGACATAGGCAGACAATCTGAGGTGTCCATTGTCTGCAAATCAGACATACTTGTAATCCCTAGCACTCCCAACACACGTACTGGTGTGGCGTGCAGTCTGCCTAGCTGCCATTGCCTGCAAATGTTCCCACAAACCTCCTGAGTCAGTGTTTCTCCAGACCAAACACCCTAAAAAATCATGCCCACCAGTATGGATGACATGTGATTACCACACCTTGTAATCCTCATTGGCTTTCGTGACATTCCCTGTAGACTGATGTACTTACATACTTGCATGACTGATTCTCTCTCTACAATGTGTGCGTGATGTAAAGTACTGTCACACCCTACACTGATATCAGTAGCGCCATACAACAAATGAAATGCACATGAGCGAGTGGCTATGGAGAGATGAGGGGGGCTGGACGAGGGTGGCAGAGAGGGAAGCTGAGGAGGAGGGCATGAGTGAGAGCACGAGAAGTGTCACTTGCCTGATACTGTAGTGCAGTTCCTATTTCCCTAATAGGCTCTGTGCATTGGAATAATATAACCTATAGGCTTGACATAGGACTGAGGTCGGTATGTCCCTATCGAGTATATTAAACTTAATTACTTTTGTGCCAGCTAGCTCAGAGGCCACTAGAAACTCCTTGAGAACAAGAAGGGAGTAGTTTCTGGCAACCGCATAAACATGACTACTTTGTTTCCCTTTAGAGTCGGAACACGTCTCAAAATTGTGGAAACAATAGATAACAGTTTCACTCAGTCAATCGTGCATGCTTAGTTTCTACAGAGTTACACAGATAGGAAAGACGGGCGTTTCAATAAACAGTCTTGTTTCTCGTGTAAGAGATATGTGCTGTTATGATCACAAGACAGTATGCAAGATAAATAATGTACAGCGTAAGCAGTAGAAATAAATAATACTGCACTAGCATTATCTTTTAGCATATATTCACGTAGATAAATAACATGAGCTAAAAATGTGAGTACTCATACGATGCATCTCTAAGCTAGTTCTACCCCAATGTACCTAACCTAGTCTAGGTGTAGGGAAAGGTAAGAAGTAGGTGGAGTATTCTCTTGTATGGTATACTAAGAGTATGTTAAGTCTAGTATGCCAAGAGTCCCTCTAGGTTCTAGTCAGCTCCATACCTTGAGAATGAGAGAGGTGGGAATCTCTTGCCGGATCTGGAACTCTAACACCCCGCGAAGGGAGTCAGAACACTGGAAGCTGGATTCTTCTGCGAGCAGGAATGACAGCGTCTTCTCAGTGCGTCATGCCGGGATACGGGCTCCTCTAAAGTCGAGGTCTCCTCTAACTTGCTTGGGCAAGGGAAGGTATATTTATATCTGGTAGATGTCTTGGAATGTTAGCATTGACGTGAAGTCGGACAGAGGAAGACGTCAGGAATGAACCCTTAAGGTATAACGGTTCATACATAATAGATGAGTTCTTGAAGAAATCAATAATCCTGTGCTAGGGGAACTCCCGAGAGCTTAAGGGTCTGGTTTCTAAGAACTCGTTGTGACGTTAGGGTGGACGGATGTCGGTGACCATGCCTGTATTTGGAGTGCACGGCTAATGCCTAAATAAGGACAGGGATTTCTATGCCTATATAAGGGCAATGCGAATTGTGTCTATATAAGGACATGTTTCAGGAAAACCTATATACGGACACCTAAAGCGGAATACAACACCCACTCCACTTTCGAATGAACGATAATACTAAATGCTAACCATTAAGTGCTAAACATTAAATTGAGTACCACATGTCGCTAAAAACATTTCTAAAAGCATATTAAAAGAAGTTTAAAATAAACTGCTGAATGCAATAGGTACTGTACATTTAAAGCATCGTTTTCATTCTAAGCACATAATGGAAATAAATGCAACATGAATGAATAAACAGAAATATATGCATATGATGAAATGGTTGACAAGTTGTCAAAAAAAATCAAAGCCATTGCATATCATGGTATTAAATGAAATGTTAGACAAGTAAGGTGACAATGTGTCCCTGGAAGTATTAAAAAAAGTCAGTTTTATAAGAATAGTTCTACTGTAAGCAGATTGTTTTTTGCCATGTCATTTCAAAAATTTAAAAAGAAAAAGTTCAATTCTGGGAAAAGTTCCAAGTTTTGAAAATATGAAGGCCAAATTTCATTGCTTCCCTGGCACACTGTGAGCCGAATCAAAGTCAGTGTATGGGTCTGGTGTAAACATGAAATCATCTATTTCTGTAGCCAAAATATCGTCTACCGAAGTTGGTAACATTTGGAACACCTCGTTCAGAAGGTTAATTGCACAGAGATGAGAAACATCACCTCCAGCAGAAGATGCTGCAGCAATGTTCGCGTTCGTTGTTACCTGTGTGCCTGTTGATCCATCTCGTACCTCAGCAGCTGCAGGAAGCGCCTGTGAGATCTCAATGAATGCCGTCATCAGGATTGGTAGCCTCTGGGGACAACACAGAGCATGGGCCATTATCGGGTCGAGCAGAGTATCGATATCCATTGGCATAACTGATGGGAGTGTTAGACAGGTGTCTAGCACGCATTCTTCACCGCAAAGCAGGCAGCATAGAACAGGTAAGATGCAATCTTGCCAGATTGGTCTGAAGGACAGGAACCACGTTGTATTAAGTTCCCGTAGACGAGGCATGCCCAAAAGCTGTACTATGCGCTCACGGCACTTCCGTTCAAGGAGAGCTTTCTCCACATCGCTCGGAGTGATGTTGGCGAATAGGCTTGCCATTGCGTAATAGTAGCAATAGGAATAGAATTCCTGCAACAAGTGCTAGAATTAATGGCACACCACCAAACACCGAATGTGCGAAGTTTGGGATTATTCCGAGGACTGCCTGGAAAGGTGCTAATAGTCCAGAACAGATGGTCTTAAATACATGTACAATTCCGCTCGTATCAGACATGTTAAAGATACGTCCCATCATTTCTGCGAAATGTATAGGGCAGTTTGTATGAATTAAAGCCTGTATCTCAGCCGAAGTCCTTGCAACTTGTAAATCATAGATTTCTTTGGCCGAGGTCAGAGGCACTGTTTGTTGTATAAGCATGGCTTTCATTCTGCTTAAAGTATCAAATCGTATAAAAGAAACATTCAATGAAGGCCATAAAGGCGACTCCCTGACTGTGTCCATTGGGGGAACAATACTTGCATACAGCAAGTGACCCTGGAGTCCACCGTTACTAGATATGGGATGCCTGGCAACATGCCACAGCAACTCTGATCATTCAACATGAGGTAACTCCCGTTAGAAAGTTGGCCACACGTTGGATTAATCACAGTAGCTGGTGTACCCTGCTGGTGGCAGGACAAATTTGCCACAGAACCATTACAAGCCACGTGTAAAGAAATCTCCTGACAAATTAGTGAACCGCTTAGTGCACTTTCACAGTGTGTACCGCTTAGAAACACTTCACGATCCCCACTCCAACATCTGTATGTGTAAGGTAAATTCCAGGATGTCTTAATGTATTCTTTACCCAACCTTTCATATTTGCCTGCTTGCATTTGTTTGAGGAAATACTGAAACTGAAAAGTAGTGACAGGCAGAGTGATTTTGCCATGAATAAGCCATTCTGTAGCTGGTTTTTCTGCCACTGTGAATGGTAATTTTTCCAGGTTTTCAATGCTCAGCACTGTATACTTTGCTCCTCTTTGTGCCAATTCGATCTGTTTATCAGTTAGATTGTATTCTGCAAACAGAGCCGACGTGTTGTTAAAACGCCAAGGCACATAGCCCGCACGCAAAGATTGCAGCGTCCAGCTTAATAACATAATAGAACGTAACTGAGATTGGCCTTGTTGTAACATGGCTAAATCTTGTTCCAGTATGTCAATAGCAGAGGATACAATGTTGTCCAATGAATAAATTCTGGATAACAAACTTGTTAACCCGTTGTCGACCACAGAGAGAGTTTTCTGTAAGTTAATACGATCAAGTTCACGTATTCGTTCTGCGGCCTCTGCCTGTGAAACCTTCCATGCTTCATTATAAGCAGCATAGATGCCGGTATATATGAAACTTTTTTGACGCGGTTTTCTTGGTCCAAGCAAGAATTCCCTACGGTCTGCGTCTTCTTTAAGTAAAGATAAGTGTTGTTTCACATCCTTAAGTCTAGATTTATGTAGCCAGTCGAGGCACAATTTTCCTACACTGTATGTTGTTACTACCCCCGGATGTTGTCTTTGGACGTATCGTGGGTCTGGCCTATGAATAGTAAACCCCTGTGTTTTATTCAGGAATCTTTCTTGACAGATGTTTGTGTCTGTGGGCCAGATCAACCATTTTCTCCAATCAGGATTTGTTCTGTTGATTTGTAGTATTGTGTCAACTGTAACCGCTGCCTGTGTATTGTTATTACCGGCAGGTGTTGGTACAGAAGGTGTTTTCATGTCTTTGATTTTGGCTAAACCAAGGCAAGATGTTTGTTGCACAGTGTCATTCAAAAACATTATTTGATGAGGGATGATACATGCTCTAAACAAAGCTTCTATCCCCTGCACTTGCCAATCTTTAGTACCCCAGACAGATTTTGCATCTATTGTGTTTTTCCACAAGTCAAAACCATGTCTAGATAGTTGGGCAATAAATGCTGCAGAGTAAATCTGTTTTGTATTTGTTAACATAGTTTTCAGTCCTGTTTTGTTTACAGTTTTATAGTAAAGCGTTTCTGGGTCAGATGTATTGTATCCTGAAAAATATGGAAACTTTTTGGCAAACGTTCTTGAACTACCTTTGAGTGGTGTAGGACAATGCTCCCATTGGTTAAACATAAACACATTTCGAGGTGTTGCAGATTTATGCAAAAAATGATGACCATAGTGGTTATAGCAATACAGCTGTTCATAGTCTGATGAACCCTCTAAATATTCATTATTAGAAAATGCAGCAGACCTTTCTAGGTCAAACATCATATCATTTATAGTTTCAAAGTCCCAATCATCAGAATAGGTACTGGATGAAAGGAAATCACTTAGTGAAATTTTAAATAAATGTGGAATGTTCAAAAGTTCCGTAGGGCCGAAGATATCGAAATCTACTTTGTCCCACACTATACCATCCTGTATAGGAACGGCTGTGATGTTCACTGCTGACAAGTCTCTTGCTTCACGATGGGATGATTTGTGAGGTTTCAAAAGTAAGTTCACATTTTTACTTTCAATGTCCAAATGGATGTATCTGCCATTTATGAGCACGCTCATAGTCATAACCAAAGCTAGCCAAAGCAGAAAGAAAAATATCCCAGAAATAATCCACAGTTCAATCCATGGTGAAACCAGATAAGTCTTTCTCAAAAAATGAAAAAAGTTTTGTACTTGCTGTTTGAAAGTTTTTGATGCTGGCGTCGTTTCAGGCTCACTCAGATCCTCAGAAAATGTATCAAAGTTAATGAAATAGCCAGAAGCAGTTCTGTTAATTGTTGGAATTGCATCAGGATTTATCGAAATCGCTGGAACCAGTTGATCACTTGTTACATTGGTGTAGACAGGTGTATTTGGACGAACTGTTACTTGAGTTTCAAGAGGGATGAGTTCCATAGCATTGTTGCTTAGTTCTTCATCTGTTACTGCTGAATTCTCGATGGTTATCAGTCTTTCAGTCTGGACCTCTTGGATAGTAGCGAGAGGAGGGCGTCTGCTACTAGGTCGGAGACCACGAGGCCTACTATTTAGTATTGGCTACATACTGTGGTTTGATGAGGTTGATGGACACAAATCTTTTCTCCTTTTTTCCAGCAAGGGGCGGCAGAAGTACTGTTCTTGTTCCGTTTACGGCTAGGACAGGTACTGGTTATCTGTAAGAAGGTCCAAATTCCTTCTTGTCCGCAATCTTCTCTCTGGCTAGATCCCCAACTTTTGGGATCCAGACAGGCCTTGCTGGGACTGCCGGTTTTTCCCCAGTGGTGGTTGGTTGCAGGAACACGTTGCTTTGTTTCGATCTTAGTTCATTTAGATCCTGTAAAACAGCCAAACGATCTTTGATATCAAAAGGTTTATTTTCCACCACTGTGCCTTTATATTCGAGATCAGGAACCCACATTCTTGTCCCAAATAGGACCTCATATGGAGTGACCCCCCCGAGAGAACTTCTTGGCAAATTATTTAAAGAGCGTTGGACCCCATAAAGATGTTTGACCCACCCATCACCCGAACCTAATTCCCTAGCTGTTATAGACTGCTTTATGTCCCGGTTTTTCCTTTCCACAACAGAATTTCCCTCAGGATGAAACGAAGCGGAGCACCGCAATGCAACGCCCAAACTGGCCATGGCTTCTTTGTAAGCCTGAGAGATAAACGCAGGGCCCTGGTCAGAATGTAGCATGCCTATTGCGTATGTGCCGATAAAGACTCGCAAATCTTTTATAACAGTTCGAGCGTCAGCCGAGCGCTGAGGCCATATCCATAGGAACCTTGACTTAGTATTTGTGGGATTGAATTTGTCCTAAAGGACGCCTGCGCGTAGATAGTCTAATGCTGTCTAACAATGGTGTCTGTACTGGGCAGGCTACTTCGTAACATGGTGTCTGGTGGCGTTCTGCATCACGCTGTACCTTACAGTCTATGCAGTCATTGATGAAGATGTGAATCTGTGTATTCATTCCAGGCCATCAGTACATTTCTTTTAATGTCAATATTGTTTTAGAGATCCCTTGATGTGACAGACCCTCCCCCAGATGTGCTTCATAAATCAAAGCTGCTCTATGTTCCATGTTTGGAATTACCATATCCCCCACTCCAGGGATTCGAGTAAAAGGAACGTTGTTCGCATCAATTACATAAGAGTACTTGAGTGGAAACTTTTTTGGTAACGCTGCACCACTGCCTTTGCTCGTAGCATTGACAGCCAACATTATCTCACTGTCTATTCTCGTTTTTGAATGAGTGATCGCAGCTACGGAAGCCGTTTGAACAGCCCCCTTTGCGGCTTCGTCAGCCAATGAATTCTCTGCAACGTGAACTCCATCACGTTGATGACTCAGCGTGTGTATCACGTGAGCCTTTGGTAGTTCGTTTTTTAACTGAACTACTTGTTCCCAAAGCGTTTTATGCTTTATTGTGCCACCTTTTGCATATTTGAACCCATTTTCAAGCCAATTTTGTTTATATTCATTATACGACTGAACACAGTAAAAAGAATCGCACACTATGAGTGTGGGGAATTCGCGATCTGTACTTTCAAGTGCCAGTTTGAATGCTTGTAGTTCAGCTCGCTGAGCTGTACAATCTCCTAGAGATTGAGTTTTAGTGACCTTTGGTATGAAGTTACCATCGCGCATGCGACCTTTAACGATTGTGCACGCTGCACTGTAAGCTTGCTTACTCCCTGTAGCGGGTTGTGCGGATCCGTCAGTGTAAATTATAAATTCATACTGATCGAGAGGCAGAATTTCAGTGGGCAGAGGACATTCATGTTCATATTGCAGGAACGCTTGTGTTTTTAAATCAGGATCAAAAACATATTCAACATCTGTTGCAGCAAGAGAATTAACCCATTGTATCCATCTAGGATGTAATGCTTTAGCATTTGGAATGCTCGCTTTGGTAACCGCCTCTAAGGCCGGATCTGGAGTTACGACAATAATGCGTTTCCCTTGGGCTAGAGCTCTTTCTTTTGCTACAGCGGTTTGAGCTGCTGTCAGTATTTTTCAGTTGAAGTGAAGCACATTTCTGCTTGTGTATACAAATGTGATTTGTATGCTATTGGTACTTTTTCACCCTCATTAAATGTTAAGTAGGTGAATCCGCATTGACCCGAAATTATTCGGATCACTAAGTTGCGTTGACTTACGCGTGTTTGTAAGTGAATTGTTGCTAACATGTTAGCTTGGAGTGAACGCAAGATTTCTGTGTGTTCATGTGTCCAATTTTTGATTGAAAAATCAGGTTTGATTAATGCGTAGAGAGGTTTAACCCTTTCTGCGTAATTTAGAATGTAAGTTCTTCCAAAATGTAGGAAACCCAGGATGGATTGTAAATTTTTCAGCGTTTTTGGAGGTTGGAGCAGCGCACACCTTTCTAAAAAGTTAGCTGCCAAGCTCTTGCCTTCACTTGAAAGCTCATATCCTAGAAAAAGGATGTTGAGATGGGCAATTCGGGATTTTTTTAAGTTGAACTTATAGCTCTCAGAGGCGAAGCCCAATATAATGGTGCTCACCCTGTTCAAGTGCCTATCCAGGTCATCGTCTGTCAGATAGATGTCATCGACATATGAAAATGACTCATTATCATAAATTTGTAGTAACTCTGTTACCCTCGCTGAGAATAACCCCGAGCTGTTTTAGAACCCTTGTGGGAGTCTACAAAATTGACGCTGGGTCCCCATTATTGAGAAAGCTGTCAAGTACCTGCTTTCAGGTGCTATATTTTGACAAAAGAAACCATTTGAGATGTCCAATGTGGTTTTATATTTTTTACGCAGAATGTTTTTCATTAATGCTGTACTATGTGCATTTTGCACTGCAAATGTTTTTGAACAAGTGTTTAAGTGTCTGTAATCCAAAACTAGACGATATGTATTGTCTGGTTTGGAGACAGGAAACAAAGGATTGTTCATTGAAGAGGTGCATGTTTCAATCACCCCTTGGTATTCAAGTTGATCTAAGATCTCCCTGACCTGTTTTTTAGCTTCTTGCTTTATTGGGTACTGCCTTTGTGCAGTAGGTTCATTTTTTAGATGTATTTTATGGTGAGGTGAATCCTCATCCCATCCTACATGATTTTTATATAATGCTGGGGCCTGGGCAACTGGCCATTTCCTGGCATAAGTATATTTTATGTGAATTGGAATATGGTTGGAGAAGGCAGGCATAATGATGTCCTCACCATGTGGGCACTCCCTGACAAATTGTGGTGGCCAGTCTTTTTCTGCTAGAAGTATATCATAACCCCTTGAAAGTTTCTCCCAAAAGAGCGTTTTCACCTTTCTTGGTATGTCTCCCTCCATTCGGAGTGTTATTTCATATAACTTTTGTGGAGTACTAACACTGGTGTCTACAGTCTCAACTGTGATGTACTCATTCAAGTCCACTGTCTCCAGAAGTTCCTTCAGGTTCTGGCGAGCTATTGTGACTTCTGCCGCACTGTCCAGCATTGCCTGAGCCCATTCTCCATTCTTGAGTTGTGTTCTCAGTATCTTCGGCATGTCTGATCTTCAGACCTGCTACCTTCTTTTTTGAGAATTGAGGTTTTGATTTATTTTTCAGAACGTGTTTGTCGTCTTTCGATTTCACGAGTTCTTCTCTATGTTCTGACCGTCCTCTTCTTTCCGATGTCTGTGACGATATCTGAAAGGTACGAGAGGAACGTGTATCAGTATCTTGATACCTGTCAGGTTTTTAAAATTATCCCTATTCCTGAGGTTATACCTCCTTTCAGAGGGCTCCTTTTGAGGAGACCTACCTCGGGATTGAGAACGTTTCTCGTTTGAATTTTGTTTATTAGTTTCCCACTTCTTTTTAGAAGATGTAGGAGTTTGTTTAATAGAGTCCTTCTCAGGACTTTCAGATAGTTTTGGCTTCAATGGTCTTCCACCCAAACTATCTCTGCCTAATTCTGCATAAGATTGTTCTATTATTCTGGGTAGTTCTGTTTGATGTTCTGTAACATCTAATTCCCTTAATCATTGGCGGATCGCCACTGCTGCTGCCTCTCCTTTAATATTAGATAATATTATTGTTGAGACCTGGTCGAAGTTTTTCAGTAATTTCATACCTAAATTCAGAGCAGGCTCTGCCCCGTATTCGTTTTGAATTTGTTTCAGGACATCTGGTATTACTGCGATTGACGGAACACCATGTGTTTTAGTATAGATGGCAGCAAAGACTGAGCCCCAAGTGGTGAAGTCTTCCAGTTGTGGTGTGATCCCCATTGGTAAACAGATTGTTAGTATTCTGTGTTTCTCATAAGGGCTAGTATTAGGAAATACTGCTTCGATTTGAGTAATTTTTTGAGCTATCCAGAATGGAATTTGCTCACGTTTAGTGGGCATTTTACCCATGACTGCGTATAAAGTCTGTGCAGTAATTTTTAGTGTATTCCCCTGTTGAGGAGTTTGATTTGGAATGGTCAATGGTGGCTGGACTGTGAAAGTCCGCATGACATATTGGACCAATTGTCTGTACATTTTTATTAACTCTGTAAGTTGAGTAAGTAATTCCTCGTCTGACATTATATCGATGTCAGGATGAGGTGTGTAGCCGGCTAGAATCGGCCATGTTGCTCCTGGTCTACCTAGTGGACCGAGCCTGGTAGTGTTTCTGTGATGTTTTAGGGCGCCTTTAAACCAGAGCTGATGCTCCTGGTATGTTAGTGGAATTTCAATATCCTCGAAAGGAATATATTCCTCTGGTGGTTCATCTTCTTTGTAGAAGTGAAACAGTTTTGTTACTGGATTTGATTCAGGGAATACTATCCATGAATAGAATACCTCTGTCTGAAAAGATTCGTGTGCCTCTGTCACGAAAACTGCTCTACCGCCTCTTGGTGGTAGGCCGTGTTTTATAAGTTTTATGGCTCTTCTTAAGTTTGGATGGATGTCTATAACACCCTCCTCGTTTCATTTAAACCTGTTAAGTTAAAAGCTGGTACGACTGGGTCAGCCGCAGCTATACCGTTCCCGGTGTTATTGTCCCCGTGTATGGACATTTGTTTTTTGAAAAATGTAGAACAAGTTTCAAGGAAACAAAAGATAAGGTGCACAATATTTTGGAACACTGTATCCTTCAACGTTGAACAAACCAAGCAACTAATATATAGGGTTTTTTGTCCTATTTAGTTTTGGCGGATATTTAACCCTACCCACTCCAGATGTCTTATGGAGTATGTGAGATGGGGTCTCTGAGAAAAGCACGACTGAGTTACTCAGTATCTAGCGTTAAATTACTGCCTTACCAAACGTTTGGGTGCCATGTAGTGTAGTTCCTATTTCCCTAATAGGCTCTGTGCATTGGAATAATATAACCTATAGGCTTGACATAGGACTGAGGTCGGTATGTCCCTATCGAGTATATTAAACTTATTTACTTTTGTGCAGCTAGCTCAGAGGCCACTAGAAACTCCTTGAGAACAAGAAGGGAGTAGTTTCTGGCAACCGCATAAACATGACTACTTTGTTTCCCTTTAGAATCGGAACACGTCTCAGAATCGTGGAAACAATAGATAACAGTTTCACTCAGTCAATCGTGCATGCTTTGTTTCTACAGAGTTACACAGAAAGGAAAGACGGGCGTTTCAATAAAAAGGGTTTTATTGAACAGTCTTGTTTCTCGTGTAAGAGATATGTGCTGTTATGATCACAAGACAGTATGCAAGATAAATAATGTACAGCGTAAGCAGTAGAAATAAATAATACTGCGCTAGCATTATCTTTTAGCATATATTCACGTAGATAAATAACATGAGCTAAAAATGCGAGTACTCATACGATGCGTCTCTAAGCTAGTTCTACCCCAATGTACCTAACCTAGTCTAGGTGTAGGGAAAGGTAAGAAGTAGGTGGAGTATTCTCTAGTATGGTATACAAAGAGTATGTTAAGTCTAGTATGCCAAGAGTCCCTCTAGGTTCTAGTCAGCTCCATACCTTGAGAATGAGAGAGGTGGGAATCTCTTGCCGGATCTGGAACTCTAACACCCCGCGAAGGAGTCAGAACACTGGAAGCTGGATTCTTCTGCGAGCAGGAATGACAGCGTCTTCTCAGTGCGTCAGGCCGGGATACGGGCTCCTCTAAAGTCGAGGTCTCCTCTAACTTGCTTGGGCGAGGGAAGGTATATTTATACCTGGTAGGTGTCTTGGAATGTTAGCATTGACGTGAAGTCGGACAGAGGAAGACGTCAGGAATGAACCCTTAAGGTATAACGGTTCATACATAATAGATGAGTTCTTGGAGAAATCAATAATCCTGTGCTAGGGGAACTCCAGAGAGCTTAAGGGTCTGGTTTCTAAGAACTCGTTGTGCTAGGGGAACTCCAGAGAGCTTAAGGGTCTGGTTTCTAAGAACTCGTTGTGACGTTAGGGTGGACGGATGTCGGTGACCATGCCTGTATTTGGAGTGCACGGCTAATGCCTAAATAAGGACAGGGATTTCTATGCCTATATAAGGACAATGCGAATTGTGCCTATATAAGGACATGTTTCAGGAAAACCTATATACGGACACCTAAAGCGGAATACAACAATACTCCCACCTCAGGTAACCTCCTCCTCCCATCATGAGGACCCTTCATGGATAAACACACTTCATGAGAGTGATAACATCTAGAAAGAGAATTTGGAAGGAAAGAATGCATCTCCCTGGCCTTTGTAAAACTGAGGAGAGATAAAGGAGGGCCCTGAAGCAGGCCTGGCGAGAGACATAAGTGACAAATCGGGCACGCAGTGGCCCACCCGAATGCCTCGTTGGACCACACAAATAAAGATTCTTGGAGCCGGCCCTGTCTGGGAGGCATACCAAATGTTGATGGGAGCCATTGATGGTACACACATTGGCCTTGTACCACCACCCCTACGCACAGGACACCATTGCCATACTGCCTCACTTGCTCTCCTACTCACTCTGAGGCATTCAAGTGCCTGTACACAAGCAGACAATTCAAGCACAAGAAACGTTTCCAAATGTGAAGCTTTTACTACAGTGTCAAAGCATGCAACATACGTGCCACAAGAGGTTGAAAATGCATGAGTCACCAACCAGTAACCACAGTGACATATCCATTTAACATGAAGCAAGATGTTGCAGCAATAATCCCTCTGGAGGTAGAACCACGAACATATCCCCCCACCCCTTGCAGGTAGGAGTTGTATGGGATGTCCCTGGTCTATGGGCTTTGTCAGCAGAACCCATCCCTCTGCCTATGTATGGTGACATTTGCATCACATTTGCTGTGTCGCTCTCATCACTGGATGGATCACTCTCCTAGTGTGGGGCATCTAGCCCGTATTCCCATGTCATCCAAAGGGGATCCGTGTCCTCTTGCAGTTGTGAGACTTGGTTGGGTCGGGGTGCCAGGGCCACACCAGAACAGAATGACACGGGACAATGTCCTCCGACCACGGACATAATGTACAGACAGTACTCTAGGACCGCGCAGAGGACAAGCTCTGCGTCACCTCTCATGTGACAGACATATACTAAGGTACTTGCAGGGCACAGGTCCCAAAAAAAGAAGTGGGGGGACTGACCAAGTAAGACAAAATGCAAATGACCTCACAACGTTACGACGGAGCGCTAAGAAAGAAGTAAAATAGTGCGACTGAAAATGATTTGTGCAAATACTGGGACAGACTAAACCATCTGACAGTCTTACAGTGTCTGCATTGATACACATGGACAGAACACAGGCAAAAGCATGCCTCCCTTAAGTACCTGTGAACAGAAGGCAAGCTGTGATCCTATGTTTCCCTCTGTGGCATCCACATTCAAATGTAAGGTTCAAGGCGGCCCCCAGTCAGCATGTACAAACAAAAGGAGGCTGGATGGCCCCTTTACTTCGGCCCGGCTGGAGGTGAAAAAAGGCTCACACGCTGCCTGCACGTTGCTGCTGGGAATGGAGAGCAGTTAACGTGCAGATGCTGCTGAACATGTCCCGGTAACTGGAGAGTACACCAGGACAAGTTAAGCATATTCCTGTGGGGACCAACGTCCTGGCAGGGGGGTGGCGTCTGCTCCGTGTAAAGAGGGGGGGATGCCGTGTACCTGCGTGTACACCCGACTCGAGCCCTGGGTACTTGCAAAACAACAACGCCATGTAATATTCATGCGCTACATCTGCATAATGGAAGCCGGGCTCATGCCAGACGACAATGTCCACGACGGTCAGATGGCAGACTCCACTTGCTCCGGTCTGTGGGACCAAGCGAAACAGACCGCAGAGCTCAGCATAGTCCAAGCCAATGTCGACAGGGCTAAAGTCAGAGAGCTGGATGACAATTCCCGTCAGGAGACGTGAAGAAAGGGAAACGAAAATTGAGTTAGTCACCAACAGTTCCTGTTGCTGTTAAGTAGTTATGAATCCAAGAAGGCACAGGCAGCTTCGAAGGCAATCAGTTCCAAAAGACGATCCAAATCATCTTCAGCGAAAAGGACCACCATCCAATCCAGCAGTATGAAGGAACAGATGTGCTCCTCGCACCGCAAGCTTGAAAGGAGCATCCCATCGCAACCTGGGAGAGGTTCGATGTATGCATTGCACAGGAGCCATTGCGCTAACGCACAGGCACAGCTGTCCGCCTGCCTGACACATTGTAAGGCATCCCATAAATGTGTCTCACCGAAGCAGTCTTGCACGTGGACCAACAAAGGAGTCACCCACAGCTCATGATCCAGGTCGGCAAGGTATGTGTTTGAAAGGCAGACATCCATGGCCCACTCAAACAGACATCTCCTGCAGGAAAAGACAGGTTGCACGCAGGTGAAATAGGCATTGCGGAACGTTAGCCCATAACTGATGCCCAGCACAGCCAATGGGACACATCCAAAGAGAAGCTGCATGCGGGCACGGTACAGTTGCAACTGGCCTGGCCCACTGGATGGTCAGACATGGCGTGAGAGCAATCTCAGAACCAGCGCTCAGCTGTACAGCAAAAGTAATGAACTGAAACCGCTAAATGCAGTGTGCAAATTGGAGTAATCACACATGGTGGTACTCCCGGAAAAGCATGGAAGGAAGGGACAAGGCCAGAGCCCACAAGTTTGATAAAAAGTGTGCAACGGCCTTCAGCATCAGACGCTATCAATAATTTGTGTGTCAGTTCACCGCGAAAATAGTGGGAGAGCCGTGTTCAGCAGTGACTGAATAGCACGGGACGGTCAAGACACCTGGAATTCGAAGGTCTCCGGTCTGGTGTGGGAGCGACTACTTGTCTAAACAGAGGCCCATTGTGCCTGTACACTTATTGAAGTATGCTTTCACTGTTGGAATGTGAGGCCATAAATGACTATCCACACTCACTCATGGGGTAGTTAGCTGAACATTGCCACAAAAAGGACACGTTGTGCAACAGATCCTATATACGTGATGCCTGGCCTGTGCACGCAGCTGTTGTACTCATGCAGGAACAGCGAAGTGCGTTTTGAAACTAGATTTGGCGTGTGCATGTTGTCAGGGACTGGTATTCATGTGGTTGAACATGCATAAATTGCACGTGTATTCAGAAAATCCCTGTGCAACAGTACTTGAGTGTGTTAATGCGACAATGTCCACATCGTCCACATGACAGGATGTGGTGTGATGCTGGCTCCTGTGGGCGCACTGCTAAGGATTTCATTGGTCTGCGCTATGTGATCTGTGACAACTTCCATCATGTCCATGTTGCTGTTATTAGGGGGATGGGAGCACACTGCTTCACCTCCCTGCACAGTTCATCCCTTAGCATTATGGTAAATGCAGTTCAGTCATGATGCTTACTTGTCATGGGACTGAGGTGTTTCCCCTGAGTTGGGCAGGGAGAGGTACAGCAGACACCGATCACAATTTATCTTACCTCTACTGATGTAGGATGATAATGCGACACACATGTGTCTAGGGAATCACAGCACTGACCTGCACCAACCTTGCTGACACACGACAACGGTGACACAAGTAAGTATTTCAGCTGAACTGCATTTACCAGGATGCTAAGGACAAATGTTGTTGGGAGGTGCAGTTGTGTGCTCCAGTCCCCCTGCTGTCCATGTTGATGGTGTTGGCAGGTGTTCTCTGGAAGGCATATTGTACAGTGTTGCCTAGTGGTGTGCTTTTGAGGTTATTCCTTAATCTGGCAACGCACTGTTATTTCCTTGTGTCTCTCCAGCTTCCTCCACTCTCTCATTGGATTATCGCTTTTACATATTCGGATACATTGCAATGTGAGTTAACATGCTACTTACTGTAATGAAAATGCTCTTGACACCAAGGCATACTGTTGTGAGTTGTGTTCCCTGGCCAATGTGTGACAGATGACAGGTGAATTTGAAAGTGATGGTACACGGATCGTTAGTGTAGGACACACAATGGTAGAGTCCAAAAGTAAAACAGAACACTCACATCCTTGTGGCAATGTTGGTTCTGATTTACAACAAAGTCAATTCTCGGTGTTACAGTGGTGACATCAGCGGTTGCTCCAAGAACTGGTATGGCACGGTGCTGTTCCACATGATCATCCAGGGGTCTTTTTGGGACGCCCCCTCAGCCGTTAGCCAGGGGGGAACCTGCTGCATGCTCATAGGTGTCTGAGGATTCACTGTGGTGTGACTCACCCCTCCCTGTGGCGGCTGCTGCGGTGGTGTAACTAACATCCGGCTGGCTACAGGGGGGGGTGGCCAGCTATTTGGGCTGCATGCATGTCCCTCAGGACACCCACAAGCTGGCCCATGTACTCGGCACTTTGTCACAAACGAGTGTCCATGGATCTCTGCAACAGGCGCTGTTCCCGCAGTACTTCAAGGCCCTGGCCCATCTGTCCCTGGTTCTGCTGGTATGCACCAAGGACAGTTAGCACGGTGTCCAGGGCCTCTGTCTCATTGTCCTCCTGTGACTGTCCCCCAGTTGTCCTCCCACCTGCCCTGAAACCACGGACATGTGGCGTTGCCTGGCACATCTGCCGCACACCGTCCCCAGCATCCCTGGTGTGCCTGGTGTTATTCGCAACTGCTGGCAAAGGGACAGTGTTGGAGGCAGTGGTGATGATGGTGGAGGTGGCTGCCATACAGGTCATTGCTGCAGGGGTCAGCGTTGGCGGTGCAGCTATTGTGGTAGTCGTGGTGGTGGTGGTGGTGGGGGTGTCAGTGAGGGACAGAGCATGGCATGCCCTGGGCACGCCGGAGGGGCCATGTAGGTCCCCCCCACCTGAACACACCAGGGACTCTGCATCTGAGGGTTCACCTTCCGAGGGGGGGGCTGGGCTCGTCCATGGCACGGTCGCCAGATGTTGCTAGCAAGTCACCTATTGGAGTGAGGTGATATTGTCAGCATGTTCGGCACACAGCACAACTTTGATGTTCATGTTTGGCACATTTAATTTGAGATGACATGACTTCTACCTTGGCATTACTAGGCATTCATGTCAGTATGTCATCAGTCGCACATGATGTTGAGGTACATACAGGGCTTTAAGTGGGCCGGGTCTCACAGGTGCTGGGCACCGTCATTTAGTTAAGGGGGCCTCGGTAGGCGTCTCTTTCGTGCTCTGTTTTGTGCCCTGCCACAGGCGGGCCGTTCTTTTAGCTGGAATGCATTGACAGCAGGCACATCGATTTGAGCATGGTCACACTCCTCACTTCTCACTTCTCACTGGTGGAGTAGTTACGGCATGACGTCATGCCGGGTGAGCATTGTGAGGAAGTGAAATCCTTTGAGGATTTATTTTGTCTCTGGAATTCACTCCTTTGGAAACTCATGTGCAGCAACATCGTTGTGGTGTCATCAGGGTTTTGAGTGGAAGATTTTCCAATGTTAGATGCAAGCCATAGTTGCTGCTTCTTTATCTTATGCAACTGACAAACATTGACAAGGCCAGTAGTCCGGAGTTGTAGTAGGTATCATGTTCCTTGTTGTCTCATATATCTGGGTGAAATGGCAGTGACAGGAAAATGCTAGTGGGGTAGCCCAATATGCTAAAACCAGATTTATGTCTGAGGTTTTTGGGCCAAGCCCTTAATTACATTGGCCAGGCCCCTTTGAGAGACCCCCCAGTTTTTTCATCCCACTTAAAGCCCTGGGTACCTACATTGCTCGTTAGCGATGTGACATGGCTAAAGGGCCAATTTCATATGTACCGATGTTGTATTTCAGAGGACATGTCATCTGGTACTAACTTATTGCTCATCCGATTCGGTTAATGCTTGAACATTAGTGTCTTTTCTATGTGTATCTGACTACTCTGCCGCCACTTCAGGCTTTGTGTTGTGCTTTTTGTGCTTGCCTCCTGTGGTTTGTGAGGTTTGACAGAGTTTCCATGCATGTGTTGTGTTGACCCGAGTCTTTCTGCTTTGAGGCAATGGGACTTGCACATTGGCTTTTTGGGGTCGCGTTCTTGAATTCTGCTTTTCAGTTGCATGTGACTTCATCAATGACACTGTGAATCATGTGGCCTCTTGATGGAATTATCTGTATGTGCATGGCCTAGAAACTTATGGGGCTTTCGAGAGTTGGCTACGAAGTGCGGGATGTGGGGCTCATTTGGCTCCATGCTGTTTGTGAGGGGAGACAGAGGGCCTTGTCGGAGTTGTGGTCTTGCTGTCAGGGCTCAACATCCCCCTCCCCAGTGAGATGGCTAGCTACCTGTTGGGAGGCACTGTCGACGGAGTTAGCTGCCAAATGGCTGTGGGGTGGGGAGGGTGAGCCATGCTGTTTGGGAGGGAGGCCAGGATGCATGAGCTGACCACCTACCTGTGAGGTTGAGCTGATTAAGGAAATGCTGTCCTTGTGACTCATTCATATTGTAAGCGTGCATTCCACATGAGTTTGATGTGGGCGGGCGATTGGAGCTCACTTGTTGTGCACAACGGTGCATGTGATCATTTTGTTGGTACTTACCAGCCTTCAGTCACCCCTCGATTCCTGTGAGACTCTCTGGATGCATTATGGCAGGCACCTTCTCCTCCCATTCGGTGAAGGTTAGTGGTGGAATGGGAGGGCCGCCACCAGTTCTCTGGGCCGCCGCGTGGTTCCTCTGGGCCCGATGCTTGACCCGGCCCTTGAGGTCGCCCCACTGCTTCCTGATGTCACGCACAGTGCGCAGGGTGGTCCCTATGGCATTGACTTTGCTGTGGATCCTTGCCCACATCTGATTCTTGCGCGCAAGTGTGGTGTTTTGGACCAGGTGCCCGAACAAATGTTGTTCTGCTCTGATTATCTCGTCCACCATCACTTTCAACTCTGAGTCAGTGAATTTGGGCATTTTCTTGGGGGGCATGGTGCAAATGAATGAGGGGTGCAGGGTGCAAGGTAATGGTGGAGATATGTGTAGTGTGTGAGGTGTGTGGGTGAAAGTGGTGTTGTGTGGAGATAGGTGGGTGTGATGTTGTACAGTGTGAGTCAATGGTGTCCTGTCTCTCTGTCTCGATTGTGGTGTGCAAAGGATGTTGGTCCCGGAAGGGGTTGGTTTTCTACTGTGGTGTGTGGGTGTGTCCACATGAGTGATGACCTCCAGATGTCTCTTCCATGCTGCGCATGGCTTTCCTTACCAGGAGCAAGTTGGGGTGTATCATTGTGGCATGTGTGTTGTGATTGAGGGTGGCAGGGAGTACAGGCACACTTCGGGCGTTGTTGTGGGGTTGGTTCCGTCCGCCATTCATTTGGCCTATGTGTGTGCGCAGCGGTCGGAGGCAGTGCTCGGTCCGCCAGCTCCGCATTCTCATCGTAATTAGCCGTGCGGTCATGCTGCGGCAGGAGCAGCCTTTTCAAGCCGTTGTACAGCTTTCCCTGTCCACCGCGGTCAGAGTTGCAGCTTTTCCGACCGTGGTGGACGGTCTTTTGCGACATCCTTCCGCCGCGGTCTGATTCTGCGTACATTGCATCGTAATTTGTCCGATGGAAATGCCGCGGGTCATGCGGGGGATTCTTCCCGATACCATGGCGGTCGGAGGGCTTTTCCGTCCGTCATCGTAATGAGCCCCTTAGATTGGAGTGGGAATAGTAAATTTCACCCCTTTAGTGTCTAACACCTTCCCCAAATTGGTTTAGATTGGAGTAGGAATATTAAATTTCACCCTTTCAGTGTCCAACACCTTCCTTAAATTGGTTTAGATTGTAGTGGGAATAGTAAATGTCACCCCTTTAGCGTCCTACATCTTCCTCAAATCGGTTTAGATTGGTATGGGAATAGTTAATATCACCACTTATTCTCCAACACCTTCCTCAAATTGGTTAAGATTTTTGTGGAAATAGTAAATGCCACCCCTTTAGTGTCCAAAAACTGGTTTAAATTGGAGTGGGAATGGTAAATTTCACCCCTTTAGTGTCCGATGCCTTCCCCAAATTGGTTTAAATTGAAGTGGGAATAGTAAATGTCACCCTTTAGTATCCAACACCTTCCCCAAATTGGTTCAGACTGGAGTGGGAATAGTACATTTTACCTCTTTAGTATCCAACACCTTCCACAAATTGGTTTAGATTGGAGTGGGAATAGATATGTCACCCCTTTCATGTCCAACACCTTCCTCAAATTGGTTCAGATTGGAGTGGAAATAGAAAATATCACCCCATTATTGTTATCATGGTTCGATCCCCGGCGTCGGCGGCAGACCAGCCAAGGCACCATGTGACTCTGGGCAATAGCTCGCTTAATCTTCCCAACGTCCCCCAGCGCCTTGACACCCTCGGGTAATTGTTTGCGCTTTACAAATACTGGACATTTACATTTACATCATTTGTTAACAAATGATTTATGTTGGAGTGTGATTATTTAATTTTATATTTTTATTTTGAAATCTTTTTTATTTGTATGTAGCAGAAATATTTTGCATTAATTTGTTAGTATTGTTGTGCATTAGTAATCCCCAAAAAATTGTTGTATATTTGTAAACAACATTACTATTAATTACATTGTTTTGTATAATAAAGACATCACATAGTTTATTTCTGTTTTCAGAGTTTATTGTCTGTATACTTTTACTTTATTATTGGTACATTTTTTTGTTAAATGGTAAATTTCACCCCTTTAGTGTCCGATGCCTTCCCCAAATTGGTTTATATTGAAGTGGGAATAGTAAATGTCACCCTTTAGTATCCAACACCTTCCCCAAATTGGTTCAGACTGGAGTGGGAATAGTACATTTTACCTCTTTAGTATCCAACACCTTCCACAAATTGGTTTAGATTGGAGTGGGAATAGATATGTCACCCCTTTCATGTCCAACACCTTCCTCAAATTGGTTCAGATTGGAGTGGAAATAGAAGATATCACCCCATTATTGTTATCATGGTTCGATCCCCGGCGTCGGCGGCAGACCAGCCAAGGCACCATGTGACTCTGGGCAATAGCTCGCTTAATCTTCCCAACGTCCCCCAGCGCCTTGACACCCTCGGGTAATTGTTTGCACTTTACAAATACTGGACATTTACATTTACATCATTTGTTAACAAATGATTTATGTTGGAGTGTGATTATTTAATTTTATATTTTTATTTTGAAATCTTTTTTTATTTGTATGTAGCAGAAATATTTTGCATTAATTTGTTAGTATTGTTGTGCATTAGTAATCCCCAAAAAATTGTTGTATATTTGTAAACAACATTACTATTAATTACATTGTTTTGTATAATAAAGACATCACATAGTTTATTTCTGTTTCCAGAGTTTATTGTCTGTATACTTTTACTTTATTATTGGTACATTTTTTTGTTAAAATAAAAAAAAATTAAAGTTATGTTAATGAAACGTTCATTTAAATTTTTTTATTAATAAAAACATGGAAATTCTATTTACATAGTATTGCATGTCGTACATTTTCAGCTTTTATTTTCCATTGTTCAACAGTTTTCTAACGTTTTTAAACAGTTTAACACACACATTTTCTACATCTTTTCTAACATGTATTTATGTATGTATTAAATAATTGTATATATTTTTTACTATTATTTAATTTATACTTTATACATTTTAAACTTTCTATCACAACATTTTGTTAAATGTTTCACATGTTTAATATTCTTAAACCTTTTAATCATTTATTCATCATTTCTACAATTTTTTCATTGATTTCTAATTGGAGATAGTCTTTTTTTTGTTTCTTTTATTGCCAATTTTTTTACCACTAGTGGCTATTTTGTAATGTATTTGTGTTGTTTATACTCTATTTTCCTGAAACCAGGTCGCAGTAATGTGCTGCTGTTTGTCAGAACAGGTAAGTCCTTTTTTAAGGATCTTTCAAGGGATTTGAGGGTGGGGGGTCAAGGTGGAGGTATAGAAGGTAGTTATACTGTTGATTGTGTTTTTTTGTGTGTATTTAAATGTATTAGTGGGGACACCAGGAACTACTGCTGTGTTGTGGGGACTCACTGTCTCAGGCTGCCACTGCCCCAAAGAGGAGGGGTCACCGCTCTATTCTGTGCCGCGCACTCTTAAGCGCCCATCATCTCAAACAGTGCAGGATGCCAGGAACTATTGCCGTGTTGTGGGGACTCACTGTCCCAGGCTGCCACTGCCCCAAGGAGGAGGGGCCAATGCTGGATCCTGTGCCCCACACTCTTAAGCGCCCGTTATCTCCCGCGGTCTGGGACACCAGGAACTACTGCCATGTTGTGGGGTCTCACTGTCCCAGGCTGCCACTGCCCCAAGGAGGAGGGGCCAACGCGCTATCCTGCACCGACCTCTCTTAAGCGTGAGTCATCTCCCGGGACGTGCCCAGGTGAAACCCGGGCCAAGGGAGGGCCCATCCTGCGCCTGTCGGTGTCAGAAAGAGGTGGGGTGGGACCACCCCCCTTGGTTGTGGGGCCAAGCATCTGGTGTTGTTACGGTCTCAGCTTGGGTCTCCCTTATAATAAAGGTACTCTTACTTTTCTGCTGTGATACCATCTTTCAGATTCTCTGACTTTGGATCAAACTGCCTCTAGCTAATATGCGGTAAAACTAGGGGACGAGTCTGGTGAGGTTAGAAGTAACCGCCCTTTCTGGGGTGAATATCTCTAGGAACATCTCAGAGTACCTTGGGTCTCATCTGACTGTAAAATTTTAAAGTAGTGGAACTGGTTTTGTGTATCATAAGTGGTCATTGTCATTGTTGCTGCTTAGCAATGAGCAAAAGGAAAGCTTAGGATAAAGCACAGGGTGACCCTCTCCCCAAGCAAATGCCCACCGGTGCCATCTGTACCAATTCTATGGATAGGATTGAGGTTTTACTTACGTAATGTGAAGTAATTGCTCATAGCCCTTCTCCCTCTCCTTCTCCACTCGCCAATCCGTTCACCTTCCACCCAGCACCATTAGAGCTTTCTCCTATGTGTCCCCCTTCAAGAAAGAAAACCACTAAAGGAATTCCACAGATGTTTAGTAAACCCCGTAGGAGCAGTAGGAAAGGCACAGGAGGTAGGATTATAAACCCACCTGCTTGCACTCGACTCTCATGTTGTAGACCAGGTAGATCAAGTAGAATGCCACAACAGATATGCTGTACTTTCAATGGTGGACAATAGAGCAGAGGGAGGTGCAAATTTGGGGTTGGATGCTACAAGCAATGAAGGACTGTCCTTAATCCATAGCCTAAAGGATAATATTTAGTGCCTTAGGGAGAAGGTAGTAGCATTAAGAAAGGTGGTTGGTGATTTGGAAAGGAGGGCGAGTAACGAATGGGCCCAGAAAGCAGCAATTCAGGCAAAAGTGCCAGTAAAAGATCTTGAGGGCCCCTTACCTGTACATGCCCAGCGTAATGCTTGTTGTGGTTCCTTAATGTCATATAACCGCGATGCAGCAGTCACCAACTGCTAGCAGATCTAGCCAGTTTCCACCCAGCAACATATTCAAGTATTCCCTGGTTACATAGGAGGCCCCATTGACTACAGTGGTAGATCAGTTGTATATCGAGGACCACCCCAGGGCGGGGGAGTGGGGAGAGTGCCCGATAAAGGGGAGGTGGTGCTTGATGAAGGATGTTCTCCTACCCCTAGTCTAGCTCAACCATTTGTAAGAGGGGTAGTTAAAGACGGTTTCTATACCAGAACTTGTGTCCAGAGGGAAGAAGCTGTAATCTACCTTGTATAAGTTCCAAAACTCCTTAGTGGCAAACGTGAAGATCACGATTCGCTTAAAAATAAGGTAATCTATTGGCTTAGGGATAAACAACATAGTTACTCTATTATAAGGGAAGACATTAAGTAGGTGGAAAGGATAACTCTACGAGGGATGTCGAATGATGTAGTGAAAGTTGCTTTCTTCCACAGAGCCATAGTAGATGGCCTGATGGCGATTGACTCTCGCACTATCCCACTTGCCAATACGTCCATTATTATTAAACATAGACTGGCCTCTGATAAGTGCCCCAGGCTAAGCAACCCTGCCCAGAAAGGTGGGGAAACTGTGAAAAGGGGCACAGTTGGTGACCAGGGATGACTTCAAGAAGGAGGATTGTCACACTTAGAGGGTGATGAAATTACTACTAGCCCTGCCCCGGGGGAACCATTATCTAGGCGGCCTCCCTTGCTTTGGCCTCCTGCCGAACATCATATTGTTTGACCCCCAAAAACTCCTGGGTTGGTAGGCTCAGTAGTGTCACCCATGAGGAGGAAGGGGGCGCAACTTTGCAGAATAAGCCAGAACCAAATCCCATTGTTGTACCCCTTAAGCAGCTAACTGTCTTGGAATGGAGCGTTGCTGGGATCGCTAGGATGCTTTTAGATCCCGAACGGGGCAATTTTGTGGATTCGCACAAAGTAAACTTATTTCAAGAAACCTGTAACTTGATCACTCCCTATAGGTGTGAATATTCGTCTTATGGTATTAACGCAATCAGGAAAGGGAAATGGAGACCATCTGGTGGCTTAGTGATCTGGGTGATAATTGCACTTCGGTGCAAAGTCAAAATAGTTTCCGTCGATTCTTTACATATTTTGGCAATAGATCTCGCTTTGCACATGGCTAAAAATCTGAATTTTTAATGTATGTAAAAGAGTGGGCTTGGGCACAGAGGAAACTAATACTGTGGGGATTCTAGACCATGTCCTCACTGAATGCACAGAAAATACCCATCTATAAGTAGCTGGGGACTTTAATTGTACATTTGAGCCCCTTACCTCCGCGCTATTAGATTTGACTGAGGAGTGGGACAACTTTTGGAAAATCCCTTAGCTAGAACTCCCAACTGTTAGATGGACAAAGAGAGGAGGACAAGTGTTGTCCCTTACACTACATCATGATCTGAGGGCCACAAATGGCAGGACTAAGTCAGATCCTAATGGTGGAATGACCTTTAATAGACCAGGCTATGCTAGTAGAATTGACTATTGCCTGGTCAACCTTAGTCTGTGGCCCTCTGTGTCTGATATGAAAATAGCCAAAAGATCAGACAGTGACCACAATGCTTTGAGTCATTTATTAATTAATGATGGTGAGTGCGAACAAAATACCATGGGTCGGAGCAACCTGGGCAAGCTATCCCATAGTCTTAATCTGAGAACGGGTGGAGCAAAACCCTGGGGCCCTGAAAACTGTTAAGTCTAAAGTGCTTGAGAAGGTTGTGGTGTTGTCCAAACTCACCAGAGTGGATATAATAGAAAAGTTGAGTAAACAACACAAGATACTCTATATGCAGAATAGGAAAATATTGGGACAAACAAAAAAAAAGAGGAAAAGTCATGTTAACCAAGGAGGGAAAAGGTGAGCCCCTGTGGCTGAGTGGTACAACCAGGGATGCAGGAAGGCTAAGAGAGAGCTCCTATAGGCAGTGAAATCTAACCTCCGCCCAGATATGGTGGAATGTAGAGCCAGATATAGACAGGCATTAGATCACGCCAAGAAACAGTGGGATTGTGCGTTATGGTCTTCTCTACATAGTGCCCTGGTCGCCAAGGACAATAAGTCCTTTTGGAAAAAAGCCGCCCTTTGCCTGAATCGACCCAAGTCTGCCCTAGAGTTTACTGTACAGCTGGAAGAGTGGGTATCCCACTTTGGGGGACTGTTTTCTCTTGACAGTAATGAGGACGAGGAGAATGTAGCTTTGCAGGAAAATCTCTCATTTGGCACTGTAGAAGTCATTGAAATTACACTACCAGAAACCCAGGCAGCTATTAGCTCCTGCATCCCAGCCAGAGCTCTGGGCCCAGATCGAATTCCCAATGATCTATACAGAGAAGATCTAGAAGTCGGGGCTCCTATATTAATATGCTATGTAATGCCATTCTCTCAGGCATGGAAATTCCCCCCTTGTGGAACTAAGTTGAGATTATTCAAATTTGTAAAAAAGGGGATAGGGCCAATCAGGGTAGTTATAGACCCATGAGCTTAATCGACTCTGTGCAGAAAATGTTCTACAAGCAGATATTGGCCTGTATCCAGGATTGGATCTCGGAAGAAAACATTCTGTCCGATTCCCAGGCGAGTTTTTGTGCCAATATCAGCACCTTGGATCAGGTCTTTCGTTTCCTTTGTATTTACTGGAAATAAGTTCTCATTAAAGGGGAGAAGTTGTGCGTAGACTTCGTGGATCTTTGTACTGCTTTTTATTTGGTCCCTCGATGTAAACTTTGGAAGGTGGTGGCAGAGATGGGGATTCCACCAAACTTACTGGATATTCTTATCCAGTTACATTCAGCGAATAAAGCCCAAGTTAGGTGTGGACAGGAGGGACAACTAACTGAACCCTTTACGATAAATCACGTAGTTAGACAGGGGTGCGCAGTTTTCGCTATTTACTAATGGGATAGTAGGCTTTCTTGACAGAGATGTGTGTGACAGCCCGAAAGCCCCAAAAGTCGGAGAGAGAGTACTAATATCAAAGTCTCCCCAAGAGCTACAGCAGTTATTAAATGGTTTTAAACTTTTTTGTGATGACACGGTCTGGAGCTAAATGATTCAAAAACAAATTATATGGTATTCTCCAAGGGTACTTAGAAGACACCCAAGAGATGTATGTATGTAGGGGACTGCACTATTGAACTAGTCCCCGTATTTGATTATCTAGGGATTCGGTTAACCCCTAATCTGTGTTGGACCCCCCTTATATAGAGAAAGCGCATCTGTCCCTAATTCAGCAGACTGTCCACACAACTAAGATCCACAGAAGTACGGAGTCTAGGAAAGTGGCTCCAGCACTAGAAATATATAACGCAAAAGCCATAGCAGTGCCTATGTAAGGAGCAGAATTGTGGGGGAGTGGGAACATTCATTAGACATTATTTAGAGGTGCTTAGAATTCTTAGCACAGACACCAGTAGAGTAGTGGTTTTTGGCCTAGCAAGATTTCTGTTAGCTTTATGGATTAAACGATCTAGGGGCCTGGTGTAATATATCCAGATTTTAGTTTTTAATAATATATATTTTATATTAATGATACGTACTTTTACATGGTTTTAATGTTTATATGGTATTTGTAAGTGTCCTTTTTTATAGACTGTTATATGTTTTGGCATTTTATAATCACCCTGGCATATGAAATGTATGTACTTGGCTGTGATGTACTTTTTAAGATCTTTGTGATCGATAATAAAGTTATGATGATGATGATGGTATTAGTGTTGGGGTTTTTCGCTAGTTTGTCATTTTGCGGTTTATTATAGTATTTTAGTAATGTGTTGCTAAGTAATGTTAAATTATGTTATGTTTATTGTATTTTGATGATTAACTATATTTTGATGATTAACTGTTATGTATATGTATTTTTGGGAGATCAATGTGTTTTGCGGGTGGGTTTTTTATTTTCATTCCAGGTTTTTGGGTACGAAAGTGTCCCATGGACATTGGGAGGGTTTTCTTTAAGGAGAAAATATTTAGTTTATCATAAAACATTGCTTTATAACTTGATTTCTTTGGTTTTCCTGGCACATTAACTTTTTAAAACACTTTTTCATTTTCTTTATGTTTTCCACATACTCTGGATTGCTTCGAGGGATTTGTATTGGATTTGTTTCATTTTTGCATTTTTTTGGGGCTTTTTGGACAATATATCTCAATTTGTGATTTATTATTTGGATAACTAGAAAGATCTCCAGCTACAGAACAGTAAAGCCCTCATTAAGATGCCGGTCAGGCAAGCATCGGACAGACATCGCATCGGGATGGAATGCGACCAATATGTAGTTGGTGGCTCCACCCGCATCATTACGGTCGACTGCCATGAAGGTGGTTGAAAACATGCATTTTTCAATTGTGGCTTGTGCTGCAGCCCGGAAAAGGGCCACAGCACAAGCCAAAATTGAATAAGGCATGTTTACAAGCATTCCGGCACCCTGTGCCAGGCACCACATGGCCCATAGCGGAGGCCCATGTGGTATTGGGGCACTGCTTGGGGCCCCCAAAGTCCCTTTCCATCTGCCATTTCATGGTATCGTAATTCCTATGGTGTTGCCTGAGCAGGCACCACCTCTATTGCAGGGATTGCGGTGTCACCACTGCTACGATGGGCTCCTTGAGCCCAACAGTAAAGCAGCAGTCGGTCCCTTCGCCCGATGCTTCCGACTGCTGGATCATAATCCGTCGTGCTGCTTCAGTAGATGTTTGTGGGCCCACTGACATGGTAATGAGGGTCTAGGTTTTTTGTATTTAAATTTCTTTTGGGTGGGAAATGTCTATTTATATTGCTTTTGCAAATATTAAGTGATTGTTATGTGGCATAGTTTGGTTTATGTGTTGTAATTAATTTATGTGATGGATTTAGTTGGTTTTCTACTTTCTTTGTTGGTGACGATAACATTTTACTTAAAATAATTTATATATTGTTTTATTATATCAGTCTTTACTATATTTGGAATTTTAATTACTTTTTTGACCGATGTACTAAACTATTATATTTATTATTTAAGAAGGCTACAGAACTTAGGGGGTCATTACGATGGTGGACGGACTTAAGTCCGTCCGCCATCGTCTAGGGGATTAGGACCGGCCGCCTATATGGCAAGTGGAATTACAATGCGACCGCCACTGTGGCGGTTGCATTGTGCATTTTTACCATTGCAAGTTTTGCATTTCCCTGCGATGCCTGCCACATGGTGCAGGGAAATGTTGGGAGGCACCATAGGCGCTCCCAAGTGCAAAACTGGAGTGCCCCTGCTTAAGGGGGGCCCGCTATGGGCCCCCAAAGTACATCCCCACCAGTCTGTGAATGGCGGTTGAACCTCCATACACAGGCTGGCGTGGATGCAGCATTCTAATCTGGCGGAAGGTGCCTGTTAGGCACACCACCTTTTTGTGGATGCGGGGTGAGTCCGACAGGCAATTGTAACGATTGCCTGTGTTGGACCCATGGCAGATGGACTTCCCGTCTGCCAGCAATCCTCCTGCCATCTTTATCTGGCAGGCGGAGAACTAGCTGCATGATTGCGGTGAATCCGCCACTGGCAGGCTGCCAGTGGCGGATTCACCGTTATCGTAATGACCCCCTTAGAGTTGAAAAAAGGCCTCGAGAGTGTGCAACCATTAATTGTGATTCAAAGATCTCAGCAGTTTGTAGTAGGGACATAGTGGCAGCAGAAGCCCATTATCATGCATTTTGTTACAGGAACTATACAAGGCAAAGGAGGAAGATCGTGCATCTAGCATTCAAGCCAATGATCACTACAAAAATATGAGAGATGAAGCATATGATGAACTATTTCCATACATTAGAGCTGTGATTAGTCCTAACAAAGAGGTAATACGTGTAACAACTCTCACTAAAAGGCCCGAAACCCTCATGATAAGCAGAGGAATAAAGGGAATAGACGAATCAACCAAGAAGCATATTAGAGGAAAGTTGGACTCCGAGTTCGGTGGCAGTCTCCACACATTCCCAGACAGCCAAGGAAAATTATTGTCCCAACCTGAAAGTGGCATGCTACAGGACATTGTAGGAGAAGATCAGAGTTTGAAAAGAGAATTATCAGTTTTAAAGGTTAAGACAACACAGATGAACAAGATCATTGATTGAACATCATCGCACATAAGAACAATGATTAACAAAAACTTGACATCAACACCATGGCCATATCTTCCATCAGACTTCGCTAAAGATTAATTTACAGTGCCTGATTACCTTAAATGGTTCCTACTAGGACTACTGACTGGAGATCCAGAAAACATAAAGCCGTCCAAAAGGGTCATCTTACTTATGCAATCATTCAGTCAGGACATTATATATGCAGTGACAAATCTCCAGCAGAAACCCCCCGAGGAATTGTTGCTCCCGTATGCCAAAAAAAAACTGACAGGCAATGTTGACATCATTCACACTCTAAACAGACTTGTTCATGAGATTTGATACTCACAACTGGAAGAAAATGATACCGCCTTGTGTCTTCAGAAACTTGCTGCTACCTTAAATGAGCAAATTGTTCTTTCCAGAAGACATTCAGCCTCATGTCTTCACTAACTTAGCATAAGATAACATTGATAGGCTGGAAGAGACTCTACTGGTAAGGGGACAACTCATCCAATCAACGGTATAGCTGTGCAGCCCAAGTTGCTTGGACTACAACCTACTAAAGCTCCTCTCCCAAGCATTGAAAATAATAAGGAAAGAACATTGACCACCACAAATACAGAAGAATTGTTCATGTATGTTTCGGGTGAACGAGTTGGGCCTCAGCCACTGATGACATGTACCAAAGTCATGCTGGAATGTGTTGCCCAATTGAAGCTTGCACAAAATAAGAACATAATCTGGGTTGTTGCCAGCCATGAAATGAGCCTTGCACAGATAATAAAAAGATGGACAGGATTTAACATCAGTACTGGAGACCTAGTTAGTTTATCACAGGATTCCCTTGGCTACTTGCCCACCATTAATGCCCCTGCAACTGAGTTAACAACTGTTTCTGAAATTTTGAAACAGTCATAGCTGATAAGGGATTCATTGGATTTGGTGACAATTGTAGTGGTCACGGATCAAGGTCTCTACGCAAAAGCAACTGAGATCGTGTGGAAACATAAAGCAACGTACAACAGATTCATTCTTCAATTTGGCACCTTTCACACCATTTGCAGTGTCATTCCATTCTTGGAAAACGCTTTCAAGACGCTGGCCTTCGCTACCTTTGCATTGAAGCAGACATGATAGCAGAAGGATCAATATCATCAGTACTAGAAGGTTGTATGTACAATCGTGCCGTTCGAGTACACAAGTGCGTGTATGAAGCTATTTTGAGAGTGGCTTGGTTGGAATTTTTCCCCTAGGTGGAGAAGAATTACGAAGAGGAAATTCAGGTAGTCTACTCCTTCATTGAAGATGTTAATGACTTTGCAAAAGTCCTCTGCCAACAGAGAATAGAGAACCTCTTGCTGTCTTTGCTGAAGTAAAACAGCTTTGGGATGTATTCCTGGAACATCTTATACACGACTATGGAGATCTCTCTGCATTTTGGATGTTGTCTGTGGATATGTTGAAAATGTCTTGCTGGCTCTGCTGCATGCTGCTTGAGACGGAAATTATCATTTACATCTTACCACCCTACGCTCTATGATCTCATGGTGTTTTGCATATGACAGGATGTACTACGCTAGATATCGTCCTATATACTATGCAGATATGACATTACTTGCAGTGAAACATTCAGAGATGCAACACAACTGTCAGATGTTAATCCATTTGGACGAATTCCGGTCAATCAAGCGATAGAAGTAACTGTCAACAAAGACACACAGACTCCGGGTGGTGCGACAAGGTTCAACCTCGAGGCATGTTCTGTGAAAAGATATTATATGACGGCTGAATACAGAAGTGCCTTTTTGGGTCAGATAATGGAAATGGTTCGTAACAACAGATCAGATCTTACTCACGCAGACTTACATAAGACACGAATTGAAAAAGACGAAGATACATTTACGAGAGCTGTTATTCTGATTCAAAGCTGGACAAACCCATTTGTTAGGCCACTTGATCTCATTAGTCTCTCCACGGTTAAAAAGGCATCGCAAGACTTAGGGGCCGATTCCGATCCGGGCAGGAAATCTCTCCGACCGAGCCGGACCCGGAGAGATTTCCGACCGAATCTGACCCTAGTAGTCCGACCAAATGAGTACGATGCGTTCGCATGCTATCGGACTCGATTCGGTCGGACTCCCATTGAAGTCAATGGGAGCCGGTCGTACAACGCGTACGCGGGCTCCCATTGACTCAATGGGTGCGAGGCGAACAAGGGCGCCCCCTATAGCGGGTACGCGTCGAAGTGGGTCGCGCCGTACACGCACAGGTAGGGGGGACCCATGGGTCCCCCCTGTGTGCGACTCGTGCGGCTACGCGTACAGGGGGGTCTGACACGGACCCCCAAAGTGCGGCTCCGACTGCTCCTTTGAGCCGGACGGCGCGAGTCGGTCGGACTGCTCGCGGCGCGCATCGTACTTACCCGGCCGGGGAACGTCTCCATTGCGCGGTGCGAGTCGTGTCTGTGCGAGTCGGTCGGAGCGGTTGGGTCCCGCGAACGAGTCGGTTGGCGATTTCGCGTACGTTCGCATCGTACTCGCTCGCCCGGACGCACGTCCGACTCGGTCGGGAACAGGGCGTCCGAATCGGATCCGGTAAAGCCGAATCCGATTCGGAGCCCTACCGGCCGAGATCGGAATCGACCCCTATGTATCCAACATAATGAAGGCGCATGAAATAGGTGAACAGTGCTATATAGGGCTTCAAACTTGAGCGACGAGAATAATTCACCTAATAAGAAGTTTCATGACCCAATGAAAATGAACAAACAAAAAACCTTCACTAACATGTCCAACAAGAAGGCAGTGAACAGCAATGGCAGGCCAATCATCATGAAAGAAGACAATGCACTAAGTGGTCAAACCATCGTGACAGCACAGAATCAGAACCTACAAATTGCAGAAGTACTCTCTCATCTTTTAGGATGTCTTGTCCATGGCTTTGCGGGAAGGAAATAGGAGTCAAAGAACCGATGTTCTGTTTGATACGTACAATGAGACGTCTTTTAAGAACAGCAAAGGGACAATCAGAGGGGAAGAACTTGGGCACCAGTTACAGAGCATCTCACTTTCCCAGATTGTCAGACAGTGGAGGAAATTCCTAAGCGACATAAGGAATAAAAGAACTCTCATCAGATTTCTTGTTAACGAATCGAGGAAACCAAAGTATTTTGTAAAACTTGAGAATAAAACACTGTTCGCAAACTGTGAAGATAAATGCTACAACATCACATCTGAAGGGAGCCACGAAGTGCCCAATCTCAACAGTACATACTAAGAAGCAGATGGTCATTTGGTGCTGCATGCTGCACACACTGCTAATGAGGGTTATGTGGCTCAGATGACACCGATGTGTTTATTATGTGTTTGGGATTTCATGACAGAATCATGGCTAAATTGTTTCTGAAAAGTGGTGCTAAAATACGCATGTGAGTCCTTGACATTGGCAAAATAACTTCAACTCTTGGTGAAAATGTTTGTCGAGCTATGATAGATCTCCATACATTTACTGGATGTGACACAGTAAGCGCATTTGCGGGAAAAGGAAAAGTAAGTGCATTCAAAATCCCATCTGCCTACAGACATACACAGGAAATATTTTCGCAGCTTGGAGACGAATGTGATCTCTCTGAAGAACTAATGGACAAATTGGAGCAATTCTCGTGCTTGCCGTATGCACCAAAATCTTCAGTTCATCATGTGAATGGCTTGAGATATCACCTATTCTGCACAAGAAGGGTGAGACAGACAGTCATCAACCTCCACCTTGCCGGGACTGTCTGAAGAAACATGCAGAATGTTTCAATTATCAAGTTGCTATAAGTAAGAGATGTCTTCTGAATGATACACAGACACCTAGTCAAATTGGGAGATGGTGGAAGCAGGTGCGGCTGGTACAGGTAAGAGCGGTCGGGCGGGGCGGGGGGAAGTCGACATTCGACGGGATAGGGAAAATAAAACAAATAAATTAAAAAAAACACTTACCTTGTGCTTGCAGCATCGTTGTGTCGGCGATGCGGCAAGCTCAAGGTCAGTGGTTTTATTTATTTATTTTACCAATCCCGTCGTCTATCGACTTCTCCCCTACCCCGCCCCCGCCTCACCGCTCTAGACTGTACCGGCCGTGCCTGGGAGGGAGTTGGAAAAACACGAGGTAGCAGAGCAACTGGTAGTGGACTGGATGGAGGTTCAGCCAGCAACTCAGGCTGTGTTAGAATTACTAGCTTGCAACTGCATTAGTAACTGCAAACTGCCAACATGTGTCTGCTGTCTAAATGACCTCAAGTGCACTGAAATGTGCAGACATCCTGCCTGTGAAAATCAAACATACGCGGAGTATGATGACCTATTCAGAAGAAGAAGATGATGACGACAAATGTGAATGATAAAATTGTGTTTATGTTCTTTCATGAAATACATTGCCTATGTAAGATGCAACAACTATTATTATATGAAATTGTCAGTGAAAATTATGCTTATAATCAATATCAATATATGAGGAATACAATGACGTTTTATTGTTATTATTTTAAGGACTATATTGTTATTATTACAACTAATAATCATAATTATTTTTAAATAATATTGTATTTAACCAATGTGGTGGAATCAGATTTATTTTCCACATGTTATGATGAATCTGTCTGTTATTTATCAAAAATATGAAAACCATTATTTTTTTCAGCTATGGTTACTAATCCAATAATATCAGACAAAAGGCAAAGTGTGATGACTTGCTATCACATATTTTTCATCTCTAGGTATCCATACCCTGCACAAAAATCATGTTAGAACCCATCCCCCGAGAGATAATAATGGCCTCAATTTGGGGTCTCGGTTCATGGCCGGAATGTAAAATTATGCGTCCCCCCTAAACAGCTAACAACATTCAAGAAGACAGTGGTACACAAGGGCCCTCTGAGCTTCTGGGCTGAAAAACAAAATGCTCACTCATCACAACTTTCTCTGCGACAACTCCAAACTGGCAGTAACCGAAGAAAGGACTTCTAGCAGTCGTATACTTTAACAGCTTGCACACCTTTTACTGACTGTTGCCAGCAGATCAAAGTAGGATGTTACTGCATGACAGAACAGGACATAGGGGCATATTTGCAAGCCCCAGCACAACACTCTTGCACCACTCAATGTGGTGCAAGTGCGACGCAACTCAAAAAAGAGATTTATGAAGCCACGCAAGGGCACCTTGTGAGGCCCTGTGTGGCTTCATAAATCTCGAGTAATGTAACACAGCGCAAATCACTGTGTTGCATTACCCTGCGCCAGGGAGGCATTTCCATGGGTGTTGCGTCAGTGTTCCCACACAACAACCATGGATTTTGAAGCATTATCAGATTTACGAGAACAGTTAAACCTGGGAATGCGCCAAAAGCATACATCTCCCCAGGAGAGGCATAATATGGAGAAATATATTTATTTCTCCTTGTTTTTTCCTCTTTCTATGTGTGCTGTATTCTGCAGCACACATAGAAAGAGGAAAATGCCTCTCAGGTGCCCCTTCCTGCAGAAAAGCATTCCTTCATACAGAGCAGGCACCCTTTCACATGGTGCAAGGGTGCCTGCATTTGCACTAGGCAGCCCATTGTGCGCCAGCACAGGGGAAAGGACAGGAATGCATTGTATTCTTTTAAATATGGCGCTTCCTGCCCTTTCCCCATCTCGCAGTGCAGCACAGCAAGGTGACTTGCTGTGCTATGCTGAGCTGCGTGACATTTTTTGTAATTATGCACCATAGTTCCTTAATAGGCCAGTGTGAAGCAGCAATCAGACTCTTTATTACCCTGAAGACTGTTTATCGCTGCCCCAACATCAGCTGTAGGACAGTTTTCGACAGCAGGTCCATTTTAGGAGAACACTATCGGCTAGGTGCAGGCAGTCTTTTCAGCAATGCTGGTATTTCTTAGACAGGTCATTCATCAGTATTTCAGGCAAAGTACGGGCACAGTACTGATAACCTGTAAAGTCTGCAAAGTTATCACCATGGCTGCATCTTTCCTCTTGGTAGATGTGCCATGATTTGGAAACCCATCCTTGAAGACATATATCATGTTACAATAGCATGATTTGCTTTGAATACACACTTGTTATCACCATTTGGCATGATTTGACAACCACTGTCAAAGTGTATTTCATACCCTACTAAATGATGTACAGTCGGTCACAAACACTGCAGTTGTGCATGCATTTCTAGCACTAAGAAATGTGCTTTTTACCTTTTTTTCTGAAACAGGTCAGGCAACCAGCTCTTTGAAGCAACATTAACCACTTAGATCAAACATGCAAATATCTAATTGAACATATAAGCAGTTGGAAGATGTTGCAAATGGGCCCTGCCCATTTAATATGCTAGGATTTTTTGCTTTTTGATCACACTATTTTTGGACCATTACTCTAGGTGAGTCTGACTACCCGAATCTCACTCATGGTAATTTAATGGAAAATTCGACTAAGCATGTTTACCCCCAGTGTCCGTCTTTTAGGATGAGACAGCTGCAATGCAGCCAGTGTAAAGGGCAGTTTACATGAATGACCACATGCGCACACAAATGTACTTATGTGTGTGTGCATGTGTGCAGGCTGTGCATGAGAGATTACAGTTATGCCAGTGTTTCTACATTTGTAGCTGCGAGTACAGTTTTTTAACCAATTGTGACAGTAAACTTACTCTGGCCTTTTAAAAGCATTGTAACAACATTTTTAAACTAATTTTATATTTCCTGCCGGCACTCAGCTCTCTGCCTACTCTTCTCCGTATCTTTCATCTGCTCCTCGGTCCGCCGCAGCACTGTTTACTGCTGATTATGCGAAGGAAGCCTAGGGTCTCCACTCTTTCATTCCCTCAGCGGCCGCCATTTTAGAATGGCGGCAGTCTAGTTGTTTTCTTCATGTGTGCATAAATTCAGAACCTGGCTCCAATGTTCAGCGGATGCACGCAGTGGGCGCACCTCCGGCGTGCCGAAGGTGTGCCAAAGGCAAGCCTGTCTGCGTCTGTCCGCACTGAACATCGCCAGGCACTATGAACCCTTCTTCTGCGCCCCAGAGATAAGCTCCACAACCATGATGAGGTACACCAGCAATGAAATAAAATAATTTAGGACCAACTGCCAGATGCTTCCCTTTACCCTGTCTAGAAGGGCCGTTCTCATGTTTGAAATGTGAATTCTCCTGTTCCTCTGATCATGCAACTTTTGCTGCTAGTAATAGAGAAAGTCCTACTTCCCTTAATTTACTGCATAACAACCATACTACCTCGTCTACACATGGCAGCGGCACACCTAAAGTGCTGCAACCAAGTTCTTTCATCCTAAAAAGTCTCTATTTTAATGCCACGTCCACCCCTAAACATGCAATAGCAATATGGGATTTGCTCACGCACCTGCAACCAGACCTCTGCTTTATCACGGAGACCTGGTCCATTCTCTGGCACTCCCCTGCATTCCCATTGCGCTCCCTGACAATTATAAATTGGCCAGACTGGACAGAGAAGTAAGGCCAGGTGGGGGAGTAGCAATTGCTTTTCGGTACACTCTCAAAGTGCAAATACTTAACTCAGTACTTACCGACTGGGCAGAGATAGCGTTATTCAAAATTAAACCCCCCATGGCGACATATGGAAAGGAGCCGTCGTTTATAGTCCTCCTGGCACAAAGAAAGATTTTAGCCTTAAATGAATAGAACGAATAGCTCCTCATGTGCTATCCACGCAGAATTTTCTTTTAATCAGGGCCTTCAATTATCATGGGGACATTGCAACGAACCCAGATTTCTCTACCTTGTTGTTCAATCTTGAAATGCTAGATCTCAATCTGATAAAAATAGGCACCACACACTCTGATTCGATCTCTACCAAACCTAAAACTGTAAATTGTATGAGATCAAGACGATGGAAGCAGGTCCCATTGAAAGTTTTAAATCTTCTGTCAGGGCCCCTGATTTGGATAATTTATTGGATATTAAATCAGCCTGGGCCACATTTCAAGATTCCTTTTCTTGCGCACTGGATTCAGTTGCCCCCCATAGATCACACATCATCAAATATTGTCGTAGTAATGCCCCGTGGTATACTGCTGAACTGAGAACCGACAAATCAAATTGTAAAAGATTGTAGAACAAATGAAGGTCCTCTAAATACGCCCATGATAAACAACACTACAAAGTAGCCTTAGGAATCTATCACGCCAGAATTAGAACAGCAAATAGACTCTATACTATGAATAGAATTGACCAAACTGGGAACTCCGATAAGGAACTATTCAAAGTCCTAAAGGAGCACACGAAACCTTGTGCCTGCAACTCAACCATTGTTGCCTCAGACACTCTGTGACACCCTAGCTTCCCACTTTGAAATTAAAATAGAGAATATCTATCATAATTTCAAAAATAATACCACTGCTCCGACATACATTTGTCCTGCCAACCCTTCTTGTAATAACATTCAGGCAACGCTGGAGAGCTTTAAGCCTATCACACAAACTCAACTGCTAGATCTACTAGCTAAAATTAAATCTGGCTCCCCTGTGGACCAGTGCCCTCCTCATATAGCAATGCTTGCCACTCCTCTTGCACCATCAGATACATCTTCATGCAGCTTATCTTTAGCTGCAGTTCCTCAGGGATGGAAAGCTGCCTATGTCGCACCCATTATAAAAAAAAAACTCATGCCGATCCTACGGACCCGGCAAATTATCATCCTATCTCCCTCCTCCCTTCGATAGGCAAGGTACTTGAGTCCTATGTTAACAAACAGCTTTCCTCCTACTTGGAGAGTCATCACCTGCTGGATGCTTCCCAGTCAGGCTTTTGCCCCTTCCTCTGCACTGAACCCACCCTCGCAGCGGTAGTAGACTCACTTAGCCTATCCCTGGATGCCGGCACGCCAGCTATGCTGGTTCTCCTTGACCTGTCGGCCGTGTCCAATACCATGTTACATTTCATCTTGAAGCATCAGCTCTATGAGATTGGGATCCACAGCACTGCCTTAAATTGGCTTACAGACTTTCTTAAAGGCAGGACTCAAAGCATCACAGTTGGCCCTTTTCAATCTAAGACTGTCTCAGGGCTAGGGAGTTCCTCAGGGCTCCGCTTTGAGCCCCACTCTATTTAACATCTTCATCGCTCCCCTGGCTCAGCTTGTTAAGTCCTGTGGTTTTGAAATACTTTCTTATGCAGATGATACCCAATTGGTCAACTCTTTTCGGCAGGACACCGAAAATGTTAAACATTTTTTTTATCGCCTGTATGAGTAAAATTGCCACATGGATGTCCCTGAACTGTCTTCAGCTATACGGGGGCAAAACAGAGGTTCTACTGTTTGGCAAAACACAGCTCCACTGGACAGATGAATGGTGGCCGGCTGAACTAAGTCCGGCTCTTTTTACCAGATGTACAGTGAGAAATTTGGTTATTCTACTAGATAACAAGCTATCAATGAAGGATCAGGTGATGTCCACCTGCGGCATGTGCTTTGGGACATTGCGCCTTCTCATTAAGATCTTCCAGTGGCTTCCGCTGACCTCTCAGAAGACCCTTGTCCAGGCTCTGATAATCAGTCGCCTTGACTATGGAAATGCACTTGTGGTAGCATCAGATGAATCCCCTAATCTAAAATGCAGGTGGTAGAAAATACTGCAGCCCATTTGGTTAACAAACAGCCACCTGGCACACCCTCAGCCCCTCTGCTCAAAGCCCTTCATTGGCTCCCCATAAAGAAAAGAGCAATATTCAAACTCCTCTGCCTGACGCATAAAGCTCTGCCAGGCAAAGGACCCAAATATCTACAGGACAAACTGGTCCCCTACTTTCCTGGAAGAAATCTTAGATCAAGAAGTCAGCTTCTTCTTTGTCCCCTACGTATTCGTACATCTAAGTATGGTGGACGGGCCTTCTTGTGCCTTGCTCCATACCACTGGAACAAGCTTCCCTTCTTCATTAAGGCATACACTGAGAAAACATCTTAAAACCTGGCTGTTCTAATGGTTGTTTCTTGATGTATGTGCTGTCTCAGCGCAGAGATGCCCCTAAGGGGGGCGAATTGTTGCACTATACCAAGTGTCCAAAAAAATATCAGAACAGTGGTGCTCAGCCTGGTAGCTGCAAATATGCAACGATCTGTGGCAAATTGAAACTGCAAATTCAGCTTGCCAAAATTTCCCTTTCCATGGGCCTAAACCTTCTTTTTAAATAGCATGATATCACCCATATGTACACCTTATTGCTGATAACGTCAAGGTGCATGATATTTAAAATTAGGACATGTTGAAATTAATGTTGAACATGTCCTTACAGTGAAATATTACCCAAAGCAGTTTATATTGTAGCAATGTTGACTGCTGCCATAGGGAATTGTTAGACTACATTGTTACATTTATAAATTTTATTTATTGGATTGGTAGACACTAGAGAAATACTTCTTCCTCTTATTTTACTTGTAATTTAAAACCCTCTTTAATGGAATGGGAAACATGGATTTTAAATAATTATTTTGGAAATGCCAATTTTAGAAAGTTGACATTTCCCTGAGGGGAGTGGGACTTCCTGACAGGATGGCTGGGGAGGAGCCCTGCCCTGTACGTATTACACTTCAAAAGCACCTGCCTCCAACACACACAAGAACCCTGATGCCAGGCCTGCTCCTGAATTTGTTTCACTAGCCAGGATGGAGCCAACTCCAGTAGAAAGGGAGTCATTGATCAGAACTAATTTTAGGGTTAGACAAAGTGGTGTCCCCCACCTACAGGCTGGCACTGCCCAGAACCTGAAGGAGAGCAAGACCCAGGACTTGGACAGTGATGGTAACAACACCATGGACACTAGGGACAATCCACCTGATTCCGTGATGGAGTAATGACTCTGTTGGCAGCTGACTCCCAGGGGTAGGTATACGGTCTCTCCAAGACCAGTGACACTAACCCCATTGCACCCTGTAAAGACCAGTTGAGAGAAGACCTGGACTTCTGTGTTTTAGCAGGAGAAAAATGGCTCATGGACTCAGGCAGGTGATAACGCTGGCACAGGGGGCAATGAAACCAGCTACCTACAGAGTGCACCCTTTTGAAGGCCAGGAGGCTAGAAATGGTCACCAAGATCATCACAATCGGCCAATATTGTCCGAGATATTCACTGTTAAAGATTTGACATTTGACCCCCTTTGAAACTAGAAAATGAGCGTGTGGCGCTCCATTGCATCTTTCAAGATTATACCTGGAGTGGGCCAGAGCCTGGAGGTCAGCACATTGGGTATTTGCATGTTTAATATAGCCCCCTTGGGAAGGGGTGTGCGTGTGGCCACGCCTCTGAGTGGGACTGGGGCCACATTCCCGGATCCCGAGTAAGCAAGAAGAAGATGTCTCCAGGTGGGACCAGGGCACCCATAAAAGCAACAAAAAGCAGAAACAAAGACATTTGGCAGGGCTGCAAAACAAAGCAGAAAGAGCCGTTAGTTAATTAAATATTTTCATTGCACAGAGGGCGCGGCCCATAATTCCCTGCAAAGCTTAACTTGCATAGAATATTATTTTTTGAAGTGTCCCAAGGAAGGGCAGGGGCACCACCAACAGAACATTTAAGTGCTGTGGGGGCTGCAGAGAGTGCAGAGTGGAGATCCCATGGCTGCATTTTATATAACTTATTTTGAGTCTGGCTGTCTGGCTGCCCCTTACGACTAGGGCGGTCGGGCTGCCCTGGGACCACCGCAACTGCCAGGGAACCGCTGTTGCCTGGAGGTTGCTTGGTGGTCCTGAGGCCACAATATGCTTGGTGGGGCTGCTGCGCCCCAGCCAAGCAAATGACAGGTTTCCTCACCAACACTTTTGGTGCGACCACCATGAAAAATGTGGTGAGGAAACGGCCCTCTGGTGCCTCATGCCATGTGGATGCACACAGGGGGGCACAATATGTGTCAGCCTGTGTGCATGCACACCATTACCTGCATGACATGGACTACAGCAGTCCATGCCGTGCAGGTACTGCCTTTGACGTTTCCATTGCAGTGCCTATTTCATAGGCACCACCCTGGGAACACCAAAGAACTGCCTGCCAGATAGGAGAAAACTCCTGATCTAGCGGGCGGTTCCTATACGGGTTTGGCAGTGCGGGAGCGGGCGGTCCTGCTCCAGCGCCGCCAAACTCAAAATAAGGCGTTAGACGCATGTTATGTTGATTTTCAATGCTTTATTGAAAATATATTGCTGACAATGTTTTATTGATAATAAATGCATTTATACATGGTTTCATTTCAGTGACATGATGGTGTTTTCTTAACATATGATTATTTTTCTTAAAACGTGGTGACCCCATAACAAAGCCATTAGCCTCGTCTTATATATTGATGTGGAGTCCCGTCGACAAAGCCAACAGGCTTTCCTTATACTAAACTGAGGAGAGCCCTTGACAAAGCAAGTATGCCTGTTTTATGTAAAAGGGAAACCCCTGTATTGTAATGTTTTATGTGGTATTGGTGTGATTTTGGGGATCATGGGCCAGATGTACGACCTGTGAAATTAGCGACTCGCTATTTGCGAAAAACTGCGAATCGCAAATAGCGAGTCACTATTCGCTACCTACTAACACCACAGGCAACCCGATTGAGAGTCGGTATACACTCGCAACGCTATTTGGCCCACTCGCTATTTGCGAGTCGCTATTGTCTCGCAAATAGCGAGTCCCGTTGAAACAGCGATTTTACATGCGCTATTTGCGAGTGTGCGTAAAAAAGGCCAACAAAGCACTCGCAAATAGCGTTTCGATAAAAAAAGTCACACTTCCTGTTTGAGGTGAAGGACCCACAAAACAGGAAGTGGTGCCCAAATCAACTCCTGAACAAAATTCAAGCTCATGTGCAGGGGCAGCAGCACTGTTAGTCACTGCTGAGAGAGAAAACATGAGCAGCAAGGAGAGCAAGAAGGCAAGCAAGCAGAGGCTGAGAAAGCTGAAGTTCTCAGAGAAAGAGCTGGATATCATCACGGAGGAATGCTGCAACCACCATGATTAACTATTCGGCAGAGCCTCACACCGTCTGGCCGAGAATGAGACGAGGAAGATCTTGTGCAGCATGCAGCAAAGGATTAATGCCCTAGGAGTAGCATACCGCTCCATAGATGATATTAAAAAATGGTGGTATGATCTTCGCTCCAGGGCAAAAGAGAGGGTGGCAGCACGGCTGGATGCAGCTAAGAAGACCGGACGGGGACCATCCACTTCAGCAGAGCCAACACCAGCTGAAGCAATGGTGGAAGCTACCCGTGTAGAGGGCAGCTGTAGCAGGCTTTGGGAGCCTTGATACATCCCAGCCATCCAGAAATCCTGGTAAGTGACAACTGTGCATGTGATGTGTGAATACCCACTAACGCCTGTACTGTGCATGCATACTAATCAACCACAAGCAAACATCCATGTACAAACAACAAACAACACTAGTGTTGCATCATGGGAGATGTAGTCTGTGTCAGAATCAGTGTAGTGAGGGAATGACTTGAGCTGATAAACATTGTAAAACCACAGAAACAGTGAAACACATCGTTTATTATGTTCCATTTTCCCATTTGTCACGTAGACACACCATTAGAAGCAGACGACACTGATGAGGACACGCCGGGTAGCCCTGAGCCAGAGCAGATGGAGAAAGGGCAGGACGTTGGGGAAACACGTGGGGAAAGGTCTTCTCATCCCAACTACTGTGGCTACAACCACTACAGAGCCAACACGCACTGTCACCTCTGCTGCGCAGCAAGACACAACACCACAAGGCCCTCTGTCCACACATGTGCGTCTCTCACGGAGAACACAACAGTCCCTGCGTCGGTCCCAAGGTCTGTCCTCCACTGAGCCAGTCAGTCAGGACATGTCTCCAACAATTGAACGTGAAATGCTGCAAATACAGCGCCTGCAGAATCAAATACAAAGGCAGAGAAATGTCAGGATGTCCCAGGGGTTCCGCATGGTCACAAACAAACTGGCAGAGAATCAGGCCAGGATAGTATCCAAACTGGATGCCCTCACCAACACTGTGGCCGACTTAGCAAAGGAGTGGTCTGCAGGAGGAGAAAATCAGAGGTGCATTGAGCGGAGCAGGGGACAAAAACTAGATAACTTGAGCAGGGCAATCAATAGGCTGGCGCATGCTACCAACAAACATAGCCAGCGCACACTTGGCCTGCAAGTGGAGATGAGCCACTACAGTGGGGACGTAGCACGTGGCCTTGAAAAAATCACAGCAGCAGTTGAAACACTGGAGACCAATCAGCTCATTGGGGATGGTGGCATTGGTGGCACTGACAGTGAAGTGTCAAGCCGGAGCAGCATGTCAGCCACGGAGCCACAAATGATGCGCAGAAGCAGCAGCCGCCACCTTGGGCTGGGTAGTGGCAGCTCTGGCCAGGCTACACACAGGGGCAGGAAATGAACTTTTTGTGTTCACAAAAAAGAATTCATGTGCCTTTAATATCATTATCTGTGGTGACGAAACCCAAATTTTATTTTAAAAGGCTTATTCCTACAGTTACAGATGGACATGTTGTCCTAATTTGATAATGGGTGCCTGAAAATTAAAACACCCATTGCTATTCACAATTTGTTTTGTCTTTTGTACAGCTGAGTGTCTTGCTGGTGTGTACGTACCTTTCAGAAATAGTTGTTGGCAATCTGGTCCCTGCGCCTTCTCCCCTCTGCTGCAGCGCTACCATCCCTTTGTTGTATGGCAGGTGGTCCCGGGTCATCATCATCAGAATCTGTGTCAGACACATCCATGGGCATTCCACCCCTGCAGGCCAAGTTGTGCAGCATGGCACATGTTGCCACAATTTTACAGACTGTCTCTGGTGCATACTGCAGAGCTCCACCACTCTTATGTAGGCATCTGAAGCGCGATTTCAATATTCCAAAAGTACGCTCAATCACTGTCCTTGTGCGCCTGTGTGCAGTGTTGTACCGTCTTTCATGTATGTTGTTGGGAGACAGATACGGTGTGAGAATCCACGGACGCAGGGCATACGCACTGTCACCTGTAGTGAGATATATGATGTTGTTGTTAAATGCTTACAGGCATGCAAGTGAATAAACATTCATCTGGGGACAGGTAATAACATCACCTAGGAGGTAGCCATCATCAAAGTTACCTCTTTCTAACCTTTGATATAGACCACTGTGCCTGAACAAAAAAGCATCATGGGTGCTTCCAGGGTATTTGGCTACAATATCGGTGATGATGTTTTTAGCGTCACACACTACTTGGATATTGAGGGAATGCGTGCTTTTTCGGGTACGAAAAATGTATTCAATGCGGGATGGTGGGCATATGGGCACATGTGTCCCATCTATGCACCCTATGACCTGTGGGAACCTTGCTAATCTGTAGAAATCCATTTTTGTTTGGTCTAATTCCTCATTATCTCGGGGCATGTATATATGTTGATGTATGTGGTATAGCATGGCGTCTAGGAAATTATGGGAAAAACGCGAAAGCGCACTCTGAGACACACCACCAGCCACTGCAATGAAATCCTGGCAACTACCAGTGGCCAAGAGGTGGAGGGAGCACAACACCTGCACATGTGTGGGAATTGCATTGCTGCACATGGTTCTACTCTCAAGTTGTGACTTCAAGGTGTCAATGAGCTTTAGTATGACCCTGCTACTTAGCCTGTACTGCTCATAAATCTCCTCTTCTGTCTTATCCAACAATGTCAGCCTGACTCTGAATATCCTCTCCTGTCTTCTCCTCCTCTGCAATGCCGCCATTATCCGCCTCCTCCTTGCTAACATGTACAGGGCAGCCATTGTGGAAAGGATTGTGATGCATTCTGGGTGTGTTTTTATAGGTTGATCCTGATTACCACCTGTTTCAGCTTAGCGGTAAATTGCGTGCGCAAATATACCTTTTTGCTTGTTATCTCGCAATTTGCAACTACTCTGTACATGCAATTTTGCGAGTCGCAAATTGCGACTCGCAATATTGTGAACACAGAAAGCATGCGCTAATATTGCAAGTCGGTATTTACTCGCAAATTAATTTGGGCAATTGCGAATGCTCTTCGTACATTGGAAATGGCCATTTTTGCATGCGCATATCATTTTGCGACCGATTTTGCGCATGCAAATTGGTCGTACATCTGGCCCTAAATGTCCATTGTTAATGCCATAGATTTAAACAACATTTTTATTGACTTAGAATGTTCACAATAAAGCTCAAACCTTGCTGCAAAGCTATTAAATGGATCTTTAAGGAGCAATAAACCCGCAATTATCTTCATGCAATGTATTAAAAGGCTTCCAATTCAAATTAGTAACATTGAAAGTCCAATTTATAGGACCTCAATTTATCAGGAGAGTCAATTGAGGTTTAATACTGCTAAAAGGGAATTTATTTTTACTCTAAGGTTTTAGTGCTTGTTATATTAGTTTAGAAATATAGTGCTCAAGAAGGAAGCTTTTTTTCTTTTCGTGTCTAATTTTTCGACGAGAAAGAAGGAACTACTTTCTTTAACTCAGTCAAAAGCTTCCAAACATGGTACTTGGAAAAATTACCTATTTATAGTCAGGAAATTCCTGACAAACATGGCAAAGTCTGTTTTTTTAGGAAAACTTTGCAAAATGATGTTCAGCATAAATGCTATACCATCTAGATTCTTGTTTTTAGGCTGACTTCTAAAGCCACTAAGTACATAGCAAGTTTGGTCTTTAAAATCACAGTTCTTACTTTTGGATTTACAGCTCTCTGATGGGAGTTTGCTCGCTGCTGTGATTGGAACTTGGTTTGATCCATTACCGTTGCTCGTGTTTTTATCGGCACAAGTGGGGTAATGCTGCATGGTAGGAATTTTGCGGATTCCTGTGGATTCCGGAAGTTTTCACCACAGACATGCAAAGAACATGTGTGATTTCAGGCATAGTTTGAAGTTTGCAGAGCATTATGGGTAAGTAAACCTCATGGGATCCACGCAAAGCACACCACCCTGGAATCCCCTGGTTGTTTAGTTTTCAAAAATGTCTGTAGTTTGTAGGCTTGCATGGGTGGCACCACAGCACAGCCCTAAACACAGCAGCTACTCCGATTGCTTATTATTATTATTATTATTAGCAACTTGTAGTGTGCCCAGATACCCCACAGGATTTCTTGGTGCAAGGTGGTTGCAGATTAGCTGTCCCAACAGGGCAAAATCAATCAGAATAAACAAGTTTTCCGCATTTTACAGAAGGTGAGAAATGCTTTACAGTTTCTTAAATCATCCGGTAACGAATTCCAAAGCTTAGGACCCAGGTAGGCAAAAGAATAGCCCTTCATCCAGGTTAGTCGAAGCCTGAGAACACCAAACAGGGCATGGGTGGAAGATCTTAGTAGCCAAGTCGGCTGGTAGGGACATACTAGCTCCTGAAGGTAACATGGTCTCAGGCCGAATTTGGCCTTGAACGTATAGCACAATGCTTTGAATTCAATGCGTTTGGCCACCTTAAGCCAGTGAAGTTCTTTTAGTAAATGAGAAATAGAAACATATCTGGATAAGTGATAAAGCAGTCTGGCAGCGGCTTTCTGGACAATTTGCAGGCACTGTATAGACGACATATCAGCGCCTAAATACAGTACATTGCCGTAGTCCAGTCAGGAAGTAACCAGTACCTGAATAACGGTCCTCTGTGCTAGAAGAATAGGCCACAAGATCTTTTTCAGCCATTCAAGGAAAGCAAAACAAGTCGCCGTTACCTCAGCTATCTGCGGCTTCATAGGGAGCTTATCATCAATAAGAAAGCCCAGGATGTTTACCTTAGATACCAGAGTGGGAGGGGTCCCTAGCAATTCTGGCCAATGTTTGGCCCCCAGAGAGAGGAGTTGTTCGCTAGAACTAGGATCTCGGTCTTATCACTGTTAAGTTTAGGTGAGTTTTGGTTCAACTAGGCTGCGATTTTCGTCATACCCAGATGCAGTAAGTATGGATAATTTCTCTGTGCCAAGGACAAGGAGAAGCTGATCTGGGTATCATCGGTGTATGAGAAAAGGGTGAGTCCACAACTCTCTATTAGGTGCACCAGAGGGCATACATAGATGTTAAACAGTAAGGGACTTAGGATGGATCCCTGCGGGACACCAGAAGTCAAGGCTTGTGTTTGGGCTGTCACATTGGATGAACAAACTTGAAACCTTTGGTCCTTTAAGAAGGAGATAAGTCACCCGAGGACTGAATCTGTCATGCCTATTGACTCCAGCCTATGAACCAGGATAGGGTGGGACACTGTGTCAAAAGCCGCGCTCAAGCCCAATAGAATGAGCGTGGCTGTGCCTCCCTCATCCAGATATTGTCTGAGATGTTCTGTTATGCCCAGAAGGGCAGATTCAGTGCTGTGCCCAGCCCTGAAACCCGACTGGGAAGGGTGGAGAGGGTAGTGTGCGTCAACAAGCGATGAGAGTTGGGCATTGACATGCTTTCCCAGCACTTTGGAGAAAATAGATAGCAAGGAAATGGGGCGTAAGTTCTGGAGACAGTCAGGATTCAAGTTGGCTTTTTTTAGAAGAGGGAGGACTAGAGCATGCTTCCATCTCTGAGGTACCTGTCCCCTCTTTTAGAAATGAATTCAGAACCTCCATAATTGTCATTAGGGCAGGTGGGTCTAACAGGGAAGCTTATCTGGGGGAAGAGGGTCCAGTGGAGAGCCAGATTTAATTGATTGTAAGGTACCAACAAAGGATGATAGGTCCAGGGGAGACCATTTGCTTAAATTAGCAGTAAATTATGCTTTAGATGCCAAAGAGTTGGGCATTACTTTATGTCTATCAGAGGGGTCACTGTTGGATTCATCCGCTAGCAGCAGTGAGTCTTTGGCCAGCTGAGAATGAATGTTATCCATTTTGTGAGTGAAGAAGAGAGCTAATTCATCACATTGTTGTAGGGAAAGAGAAGGTGTGGACAGGATGTTACTGACATCCAAAAGTTCTTTCACCACTTTAAAAAGGGTCTTCTGGCAATTCTGGGCCTTAGTGATTTTAGCTGGATAATAAGACGCACGGGCAGACTTACAATGGTAAGCTTTGATTGATTCTCTATAGTCTGACATAGCATCTACAGCATCTGACTTCCACCAGCATCTTTCCAACACTTTGCAGTGTTTCTTTTGAGATCTAAGTGACTCAGAGAACCAAGGGGCAGGCGGGTAGGTTTGAACCACACCCTTAGTGAACTCAGGAAGAGTGGTATCAATCACCTCCTCCAACCAATGATGGATCATAGTTTGATCCGAATCAAGATGTTGTAGGAGGGAGGGCTTAGTGCTGAGTTGCTGCTTATTGAGTGCTACAAGGTTTAGCTTAGATCAATTCCTACCTTTAAATTTCTGGGAAGGCCGTGTGATGGGAAGGAGAGAGGAGGCCATCTTGATCTTAAATGGTACAGTGAGATGGTCTGACCAACATAGTGGCAATGGAGGGTCTGTCAGTTGACTCTAGATGTAAAAGGTGTACTGCCATGTGCGTGGGTGAGGAGTTGCGCAGTGTCAGATCAAGGACGCCCAAGTCCATAATGAAGGATCTAGTGCGATTATTATCCAGGTGCTGAAGATGAAGATTGAGGTCCCCAAGCCGAGTAAAGTTAGAGGTACGCAGGATATGGGGGGCCAAAAGGTGAGGTAAAGTGGTGCACCATTTTCCAGAGTATCCAGGAGGACAATAAATCAGCGATCCAGAGAATGTGAATTTGGGTGTCAGATTTAGTGTAAATGTCAGAGCTTCAAAGTCAGGAATTAGAAGTTCTTCAATTTTGCAAGTATACTCCTTATTAAAAATAATAGCAATTCCTCCACCAAGTTTGTGTTGTCTGTCTATTTTAACCAAGGAAAAGTTAACCGGCAGGGCTGCAAGAAGCCAGGTCTGAGTAAGAAATAGAGCATCAGGTTTATAGTCACAAAGAAAATTGAATACATGTTGCTGTTGTTTAGGAAGTGAGTGGCAGTTCAGACTGAAAAAATGAAAAGTTTTAGTAGGGTGGCAATGAGCAGGAGACCATACCTCATGGAGGTCCTATGGACCTGCATTCTTTGGAGAACTGTGTTGGGCCGCATAAGTGCTCCCTACATTAGAGGAACTAGAGCAGGCAAACTTACAGCAGTTACAGGTCAATGAACCATCTCCAGGGTCAATGACCTGACAGCAATTATTGAGCATTGGTCACAGCGATAGCAGAAATGCTGTGGTGTAAGGCTTACCCTTGGTCTCTGATTCTGACTGAAGAGTATCAGGGTCCCTGGCCGGACACGGATGGGGGCAGACAGGCTTGCCTTTGACCTGCCTTTGGCAGGCAAATGGCACGTCCACTGCGCGTCCAACCAGCCATTTCTTTTTTTGCACCTACCTCTGCGAAAGACTAGCCCGCTGACCGGGCTCGAAGTGCAGTACAGAGGGGGTAGTTCCACCTTCCCGCCTTCCATCCGCTTAATCGGCAGAAGCTGTGTCGGACCAAGGAAGACATAGAAGCGCAGTGTTTAGCAAAGGACAAGTGAGTCGCAGTAAAGACAGAAATTAAAATTCAAAGCTATTGAGAGCATTAAAAACATTAAAAGCCAAGGTTAAGCTAAGGCTTTCGGAGCAGAGTACCTGCTTATGGCTTTGCTTATCACTCAAAGAAGCTTTTCAGGGTTTTTTTGTGTTGTGGTCTCGTGGCCCACCCACCCAAGTGAGGTACAGTTCTTATCAGGGAGCTCAGAGTGGTAGGAAATATGTGGTTTTCTGCATATTCCAGAACTTTCCATCACAGAAATGTGAGGAAAATATGTTTTTTACCAAAGTTTGATGTTTGCAAGGGCGTCTGGGTAAAATTACCTAGAGCGATCCAGGCAAGTCACCCCACACTGAATTACCCCAGGAGTCTAGTTTTAAAAAATGTCAAGTTTGCTAGGTTTCTCTAGGCTCCTGGATGAGCTAGGGCCCAAAATTCGCAGCTACCAACTTTGCAAAAAAAGGGTCAGTTTTCAGCGAAAAAATTTGATTGATAAACATTGCGTTTTGGGCCATTTTTTTGTCACAGGCACTAGCTAGGCCCAGCCACAAAGTTGATGTACTATTTTTTTTGTCACGGGCACTAGCTAAGCCCAGCCACAAAATTGATGTACTATTTTTATTGAGAGATTTGTGGGAATGCTTGGTTGAAGAGAGTTTGTGGCTCCCTGTGGATACCAGAACTTCCATCACAGAAATGTGAGGAAAATGTGTTTCATTTAGTCAACATTTGAGGTATGCAAGGGATTCTGGGCAAATAACTCTAGTGAGCGCATCACGTCACCCCACCCTGGATTTCCCCAGCGATCTAGTTTTGAAAAATGTGCAGGTTTGCTAGGTTTCCCTATGTGTCGTCTGAGCCAGGGCCCAAAATCTACAGCTACCCACTTTGCAAAAAAAGGGTCAGTTTGGAGTGGAAAATTGTAATGTATCCATGTTGTGTTTTGGGACGTTTTTCCTGTCATGGGCACTAGGTCCACCCACACAATTGAAATACCATTTTTATTGGGAGACTTGACAGATTGGTGGGTGGAAGGAAGTTTGTGGCTCCCCGCAGATTCCAGAACTTTTCATCACAGAAATATGAGGACAATTTATTTTTTTGTAAAAGTTTGAGGTTTGCAACGGATTCTTGGTAAAAAAAACTTGGTGAGAGCCATGCAAGTCACCACACCCTGGATTCCCACAGTTGTCTATGTTTAAAAAATGTGCAAGTTTGCTCGGTTTCATGTGAGGATTTGGCTGTATTATGTGATCTGGCTGTGGGTCCAACTCGTGCGATAAACTGCCAAAAACTGTCATTGATCTAGTCAGGCTCGTTTGTAAAGCTTAAGCTCAACCCTGGGTAGCTGTGGCTTAGAGCAGCAAGGCTAAACATAGGAACAATCTGTTTTGCATTTAACAGCACCGAACAATGGAATAAGAAAATGCCACAACAAGTAAGAGACACAACAACAAGTTATAACAATAGAGCATATTTTTATGAATTTTTAGAGTCTTTGATCATCAAACTCCACAAGAGGGTTCCGGAGGTACAGATTTTAGAGTAAATAAATACTTTTAAATCCAACCACAAACAAGCATTGGCCAACAAAACTTTGCAAACTTTTGAATAGTTTGAAACAGTTAGTTTGGCGACTCCGACCTGTGTTGGGTGCCCAAATCTGACAGGGCGGATGTCTAGGAGTCCAGTAGGGTTACTTTGGACAGTTACCTGGCCACCAGAGCCTTTTCCAGTCAAGTTCCAGCCTTAGGAAATGACCGACATAGACGATAATGGAGTGTCCTGATGCTGGGGATGCAGGCAGAAAGATGCTCACTGATGCTCTTGGAGCTGTGTGGTCGACGGGGGTGAAGTGTGGCTGATCCCTCAGTCCACTGGTGGGTTTAAGCAACTTTGACCATGGCACTTGGGGTCCCACAATGTTCTCTCTGCAACAGTAGAAGACCAGCTGCAGTGGGGTTCCCGATCTTGCGACACAGATGTCACAGCGAATATCCTTGGTGGGGCTAGTGTCCTTCTAGGTGATGAATCAGGTCTCTGATAGCACTCCCGGGTCTGGCACAAATGGATGCAACTTCTATCTCATATTTGTCTCTTGCTGTGGCCGGTGGTGACCAGCGGCGATCCCTCAGGAGTGACTACTGCTTTGTCGGTTCGGGCCTCCACAGCTTTGATGTCCCTGGTGCTGTTCCAAGAATCAGACGATTGACCCTTGGAGTCACTGCTTGGATCTGGGGCTGGGAATCAAGTTTTCCACAAGCCAGGGGCCACAGGCACAGTTCAATCTCACTAGCCCAAAGTGCAGCAGGTGCAGTCCTTCCGATGGTGCAGCCTCTCTTCGTGCAGCTTCAAAGGCAGCAGGACACTCCTCTCTTGGTCCTCTCTCCAAATACAAAGTGTACTGAAATTCAGAGTGCCAGGGATGCCCCTTATATCCTGGGAAAGTGCATTGAGGAGATAGCCTGGTCGCCAGCCAATGGGCTAGTACGTCCCCCCCCCTACTTTGGTGACGAAGTTTCGGTGATGCGTGACATTTGGCAATCCTAGAGTTTAATGTTCTAGCCACTCTCAAGATGTCTGAACTCTTCCTCGACAGTGAAGAGCTTGGTAGCCCACCCTAGAGGTGTGGCTACCTAAGGACAACACGCCCACAGAAAAGTGGTTTGGGGATGGGTTTTCCATCTCAGGCCCTATCTCCGACTTGTCTACAGGAATAAAAGACAGCCTGCTCGGGTGTGTTTTCACAGGCAGCTATTCAAGGGCAGCTCCCACTTTAAAGCTTGCCTTTTGTGCTAACACCCCTTGCAGCCTTTCTGGGAGATGAGGTCACACCTCAATCTGCAGCAACTGCCTTTGTTCCTGAGCCTGGGAGTTGTTCACACTTCTCCTCAGGCAGGCAGAAAGCTGTCTGTATGCCAGAGCCTTTGTGATGCCACTGGACTAGCTATGACACAGAGTGGCAACTTTCTAAAAGTAGCTAAACTTTGAAAGTGACATGAATCGCAACTTGGGCATCAAGTCAGATTAAATGCCATGATTAATTTGATACCTTATCATACCCAGTTTGGTAGTCCCATTCAGAAGTTAGCCAGTCTATTATGCCAGCCTGCAACCCTGTGTTAGCGAATGGGGCTGCTAATTTTCCTCAGTAAAACAACAACTTTTAAGGGTTTTGCTGCTAAGACATATAAACCTATATGCCTATCTGAATAATATACAGCTCCCTGTCAGAGGCTCTAAAAGCCTTCCTTAGGGGAGACTTACATATATATTCTTAAGGGAAGGGAGGATTAGCCATTGGTTTTAAAGGCAAAGTCAAACTAGCAGTGAACACACTGCTCTTCCAGTCTGCAGTGACGGGCTGGTAGCCATTTTATACATTGTCACACTCAGAGTTGCACAAACAGTGCTGCAGCCCTGTGTGGCCACTCTGCTTTATATGCCCTTGGTACCCTGTGTTCTATATGATAAGGACTTACAAGTAAGTCAGCACTTGCCAATTTGATAAAGCCAATTCGACATATCTTTTGCAATGGGTCAGAACACTGATGCTGAGGTCTTGTTAGCAGGCCTCAGTGCACTCTCAAAGTCACAAAACCAGTAGCTAATTGTTCAAATGGGGGCAAAAAGAGGGGGAAACCTGCAAAAAGTCTGTTTCCTTCCATTTCACAAGGTGCCGGCTGAGCTAGGGCCCAAAATCCACAGCTACCTGTTTTACAAAAAAAACGGTGAGTTTTGACTGGAAAAATGTGATGCATCCATGTTGCATTTTGAACCATTTCCTGTCGAGGCACGAGGCCTACTCACACAAGTGAGGTACCATTTTTATCAGGCAAAATGCTGCAGGGGAAATGCTGCGTGTAAGGACATTTGTGGCTCTCTGCAGATTCCAGAACGTTCCATAGAGAAATGTGAGGAAAATGTGTTTTTTTGTCAAAGATTGAGGAATGCTAGGGATTCTGGGTAAAAAAAACAGTGTGAGAGCCACACAAGTCACCCGACTCCGGTTTCCCCCAGGTGTCTAATTCACAAAAATGTGCACATTTGCAAAGATTCCCTAGGTGCCAGCTGAACTGGTCGCAAAATCCACAGCAACCCACTTTGCTAAAAAAAGGGTCCATTTTGAGTGGAAAAATGTGATGTATCCATGTTGCAGTTTGTGCATTTCTTGTCATGGGCACTAGGCCTACTCACACAAATGAGGTACTATTTTTATCGAAGACATGTGGACGCATAGAATAGTAGTACATTTGTTATTACCAATTGGACTTTGCTGCATTTATGCCTTCCAAATGTAAGCCAGTGTGTTAGAAAGAAGACATTTTGAAACATATCCTCTAAATCATCTGCTAGAATGGGTACCCACATATTCAGAGATGTACAAGCAACCACTGCTCCTAAACTTCATATATTATGCCCATTTCAGAAATGCATAGCTTTTCTTGCTAATCATTTTTCACTCTACATATTTCATCATGTGAATTGGTCTATACTTGGTACACAATGAAAAACCATTGTACAGTGCAGCTCAGTTGTTATCTTTGGGTGCCTTGTGTTCTTGGAGAACCTACAAATCCTATATATCCCCAAAACCAGAAGGGCCTAGTGGACGTAGTGGTATGTTTCATTTGTAAATCAGCATTGTAACAAAAAGTTGCAGATGAAAACGTTGTCACAAATGGCCGTATTTTTCTACTCATTTTCACTATTTCTTCATTTTAACAGTACGTATCTTTGGGAAAATCTTGAGGAATCTACACATAGGACTCCTTGCTGAATTCAGACTTTTTTACTTTTCAGAAATGTATAGCTTATCTGGATCACCGATGGGTTTCACACTGGTTTCCACCACAAACTGGAGGTAGGTGGAGAGCACAAAAAATTTGAAAAATAGGCTACCTCTTAGCAAAATGCCAAAACTGTGGTAAAAAGTTACGTGGCATATTACCAAGAAATGGCGATAACTATCGCTAACCTAGGTTAGCGCTAGTTTTCCTATCGCCGTCGATCCCTGCAAGTTATCGCCCTGTTAGCGATGTATTAGCAACGTTTTGCTAACAGGCGATAGCTCCAGGGATCAGCGGTGAAAACCGCAGCTAACATTACCGCGATGGCGTTAATGAAACCGGCGATAGTAGGTGGAATCCAGCGATAAGCCCTTAGCGATAGAAAAAGGCACACTAACCCGCAAGTTTGGACTTAGCCCATCTGTCCATCCCCAATATAAAAGATGCACACAAAAAAAGGAAAAATGCAGATTTGAGCAGCCAGGGCATAGTGCAGCACACATCAACAACCCCCTCAAGCCACCCAACATCCTGGTTGACCAGTATGAGATCCTGGTCCCCATGCAGGACCTGTGTCTGGTTCCTGGATCCCTCGCTGGAGCTGCGTCTGGTTACTGGATCCCTCGCTGGACCTGCGTCTGGTTCCTGGATCCCTCGCTGGAGCTGCATCTGGTTCCTGGATTCCTCACTGGACCTGCGTCTGGTTCCTGGATCCCTCGCTGGAGCTGCGTCTGGTTCCTGGATCCCTCGCTGGACCTGCGTCTGGTTCCTGGATCCCTCGCTGGAGCTGCGTCTGGTTCCTGGATCCCTCGCTGGAGCGGTGTCTGGTTCCTGGATCCCTTGCTGGAGCTGCATCTGGTTCCTGTATCCCTCGCTGGACCTGCGTCTGGTTCCTGGATCCCTCGCTGGAGCTGCGCCTGGTTCCTGGATCCCTCGCTGGACCTGCTTCTGGTTCCTGGATCCCTCGCTGGAATTGCATCTGGTTCCTGGATCCCTCGCTGGACCTGCGTCTGGTTTCTGGATCCCTCGCTGGAGCTGCGTCTGGTTCCTGGATCCCTCGCTGGAGCTGCCACTGGTTCCTGGATCCCTCGCTGGAGCTGCGTCTGGTTCCTGGATCCCTCGCTGGAGCTGCGTCTGGTTCCTGGATCCCTCGCTGGACCTGCGTCTGGTTCCTGGATCCCTCGCTGGAGCTGCGTCTGGTTCCTGGATCCCTCGCTGGACCTGCGTCTTTGGCCTGGAGTGGAATGTGGAGTAGAATGGAGTCGATGAGCCGTGGCGGGAGACATTGATGTGCGACGGTCGCCGGTACCTGGTGGTGAAGTCTGGCAGGTCGCATGGAGACACGTTGCTGACCTGTGTGAGAAGCCCGCCTTGCGCACCTTGGTGCAGTCAATGGTAGAGGTGAACCTGTGCACCGACGTAGTGAGGTCCGCTTCACATACTATGATCCACCACTACACCGGGGTGCACTGAGTGGATTACCAATGGTGGGTGCCGTCTCCCTGCATCACAGGACGGATGTTGTTGGGCTGGCCGGACACTCTGGAGGGTGAGGCCCCTGTGCTATTCCGAACTTGTGTGGACTGAGCGCTGCAACTACATGCCTAAGGGAGCCCTGCTGCATCAACTGCATCGGGTGGTCCACCAGCGGACTACGGAGTGACTGCTGTACCCAGCCCAGTGAAAGCACACCTGGCTCAGGCTCCTGCTGGCTGAGTCACAGATTTGGGGGAAGTGCAGTGGATTGCGCCACAGGGTCAATGTCCAGGTAAGGAGAAGGTGGGACGCGTAGTGCAGGAGGGCCGGGGGGGGGAGTTGCTCCTGCCTATCTCACATAGATGATGCACCCCCAGTGGCGGCTCTACCGCTATGTTGAAAGAGCATTGCCCCACCACCTCAAGCAGTGCAGAAGAGGAACAATCATCACATGATGATAATTCAACCAATCAATCACTCAGGGGAATTGTAAGCGCGCCACTCACCCGTGAGGGTCGCAAGGCACTGAGGGGTGGGGAGCGACAGATCTGTTAGCCGAAGAGCCAGGTCTTGAGGGTCTTCCTGAAGGTGTTCAGGGAGGGGGCACCTCTGATGTCTGCCCGTAGCCCGTTCCAGGTATCGGATGCAATGTGGGAGAAGGATCTTCCGCCTGCTCTGGCTCTGTGGATGCGCTGGGTTTCGGACAGTGCGAGGTTCGAAGATCGGATGTCTCATTTGTGTACGTGGCAGTTGATCCTGTCATTGAGGTATCTGGTTACGTTGTGTAGGCATTTGTAGGCATGAGTGATGATTTTGAAGGTGACTCTTATCACCACGGGGAGACAGTGGAGTCTACGTAGGTGTTGGCTGATGTGTTAGTGCCGGGGGATGCCGAGGACGAGTCTGGCGGTGGTGTACTGTAATGTCGGTAGTTTGTGGAGTAGGGACTTGTAAATGGCGGCGTAGAGTGTGCTTCCATAGTCCAATCTGCTGGAGTGAGTGCATGGGTGACTGTCTACCTTGACTCTGGGGGTATCCATTTGAAGGTCTTGCGGAGGATGCGGAGGGTGTTGAAGCAGCTGGAGGTGACGGCGTAGACCTGTCTGTTCATGGTGAGGTATGGGTCGAGTACGATGCCGAGGTTTCTGGCGTGGTCCGAGGGGGTAGGTGGGCTTCCGAGGGCGAAGGCCAACAGGTGTTGTCCCATGCTGAAGGTGTGGTTCCAAGGACAAGGACTACTGTCTTCTCAGCGTTGAGCTTCAGGCAGCTGTTGGTCATCCAGACTGCGACGTCCTGCATTCCTTTCTGGAAGTTGAGTCTGGCTGTGGTGGGGAATTTGGTGAGGGAGAGGATGAGCTGGGTGTCATCAGCGTAGGATACGATGTTGAGGCCGTGTTGTCGGACGGTGGCGTCGAGGGTGCCATGTAGATGTTGAAGACGGTCGGGCTCAGAGATGAACTCTCTGTGACTCCGCAGGTGATTTACATGGGATCGGAGAGGAAGGTTGGCAGTCTGATCCTTTGGCTTCTTCCGGGGAGGAATGATCGGATCCAGTCAAGGACTGTTCCTTGTATGCCGGCGTCGTGTAGTCTGGTGACCAGTGTGTGGTGGGAGACGGTGTCGAAGGCCACTGAAAGGACAAGTATGATGTGGGCTGTGGAGTGGCCTTGGTCCAGGAGTGTGCGGATGTCATCTGCGGCGGCGAGTAGGATGGCCTCGTTGCTGTGGTTGGTTCGCAATCCGGATTGGGACAGCTCGAGGATGGCGTTGTCATCAATGAATCGTGTCAGTTCCCTGTTGACTGTTTACTCTGCAACTTTGGCCGCGAAGGGGAGGAGCGAGATGGGCCAGTAGTTCTTGAGGTCATTGGGGTCAGTTGTGGTCTTTTTGAGAAGGGGCCAGACTTCTGCATGCTTACAGTCGTCTGGGTAGGTGCCTGATTTGAAGGTGGTGTTGATGGTGCGTTGCAGTTCATGTGTGATGGCGGCCGCGGCTCTGAGGTAGATGTGGGAGGGCATGGGTTGATGGGGGCCCACGAGTGGATGCCTCTCATGGTTGAGGCTGTGTCTTCGGCTGTCCAGGTGGAGATGGTGGGCTGGCTGGTGTGTCCGGGGCCCGGGGTGTCTGTAGACAAGGGTTCCTCGGAGTGTGGAGTTGTGGCAGGTCTGGATCTGGAAGAGCAGGTGTTCGGCGGAGGGGAAGTTTTCGCGGGAGGTGGTGAGGCGGAGGCTGCACTTGTGGGCAATGGCGAGGCACACTTCCCGGATGGTTGGTGCGGTCCTTCCTCTAGATCTTGTATCCATCTGGGATGGCAGTGTTGATGTCGGGGGCGGAGGAGGCATTGGTCCAGGTCTCCGTGAAGAAGGCGATGTCGGGCGAGAGAGAGTCGAGTAGGTTCCAGATTTCCACGGCGTGTTTGTGCACAGAGCGCCCATTGAGGAGGATGCATCCTAAGGTGTCGCCGGTGCAGGCGTCGGCTGTGTTGGAGACCGGGGTGGTGGTTAAGCTCTGGCGGCAGTGGAGGCAGGAGAACTGGCCGTGGGTTGTGTTTGCCGAGGCCTGTTGTCAGTCTCTGACTTTCCCGGGGTTGAGTGCGTGGAGGGTGGCTGTGCTGTAGCAGTGGGTGGCCCGTGATCCAGGCTTCCTGGCGCTGGTCGCGGTTGGGTTGTAGACATGCGCAGATGGGCTTGTCTTAGGCGCGCCTTCTGCGCGCCAGCGGCGCGTCTCCGCTGCGCAATCACGCAGCGTCCGCCATCAAGTAGGGGAGGGCGGAGGAACGATCAGCTGGGAGGCGGGAATGTGTGAGGACAGGGGTGCAGGGCCGCAGGGGCAGCAGCGGCGGGAAGCGGGTAGTGTGGGCACGAGAAGCCAATAAAAGAGTTAAAAAAGGGAGAAACAAGGGATAAATGACTCATGTAATCATGCTATGTATCCTCAGGGGGTGGGTGGGTGGGTAGGACTGCTCCAAACACGGAGCAGGGAATGTGCAGATTGGCATGCACACTCAAGTGCGTAATGACTGTTTGGTCGGCCCACTCAGGCCGCCCAATGCAGACATGTGCACTTCTCTGTTCGCAATGCAGGCTGCATTACAGCCTGCATGGAGAACATGCCCACCCCTCTGGCCCCTGCCTGCATGACTTGTCCCGTTGCCAATTAACAATCCCACCACCGCATCGCAGCATTGTGATTGACTCAGGGGAGGGAGCCTGGCTGCCTACTTCCTTTTCCTGGAAGCAGACGCAGGAGAGCAGGAGCTATGAAGACATGGGACACGGCTTAGAGGTAAGACTTCCCTCAATAACTTTTTAACAACACTCGCTCACACACACATCCCCATGTCCACGCACCATCCAGTGTTCTTTATGGGGTTTACCACATCAGAGCTGTCCAGACACCCCCCCTGCACTTCTCAATGGTGGCCGCTGTGAGCCTATGCACAGCAGGCATACCACTCGTGTGCCAAAGGCACATACATAATTGCGATGCATGCCAACACATCGCATTCCATTCCGATACATACTAATACTAGGCACATTGCAACAGTTGAGTAGGTGTTGCATAGCGGAGACATGAAGATCACTCTTCCCACTACAGTGTGTGCGACCCAAAAAAAACCTTTACACAACTAACCCAACCGTGAACCCTGGAATTCCTTTCTGAACCCTCAAAAGACACCCAAAAGATCACATTTGAGACAAATGCACCCCCCAAATTTCTCTTCATTTTGGCACAAAGCACACCCAAGTTTTTGAAATTTTACCCCAAAAACACACTCAAAAATTCCAAAATGTACCCCCAAAAACACCCAATTTTTCATATGTTGCCCCACAAAACACCCCATTTTTCATATTTTACCCCAAAACACCCCATTTTTCATATTTTACCCCAAGACATAGTCCAATTTTCATTTTTTACATCCAAAACCCATGCACACCTGAAAAAGTTTGGATTACCCCATTACTGACCTCACAATGCGTTGTAATCAAATGTGATGTTAAGGGACCCGCGTTGTCGGAGTTACGTTGTTAACGATGTACTGCCTGCATTGTAAGGGTCGTCTCCCGTGACGAAGGCAACACATAAGCTATGCCGTTTGCTTCCGTCTGCCCCTGGAACGTGCTCATCACCAAGGTGCATTCCTCTTGGACACTGCACCGCTACGTCGCCAGCACCCTCCTCGCCATCAACCCTGGACGCCACCTCGCCTGCCAGGACAAACCTCTGCTCCATAATGGACATCGCCTTCGCCATCACTGACGGATGCAGTATCACCCGCAAGGAGCACCCCGACCATCAAGGAGGAGGCATTGCCGTCACCTACAGAGGCACACTCCGACTGACCATGCACTCTAATGTGCCAAGGGTGACCATGGACCACGACTCCCAGATCTGGACCAAGCCCAAGAAAATCCTCTGTGGCACCCTCATGTGCAGGCCCCCCGGGCCATGGCCCCCCATTCTACAATCCCATTGTAGACATCATTGCACCCCAGGGACTCCCATCCCCCAACGACATCCAACTCGGTGAACTCAAGTTCCACCTGGGCAACCCCAGTGAACAGAGCACCACCCCCTCCTGTCACTGACATCAGACGCAAGCAGCAAGTCTGTTCAACAGGCCACATAGCAGGACACACGGTCGGGCACCTCACCTCTGCCAGCGGGTACTTCAACGACAGCCACAACACCGGACTCTCCTGGCACTACCATCATTGGATTAATGACGTCTTCACCTTGCCCACCGGATGCCAGTGCCGTCATCGCACCCCGTCGCAGCTGGATCAAGGCCAACGCAGAACGTCTGCTCAACTGCCTCCGCAACAACACTCCACCAATGCTTCCAAACGATGACACCGCAGCGCGCAACCACCACTGATGGATCTCCGACATCGCTGACATTCAGGCACCCCTCATGAACGGCACTGCGTCAGTGCCTTTCGCCTGCCTGATGGCAGGCGTGAGGGTGAGGCAGTGCCATAGGGATAGGCTGGCCCCATGCTTTGCTGGAGTTGCGTCATGGTTGTGACACAACTGCAGCAATGCGTGACTTTAGCGCAGACAGATACATCAGGATTCCTGGCATATCTGTCATTACTTGCGTCATGGAGCGCTGTCCAGTGAGTGCAGCGCATCCATGCTGTTGCAAGGAGGGCGTAATGAGAAGTGTTGCAACGCTGACTTGTCGCAGCGCAGCTACACTTTTCATGACTGGGGCCCAGGAATGCACACTATCTTATTGATGGTGCGCATTCCTGCACTGTATTTTTGTCGCAGGGTAGCACTGCAACATTGCTTGCAGCGGTGTCCAGCAGCAGAAACATGCATAGATGTGGGCCCAAGACTTATCCCCATTTTTAAGACCAGCTATTTTCTGGTCTTAAGTTCCTGCAGCTAACAGGCCTTAGCGTGACTTTTTTTATCGATTCGCGGGTCCTGGCCATCCTTGCTAATAGGGCGAAGAGCGGTTAGCGGGAGTTTTAGTGATATTTAGAGGAGGAACGCCTACCTTGCATGTCATTAGCGATAAATATCGCTGGCATGCAAGGCGATAGAAAAACCGGCTGCTATCGCCGGAAAGCTGTCGCTAACACCTGTTAGCGACTGCTTGATAATAGGGCGAAAGGAATAAACCGTCTTAGAGGCAGGAAAGTGCCGCTAACGCGGCGATAAAAGGCTTGATAATATGCCCCTATGTTTTTTATTCAGCTCTGCATTGTCCTGAAAGTTGGGGAGAAGGTAATTTTAGCACTATTTGTTGATGCCATTTTTAAGGGAAAAAACAGACACTTTTATCCAGAGCATGTTTTTCCTATTTTTCCCAAAAAATCAAAATGTTGCTCTATTTTGCCTATTTTCTCAGCCCGGCAGGGGAATCTAAAACCAGGGTGGCTGCTTTCCCCTACCTCTCCGAACACCGGGAACTCACCTGGAATACAGACCATGGAAGCCTCACGGATTTGGTGGGCGCGGCCAATCGACACCTGATGCTTGCTTTCCTGGTTACTCTCCAGCTCGGTGTCCGGTAGTCTGTGGGGCCGTGGTGTGCAGAGGAGAGCGGACCCACGGCTGTTTGCCTGGTGCAGGCGCTCTGTCTGCAGACCGTGCACAGAGGACGCAGCATGCTGCTGTAGCTGGTGAGGCGAAGGCGGGGCTGCTGCCTAGACGCGGGGCAGTGAATCTTCTCAATGGCGCCAAAGGCGGCTCGGGGGGCCAAAACCCGAGTGGATGAAGCTGCCCCCAGCAGAAAAATGGCATCCAGACAAAGCGAAGCGGGAGGAGAGAGCTGGAGGGAAACATCCCAGCGAACCTCACAGATGTGGTCTCAGGGAGCCAAAAAAAAAATGGCAGCAGCGTCAGAATTTTTTAAGAAAAAAGTTCCTACTACCGCCTAGGCTGATTCAAAACCACATACAAAGGAAAACCACCGGGAAAGGGGGCAACAACAGTTGGCTACAGAGCCACAGGGCTTCCCTGATTTATCAGGGGATCAAGTCTGGAACCTGGACCTACCCTAACCTGGACAGCCTGAGAGCCTCAATGGAGGGACTGAAGGTAATTCAAACAATCTCAGAGTCACTGGGGGTACAAAGGAATAGGAGAGAAGGGAAGGAGAGAACAGGATGGGCTAACACTAACTGAGAAAGTGGAGGGAAGCCTACATACAGGGCTAGTGATATCATGCAACAATCGGATCCCTTTAAAGGGGGCTCTAACTTAATGGCTTCCAACAATGTGCAGGAAAGTGTAACCCAGGAGGGTAATAACTCTGGGGGGCACAATTATACTGACGCTGGGGACCTGTTTTTTTCACTTTCTGTTCACTCTGATGGAAATGAAGAGGATCTCGACCTACTTGATCATCCCAGCAGGAGAGACAATCAAGGCTCGCATGAGAGTAACCTTAGTGATAAAAGTGCTCCCCAAGATAAAGTCAACCAACAGGGAGAGCCTGTAACTGTGAGAAGAAAAATACCTCAGGAGATTCAATGGGACTATTCAGGCACTCCAGGCCTAGAAGGAGCCAGCTCTTCTGGCATGATTTTGGGGGGACCAGGACTCTCGAACGCTCCTACTTTGGATATAGTTTATCAACGCATCATGGCGCATCGAGATGAGATGCACTCAGAGTATAAGAAAGCTCACCTTGCAAATAGAAAGGTGCAAGCAGCAATTAGAAAAGTTGCAAAAACCTATACGGAATTCACAGAACGGATAGTGGAAGTAGAAGCAAGAATAATTACTTTAGAAGATGAAGCAGAGAATGGGAAGAAATTGGTGAAATCTTTGGAAGGCCAGATGACGGATACCCAGTGTAAGCTGGAAGACCTAGAGTACAGGCTGAGAAAGAACAATCTAAGAGTACTGGGCATACCTGAGGGGGGCGGAGGGAGGTTACCCAAGGATATTTATTATCAAGCTTTCCAAAGGAGCCTTCCTTAAACTATCTACCTGGACCTGGGAAAGCAAAATTCAAAGAGTCCACAGGTTTCCCTTTAAACAACAGGCATGGCATACTCAAGAAGGCTGCAAGCCAAGGGCGATGCTGGTCTTTTTTGGAAATTTCCTGCTTTGTCAACTGATATTTGAGACGGCACGGCTGGATCAGAAATGCACATTTAACAACTGTTCTTTCTTCGAGAGCCCGGTCTATTGCCATACTACAGTAGAGCATAGATGGCAGATGATTCAACCCTTTAAAAATAAGGGAGGTCAAGCCTATTTGTTGAGCCCAGTGAAATTGAAGGTGGTAATACAAGATAGAACTTACTTCTTACCTTCAGAGATAAAAGCCAAAGAACTCTTTGAAACTTTGAAAGGAAGGCGGGGAGAAATAGAATAAGGAATAAGCATTAGAGGGGAAGTGGGGAAGTGGGGTTGGGGGTGGTAGACAGGGTATGTTTTCAGAATGCAGCAAGCAGGAAATTGCATTGTTTAAGGATGTACCAAAATTTTGTTTGTCATAAGGGAGAAAGCAAAAGAGTTTTGGTAAAGAAAGAAAACGTTAGGGATAGATGCGGAGGAGGGAGTCTTAGAGAATGAGGCAGGATCAAGTTAAGTCATGGGGCAGGAAAGTAGAAACACAAAATGAGTGATGACAAAATATCTATAGTGTCACTCAATGATTGTGGATTGAATGATAGGGCCAAAAGGCAGCGGGTAGCATCAGTATTGAAATTATGGAAGAGTGATATCATCTGCCTCCAGGAGACCCATATCCCCTGGTGTAAAAGAAATCTGTTATCTTATCTTGGCTTTGACCTTCTAGGGTGCACACAGCAAGGCCTAACCTCTAAGGGGGTAGATGTACTAGGGAAATGCTTCAGCTGTATTGTACTCCGGAAACGCTCAGATAAAATGGGGAGGTGGGTAATACTAGATTGAAAGATTAGAGGAGGTCAGTTTATGCTATGCTCAATTTACGGGGCTAATATAGATGAGGCTGATACGCTGGATTTTTTAAATATTGAGCTTTCAAAATGGCCAACCCCGCTGGTAATGTGTGGGGACTTTAATATACATCTAGAGGTGGGAAAAAGATCAACTCCCCAGGGATATACAGGAAAGAAACCTATGTTATTGAAGGTGTTTACAACGCCTAGTTGAAACCCATGGGCTTGATTATGTGTGGGAGAAGCTTAGGGCCCCAAACCCAGGATATACCTTTTTTCATACCCCCATAATAAATTAGTCAGACTGGATTATTTTTTGACTTCCAAGGTACTGACCAACCAAGCTGTAACTCAGAGCCATCCTAGGGTATTATCTGACCACAATCCCCTGAGCATCAAGTTCTCCTTGAAGGGGGAGAGCAAGCCACGAGCTCAGTGGACCTTTGGTAGAAAACTCTTATGTAATGAGGAGTATTTAGAACATATGCGATGGTGGGTAACTCAATTTTTTAGAGATTAATAAGGGCTCAACTAGAGAGATGATGGTTTGGGATGTATTAAAGGCAGGGATTCGGGGTGAAACGTTGAGCTATACTCTACATCAGGAAAGGAAAGGAAGAAGCGCAAGTAGATCTGTGGTTATCTTAAAGAACAATCCTCTCTTGTCAGACGCAGGAAATATCTCTGAACATTAGAAACGCCGAAACTCACTGGAAAATCGCAGGGGTCAGAACTAAGATAACACAGTTTGTCAATCATGAGAATGCTGTTAATTATCATGTACGGAAGATGGAATGCTATGAATATGGGGAAAATGTGGGTCACCTTCTAGCCCTTCGGATTAGGTAAAGTGAGGTAGCAATGGGGATTGAGGAAATTGAGGATGAGAAAGGTATTAAGCATGCCGCACCCTCGGAAATTATAAAAGTGTTTAAAAACTTTTATGATAAATTATACACAGAAAGTAAGCAACTTATGACTGGGGATGATTCTGGGTTATTACAATTAATTGATGGGGTAGGGCTTGACTCAGCTAATTCTCGAGCAACCAATATCGGCAGAAGAATTGACTGTGGCAATAAGATCACTTGCAGCTGGTAAGGCCACAGGACCAGATAATATTTCCCTGGAACTATATAAGGCATTGCTGAAGGAATTAAATGAGGATATGCTGATAGTTTTTCAAAAAGCGCAGGTAGGGGAAACACCAGTGTCATGGGGAGAAACCCACACAGTTGTTTAAAAAAAAAAAAATAAGTCCTCAATAAAACCAGGATCCTATAGACCAATATCATTAATTAACTGTGACGCTAAGATTCACCTTAAAATCTTAGCAACTCGCCAAGGAATGGTAATCATGAAACTAGTATCTTTTAGGCAGCACGGTTTTATCCCTGTGTGGGAGACAACAGATCACAAAAAGTAATTACGCTTTTCGATATCATGGAAAATACCCGGGGTAAAATGGGCCTGCATTTTCTAGATGCCAAGAAGGCATTTGACTGGGTGTCCTGGCCCTTCCTATGAGCAGTATTAGGAAAATATGGTTTCCGATCTGGTTATATCAGGGCTATCAAATCACTCTACTTGATTCCTAGGGCTAAGCTGCAAATTATTGGAAGAGAATCTGAGGAGATTTATAAATCGAGGGGCACGAGGCAAGGGTGTCCATGCTCACCACTAATTTTTGCACTATATATTAATCCTTTGATTTTAAAACTAGAAACGAGCTCCCAGATCAACCCAGTGGTAGCTGGACAGACAGAGTATAAGGTATTCGCATATGCGGACAACATAGCAGTAGCGACAACAAGCTGTGAGGGAGATTGAAGGAATAGCAACAACATTTAGATTCTTATTGATGTATATCTTAAATCAGGGGAAAACCCAAATAGTCTGTACTAGCAATATCGGGCAGTTTGACCTCCGGGTTGTGAATGAGGCAATCTACCTGGGAGTACACATTATCTCAGCTCTGGATGATATTGTTAAATTAAATCTGAGCCCCCTTGTACAAACAGTAGAACAAGACCTGAGAAGACTAAGGGCGAGAGTACAACAATTAAAATTTTGCGACTCGCAAATTGCGACAAATTGCGAGTCGCAATTTGCGAGTCACAAAATTCAATTTACAACAGTGTCTCAGACACTGTTTGCGATTCCCAATGGGGGTGCAAATTGCATGCCTTATGAATATTAATGAGGCTGTCGCAATTTGCGACGCCATTGGGAATGGCAAGCACTCCTAGGGATGGCGGCCTGCTGGGGTCAGCAGACCACCATGTCTGGGACTGCTTTGTCAATAAAGCAGTTTTTTTTAAAAATGCAGACCGTTTTCCTTAAAGGAAAATGGGATGATTTAAAAAAAAAAAAATGAAACTTTTCAGTTTCATTTTTTAAGGGCAGGCAGTGGTCCCTGGGACCACTGCCTGCTCTTTAAAAATATGTGTGCACCCATTCACAAAGGGGAAGGGGTCCCCTGGGGACCCCTTCCTGTTTGCAAATGGTTTACCACCTACTTGAAGTAGGTGGTAAACTGCGAGTTTTTTGTGACCGCAAATGCGGTCGCAAAACACTCATACATGGCATTTGCACTCGCTATTAGGAAGGGACACCCTTGGCACGCCCCTTCCTAATAGCAAGTCGTTAACCCTATTTTGCGAGTCGCTAATAGATTAGTGACTCGTAAAGTAGGGTTAGTACATTGTGCATCCGTTTTTTGTGGTCGCAAAAGGGCGAAATGCCCCTTTGTGACCGCAAAAAACGGTCGTACATCTGGCCCCAAATCATTTGTATCTTTCACTGGTGGGAAGAGGAAATGTGATAAAAATGACAGTTTTGCCTAAATTATTATACTTATTTAGAGCCCTACTGCTAGAAATTGATCGTAGATGGCTAACAAAAATAGAAAGCATATGCTATGGATTTCTATGGGGGTTTAAGAAAGTAAGAAGAGCTTCTAGGTATATGACACTGCCTGATAACGGGAAATTTGCATGAGCTCAGCCTTGCAGAATCTCCCTCAATTTATGAGCTCATAATGGGGGAGGGAGCTAAAGGCCTTTTTTTTTTTTAAATCTTGAACCCAGCTACTATAAAAAAACTAAATTTAAGGTCTTGACAGGTGCATTCAGAGTATGGCGACAAGACAAAAAGAAATTAAACTGCCTAAGTATAATTACTATACCCCATTGAGGGGGACTCTCAGGAATAACAGGAATATTTCATGATTCGGTAGTGAGGGATTGGGGGCGCAAGGGCATTCGATGGCTGTTTTTTTTTTAATCTAATGAAAATATAACCTTGTTTGTTGAGCTGCGGGAGAAATTTGGGATCCCCTCTCAACAGTTTTTTAAATATCTTCAGATACGGGACTGAGATGATCATGGGGTAATGAGTTGGACACCTATAATCAAAGCAATTGGCAAAAGAGCTAGGATCGGGGCAATTTATGGTTTACTGATGCAATATCTCCCGGACGACTTAGAAACCCCGAATGCTAGGTGGGAAAGTAGATTAGGACTGGAGGGAACAGTATTGCAAGAATCTCTGGATATTACTGATAAAGTATTATTGACGGCCGGTCTCAAGAGCCAGCATTTTAAAACGGTGTTTGATCGGTATTATACACCAGATAAGGTGTTTAAATGGGGAAAGAGACAGGATGATTGCTGTCCCCGCTGTGGGGAGGCTGGAGTTGTGATTGTCCATATGTTTTATTGCTGTCCGAAGCTAGGATCTCTGTTTTTGGATATGGCTAAGTTTTTAGAAGAGGTGACTGGGATCGTGACGGAGGATCCCGATGAGACCGGAAGAGGTATAATTGGCGGGTGTCCAGTCTTGACAAATGTGTGACTACAGGCGCTCGCCCCTTCCGGGATCAAAAAAAGTTACTACTAACACGTAACCTGTGTTTTTAAATCAACCAGTGGGTCCGTATGTACGGTTCTACCACTGAATGCACAGCACACCTTAGTGTGTGTGCTGAATAAAATACACATGGCTTATTTTTGCCACAACACCACTGTTTCACATTGTATGGTCCTGAAGAAAGCCTCCAGAACATTTTTTTGAGGCTGAAACATGTCGATCCGATGGATAATGAAGACCAATTGCTAGTCTTCAACTTATCCCCCTGTTTTCTTTTAAACATGTCCTGGACCGCTGGGAATAAAAAATTGATCAGCAAGGAGTCCCAGAGACATTTTTAACCTCACCACTTTTTTGAGCACCACTTACACAACAACAAAAACCGCTCCGCTGTAATTCAGGCGTCGCAGCACAGCTGGGTGGCATTCGGCTACCCAGTTGTGAACCCTATGATGAAGCATGCCACCAACTAGGTTGGTGGGTGAGGGTTCTTTTTACAAACCCATGTGGTTCTTGGCACTCCAAAATTGATAACAGCGTGGTCCTTGCTTAAGGATTCACTAGTGGGTCCGTCCACATTAATCCGGAGCCTCCCACTTTTTAGGTCGAGCCTGAGCCAGCGCGCAAGCGCTGCTCAGGGGATGATCTGTGGTAGTTCAGTATGGGAGAGGAGCCCTGCCCACTCCCCCGCCCATATTTTTCATTGGCTTGTGTCTTTGTCCTTCGTAAATGCTGGCTTCTGATTCCTTAATAGGCTTCTTAGTCTCTCCTTAGTACGGCCGTGTTGTCATTTGTAACCTTCCATGGCTACTGGCCCCTTTACTTCGGTTGTTACACGGTTCGCCTTCTTGTAAGCACTATTTTCTTCATTGAGTTTCTCTTCGTTTACATTCAGCGCGCCATTTTTTCAATTAAATGCTCAGGCGCTGTTTCTTGCATCCCCAGCGAACGCTCATGGCTTCAGGTTTGCCATCACACACGGCACCTTTGTTTCCTGCTAATCCAATGCCGTCCCAGTGTGCTGTCTGTTCCGTGCACGTCCCCCCTCCCCCTTGTTTTCTTTTGCTCCCCGAACATTTGTTTACACAATAATATTGGGTATGCTTTGGGTGAGTGTTGGGAGGGCAGTCCTGCACAACCTTTTCAGGCAGGAGGAGTGTGCAGCGCAGATGAGCAGCCGCAGGAACTTATGGTGGAAGTTTGGCGGGAGAGCCGCAGCAGCCTCCCGCTCCTCCTGACCCACAGGTCCGCTGTGGGGCTCTTCTCTGCCGTGCAATGCCCCGAGATGTGCGATGATGGCTCGGGAACTCAGCCAGGAGGAGGTGCCGGACTTCCTGTGCTGGGCCGGGGGGCAGGCTACCAACGCGGCGCTGCTCGGCCATTTCAAGTGGGACCCCGCGTTGCCTCCAGAGTTATGACGCTTGCACAGCGTGCGCTGGATGTGCGTCTCGGCTGTGTCCAGGTCAGAGCCGGAGAACAGCGTCTGCGGTCGCACGAGCCCCGATCCCGCTGCCCTCACCGCCGAGGACCTGGCACGGCTCAAAGAGCGGGTCTGGGGCTATGGTGTCCTTTGTCAGGAGGACAGTGAGCTTCAGGAAGACGGGTTATGGAGAAGGCTACCCGAAAGGCAGATAGAGCATCGGCGTCTGCCGGTGAGTGACCACATAGATATACAGATACATACATGCAGCCATGTGCATGCCCCTTCCGCCCCCGACTGCTGCACGCATCATTATACACTCCTGCAAGACTATTGTGTCAGCCCCTAGTAGTCACTCACACATCCTGTACCATGAGGTATTTGAAGACCCTGTTCTCCCTTGTCCGGACTGAGCCCCTTCGCCCCCCCATCAACCAGCTGTCACTCCTTTTTCCAGCCGTAATGTGCGCTTTCCTGCTGTGGCCCTTCGGAACAATCATCCTGTCCAATGCTTTCATTAACGTTCAGCAGGAGGCAAGGGCTGAGACAAGGCTGGAGTTCACACTATGCCAGTATTTTCTTTCTAACCTGCATTTTGTTCGCAAGGCCTTAAGAGCACCGTTAGTACACAAAGCCTGATGGTCTGTCTATGCGCACTTCTCGCCAGAGTTTTCTCCAAAAGTGTTGTTTCCTGCTATGATTCTCTGCCTCTGTTATTCTGTCAGGCCACTATTATAGTTTTGACAAGTTGCGATCAATGATTCTGCGTCCAGGTGCACTATTATATGTGTTCAGCATGAGCTGAACCCAGCTCAGGGTGCGTTCGCGAAAGGAAGAGACCGTCTCCGAAATGGTAACACATTAGGAGGTTTTTTCACATAAGAAAAGTCAATGGAACAGCTTATTAATTTTTAATCAAGAAACAATTGCACGTGTGATCGCTTCCCCACACCCCATTCTTAAATGTTATTTTCTACATCTCGACATTTATGCCAAACCACACGTTTAAACATTGGGGTATAGCTTTTTTTACATGCATATTATTTTGACTAAAATATTCACCTAGAAATGCCTCTAACAATGGAAGAAGAAAGTCAGTCGGCTGTGTTTTTTGCATAGAAAATTTGAAAGTACAGTGTGATGCAGTATATTCGAAATGTACTGGCGATACTTTAATTGAGTTGAAAATAAACACACCCTAAAACGTGTTTGTAAAACATGTGCCCGTTGTTCTGTTCCCAAACTTTAAAAAACAGATTATGCCTGTTTTGCTGAGAAAACTGTTTGGATGAACTAGATAGAAACCACAAAGGTGGTATTTCAAGTAAGTTTAGGTGACCCGAGAAAAGAAAGTTATCTTTTCAAAGTTTGTGGTGCGTTCTTGATGGCTTTCTAACTGTTAGTTCTGACTTGATGAAATTCTGTGCTCGGCGCAGTTTGTCCATGACTCGTATTGTATATACTGAGTGAAGGTAGAGACATGTTTTGCCGGGCCAAAGCCAGCTGCACTGTGTCTAAGAGATTCTTTACTGAGCAGGAAATGGTAGGATGTGTAATAAGTTGACGGTGCAGTGTTTGACCGGCGGATGCAGGAAATGTCGCACACACGCGTTGAGCCGGGCGTGGTGCAGCGCGATAAAGAAAAAGGGGGGCGGGGCCGCACGAGGCCAGACCGGATCCAGCAAATGCACCTGTGTACGTGTGCATTTATTGCTGTCCACAGCCCGCATATGCGCAAGGGTGGCCCAAGGCACTGGACCCACTACACTGATGATAAGGAGCGGAGCCGACACCCACGCTCCCGCGCAACCGCTGTGTCCAAAACGACGTGCCCAGGTGATCCTCGGCTCAGCAAGAAGGGGCAGGAGTGCTGTCCGTGCTCCCCGGCCCCCGCGGACTGATCACCACAGAAGCGGTACAGCAGCAGGGGCGGAGCACACTGGATCGCAGCTTCAGTCAGTAAGAGCGCAAGCCCCCCCCATGGCAAGATTGAGGGAACCTGTTCAGGCCTGGACAGGTAGTGCTGCACCACCCGAGGGGGCCAACACGCAAATTAGGCCCCAAACAGGAACAGAGGGAACAACACCACACCGGCCTACACAACAAGCAAACAATAGAGCCTAGACACCTCCCAGGGGCAGGCTGCCCACAAGACCTGGCCCCGCGCACGATCCAGGCGGACACTCCCCGGGCAGGGACAGGAGAAGGAAAATACGCCTCCACGGCGCCACTGCCAGCACAGTGCCAAGTCCGGGGTGACTCAAGAGATCAGACACCGTCAGGCTGACAATGGGAGACAACCCAGATGGCAACCAGCCGCCCACCCACATCATCACGCAACATGTCCCCACAGGAGTGTTACCCCCATTCAGTGAGGCGGCGGACCCCACCACCGCGTCCCCGCGGTGGAAAACGTGGCTGGGGCGGCTAGAAATTTTCTTTGTGGCCACGAGGGAGACAGACAGAGCGGTGAAACGCTCACTATTACTCCACTATGCAGGAGACAAAGTGTACCTGCTGTTCAAGCACCTCCCAAATACAGGAGCACCAACCGACTACGCAGCGGCGGTGCCAGCGCTTAACGCGCACTTCGACCCACAATTGAACCCGGATTTCAAGAGGTTCAAACTGCGCCAAGCCTGACAAAGAGAGGGGGAATCAATCGATGCGTTTTACGCGAGGCTGAGGGACTTGGCGAGTACCTACGCCACAGATGAACGCGCCATGGATGAGATCCGCGCCCAGCTAATCCAAGGGGTACACCAAGGGGTTGAAAAAATGAAAGCCAGGATGCGGGAAAAGGTCTGGTTCCCAGGATTGGAGGCCAGGGTGGAGGAGTTTGTGAGGAGCTTCCGGGCATGCCAGCTAAGCGGGGCACCAGAACGTCCGGCGCCCATTCAGACGGAAGAGCATGGGAGGTCCCCGTGGGAGAAGGTGAGCATCGACTTCGGGAGTTTCCCCGATGGTCGAATGACCCTAGTCATGGTAGACAGTTACTCCAAGTACCCTGTAGTGGAAGTCATCAGATCCACTGCGTTCTCCCTGGTCGCCCCGGTGCTCAAGAAGATATTTGCGATGCTTGGTTGCCCAGAAGAAATCAAGAGCGACAACGGGCCCCCATTCCAAGGGGGAGACTTCCTGCAGCACCACGGAGTCCGACACCATCGCATTACCCCTCAATGGCCACAGGCTCTCATGAGGGCTCTCAACAAGATTCTGTGCATTGCTGTGGCTGAGAACGCAGATCCGGAGAGCCATCTCCAACTGTTCCTCCGGGAATATCGAAGCACGCCACACAGCACCACACACGAGGCCCTGTGGGCCTAATGTTCAACGGCGCACGTCGAGACACACTCCTGTCTGCCTCGGATGGGCTCCGCTGCCCTACAATGAGGGGGAAGCCCTAGAACGAAGGGAGAAGCAAAACTTGGCTGCCAGCCACAAGAGGAGAGCAAAGACCCGTCACCTGCAACCAGGGGACCGAGTGATAATAAGAGACAGAAGACCTGGAGGAAAATTCCGAACCCCCTATGAACCAGGCTACTGGACCATAACCGGTGTCAAAGGAACCATGGTCACTGTGGAAAAGGACGGGGAGGAGGTGACAGAAACATCTCGTGGTTCAAGGGGGTAGCGGAGGCTCACCCCGCCACGGAGCAGAGTCGGGAGCCCGTGGCCAGAGATGAGGGCGAAGAACGCCCAGAGAGAACCATCACGAGCACGCCACAGGGAATCTGCCCAGAAGGGCCAAGAGATGCTGTAACGACGCCGCTAAACCCAGGGGAACAAACGGACACACATATGACACCCGAGGCTCCACTCCTGGAATCGGGGTCGTCATCCCAGATATGAACTGAGAAGAAATCCGGCCCCCAGTACCCGCCTGAAGGACTTCACATGCTGAACGGAGGCCGCGACCCCTTCCTGCGACAGAAGGTGAAGGGACTGAGTTGAGATGGGAAGTAATAAGTTGACGGTGCAGTGTTTGCCCGGCAGATGCCGGAAATGTTGCACACACGCGTTGCGCCGGGCACGGCGCAGCGCGATAAATAAAAAGGGGGGCGTGGCCGCACGAGGCGAGTCCGGATCCAGCGAATGCACCTGTGTCCGTGTGCATTTATTGCTGCGCGCAGCCCGCATATGCGCAAGGGTGGCCCAAGGCACTGGGCTCACCACAGGATGGATGGAAGAGGTTTGTATTCATTTTCCTTCTAAAGGCTGTTGACTTGCCACTGTGAGGATTTATTTAACGGTTTCAGGACCAGGATACCCTCGGCGTCTGAATACCCTCGCAGGTGATAGTATGTTTTACAAATACACATAACATTACATGAGTTGCTCTTGCACCTATAGCTGGTGGGAGCTTTGATCAGTTTAGTTGTAACCAGAGGTAACATTCTGAAACAATAGGATGTACAGCAAAAAAGAACTGTAGATCTTACATTGTACTTGTAGAGAACATCATGGTTTATCATAACATATTGATAGGTTAGATAAGCAGGTTTTTGGGGGTGGGGGTGACCTACTAGCTTAAGAGATAGAAAGCATGTGTTTTACGTTAGAGTGGGAAGGGTTATTTTTTTTAATGTTGTGTAGCACATGTTCCTGGCAGTAGCTGTGACTCGGGCGAAGGAGTTCTGAACACATCTTGTTGCTTGTGGAGAGTTTTGACTTCTGAGGCCTCTGGCTGATAGATATAGTAGGCAGATCAAATTACTTTTGGGCATTGTTCATTACTGAGTGTGTTTTCAGTAGTTGTGATTTGGTTTTGGAAAATAATTCAAAACTGTTATTTTTTACAGACAAAGCTGCACACACATCTTTACATGTGTAGACCATATTCAAAAATTGAAGTAAATAGAAACATGCGTGGCTAACTGTATACTACTTTCACCCGTATTTAGTTTTAGAGTGCACGCATTCTCCCAAGGCAATCATGACTCCAGCACAAGCACATGTCAGATACAGACAATATAAAAGGCTCCATATAGGGGAGAGTTAACAGAAGAGATGGGGTTTAATGCTTTCATAAATTAGGAGTGATCAGATAACTATGGGAGGTATTAGGAAGAATCTTTCCAGAGCTGTGGGCCAAGCAGTTTGGAGATTCTGCCTCTGCCGTGAGCTTTCTTGTAACGTGGGATTTTAAATTCAAAGAGAGACAGGCAGACCCAGGCTTTGGAGGAGAGCTAGTGGAGATCAACTCAGAGAGGAAATGCGGGCCGGTCCGACTTGAAAACATGGTAATATTGCTGAGCCTGTGAATAAGCCTGATCTTCATCTTTTTATTTCTCTAGAGCTTCCTCATATGAATTTTCAGAATCTCAAATATCTGCTATTTTCATGGTGCATGCGAACGCATTGCACCAACTACTGAGGCTTGATAGTCCTTGCAGAGTAAAAGGAAGTCTCTCTGTGAGTGCCTGGAGAGGCATGGATCTGGTAGTCAAAGGGCAATTTGTGGTTGATCCAAAGGGTAAGAACATGTCTCCTGCCATAGCTTTATCATACTGGACAACTTCAGCATGTAGCTGATCAGTTCAACCTATCCAGCTCTTGAATCTTCATCCACAACATTGAAGGCTGCCACCCAAGACAAACCATCTCTGGCTACATCCACACAAAACTTTGCACTCATGACATGTTTATCATCATCAGTGACAACTCTTTGAACTGTTTGAAGCCATGTTCCAATTCTCTGGTCTGTTCAAAATGTCCTTCATGGCCCATGCCAATTGGTCCTCTACAGTGAATAACCCATCAAAGTCCTCAATATAATTTCAGGAACTCCATAACGAGCATGTTGTTGAGTTAGGAAGTAGCAATGATCTTACACTATCACATACTCCTCTTCAATGTCTTCACCATCTCCATCTTCACCTAAAAGTTTTGCTATCTTCTTCCAGCACTTACTTCTAAGCTTTAATAACTATCTTATATTGAAATAGGAATGTCATGACTTCTGCCTTTACGTCGCTTCTTTGATGCCCCCTTGACTATTGCCCATCTCTTGTGTTCAGGGATTTCCTTTCCTCCAATGACTGAGCTAACACCTCATCTCCTCCCTCACATCAGGAGGTGTCCATTAATTTAAAGAAAAACGTAATTTTGAATGACTGAATGCTTTTGTGCCATCAAGCGCTGTAGTGAGCCGTGCCTCTTTTTCATCACTGGTTCTGTGCAAAAAAGTTGTAAAACTATTGGCCTTGGAAGAAGAAAGTTTGTCTTTAAACCGAACCTGCTTGCTTTTATCTGTGTAGGGAACAGAGGATGTGTTCAAGTCTATTGGCTTTAATCTTTGTATTTATCTTACATTGAACATTAATAGGATATTTGATGTTGTAGTTTTTGGTCCGTGTTGTATCCGGATCAGAATTATTGGGGCACTAATAATCATTATTCTGACTAATGTGCGAAGAGGATATATACTTCCATCCGTCTTTGCTAAATATTTATGGGTTCTGGAGTAGAGTGCTACTCTCAGAAAAAGCTCTTGGATGCCTGATCATGGTTAGTAAGTGCCATATAAATGCAAATCTTTTTCCCTCTTCTATCCCTCCACTATCCTTCTCAATCCAAATAACCAACTAACATATCCACCACTCAAATTACTTTCATATTTTCAATATACTAATTTGCGACTAATCCATTAAGGGTTCTGGAGTAGCGTGCTACTCCCAGAAAAAGCGCTTCGACACCTCGTCAGGGGTAGTAAGCGCTATATAAATGCAAACCTTTTTCCCTCTATCCCTCCACTATCCTTCTCAATCCAAATAACTAACTAACATATCCACCACTCAAATTACTTTCATATTTCACTATACGATTTACCACTAATCCTTCATGGGTTCTGGAGTAGCGTGCTACTTGCAGAAAAATTGCTTTGAATCCTCGTCAGGGGTAGTAAGCGCTATATAAATTCAATTACAATACAATACAATACAGTGAGTGCTTCAAGCACTATGTCAACTCTGTGGCTGTGGTGAGGCAGGAGGCCCCTCCCGGGTATGCTCCTACCAAGGTGTGGTCCTGCGGGCCAGGTACCATGACCTACTTGGGGAGGAGGAGCTGCCCACTGCCAAAGGGAGTCCTCCGCACCTCAAGGAGGGTTGGCGACAGGAGCCAGGCCCCACCATATACCGAGAGTCAATAACAGAGCTACCCCGCACCTTCAACGCCATCTGTGGATCTCAGGGCAGCAGGAGCTGGGAGTCGCACCCTGGGGGCCTGACGGAGGCAGCGGTCAAGGGGCACAACAGTGGGTCACGGAGAAGAGCAGAGGAACAGCTCCAGGGGGATTGCGTGACTTCTCAAGCACTGCAAGTCTGTCTTGCAGTGAACACCAGTCTTCCATGCCCTCCTAATTGTAAAGACACATTACCACCATGTACTCTGCATTCAGAGAGGACCAGCCAACAGCACCCCTCATCTGCAGTAATCGTCTCTCTATTGAGCTCCCCACCCCCCCTTCTGCCCAAACCCCGCTCTTGCAAAATGTACTAACCCCCCTCATATTCAAGGTACAGAGAGCACTTTGACTCAATATTCATCATCACAGGGCACAGCTTTGCAATGTCCTCCTTCGTTGCGGGGCACACTTCCACCATGTAACCTCCCATGCTTTATTGTTATCCAGCGCCGATTATTTTAAGGCATTTAGCAGGGGTCCTCAGACCGTAGCTTTATAACAACAGTCTTTATTGTTCCCGATGTTCGCATCAGTGATGGACTTTTAAATCTTTATTGTTCCCGCCTTCAACAGACATTGTTTTTTTTAATTATCTTTATTGCGCTCCCGCCGCTAACACAGACAGGGCTAGTGGACGGCGCTGTAGTCTCACCATGTCCTCTTCCTCAGCCCCCTCTGGGTCTGGCGCCCCCCCCCCTGTCGTCTCCCCCCTCGCCCTCATCTGCGCCCCCTAGGCCCGGTCTGGGGAGGCTCGGCGGGGCCCGTGGCCCAAGTAGGAAGAGGCGGCTCCTAAGCCCCCTGTGCAGCGGTGAAAGTGGCTTTCAGGAAATGCCGGGGGGCTACCAGGACAAGAGCAGCGACTTCCTGTGGTAAGGAGCAAGTGGCAAAAGGGCATAGAGGGAGGGGGGAGAGGGTGCTGCCTGTGCAATGGTAGTGACTTTCCTAAAGTGAGGGAAAGGAAGGTGGCAACAGAGCCTAAAGTGGAGGCACAGTTATGGTCCCTAAGTCACTCTAAGTACGTCTGATACCTATTATCCAGCTCCTGTCTTTAATTTAACTCATTTTGTATCCTAGAAGTTGTAGTCTTTGTGTGCTTCAGTTGAAACAGTTGAACTTAACCCCTGATGATATGTATTAAAAACAAATCTCTGGATTGGTTTCACGGTGTTCAGTGTTGTGGCCACTCTTATACTTGCCAGGTGGCACCATGTCTAATCGAAAGGTTATTGCTTTTAAAAACGACACTGCCAGGCTGTACTTACTTTTTAGCCATCGTCACTTTGGATGATATGTTTCAGTCCTTACTTTGAACCTTAAAGCACAAAAGGTTCTCAAAAGGCAACATGCAGTTGGCTAAGATGCCTGGACAGGCTTAATGTGTCATGGTTTGGCTAATTGGCTGCGGTAGAAAGAGCTAGATACAAGCAACAAAGTACGAAAAAGGCCATAAGACATAGTTGCTAGGTTACCCAGTTTCATGTGTGACATCCTCAACCAGTCTTGACTTTTTTTTAACCGATAACCTGTTGCATTCTGGGACTTGTAGCTTAGTTCATTGTTTTTTATGGACTCAAAAACACATCATGTAATTTGCTGAGGCCTACAAAGCCAGTACGACTGAATGAAAGTATAACTCATAGAACGAAGTCGCTGGTCAGTTATACCTGTGGTTGGGGAACAGGGGAAATAGACGATATGATGACTATTAGTACTAAAGCATTTACTTACTGTTTTGGGGATATAAATACACACAGAGCATTGCTATATCCTGTCTTGTATGCTGTGTATCTAGTGTCTGCTGTCTGTGTGATAATGTAGAACCCTGATGTGCAGTAGATCCCGCCAGTCAGTAGGAAGAGCCCAGTAGGGCTAAGGCTGATTTTGTATCAACATGCTCCTGGTGGGGAGCTATTTAATGTCACATACCTTAATAAACCTACCTTAAGCCACATCTCATCCATGTCACATTTACAACATTTATACATGACAGAGGGAGATTTTGAAAAAATAAACGGGGGAAGGTTTTTTTTTCCTATTGTCTTGCATTGAAAGGGAGGCAAGTTTAGGCATGAGAAAGCTAAAATAAATTCACTTTTGGCTTTAAAAATCCGGAGTCTCCCACCTGAATCAGGTCTGTTGTTATGTATGACATCTACATGTGAACTTCTTTACTTTGTAACAGGGATATGAGTACAAGTTATGGTCAGGACAAGGCCAGCAATTACTGGGGTATGAATAAGAAAGTGGGTGGGGCAGCAAGAGGGTTTTGGGTCATGGGGCACAGTAAAGAGAGCTGTGACAATCTAGTATTTTTATTTTTGGGATACTCTTTGGAAGTGCCCACTTTTGTCACTTAAGGGAATCATGTTCTGCTCCAGTGTGTGCAATATTGCTAGCTGTGCATTGTAGGCTACTGGTTGCATATATTTTCATAATTTAAAGCCTTCTCTAGGGCGTCAAACCAGTTCTGTATCATCAAAGTTTCATAGAAAGTTATCTCTATGTCGTGTGCGATTTTGTTATTTAGAGTGTCGAGGACTGGAGCCCAGTACAGTGATAATGGGAAGATTTAAAGTCTGGTGATAAATTATGTGCTTCCTTCATGTTTTTATGACATACTTTTTGTGGGAGTGGGGAGTTTCGAATAGTTGTATGCCATTGTAGAACACACTGTATTCCTTAAAGAGATTATGCCACAGTAGTAAGATGATATGCATATCGTCTAGTTCCTGAAGGCCAGGAAATTTGCCCTGGACCAGATGTTGTTGGGATGAAAGTTCTAAAGGTTGAGTATCTGAATTGTAAAGCACTGGTCGCCTTTTGAGCAGGTAACTCAGAATAATTAAAATTTGCTTGTAACTGTCGCCCCATCATGTTATAATGCCTCACTGCATATAACATGGACTTAGTGTAGGGCACAAGTGTCCTCTGATGATCCCAAAAAATACTAACATCTTTTAATGATACTGTGTGAGCCTAATAGTTTTCGTATTAGATCTAGTGGTAAGTCTTTATTTTTGGCTCAGTTTAATGTTGACATTTCAGGTCATCAGTCTGGTTCTGTCTGCGTGATATGCAGTCAGTGACAGGATGCCCAGACTTGACTCGATTAGACTGTGAGGCAGCTAGGGATCACCAGTGCTCTGTGTAGGATTTTGTTTTGGGAGGGGTGGGGGGAGGCAGTCATTTAATCTTTCATTGAATAGGCTTTGAGGACGAATTGTGCGTATTTACCATTTCGGGCTTGGAGTGCAACAGTTTTCTTCAGAACGACAATGCAAAGTTCCCTGTTCTGGCATTGTCTTTGATTGTGGTACCCACGTGTTACCATCAATGAAAGAGTAAGCCTTAAGGTGGTCAAAAACTAGGTTTAATGAATAACTTGTAGTGGATCAAACAATTTAGTTGCCGTTTTACCACCACCAATACCACCGCTACCACCACCACCAATACCACCACCACCAGTACCACTACCACCACCATAAATACCAATGGCACCGCCAATATCAATACTATCACCACCAATACCACCACCAATACCACGAATACCACGAGTACCACCACCACGAATACCACCACCACCAATACCACGAATACCACCACCACCAATACCACCAACACCACCACCAATACCACCAGCGAAAGGTTTTGGAGCGCTTTGTTAGTGTTTATAGCTCGGATCATATGTAACTCTCACTTTGCACTTTGTGTCTGTGTAATTTACAACACTTAACACATCTTCACTGCACTATTTATCACTACTTTGAAGACGTCGCAGGCCGGTCTCTTCCTCTGATATTTACAATCTAACAAGCGGTCGAGAAGGCGCTGTATTGCAATGCAATAGGTCTCGCATTTATGAGAGTTTAAGCTAATAGTATTGTAAATGACAATGCCTTTTATTTATGTTTTAAAACCCAAAACATAAATAAAAGGCATTGTCATTTACAATGCCAATAGCTCAAACTCGCGTGAATGCGAGACCTATTGCACTGCAAATGCTTGTTATGAATGGAAATCTAGATTCTTAGCTAGCTACACTCTAGAAACTAAGTTGTATGAGTGTAAGGGTCAGAAGGCTCCGAAATGGGGAGCCCGGATATGGAGCTCAGTCTCTCAATGGCTGAACTATGGTGAACCCTAAAGCTAGCCTTTAAAGCACACAGTCCGCTTCTCTGTCCTGTTGTGGTGCTGAGGATATATAAGCTATCTGACCACTCTCTGATATCCTGGGGTCTGCACTAGCACTTTCTGTCAATCAAATGCTTAATCATATTTTGTTTTTATGCCTCCCCCTGTAGCTGCCGTTATTTTGTACAACTTTCAGCCATCTTGCATAACCTACAGCGTCTCATGAAGTTTTTTCCATTTTAACTGAATAACTATTGTGAACTTCATGCAGCTATCTGTATGTTATATGATATATGATCCCCTCCGTAGAACCAAGTTGCACAATTTTTAGATCTTATATGAAATGCTATGCTATCAATTGGCTGTTTAAAGGTTAATATTGTATTTATTTGATGAGTTAATGATGAAGGCTATTTTGCTGGACGTCTGAGATAAAATAAAAAAGAAAAGAAAAAAAGAAAAACACTTTTAGAATCCCCATGATGTTGGAAAAAATTGACACAAATTTAGTGTGGATACCTAATGTGGGAAATAAGTGATGGAGCACTAAGCACGAACTGCCCCAAATAGCAAAAAAGTGCTCAGCATTGTGCGGGGAAGCCCCAGCAGTTTAGGGGTTAAGTGTATAGTAAACAATATTTTTTTCTTAACTGTTAACATGGCTGGTCGCCACTATTGACTTTGCATTGCTGGCACAGTTTGAAAGCTTTTAACTCCACCAGCATTTGCAAACCCCATATCTGCTACCACCATGGCTCACAAAAGGCATCGACATGGCTCCCATTTTGTATGAGGTGCGCCATGAAGGAGCCTCTGAGGGGTGGGTGCTAGGGTACTAGGGTACATCAAGGAAATCAAAAGAACCACCTTAATGTAGTTTAGTTTTCGGGACCTCACTGCCCCGCCGGTCGCTGGAGGACGTTCATCACCGCGCTCGCCATTCTAAGACGAGATGAGAATGGACTGATTTAATTTGCGCGTGTGAGCGCCCCGACCCACGGAAATTGGACTGTAATTGCAGTATATCTTTTAACCTGCTAAATATTGGAACCTAAGGAGCCTATTCGTCCATCTTATCTCTATTTTCATATGGATCCTTTGGGGTGAGCTGGTCTCAACCTAACCTTCCCTATCCAAGTCTATGTACCTGGATGCCCCGCATTAAGGTGGTTCTTTCCTTGTGTCCCACTCTTGATCTGGTCGCCCTGATGAAGGTGTGACCCACATTGGGTTAGACACCGAAACGCGCATTGGTGCTGGATAACCTCGTGCCTCCAGATATTTCTACAACCTTCCACTGAGAGGACGCACAATAGTTGTTTTTGTTAATATTAATCCCTTGTATAGAACTCTTAATTGCCTTGGACTTTGGACGACATTTCCTATGATGAATTGCTCTTGAGTGGTTAGAGTGTATGAGTATGTGTGTATTTGCGGATGTGAGTGTTTTTTGAGTATATGAGTGTGGGACTCTATTTATCTGTTTTGTTTGCACTAATAAAATTATGTCTTATGTTATTGTTCTGCAAACTTTGATAAAATGTTGTAAATACCAAAAATAACAAAATAAAAAATATATCTATTTTGTCATATATATAAAAGAAATCTTCTCTATTTTTTTCGGGGAAATCTGTTTTTGTTAGCCCAGCGAGGTACCTATTTTGTAGTGACCCTGACGGGCACTCCCCATATTATCGCTAGACAGGTTGGGTTCTTTGATTGTTATTGGTCTTTGTTCCCCTGTCCGACCTGTCTATTATTCGCCTCCAGGGGCCCCTTTGCCTCAGTGGTTACATCAAGGAAATCATCAAGGCTGCTATGCAGTATCTGGCACGCTGCCAAAAAGCATCTTGACGATGGGAAGACACAGGAGAAGTCTGTGGATTGAAGAAAATGGCGCGAGCAGGCTCTGAAAACAAAGATATGCCCTCTTGTGTAGTATTAAACAATTAAACACAATGAAATAACACAGGTTTCATGAAGAGCACACAGACCTCTCTAATGCAATGCAATCATTATGTAATGTTGAACTAAAATTTGGTACAGGTTACACTTTGACATTTTTTTTTTATTTCTGAATGTATTTCACACAGTGATTTGTATGCTCTGACTTTTTTCCAGCTGAAGTTACAAATGTTAGTTGGGATCCCAGATGCTATATTTACACATACTCATTAAAACGGGTATAGGAATAGGAATATATCGCAATTATAAATGGAAGACAGGAATTGCACATGGTTCTTGTAAAACCAGAAGCTATATTTATACATTCTCATTAAAATGCACTTTTCAGAGGTAGATATAGCTTAATTATAAATGCAACCTTGTACCCTTTCCATCAGTGTTTGTCAAGTTAACGTAAACAAAGCAGCAGATGTAATGATAAAATCGAATGCGTACAACTTTTGTCATGAAGGAAGTATGAGGAGAAATCCTGTAAAAGCCAATATACTGAAAGGCAATTAAAAATGAAAGAAAATAAAGCTGCAGTGCGAATAATAGATAAATGTGAATCTTTCACGTCTGCCGTCAAATTGACTCTGATATTGTCTGTGCACAGCACAATAACTTCATTGTATTTGGAAAATGCATAATTAAGGAACTTCAACCTCCACGGGTAAGCATGAAAAAAAATAAGAATTTTGTCATAAACCCAAGACATTTTCAGAACACGTGTCTGATGCAAAAAACTACTGGTATCTTCATCTGTTACTCTTGAGAAGGATGTTATTGGGACCATAAAGATTCCAGAGTGGGATTGTAAAGATCCACTGGCAGAGCCAATAAGTTGAGCCTTTGCGATCTATTGGCTTTACCTGTATGGCTTTGCCAATGGTTTTCAGCCACGGGGCACAGCATCGGTAGCAAATGTTTGACAATAAAAAAAATGTGGATGCTTTTTTTCTTTTTAGTTACAAACCCAAGTTGGATTTGTACTTTTTTTTAAAGTAACCGTGGGGTGGGGGCAATGGAAATAACGGGGAGAGTTCCTCCAAAGCAACAAAGTGTGGTCAGCCAAAGCAACATGGGGAAAGTCGGAGGGAGTTTGGTAAAGCAAAAGCAAGCAGCACGGATACAGTGGGAGCGAATGGTAAGCAACAAGGAGGGTACTGGTGGGGGAAAGCAACATGAAGGGTCTGGGGAGGCAATGGGAGTAGCACACCAACAAACAAAATATGTTGGGGGTGGGGAGAAGCACTCAGGTGACAGACAGCAGTATGGGGAGATAACTGCATGAGGGCGAAGTTTCAAAAATAGTAAATACATGGAGTCTCATGGCATGCTTCACTCAAAAGAAAGTAGTAGTGTTTGAAAAGCATGCAGTGGAAGCAGTGATGCCAGCCAATCAATGCAACATTTAAGAGGCAACGCTCCATGAGAGCAACAACGAAAGCCTACCAATGGTAAGTAATGAGCGGGCTCAAGCCTTTCTATGTTGTTGCGAAGCCACAATATGCCTCAAAAAGACAGTTCATGTGTTGTCTAGAGGCTCGACCTGCAGAGAATGATGTGGTCCTGTAGGCAGAACTGACGTAGCTCAACGCATCTCCCCACAGCTCCGCTTTGGACCCGCCGCTGCACGGCGCATTCCTGAGGAAGGACCTCGCATCACATCCCGCAGCCTCCTTGGAAATGTCATTGCATGATGGAAGCTCAATGCAGGCCTTCGCATCGCAAGCCCCTCGTCGACGGCATCCTCGACCACAATGCGGGACTCCGCATTGCAGCCCCATAGCTTGTCCAGAACCACCTAAGCACAACACATATTCAATACAGAACTTCGTAACACAAGCCCTCTTCAACAGTATCCTTAACAATGGTACAAGACTTTGCATTGCAGCCTCGGTACCACTGCTGCATAATGCATCCTCGACTTGGGATCTTGCAATGCTCCACAACCAGGATTTAAGGTACTCTTGTTCAGTGGGCGTAACTTCGTCCCTATGTATAGCCAATGCTCTATCAGAGTCAGCCCGAACTTGTGATTTTGTCCCGGTCCAGCGCAACCAGATAACCACAGTTGGCATGTTGTACTTCTAGGCACTATTTTTACTAAAAAAGTTTTTTTTTTAAATCTTTGATTCTATTGGTTGGATTTATGTCATTTTGGTGTCAAATAATTCTTTTCAATTTTACTCTAAACTTCTAAATTGGTGTTGGATTTTTCATGTGTGGTGTTTTCACTTTATTACTTTATTAAATGCTGTATAAATATGTTACACATTGCCTCCAATTTAAACCTGACTACTTTATGCAAAAACAACCAGAGAATTAAGCACAGGTTAATTTGGGGTTGGCTTGTGATTTCACCCTGATAGAGATTGTGGCTGTTGCTTGAGTAGGATTTCACCATTACTCAACCAGTGACCCAATTTCTAACATTGGCATTCATCAGTGTGATTTGGACAGTGCCATACAGTGATTTTGTGTTTCACTAAAATCCCAGATAATGAATTTGATGCCAATTCGAGTTCTAGAAATTCTCCTTGATTAGCTATTTTGCATTTTCCAAATCTACTATCATTGCTGCCTGACTGACTGTGACCATACCTGCAGTAATGGAATTTGAGCTGGCCAGCCTGAATATCTACACTGTGGTTGAGCTCAAACAATTCTGTAAGGAGAGGGGACTGCAGACCAATAAATGCACCAAGAGGTCATTGCTTCAGAAAGCTCTGAGGATCTGGACAGAGGTCCACCAGTTGCTGGCAGCAACAGAGGATGGTAATGAGAAGGATGATAGGGATGAGCAGGAGCAGGGCCTGGATAGCAGCCCTGAGATGCAGAGCTACGAGGATGGAGAGAACTTCTCTGCTGAGTTGAAACTCCCTGCCAGAGTAGGAAGCAGTGTATCTTCACAGGCTACATCCCCATAGGAGCAGGCAGACATTAAGGCACAGAGAGAGTTTCAGTTGCAAATGGCCAAGTTCAAGATGAAATTGGCTGTGAAAGAGAGGAGAATGGCCCATGAGCTAAGTCTCAGAGAACTGGTCATCAGAGCTAGACAAGCAGAGTCCAGCAACCATGGTGGTAGCCTACCCCTCGTGTCTGAAGGGGACAAGAAAGTTTGCATACCCAAAGATCTGGTGGCCAAATATGATAGGGAATGACATAGACAAGTGGTTTTCCGCTGATGAGGTGGCTATTAAGATGCACAGGGTCCCAGAAGATATTTAGGGGACTCACTCTGGAAACACATGCCTCCAGTCGGGAGAAATACCTTGCTTACACTAGGGGTGGGGGACCAGATGAAGTAAATCCCAATGATAACCATCCTTGTCACCAAGTTTGGACTTACCTCAGAGAAGCACTGCATTAGTTTCAGGGATGGGCAAAAGATGCAGAACCAGTCTTGGGTTAAATTTCTTGATTACTCCAACATGACACTGAATGGTTGTGTGTGGGGCAGCAAAGATGTTGATCTTACTGGGTTGCTTAATCAGATACTAAGAGAGCACATGTTCAATCAGTCAATCAATCAGGGAATTGTAAGCGCACTACTCACCCGTGAGGGTCTCAAGGCGCTGGTTGGGAGGGGATCAGCAGTTCCGTTCAGTCGAAGAGCCAGGTCTTGAAAACCTTCCTGAAGGTGTTCAGGGAGGGGGCTCGTCTGATGTCGATAGGGAGCTCGTTCCAGGTCCTGGCCACGATGTAGGAGAAGGCTCTTCCCCCTGTTCTAGCTCTGCGGATGCGTGGGGTTTCTGCAAGGGTGAGGTTGGTGGAGCGGAGGCTTCTTCTGGGTACATGGGAGGCGATTCTCTCATTGAGGTATTGGAGTCCTGTGTTGTTGAGACATTTGTAGGCGTGGTGAGTATCTTGAATGTGACTCTCTTCTCGACAGGGAGCCAGTGGAGGTTTTGTAGATGTTGGCTGATGTGCTCGTGTCGGGGGATGCCAAGGACGAGTCTGGCTGCGGTGTTCTGTATCGTCTGGAGCTTGCGGAGTAGTGACTTGTTGATGCCGGCGTAGAGGGCGTTTCCGAAGTCCAATCTGCTGGTTATGAGTGCGTGGGTGACTGTCTTCCTTGACTCGGGGGGGATCCATTTGAAGGTCTTCTGGAGGGTGCAGAGGGTGTTGAAGCAGGTGGAAGCGACGGCATTGACCTGCTTGTTCATGGAGAGGGAGGAGTTGAGTATGATGCAGAGGTTTCTGGCGTGGTCTGTGGGGGTCGGAGGGTTGCCGAGAGTGGTGGGCCACCAGGTGTTATTCCATGCTGACGGAGTGGTTCCGAGTATGAGGACTTCTTTCTTCTCCGAGTTGAGCTTCAGGCAGCTGTTGCTCATCCAGGATGCGATGACCTGCATTCCTTCCTGGAAGTTGAGTCTGGTGGTGGTGAAGTCCTTGGTGAGGGAGAGGATGAGCTGGGTGTCGTCGGTGTAGGATACTAAGCTGAGGCCGTGCTGTCTGACGATGGTGGCGAGGGGGGCCATGTAGATGTTGAAGAGGGTTGGGCTGAGCGATGATCCTTGGCGTACTGCGCAGTTGACTTCCGTGGGTTCGGAGAGGAAGGTTGGCAGTCTGATTCTTTGGCTTCTGTCGGTGAGGAACAAGCAGATCCAGTCGAGAGCAGTTCCTTGTATGCCAGCGCCGTGTAGTCTGGTGGTGAGTGTGCGGTGGGAGATGGTGTCGAATGCTGCTGACAGGTCGAGTAGGATCAGGGCTGCAGTGTGGCCTTCGTCGAGGAGGGTGCGGATGTCATCTGTGGCTGCAAGTAGGGCGGTCTCGGTGCTGTGGTTGCTGCGGAATCCGGATTGGGAGGGGTCGAGGATGGAGTTGTCTTCAATGAACTTTGTTAGTTGTGCGTTGACGGTCTTCTCAGCGATGTTTGCCGTGAAGGGGAGGAGAGAGATGGGCCGGTAGTTCTTGAGGTCCATGGGATCTGCTGAGGGTTTCTTAAGCAGGGGTTTTACTTCTGCGCATTTCCAGTCATCGGGGAAGGTGCTGGTCATGAAGGTAGCGTTGATGGTGCGTCGTAATTCTGGTGCGAGGGCGGCTCTGTGGTAGATGTGCGGTGGCAGGGGTCCGTGGGGGCCCCCGAGTGGATGCCTTTCATGGTCAAGGTGGTCTCTTCGGTTGTGATTGGTGTCCAGGAGGCGATGGTGGGCTGGCTGGTGTGGCCTGAGGGTGAGGTGGTTGCAGAGTCAGGTGTTTGGTCGTTGAAGTTGTCGTAGGGGTTCTTGATTTTCAGATGGAAGTACGATCCGAGCTTATCACAGAGGTCCTGGGAGGGGGTGATGTCTGTGGTTTTGTTGGGGGGCTTGGTGAATTCCTGGATGACGCTGAAGAGCTCCTTGGAGTTGCTGGCGATGGCGAGGATTTTGTAGTGGATGAAGGTTCTTTTGGTGGTTCTGATGTGTTGGTGGTATTCCTTCATGGCGTTTTTGTAGGTGGTGTGGTTTTCAGGCGTCTTGTTGTTTCTCCAGTTCTTCTCGAGGCGTCTGCAGTTGCGTTTTGCTTCTTAGAGGTTGCGGTGAACCAGACGGCTTTCCTGTGGCGATGTCTTTCGGAGTTGCGTAGTGGGGTGAGCTTGTCTGCGCAGCTGGAGATCCAAGTGTGGAGTTCCCTGGCTGCGATGTTGGCATCGGTTGTGGCGGTGGGGGTGTAGCAGTTGAGGGTGGAGTTGAGCTGCTCCTCGGTGACTCTGCTCCAGTCTCTTTGCAGCGGGCGCGGCGCAGGTTTGGGTGGCTTGGGTTTGTCGACAAGGAAGTGTACGCAGTGGTGGTCGGTCCATGGGGGTTGCGTGGTGTGGCTGAAGTGGGTTCTGTTTCCCCCTGCGAAGATGGGGTCGAGGGTGTGTCCTGCCTTGTGGTTGGGCATGGTGACGAGTTGTTTCAGTCCGATGTTGGCGAGGTTGTCAAAAAGGGTGGTGGAGTTGTGGTCGATGGGGTTGTCGAGGTGGAAGTTCAAGTCTCCGATGAGTATGTTGTCCATGGAGGCGATGGCGTGGGGTGCGATGAGGTGGGTGATGGTGGAGGTGAAGGGGGTGCGGGGGCCAGGGTGTCTGTAGGCAAGGGTGCCATGGAGCATGGAGTTGGGGCTGGTCTGGACCTGGAAGTGCAGGTGTTCGGCAGCGAAGAAAGCGTTGCTCGAGGTGGAGAGGCGGAGGGAGCTTTTTTGCACGATGGCGAGTACTCCTCCCGGGTGGTTGGGGCAGTCCTTCCTCTGGATCTTGTATCTGTCCAGGATGGCAATGGCGATGTCGGGGCGGAGGAGGCGTTGGTCCAGGTTTCTGTAAAGAAGGCGAGGTCTGGTGAGAGGGTGTCAATGAGGTTCCAGATCTCTATGGCATGTCTGTGCATGGAGCGCACGTTGAGGAGGATGCATTTCAGGGCATCAGCGGTGTTGGCGGCGGGGGAGGTGGTGAAGGTCTGGCGGCAGTGGCGGCAGTGGCGGCAGAAAAAGTGGCCGTGGGTTGTGTTCAGAGTGGACTGCTGGCAGTTGTTGTTTCTTCCGGGATTGAGTGCGAGGACGGCAGCTGCATTGTGGCGGTGGATTGTTGGAGATCCAGGGTCCCAGGCGCTGGTCGCGGTCGGGTCGCGGTCGGGTCGCGGTTGGGTTGCGGACGGGCACAGACGGGCTTGCCTTTGGCGTGCCTTCGGCCGCCATTAAATAGGGAAGGGGGAGGGATGAGCAGCTGGGAGGCAGGAGCGGGAACCGGCAGGGGGGAGGGGCCGCAGGGGCGTCAGCAGCGGGGAGAGAAACGGCACAAACAACGAAAACGGGCACAATAACAAAAAACAAAATGCAAAACACAGAAAACAGGCACAGAGTACAGTACAGGAACAATAGTAATTGTAAAAGCAGAACTTGGCACAGCAGAAGGGGCAACGATCACGGACCTGGGCAGCAGCGGCCGCGAACACCTCCCAGGAGGGGGTGGGATGTAATCAGCAGCGGCGTCAAGGACTGCAGAGCTGCTGGGGAGAGGGCAGATCTCAGACCAGAGGTCAGAGGTCTGTTCACTATTTGTTTTACAGAGATGAACCAGAACGTCATTGACAGTGAGCTCACTGACCCCCAGGTAGCTTGCTAAGGAGGCAGACCTCTGGGTCAGCACCAGAGTGTCCAAAAGGTGTCTGGGGGGATCACCAGAAGTGTGGTCAGGGGTCCCACCAGATAAAAAAGGGGGGGGGCTTAAAAATAAGGAGATCTCTAAAGGCCCCAATATAATTACCAAGGGAACAATAGCAACCAGTCCCAGTCTGAGCCTTAAAGAAAGGGCTTCTTTGATAAACAGACAGTTTACTGAGTGCTTCAAGGATTACACTCCAAGGGAGACAACGAATGTCCAAAGAAGGCATAGCCCTCTACCAGTTGGCAGACACCTGGGTTGGCGAGTGTTGTACTTGGGAAGCAGGTGGCCCAAGTTTGCTTGGAGGAGAAGACAGAGGTTATCTTAGTGTCCTTAGGGGATAGAGAGATGGTGCCAAAAACCCATATGTCTTCCAATACTTACAAGTATAGGCAGTGGGTCACCATCAATGTGCAAAGGGTGGAGGCTCTGAGAGACACAGGAGCCAGTATGTCTAGTGTGAGATGTCACCTGGTGTCTTCATAACAGGTCATCCCTTATACACTCCACCAGGTCTTAGTCACAGACAACTGTTAGAGCTACTACCCAGTGGCTCTGGTTCCCTTTGTGTAGGCGGGGTCTCAGCTTCTCTAAAAGTAGCTGGGAGCCCTGTCATGCTTTAGATTGCCACCTCCGCTATTATACGCGCTGCCAAGCTGCAACACCAACCCTGTAGCAGCTAAAGCCCACTGTCCCCAGATAGCACGTCTACTGAGGCGGGCAAGATATTGAGCCCGATTAGCTGCATTTTGTCAACACTGCCAGCTGAGTATCACAACTGAGCACTTCTCTACCCCCCAGACACAAGGAGGCGCCTTCCCTGGGGCTTCAGAGAGCATTCTAGGAGGATACCAGTGGGGGCACGCATCGTAAAGATTGAGTGTTGGGGATGGGAAGAAAGGCACAGGAGTCCAGAACATAAGGGGAATTGCCCCCCTTACTTACTCACTTCATAGAAACCTGGGCCACTACAGACAAAGCAACAGACTGAAAAAGCTGCTGAGATTCACTTGGGAATTGACCTGACTTACTGCCCCAGACATCTTTCCTTTTGTAACGTATCATTTGTTACCTCTTTTTGTATTATTGTTTGTTTTTGTTATTTGCACAATTGTCACTTTTTCCTCATGTAATGTAAGCGCTTGCTTTTGTATTATGCTCACTTGTAATTTTCTCCTCATGTGGTGTTGCTGTTCCTACTGTGATGCGCTCTGACACCTTCGGGTAAAGTCCGCGCTAAATAAAAACGCATAAAATAAATAAATAAATAAATTAGTAACAGTAGCAAAAAGAGGACATATACCCTCTGGGAGATAGGAAAACTGCTGATCATAGAAATAGTTCTGCACTGTAACGACACCAACTAGCTCAATATATCAACCTGGGAAACAAGTTCAATATATCTCCCTAACCTACCTACTGTCATAAGACAGTCACTACATCTCTTCAAACTCTACAAAATGGAGATGCCTCCGACCTCGCACTATGTTGTCCCTCAACACTGCTTATGTATCTGTTCTGTGAATCTTATGTGACCCTTCCTGCATTCCCTTTCCAACTCTGTACTTCCTCGCAAGTATTGTTGTTGTTTCTATTGATTGTCAACTCTATCCTCTTACTCTAATTTTTTATCGCTTATTATTTTGCTTTGCTTCAGGTATTCCCTTTCTAATTGTTTCTATTGATTGTTGACTCTATTCTTCTTACTCAAACTTTTTACCGCTTAGTTTTTTCTTGGCTCATTGATTTATCCATATGTCCCTCTAACTCTTTCTATATTTTTACGCACGTATTGCTCTCTCTTACGGCATTCCCTCTCTAATTTAGACATTCCACGCCCTCGCAAGCATTGTTGCTGTCTTCTACTGATCTGCGCGTACTTGCCGATTGTTTATCCATTTGTTTGCATACTTTGCTGCTGGTATACTGATCTGCTCCATTTGTGCCGACTGCTTATATATTAGATTTGCTCCATGCTGTCGATATAATTTGTTTATTTATTTGATCTGCTCCTTTTTGATTTATAATTCCTCGCCTGTCTACCCTATTCCTTGTCTAGCCCCCATATTTCTACCCCCCACTCTCCCAGTGCCCCCTTGGTTCCCAATCCTCATCTCTTGTTCTACCCCCCATATCCTTAACTTCCCTCTCTCCACTCTCTCTTCCTCTCACGTCTACCCAACATGCCCCCTCACAGCATTGACCATCACCCCCAGGACCCTACTCTCTCCAAACATGGCCCCAACTCATGGACCATTCTCTACCCCCAATCTCTCCAACCATGCCAAGAAAAACTTCAAACATAAACTCCTTATCCGTAACCCTGAAACACTCATTGTTGATAACTACCACAGCCTCACCTCCCCCATTATAACCAACTACATCTTTTACTCCAAATGTCCTTCCAAATGGAAAAGCATCTTCCTACAACACCTCCCAATCTCTAAATCAACCAAAATACCATATGGATTCAAAATATCCACCACTCCCTCCCAAGCCCTTCTTGGTGATATTGATATCTCCATCTTCAAAACAGGTAACATCCTCATACAAGCCACGGTATCCCACCTTTCCATCTTCGAACACCACTTCAGCATTATGTCTCTCCGCCTTGACCACTCAGCGCCTAACACTCCTTCCCTACTGAATAACGCCCCTCCAACCTCTCCCTCCCCCCTTCCCCCTCACTTCACCTCCACCCTCAACCATCCAGCTAACACCATCCTCCAACAATCGACTTCACCATCACCCTCCCTGGACCTCTCTACTGCAAATGGCATCCCCCAACCACCGTTACCTATTTCTCATCCCCCTCTAATTTTCCTCTCTCCACCTAATACCCGGAACTCACACTCCTCGGACCCCTCCACTAAAAACGGTTGCCCCCAATCCCTGCCATCTACTTATCATTCCCCTCCCACAACCCCGCCTCTGCCTGACCCCACAACCTCTCTCCCCCCTACCCAACTACTCACGTACTCCACCGCCCTTGCCCTTCAATTCCCTAACACAACTCCTCACCCCCCTCCTCCTACCCATCCCGTACACCCTCTTCTCCTCCCCATCCCCCCTATCCTGCCCCTTCTGGCCCTCCTAACTCCGCCTCCCAATCCTTTATCCCAACCCCCGATAAATGCACAACCCCTCCACCCCAATATAGCCACTCTCCACTCACTCTATGCCCTTTTATCCTCTCTGACCACATCTCCTGAAGTTCTTAACCTCATGTCTAACCTAGCCCAACCCCTCACACCTTACAGCACCGACACCCCTCACTCCACACCCACTACCCTATCTCCCCCCTCACACCTCAGTCCACCCTCCGCAACTAACCCAGACCACTTCCTACCCCCAGATCATTCCCTTCCCCCGCCCCTTCAATACCTCCCCTTACCCTAATTGCCCCGAACCTACACAATAGTGAACTCGACCTATCTAATTTGATTACTGAACCCCTCCCATCTAACAGCCCCGTCACCCCTCACTCCACTCCCACTACCCTATCTCCCCCCTCACACATCAGTCCACCCTCTGAAACTAACCCAGATCTTTCCCTACACACCGCCCACGCCCCTTCAGTACCCCCCTCCACCCCAATTGACACGAGCCTACATAACACTGAACTTGATCTATCCAATTTGATTACCGAACCCCTCACACCTAACAGCCCCGTCACCCCTCATTCTGCACTCACTTCCCTATCTCCCCCTCACACATCAGTCCACCCTCCGTAAATAACCCAGACCACCCCCCTCGGTACCTCCCCTCACCTTAATTGCCCAGAGCCTACACAACATCGAACTTGACCTATCTAATTTGATTACTAAATTCTCTCAATTCAGGAAAGACTTTATCTTCCACAGCTCCAGAACCCTCCCTCACCATAAAATCCCCACCCAGCCCCGCCCAAAAATCCCCCCCAAAAATCCCCCTAAAAAATTCCCCCCAAAAATCCCTAACACCAAACACAATCATTGGAGATCGACTCCTCTCCGCGGCCGTATACATAGACCTCACCGCACCTCGAACCATCTCTCCCCGTCCGACCTCTCAGACTTATGCAACTCCTACCTCCCTAGCTTACCAACCACCAATTCTCCACTCCCCTACTCCCACATCCCTGTTATCTTAGGGACCAATAGAATCCCCTCCTCCCCCGCTTCCCCCAGACCACCGCCCCAACTCAAGTCGATCCACACTTGCCCACCCACCATATGCAACCCCACACCACTTACATGTATGCTTGTCAACTGTCGCTCCGCAGTCCAACATGCCACGGAAATTTCGGAAACTATCCTGAGTGAATCCATTGACATTGCATTCCTCACAGAAACCTGGCTCAAAGACCACTCAACGAGCATACTTGACCTACTCTCCCCCCCGGGATACTCTATTCTTAGAAAAGATAGACCTGACAGAGTTGGGGGTGGTCTAGCCATTATCTTTAAAAATGAACTTCAGTTATCCCTTGTCAATAATTCTGACTACTCCTCCTGCGAATACCTGGAAGCTGAACTGACAACCCAAAATTCCCACCCAATTCGTCTACACAACATCTATCGCCCTCCGGGCCCCCCCCCAGCCCTTCATCGAGGACTTATCTGAGCTCCTGACACAATCCTCATTATCCAACTCTAAAAATCTCTTTCTGGGGGATCTTAACCTCCATTGGAACTATCCCGATGATCCCACTATCTCCCTCCTCACAAATCTACTTGAGATCAATGAACTCAAACAACTATGCCTGTCCCCGACACACACCAAAGGAGCCATCCTTGACGCCATTCTTTCCAACGAAGATCTGGCCTCCGTGACCAATATCGTCCCCATTGACTGGTCCGACCATCACCTTATACTGTTCACCATTGCTACCAATGCTAATCTCCCCACCTCCAAAATTAACAGACCTAAGAAAATGACCAGAAATCTAAAACATATCCCCACGGGTGTTCTTGAGTCTAAACTCCAAGCTCAACTTCTTCTCATTCCCCCTCACAAAATGCTAATGAGCTCACTGAACACTTTAACAATACTGTTACGGGTATTCTTGACCAATTAGCCCCGCCTAAACTCAAAAACCAAAGAAACACCCCCTCCAACTCTTGGTTTAATACCGAGCTTAATAACGAAAGACGGTCACTCAGACTGTCGGAAAGAACCTGGAGACACCATCCCTCTCCCTCCCATCTTGCACTCCTCAGACACGCTAGAGCCACGTACAAAAACACATCTTCAAGGAAAAGGCATCCTTCTTCCGCACTCAACTTGATCATGCCAAAAACAGACCTAGGGAACTCTTCAATATCATTCGTAACCAAACTTCCCCCGCACCTCCAAATCTGATCGCCTCCTCAGCCAGATGTGAAGAAATTTCCCACTTCTTCTCGGAAAAAATAGCCAAAATTGATCAATCCTTCCGTTCCACACAGCTCCCCTCCAACTCCCAATGCAAACCCGTCCTCACCTCTAATGCCTACTCCACATCCCCTCGACCAGCTGACCCTGCTACCTCTACGATAACCAACTCCCCTAACTCACAATTAAAGAACAATGCCTCCTTGCTCAACTTCCTCCCGTGACTGAGCTAGAAGTCCTTAAAATAATTGGTAATCTTAAACCGTCCTCCCACACAAAAGACCCCTTACCCTCTAACCTTGTCCCTGCCCTTAAGCACATCATCACCCCATACTGGACCACAATCATCAACACCTCTCTCTCCACTGGCTGTGTCCCCACCTCCCTTCAACTTGGACAAATCTCTCCCATAATCAAAAACCCCAATGCTGACCCCAATGACCTAAACAATCTCCGCTCCATCACTAACCTCCCCCTTCTCTCAAAGGTCCTTGAAAAATGTGTCCTACTACAACTAGACAAACATATCGAAAACTTCAACCTACTTGATCCCTTTCAATCAGGCTTCAGGAAAGGCTGCAGCACCGAAACGGCAATGCTCAAGGTCGTCGATGACATCCACCACTCACTTGATAATGGCGAGAGCTGCCTTCTTATCCTCCTTGATCTCGCCGCAGCGTTCGATACAGTCAACCATTCAGCCCTACTTAATGTGCTTAGGTCCCGTTTCGGCCTCAATGATACTGCCTACAAATGGTTTGTCTCCTACCTACAACACCGAACTCAGCAAATCAAAATTCAAAACTATCTTTCTAACCCCACTCCTGTCTCCCTTGGAGTCCTCCAAGGGTCTATTCTCTCTCCCTCCCTCTTTAACCTCTTTATGGAACCCCTCACCCTCATTCTTAAACAAGCAGGCATCAACTACCACCTCTACGCCGATGACACCCAAATCTATTACAAGATTAAAACTCATGCCGACATCTTACACCTGAACAACACCCTCACCAAGATCCAAACCTGGTTCCACTCCAATCATCTCAAACTTAACCCTAATAAAACTGAAATCATTCTCTTCTCCCCTAAAAACAACCCTCTCCCCGTTCAATCATGGATCTCTGACCTTAACGCACTCAACTGCTCAATCACCTTGTCCAACTCCGTCAAATCTCTTGGTATTTCTATCGACAACACCCTAACCCTTAACGTCCACATCAAAAACTCTGCTAAAGGAGCCCTCTTCACTCTCCGTCACCTCAAGAAAATCAAACCCTTTATACCCACCGATGATTTTAAACTTGTAGTTCAGTCACTTGTTCTTTCACGTATTGATTATGGTAACGCCATCCTCAACGGAATCCCCAAGGTCCACCTTGCTCCAATCAAAGCATTGCTCAACCTTGCAGCCAGGCTCATTACAGACTGCAAACGCTTCGATCACATATCCCCGGCTCTCAAATCTCTTAAATGGCTCCCTATTGAAGGCAGATCTGCATACAAAACTGCCTGCATCACTCATAAAGTCCTCCACCAAAACACTCATGCAGTACCTCTCCAAGAAACTCCTCATTGCGGGCACCACACGACCCCTGAGAAGCACCAACTCCCTCCTCCTTATACCACCACTGCATAAAAAGAAAGCCACACAATCACGCTCCTTCTCTGGTAATGCCCCTATCATCTGGAATGCCCTCCCAAAAACCTGCTGCTGCTGCAACCCCTCCTATTTCAGCTTCAAAAAAGACCTCAAAATCCACCTCCTCAATTATTATTGGGGATCCTAACCTGTGACCTGCACTTGATCTCCAATTTCACCATGTTATATTAGTCCAGTAATACTTGTCCATTTCATGAACATCATCGGCCTAATTACTTGATATGTATAGCTCCTGCCCCTGTTTAACTATTTGATTCGTTTATCTAATTGTTTGATTTGTTTATCCATTTGATTTGTATATTTCACATGTTGTTGTCATTATCTTTTATCTACTAATACGCCATGTTTGGCCCAATTATTATTGGGGTCCTAACCTGTGACCTGATCTCCAATTCACCATGTTACATTTTGTCCAGTATTATCTGTCCATTTCCTGAACATCTTATACCTAGTTACTTGAAATGTATAGCTCTTGCACCTGTATATTTATTTTGTTTTGTATATTTCACACGTTGTTTCATTATCTTTTTATCTACTTGTATGCCATGTTTGCTTTATATTATCTTCTCATGTAAAGCACTCTGATACCTCTGGGTCTAGCCAGCGCTATATAAAACTTTTAAAATAAAAAAATATTAGACAATGACCTTGAGCACATTGTCTGGAAGGAAGTGAAGCTCAGGTCACACCTGGAGATGTTAGGCTTGTCTGAATGGGTCTGTATGACCACATGATCCATGGCTGTCCAAGATGAATCCTGGAACAATGTCCTATTCAGCTTCAATGACGAAGAAGGGCAGGGAGTGCAGGAAGCCCATGATCCAGGTTGATGGGTCTCTTAAGGAAGCTGCCCCGGAGACACCCTAGGAGACCTGCCTGAGCTTGCTGGATGACAAGTGAGAGTTGACCTACCAGAGAGGAATTCTGCAAGGCACAGAAAGAGTGTCTAACTCTAGAGGGCTTGAGACAGTGATCTGAGTTCCAGGCAGCAGGTGATACCTCTGGAGATCACCTTATATATTGGAAGAATGACCTCCTATACAGTGTGCCTAAGGTTCCTGGGGCAGCCCATGTGCCAATGGTCCCCTAGTGTTACTGGACCTTCCTACTGGGATGGCTCATGATATACCCCTGGCAACACGTCTGGGGCAGGACAAGAACTTTGCCAGGCTTATCCCCCACTTCTATTGACCCCGGATGAAGACAGCCTCAGCTATGTTCTGTAGGTTTTGTCCCACCTGCCAGGCCAGTGGGAAAGCAGGGAAAAAGTTGAAAGCTCCCCTGACTCCCTTGCTATCACTGGCACCCCGTTTGAGAGGGTTGACATTAACATCGTTGGTCCTTGGGACCCCAAGACAGCCTTTGGAAGCAGGTTCATCCTGATCTTGGTGGACCAATCGACACAGTACCCAGAGACCATCCCTCTAAGTTTGGTGATTGCACCTGCGGTGGCTAGGGCTCTGATGGGGATTTTTACCCACTTGGAGTTCCCCAAGGAATTATTGTCTGACAGAGGCACTAAATTCATGTCAGTGCACATTGAGTCCATGTGGGATGAGTGTGGAGTAACCTACAAGTTCTCCACACACTCTCACCCTCAAACAAATGGGCTTGTTGAAAGGTCCACCAAGTTCCTCAAAGGCATGATTATGGGCCTGCCTGAGCCCATGAGGTGGAGGTTGGATAATACTCTTGCAATGCCTGCTGTTCACCTACAGGGAGGTGTCACAGAAGTGGGTTGGCTGTAGCCTATTTGAACTCCTATATGAATACCCTGTTAGGGGATCTCTCAGCCTTGTGAGAAAGGGGTGGGAGTAAGATTCCAGGAAACCCCCTCAGGATGTAGTCAGTTACATGCTGGCACTCCACAACCAGATGTAGCGCTTCCGGAAAAAGGACAGACAAGAAGTAATGAAACTCTGGTATGACCAGAATGCCACTCTGGTGGTGTTTCAGCCTGGCCAGAAAGTACGGGTCATGCAGCCGGTTTAGCCAAGAATTCTCCAGGATCATTGAACAGGCTCATATGAGGTGAAAATACGGAAGGGGAATGCCACCAAGACCCATAGAAACCCCTTAAGGGTGCTCCACATAAACTGCCTCAAACCACACTTTGAGAGGTCTGAGGCCCCCATGCTCCTGGTGACAGATGACGAGTGGAAGAGGAAAGTAAACCTCCTCCTGGAGCACTGTCTTCCAAGGAGTGGGATGGGTCAGTAGAGGGTGTTAACCTCTCCCCTACTCTGATCCCAGACAGCAGAGTGACTGTCACCAGTTTTTGGGGCAGTTTTCTTCTCTCTCACTCCTGGGCTTACACATTTGTGTACCCATGACATAGATACCGATGTCAGTATGCCTGCCAAAAACACAATTTACAGTCTGACGGATAAGGTGAGGGTCAGTATCAAGGAGGAGGTTTACAAGATGCTGGTGTTAAGGGTGATTGAGCCATCCAACAGTCCCTGGTCCAGCCCAGTGGTGCCGGTACCCTAGGCTGCCCCACTGGGCACCACCCCAGAAGTTAGGTTCTATGTGGGCTACCAATGACTCAATTCTGTCACTAAGGCTAATGCTCACCCCGTTGCTTGAGGTGATGAGCTCGTTGACAGACTTGGCACTGCCAAAATCCTCAGTACCATTGATCTCACATCAGGGTACTGGCAGAATGCTCTGACTGAGGGGGAAAAGAGAGATCAGCATTCTCAACCACAGTGGGCCACTTCGACTTCTGGGTGATGCCCTTTACCTTAAACAATGCCTCTGCCACTTTTCAGAGGTTGGTGAAGAGGGTCTTGACTGGGGAGGAGGCATTATGTGCCACCTCCCAGTACAACATAGCTGTCTTCAGCTCCAGCTGAGCGGAACATCTGCACCACCTACAGGTGGTCACCTCCAGGCAGGCCTGACTTGCAAGGCCTGTAGGTGTCAGATAGGGCAGGGTACTGAAGTGTATCTTGACTACATGGTGGGCGGGGCAAGGTGCAGACCCTCCAGGCTTAGATTGAGATGATCCTTGCCTGGGGACCCCTCAAAACACAGACCGAGGTGAGGCCCTTCATGGGTCTCACCTGCTATTGCAGGGAGTTTGTTAAGGATTATGGCACCATTATTTCCTCCTTAACTGAGCTGACTCCAAAGAAACAGCCCAAGAAGGTGGTCTGGATAAGGCCTGCCAGATAGTTTTTGACTCTCTCAAGTAAGCCATGTGTATAGCACCTTTAATCAGGGTTTCAGACTTCTCCAAGGAGTTTATTGGGCAGACGGACCATTTAGAGCATGGCCTAGGAGTGGTCTTGGTATAGTTAAATGAGGAGGGCCTAGACCAACCAGTAGCCTTCATTAGCAGGAGGTTACTTCTCTCGGAACAGATGTAGAGTGGTATCAAGAGGAAGGCCTTTGCTGTGCTCTGGACACTGGAAAAGCAGAGAGAATACGTGTTTGGGACTCACTTCCGGGTTCAGAAAGACCACAGCCCCTTCAGATGGCTCATACAAATTTGGGAGGGGAAATCCAACACTGTTAGAAATTGGGTCTCTAGTTGGTAGAAGTATGCACCCTGTCCAATTAGGGACCACAGTCCTAGTTTGGGTAAGTTAGATACACACTAAAAGACAACCTGTGCTCACCCTCAGGTAGCTTGGCTCAAAGCAGTCAGGCTTATCTAAGGAGGCAATGTGTAAAGTATTTGTGTAACACACACACACACATACACACACACACAACACCACAAAAATACTCCACACAGCTTGAGAAAAATAGACAATCATTTTATGAATAAAACAGGACCAAAATGACAGAAATTCAATAAGTAGAAACGGAGTTATGAATTTTTGAAGAATAAATCAAAAAATAGTGCTTAGAAGTGAATAGCGCTTACGGGTTACTTGTGGTCGTCTAGACCAGGGTAAATCCAAAGTTCAGGCTGACCATGATGGAGGGCAGGCCGGCTACAGGACTCATGCAGGTCCCACTCAAAAAGTACCTTGGATGGAGCAAGCCTTGATGTTGAAGGCTCGATGTTTCCGTTCCGATCCATGCAGGCAATGAAGTCTTTGTGGACTAACCCCTTTATGATGCAGGCGCTGAGTCGTCGTTGAGCCACGCTATCCATTGTCATCGAGCCGTGCAGTCTGTCGAGGCGACCTTGTCGATTGCAAATAGCAATGCATCAGTTTCGATCAGTGAAAAGTCGGCACTGTCTCTATTTTGATGGTTCTGGACAGCAGAAGTCAGCTTTCAAGGGCCCAGGACTAGATTGCCACCACTTGGCAGGGCAGGACTCACAGATGGCAGAGTCCAGGTGCTGTTTCATGGTTGAAGGAAGTCTTTGATGACCCTGAGACTTCAGAAAAGGGGGCAAGCAGGTAAGCCCTTGGAGTCACTCTGGGTTCAAGTGAGATGGGTCCAGTCCTTGTCCTCAGCAGAGCAGAGATCAGAAGGCAGCAGGGCAGCACAACAAAGCAGAAAAGCAGTTCTTCTAGAGCAGCATTCAAGCAGAGTGGCAATCCCTGTATCACAGCAGTCTTTACTCCTAGCAGATTTCATCCCAGGTCCAGTAGTGTACTGTCTTGGTAGGGTCAGAGCCCCAGTACTTATACCCAAATGTGCCTTTGAAGTGGGAGTGACTTCAAAGCAGGCCATTGAAGGCATAGTTCCCCTTTCATCCCAGTCCTATCTGCCAGGCTATCTGTGGGGCATAATCAGCCCTTTGTGTGGGAACAGGACACTGCCTATTCAGGTGTAAGTGTCTGCTCCCCCTCTCTCTACCTGCCGAAGAAGAGCTATCAGAATGTAGATGAATGCAGATAAGTTCTCTGTCACACCCACCCTTCCTGTATTTGTTGCTGTCTAGAGGGAATGCACAAAGTGTAGCTGTCACCCACCCCAGACATATATTGGAGAGAGGTTGTAGGCACACAGAGCTAAGTTAAGAGCACAAAAATGTCCACTTTCTAAAAGTGGCATTTCTAAAATAGCAATATTAAATCAAGTTTTACCAGTAAAGAGGATTTGGCATTACCATTCCAAAGATATGAACATAATGTAGCTACTCCTTTCTAATCAGGAATTACAGCTTAAAAGTGTTATAAGGAATTCCCAATGCTAGTGTATGAGAGGAGTAGGCCTCACAGTAGTGAAAAACAAATGTAGTTGTTTGTCACTACCAGGACATGTAAAACTTAAAAGCGCATGTCCTACCTTTTAGTTACACAGCACTCTGCCCTTAGGGCTACCTAGGGCTTACCTTAGGGGTGACTTATATGTAATAAAAGAGGAGTTTAAGGCTTGGCAAGTGGTTTTAAATGCCAAGTTGAAGTGGCAGTAAAGTGCATACACAAGCCTTGCAATGGCAGGCTTGAGACAGGTTTGAAAGGCTGCTTGTGTGAGTGGTACAACCAGTGCTGCAGGCCCAATAGTAGCATTTAGATTACAGTCCCTGGGTATATGGTATACCTTGTTACAAGGGACTTATAAATACCCTAAATATGTCAATCATGTATACACCAATGTCACCATGTTTAGGAGAGAAGCACATGCACTTTAGCACAGGTTAGCAGTGGTAAAGTGCTAAGAGCCCCAAGGCCAACAAAACGATACAGCAAAAAGAGAAGGTGAGCAGGCAAAAAGTTTGGGGGAAGACCACCCTAAGGATGACAGGTCTAACAAACCCCATCCTTGGTCAAACCTCGCCAAACGGTGATGAGAACTCCCTGGAGGCTGAGTAGTGGTCACCACATTCAGCTTGTGGGGGGGACAAGTCTAAGACCTGTCAGACTTAGAGTAGTCTTCCTCCAAATTTTGTGCCCTACTCCTTCATTTTTGCTGATCTCATCTTTGTTGGCCTCAGGACTCTGAGCACTTTACCACTGCTAGCCAGTGGCAAAGTATATGTGCTCTCTCCTTTAAACATGATGAAATTGGCCTACAGCCAATTGATACATTTAGTTTACTTGTAAGTCCCTAGTAAAGTAGTACTACATGTTCTCAGGCCTGTAAATTAAATGCTACTAGTGGACCTGCAACACTGATTACGCCACCCACTTAAGTAGCCCTTTAAACATGTTTTTCACTGCCAATCCAGCCTGTGTGTGCATTTTTAAACTACCATTTCGACCTGGCAAAATAAACCTTTTGCCACACCTAAACCTTCATTTTTAATACATCCTGACCTGATGGGAGGCATGGAGCTGTCACCTACTACACTTTCACTTCGAAGGAGCTGCATCAGCTCACACACAAATAACTTCATACTAGCCTTTTGTGACTCCAGACATCTTGGGAGCAGGGCAGGGGAAGGAAGGAAATTCCAGAACAAGATGTGGGGAAAGTCTAAAAGATTCTCCTACTTGAAAGCTGGCACCAGGTATAAATATAGGACTCTCAGACCAACTCTTCAGTACACTACAGGACCTTTGGATACTACAGAAGAAGGACTGCCTTGCTGCCAGAGGACTTCCCTGCTGCTTGAGGTCTACCCTGCTGTCTGAAAAAGAAGACTGAACCAGATCTCTTCATCCCCGGCTACCTGAAGTGATTCCAAGGATCATGTGACTGACCTCCTGTTCAGAGCTATAGGGACATAACAAGCTGCAGAGGATTCCCTGCAACTGCATAGCTGACCTGCTGCACTGGAGCTGCCTGGAACTGCAACTGTACCTGCCTGAGCCCTGCAGGCCTCTGCTGGAGTGAGTTTCTGATCCCCAAGAGGTGCCTTCCTTGGTCCTGGACACTTGGTTTGACATCAGTTGAACTCCTCCAGGATGATAAGGAGAAATACTGAAGTTTTGGGCTTTTCACAAATGCGAACAGGTCAGTTTGTGCCAAGATCTTGCCACCCACGAAGAAAGGCCTATGCAAAGTTTCAGTGAACCTGACATTTCGCACTATAGTGACCGCCAAAAACAACTGCTAACATGAGATCTGCACTGTGCGCTACAGCATTGACAGGCCACGGTGACTGCCAATGTGAAGCTCCAGCAACAGCCATTTGTGACGCCCATCAGATCTTCACGCTACTGAGACAACCATCTGCGACGCCTGGTCTGCTCTTTGCGCTACAGCTGTGACTATCAACAACACTCTTCCTGCTGTTTGGAGCTAGGACCAGGCGTAATTCCAATTACGCCGGAGAAATACGGGTAATTTTGGTCGTGGAATTACCAATAATTGTCTCATTACTCCTGCAATTATTTGCAATTTGAGGGGGAATCCTACCACAAAAGCACATTTAGCGAGAATGCTATTCATGTTGTACTGCATTTGACGCTATTTCGTAGAGCAAAATGCATCCCCATGCTCATTTTGGATGAGAGGGTGCATTTTAGACTAAGCAAATAGAACTAAATGCCGGGAGTAAGTTGGGGGAAAATCCTACCCTAAGAGTGCATCTAGAGAGTGCAAGTGACTACCTATTATTTGCATGCTGTTGCATTTAGAGCTATTTCTTAGTACAAAATGCATCCTTGTACCCATTTTGGATGCGAGGAGGCATTTTTGCTCTAAAAATTGGCGCTCAACGCAAAATTAACTTTCTTGTATAATTAAGTGTAATCTCATTGAATTCTTGGGTAATTCAACATGATTACGCTTCACTGAAGTACACGAGTTACGCCCACCCCTACTTGCAGCCTCCTTCCCCGTGAACTGTACTCTCCATGCCAGACTTTGAGAAGGTATCTTTTTCAGTGACACCCCATGCCCATGCGCCATCACGGTCGGCCTGAACATGGGACTTTCCCCATGTCTAGCATGACCAGATAACTATGAATGGTGCTTTGTTATTTGAGGCGTTATATTACCTAAATCTTTGAAATTGAATATTTCCAATTCTACTAATTGTATTTTTGTTGTCTTGGTGTCAAATCATTTATTACATATTACCCAACTTTAAAATTGGTGTGGAATGATTCTTGTGTTCAGTTTTCAATTTGTTACTGTTTGTGTGCTTCATAAATACTTTACACATTACCTCTAAATTAAAACTGGTTGATTTTGTACCAAGGTACCAGGCTTAAGCAAAGAATAGTTTCATGACTTTTGTGGCTCATCCAGCCAAGAATTTTGGCTGCTGCTTGAGAAGGGCTCACACCCCCTCAACCCGCAACCCGATTTTTTGCATATGGCAATTACCAATCATTTGTAGCAGACTGTGATGCCACCAATATTGTAAATGTTTGTGTGTTATATAATGTCAGAAGTAATACCATGTCTGAGTTTGATGTTTATCTAGATACCAATTGTCCATATAATAGAAATAGTCTCATTTTAGAGATGTGTAATGCTCCTTTTGGACTTGGCACTGTCTGCAGGGTCATCCCCAAACTTTTGCCTTCACCCTCCTATTTTCTGAATCTGTTTTTGTTGGCTGTTAGGACTCTGCGCACTTTATCACTGCTAACTGGTGCTAAAGTGCTTGTGCTCTCTCCTCTAAACATGGCAGAATTGGCTTATACCTAATTGGCCAATTTAGTTTACTTGTAAGTCTCTAGTAAAGTGGTACTATGTGTACCCAGGTCCTCTAATTAAATGCTACTTGGGGGCATGGAGCACTTATTGTTTCACCCACTTAAGTAGCCCTTTAAACATGTCTCAGGCCTGACATTGCAGCCTGTGTGTGAAGCTTTAAACTGAAATTTCAACCTCACAAAATAAAGCTTTTACCAGGCCCAAACCTTGCTTTTTAATATATATAAGTCACCCCTAGGTAGGCACTAAACAGCCCAGAGGGCAGGATGCAGTGCATTTAAAACGTTGAACATGCACTTTTAAATTTTACATGTCCTGATAGTGAAAAACTCTTAAGTACATTTTTCACTACTGCAAGGCTTACCTTTCCCATAGGAATACATTGGAATTACCTTATTACATTCAATAAGCTGTAACTCCCAAATGGGAGCAGGTAACCAGTTCATGTTTGGTGTCTTTGGAATTGTAATGAGAAATCTTCCTTATGATAAAGTCTGATTTTAAATTACAATTTTGAAAATGTCACTTTTAGAAAGTTTGCATATTTCTGCCTTAGCCCTTTAGTGTGCATTTTTCTGCCTTAACCCTTTAGTGCCCGCACCCTGTCTCTAGTTCACAGGACTGGCTGTGGCTGACAGTTGGATTTTATGTATTTCTCCTAGACAGTCACACACAATAGAAAGCTTTGGTGTGCCTGGATGGGCCATCACTGGCAGGATGGGAAAGCAGAGCTGGGCACAGCCCTACTTACACTTGAATAGGCTGTGTCCTGCCTCCACAAAAAGGGATACATACTTCCCTGTAGTTAGTCTCGAGCCAGGGCAGTGGAGGAAGGAAACCTGTGCACTTCAAAGGGAAACCTCTAGAAGCTTCTCCCATTTAAAAGAGGCACCAGATATAAATATTGGACTTCAGACACCAATTCTTCAGTACACTTCCAGACCTATGGAGACTCTGCCAGGAAGAAAGCTGTGCTGCTGAAAGGACTGCCACTCTGCTAGACTACTGCCCTGCTGTACTACTACCTTGCTGAATTGCAGCCCTCCTGCCTGAGTCAGAGGGATTTGGACCTGCACCTGAACCATGGACTCCCAGAGTGACTCCAAGGGCTAATCTGCTGGCCTCCTGTTCAGAAGTCACAGGGAGATAATAGACTCCCAACCACATGAACCAGCACCCAGATCCAGCTGGAGCAAGCTCCTGACCCCCACATTGTGCCCCTTAGGTCCTGAACACTTGGTGTGGCCTCAGTGGAGCAGAATTGAAGTTTTTGGGCTCTTCGCAACCACAAATGGACCAGTTGGTGCCAAAACGTTGTTGCTCCCACTGCTCGCCAATGTGGAGTTTAATCAATCCAACTCTTTGCGCTACAGCATTGTTGGACTTGGCCCTTTTTGCAGGGTCATCCCTGAAATTTTTGCCTTCCTCCTGTATCTTGCTGACCTGTTTTTGTTGGTTTTATGACTCTGGGCACTTTACCACTGCTGATCAGTGCTAAAGTGCATATGCTCTCTGTTATAAATTGATGTATGGGTTAGTGACTCCATGATTGGCTTATTTGATTTACTGTCAGACCCTCGTACAGTGCACCGCGTGTGCGTAGGGCCTGTAAATCAAATGCTGCTGGTGGGCTTGCAGCACTGGTTGTGCCACCCACCGGAGCAGCTTGGAAAGCGGGTCTCAGGCCTTCCATTGCAGAGCCTGTGTGCAGTCTGGTACTGCCATGTCGACTTCGTAAGTGCACCCACTTACCAGTCCCCAAACCTTCCCTTTTCTGCATGTTAGTCACCCCTAAAGTAGGCCTGCGGGCAGGGTGCATTGTATGTAAGAGGTAGGACATGCCCTGATGTGTGTGGCATGTCCTGATAGTGAATTACAGCCAATTTAGTTTTTCACTATTGCAAGTCTACCTGTCCCCATAGGGAAGAATGGGCAGTTTGATTATAACATCTTATAATCCTAACTGACCCAGGGAACATGGTAGAAAAACGAATTTAGTATGCCTGAACTCAGAATGATAAAATACATCTTTTAGTGAAGTTGGTTTTAACATTCTGTGTTTGAAATACCACTTTTGGAAAGTAGGTATTTTCTTGCCTCACCATCCAGCCTGCCTCTGCTAGCTTGTGTATTGTATGTCTGGTTTTGTAAGTTACAGGGGCTGGGGGACTCCAGGAGACAGGGTGAGTCAGCACTAGGCTGAATAGACCTATCTGCATGAGGAGTGGTGGGAGGAGTAGCACCTGGGCCTGAATAGGGCTGTGCTTGACTTCCACAATGCTGGCTCCACCTCCTGTGGTGTGTCTGATGACCCTGGAACACACTGACAAAGGAAGAAGTTGTGCACTGGCAGAATGCACCCAGAACTGGTTTGGACTAGCTACAGGACCCTCTGCCTTCAGAGGACAAAGGATTTGCTAGTATAAATACTGGGGCCCAGACCCCAAGATTTTAGATCACTTCTGGGAATCAATACGACCTTTGCTGAGGAGAAGAACCAGGAAACTGAAGGAGGAGACTACCCCTGTGCTGTGTGCTGTTTGGGGGTTGGCCTGCAGTGGTTGCTTCATTGCCAAAGAAAGGAGAAAAGGACTGAGTGTGCTTTCATCAGCTTGAAGAAGAATCTCCAAGGGCTTGAACTGTGCTTGCCTCCTGCCTGAAGTCTCAGGGATACAAGACTTCACCATCAGCTCCCCCCTGAATTCCCTTGCTGGGAATTGAAGTGCCTGCTGTTGTGCTGGGGCTTCTAAGAGACTGCGTGTCGCTGGGAGCTGGAAGCGCGACTCAACAAAGAAGAAGCGTGTCGCCGCTGCAGCAGTTGTCGTCGCATCGCCGAGAAAGCGTGCCGCCACTGTCGCTGTCGCCATCGCATCACCAAAGTGCGTCGCATCACCAGAGAAGCGTATCGCCGCCACAGAGGTTGCCGGCGCATCACCGGAAAAGCGTGTCGCAGGGCCTGTCGCGGCTCAGAAGTTACCGAGTTCGCCGCACGGCCGTCGGGCGTGCACGCATCGCATCCAATGTTGTCGCATCGCATCAAAGACGCCATTTTGTCGCATTGCACCGGATCGTTGCATCGCATCGAGGCACCATCTTGTCGCATCATAACCGGAGCGCAGTAAGAACCCGACGCATCACCTCCCCATGTGGTAAAGAACCCGACGCATCACCTCCTCTCCGGTAAGGAACCGACGCATCACCTCCCCTGCGCTGCAGTAAGGAACCGATGCATCACTTCCCCCGAAGCAAGGAACCGACGCCTCACCGTTTTTGCGTGTAAGGAACCGACGCATCACCTTCCCTGCGACCCTTTTGTTTGTTTTGCATTTCGCATCCAAGGTACATTGAGAGTAAAGTGTTGCATTTACAATCTAAAGTGAACTAAGCTATTTCTACCATTCTAAAGACTTATTTTTTAATACTGTATTGTGGATTTTTGTCGTTTGGGTCTTGTGTTAAGTCTATATAAAGAATACTTATTTTTCTAAACCTGTGTGGTGTCCATCTGTAGTGTTTTCACTATATTACTGTATGTGTTCACAAATGCTTTACACACTGCCTCTGAGATAAGCCTGCCTGCTCGTGCCAAGCTACCAAGGGGGTGAGCAGGGGTTATTTTAGGAGTGTAGCCCCTTACCCTGACTAGACGCAAGGGTCCCTATTTGGTCAAAGGTACCTACCTCTGCCAACTAGAGACCCCCAAATCTAACAAGCATTGACCACTCACGGGGGCATCATCACGAAGCTCTAGCCCAGCAGTTTGCAATGACAACAGGTTTTTCACGCTACATCAATACCAGGCCTGCTCTTCGCTCTTCATCAATGACTGTCCATGACTCTTCCCTGCTCCTCACGGCCCTCTCCACCATAAGCAGTACTCTTTGCGCTGGACTGAGAAGGCAACTTTTCCACTGGAATAACCTGGTCCCTGTATCTGAATCATTCTCAATCGCGGTCGGCCTGAACTTGTGACTTTCTCCCAGTCTCGCATGACCAGATAGCTGGGATTTGCACTTTGGGCTTTTCGTTGCTATTTTCACTTAAATCTCTAAAATTGCATGTCCCCTCTTCTACTGATTGGATTTTTTATTGTTTTGGTCTTGATTTTATCTATTACATTTTTCTCTATTTATCTACATTTGTGGAGGATTTTTCTTGTATTGTGTTTTCTCTCTATTACTGTTTGAAGTGCTGCATAAATACATTGCCACTAAGTTAAGACTGACTGCTCTGTGCCAAGCAACCAGAGGGTTGAGCACAGGTTAATTTGGGGTTTGCTTATGCCCTACCCTGACAACGATACTGGTTGCTGCTTGAGTAAGGGTTTCACGCCTCTCAACCAATTACCCAATTTTTCACAACTCCTTTCTGCCATTGGGACAGCCTTGAAGTTACTATAACACAGTGGTGCAGATTATTCTGTTACAGACTTGTGTATGATTCCTTTTTTTGTGTTTGTAATCTATAGCATGGGCATGTAAAATATGCTGCTTGTGTTTGGTAATGTGTGTTGAAATGGTTAGTTGTGTTTGGTGTGTAAAACCAGAAGTCTTTACCACATTCAGTTACACACCACTGGGGAACTTTTACAAGTGAATTGCCTAGCTTGAAATCTATGTCTGAAGAAATTTTGAGTATGGTGACCCGCTAGATGCATGTATACCGTTAACCAGCTCTCCCTGTGAGATGCTGGGTGGGGGATGGTTTAAAGTGTTATGTGTTTTTTGTAGAGCAGTATGTTGTTTGCACAATGTGATGCTCTTGTGAGCTCAATGCGGCTCAGTTCTATGATGCCTCTGAACTGTGTTGGATGTATGTGGTGCATTATGTCTAATTTGTTCTGTTAGAGGTTGAGATAGCTATTAAATATATTGAAATCATAAGCTTTGTTGGAAGAGTGTGCAGATTACTGTCTAAAGTGTTTTGTTAATTACATGTCTGTAGCTGCTTGGAGGGTAGTACTGTAGTGAATACCATGATGCCCAATAAGGTCCTCGATTAAAATTACATGTTAATTTCTATGACCCTAGTAACAGGAGCAACAGGGCCATTCAGAATTATGAGTTGTGGTGTTTATTTAGGCATAATATTTTGTACTGGAAGGGTAAGCCCTCCCAGTATGAAACATATGCTAGACATCATGTACACACCCTTGCACTATGGTGCAAAGATATGCGCGTGACACTGGGCAGCATGATTCTAAACCAGCTTTAAAGAGAGAGTAGCATAGTGCCATATCTCTGTAGATATGCCACTTTCATGCTCTCTCCTTGTCATGCAACGTAGCGCAGCTCAGCAACTCTGAGTGCTGCATTGTGTACCATGACATCTTTATAAATCAGGGCCCAAGTTTTCTAGTGAGGGTTGCATGAGCTTGTGTTTGGTGAGATGTGAGGAATTTTGCATTAATACTGTAGACCAATTATACTAACTGGACAGAGAAACTTTTTATAAAATAATTTGCTATTCCATGTTCTTAATTGCAACATGCAGCACAATTAACTACCACATTACATACAGTTAACATCAGTGCATCATGAAATCCTCCACAATCTTCCCCAGTTATATGTGTCTACATGCATTCATAGTGCAATAATTACTTATCATTACTCATATTTCAATAGCCTGCTGAATGTGTGCACCGTCAACCTACATTCGTCCATCTTACTCATTATTCCCCTACTCAATAGCTTTCCTAATTCATAAACTGCTATAACATATAACTATTAACTAATTTGCACAGGCCTGCAGTTTATTGTCATACTAGTCTTAATGTGGGTTTCATATGTTGTTTTCTAAATGGGTGTCAGATGGGGTTCGTCATGTTGCATATAGGGACCTCCAATGTTAATAATGCGATTATGCTTATCCCGCCCACTTCTTTACTTCTATTGGTAAAGTCAAAAGTGGGATTTCCAATGTTATTCTGGCTAATATTAATGAGAGGCTTATGAACCTTGATTTGGCTTTCCCACCCTTTGAACGGCCAAAAAGTCCCCAAATTTGGCACTCCACCCCTCTCATGTTGAATCACCTACTACCTTCTCAACTACGGTTGTTATTTTGACCAAAAGTTGGCTATTTCTGCACATTTCCACACTAAATGCCCCAATCATGCCTGCTCATGCCTGCTCTTGCTCGCATTGGGGCAAAGACTGTATCACTCAATCAGTTTAAATATGCCATTTCACAATTATTTGGGAGGATGTACTCGAGAGTATTCAAATTCCTTATTATTGAGGTTTAACTGGGCAGAAGAAGGTGCTGAGATTAACAACTGCTATCCTATTTAAAAACCTTTGAGATATAGGACAGGAAAATCTCTTTTCATAGCTTGACTAGAATGTGCTTGTGTGCCCTATTCATGCATGTATTCGAAGCACAGTGATAAAAATTCACAAATAGAGGGTGCTGTTACTATGACATTTCATAGTTAATATAGTTTTTTTCTTTTTTTCTTTTTTTTCTTCATATGGAGAAATTATTATTTTCCCGCTGGAAATTTCTGCTATTCCTTCCAAGGAGAAACAGCTTTCCCTGCACCCCCACCAAGATTGTGGGTCATCTATTCACCTTCCCACCCACCCTGAGAGTGGAGTAACCTCATCACCTTACTCGAGTAAAACTCCTTGTATCAGTAGTGGGGAAGGGACAGATAGGGCTAAGTGTACTCCCTTAAACTCACGAGTCTTTGAATGCTCAAAAAGTGATGAGGCAAAAAACTTTTTCAGCCCAGTCCCCTCACCTTGAATGACGTTTAATATAGCTTTATAGCACACTGGAGAGGGTTATACCTGTTTTAAAGGCTGCAGACAAGGGTAGATAACGGGTGGGTGGGCCTTTAAGAACCAAGATGGCCCGAGACAGAAGGGTTAGATGACTATTAGAACACCCCACCCATTCAGTATAGAATGCTCTCAAATAAACAGGAAGAAACAGGAATACAAACATTGGGATGTTGGAGCTGAAGGCCTTAATCAGCCACTATTGGCACTGAGCCACCCAATGTAGCGCTCAACATTCCAATGTTGTAAAAACACTTTTGTGCATAAAATATTTTGTTAATCGTGCCCTGCCTTTTTATCCATTAGTATTTTCACTAAAATCCTGAACGTCTTTCTCTTTGTTTATAAAAAGTGTTCAGTCTTGTGTAAGACATTACCATATTAATTTCAGGAAGCTGTTCATGATTCAATAAGTGTACCGTTTACAAACAGCAATTAGCGCTGGAACTCTTCAGAGAATAATGCAATGATTTTGTCAGTACAGAATATGTTTCCTAAATTGTTTTTAGGACATTTACAAGCACAAAGTGACAGCAGAGTGCTTTGTATTAGTGAAGAGAAGCTGTAGGGGTTATGTAGCTAGATAGCAATTATTACAGCCTGTCAAGTGAGAACCCATAATATTGTTCCAGCTCTTTACATTCATTTACAGCCGGCTGATAACTTTGAAATGTCTGTGGTTACTGTGACATAGGTCAGTGTTATTAGCCTCGCCCTGTCGGCTGACACTCAGCCACATGCAGCAATGTTTAGACCATGTGTCATGGAACACTGATAACATTAATTTGGGGGCAGGGAAATGTCAGAAAGCGCCACACAGCAAGGGAATGTGTACTCCACTCTCACGAGAAGGTCCCAACACTCTTAAGACTGTAAGTCCTTCTTTGAAGAGCCTCCAATGCAGACTCCGGTGTTATCTGATTGGGTCCGACTGAGGCGTCAGTGAAGAAAACAGGACGCAGCTGATGCACAGCTGATGCAACAGCTATGTTAAAGATAAGTAACCTTTGGTTTGTAGCAACAAAATTCCACAGGTCACATTTATGACAGTATTTTAAATGGTGTGTCGTCGTGCATTAAAATTAGCAAGGATATATTTCATCTACTTCCTTAGTAGTTGCCTGATAATTTAGCATAGCTGGTAGTAAAAGTATAATGTTTTTATATCTTAAAAATAAACATTTTTGTAAAGCCGATCTTTAGTTTATGCAGTATGCTCATTGCTGATTTATTACTTACCAGTATCAGCTGAATATTTCATGCACTGCATTCCTTTCAATATGATCTGCAGGTAGAAGTGTCAATTCCCAACGGATCACTGACAAAATATCGAAGGTCAAAAAATCGACCTACAAAAATATCGCAACAAAAATATCGATGTCAATAATATCGAAATCCTATCTACAACATGGTAAGTACAAAAATATCGAAAAAACAATATCGATGTCAAAAATATCGTTATCAAAAATATCGGGTTTTTTTGTGTTAAAAATAATATGTAAAATAAACTAAATAATACTTATAATTAAAATAAACATAGTTAAAAATATTTTATAATTTTTAAAATTAATAAGTAACATATATAATTAAATAAAACATTAATTAAACATATACATATAATATATAATATATATACTTACTTTATAATCAGTTTGAATAATTATTTTAATAAATTATAAATTATTAAAAAATATTATAAATTACAAATACATCTATACACATAAAACAATAACATAAATAAAAATTAAATAATTATAATAACAAATTAAAAAAATTAAATTTACTTTTAATATTTTTAAAATTAATTATATACTATATTAACTAAAATAATACAAAAAATATTAAATAGCGTAGGGAATAAAACTACTATTACAACCCCCAAAAAAACAACAGTAAGAAAAATGTTGGATAGCGTAGGGGTAAAATTACTATTCCCACTCCAGAGGGTGCAACAGTAGGGAAAGTGTTGGATAGCGTAGGGGTAAAAATTACTATTTCAACTCCAGAGAGTGCAACAGTAGGGAAAGTGTTGGATAGCGTAGGGGTAGAAATTACTATTCCCACTCCAGGGAGTGCAACAGTAGGAAAGCGTTGGATAGCGTGAGGGTAAAAATTACTATTCCCACTCCAGTGAGTGCAACAGTAGGGAAAGTGTTGGATAGCGTAGGGGTAAAAATTACTATTCCCACTCTAGAGAGTGCAACAGTAGGGAAAGTGTTGGATAGCGTAGGGGTAAAAATTACTAATCCCACTCCAGAGAGTGCAACAGTAGGGAAAGTGTTGGATAGCGTAGAAGTTACAAATAACATACTTATAAATAAATTAATTTTTTTAAATAATTAATGAATTATTAAATAACTCTAAACTATTTACCAATACCAATAAATAATAATTAATAAATATCAATTACTAAATAATAAATATTGAACAATAAAATATTTTTAATAACAAAAACATATAAATTATTAAAACTTAATTACCAATTAACTAATATTAAACAATTAAATGCTTTTTATACCAATAATAATAATAATTAAACATTAATTAATAAATAATTCTTAATATATTAATTAAATGTATCAATAAATAATATTTAATAATATTTAATTACCAATTAATAATAAAACAACAATACATTAATTTTTAGAACCAAAAATTGTAATTTAAAAAAATTACCTATTAATAATTAATATCCTTTTTTTTTTTAATTAAAATATTTTTTATTTGCGCATGTTGCCAACAAGGAAGAAAGAAATAAGAAAAACATATAACCAGTTACATTTCAAACACCCATTTGATATGGCTTAAATGCAATAATGAAATACAACATAAAGTTAGCACACATGCACAATTTTTGTACCTTTTACCCCTTCCCTAACCCGCCCATCCCTCCCCGGGGCTGTCCCTATCGTAAACATATCATATCAGAGCTTATTCGAATCCAAAAATACAAATAGCTTATCTCTCAAGCCATTTAGCCAGTGGTTCCCATATTTTTAATCCTTTCCTCCGTGCTTGCATCCCTCTATTCCCATAAATTGCCTTTTCAAAATTATAGTTTGATACCAATCTTGTTAGCCATTGGTGATAACCTGGTGGGACTGGATCTAACCATGCTGTAGTTAGACAAAGCCTAAATATTGCCATGCAGATAAAAATCAATTGCTCCCCGGGTTTCCGACTCGTTTCCTTATCCACCCCAAGACATATTAAGGAAGTTGACAGAATGAGATCTCTCCCAAGCAAATTTTTATAAAATTTGCAATCTCTGCCTTCAAGTTACTTAATTTACTACATGTAGCCAACATATGACTTAGGTCAGCCTGATATAGGGAGCATCGAGGACAGAGGGTTCCCTTTCCTGTCCACCATTTCGCAATCTTTTTGGGGGTGTTATATAGTGAAAAGCAAGTTTTATAGAATTGGGCCTGAAGTCTTGCTGGGATTAGAAGACTTTGTGCCAATTCCATTGAATGGAGAAATAAATCCTCCGGGATATTAATTTCCTCTTCCCATTTCCTGGCACGTACGCTCAGGTCATCCAGCATCAGTATATTAAGAGAATTATATAAGGGCCCAATAGATTGATGTTTATTTCCCAAATTATCTATTACAGCTTCGTTTATAAATCCTGCTGGGCCACCCCTTTTTTAAAAAAAAATCACGTATTTGTAAGAATTTAAAAAAATCTCTCTAGTTCAAATCATATTTCTCCTTAAGGATTTCAAATGAAATTAACTCGTATTGAAGATAAAAGTCCCCCAGCTTCGATAAGCCTTTCTCTTGCCAGTTTTTAATTATTGCATCGTTAAAAATTCCTGGCAGATTATGATTGTTATATATTGGAGTATCGCAATTCAGCCGGCCCAAACCAAGTATTTTCCGAACTGCTTTCATAGTTTTAAATCCAGCTATAAGAATCTTAAAACGAACATTCTTACAATGAGAATCGTTCAGAAACTTCCATATCCAACCCCATGTCTCTCTTTGCCCATTATAAGCTCTATTGGAGTTGGAATCATTCCCAGTCTGTCATCCCTATCCCTAGGCTCATTAAAAAAGAGTTAAATTATTAAGCAGAGTTGTTGCCCAATAATAAAGTTTTATATTAGGAAGTGCTAACCCTCCCTTTTCTCTTGACAATGAAAGAAATCTATAAGCTCTTCTAGGCCTTTTATATCCCCATATGAATCGTGAAAATAAATTTTCAATCTTTTTCAGGCAAGAGGTATTGAACTCTAATGGAATTGCTCGTATCAAATATAAAAATTTCGGGAAATAATTCATTTTAATTACGTTACATCTGCCAATAATTGATAGATGCAGATTGTGAAGACGATGCAATTCAGGTCTAACTCTATTAATCAGAGGGTCTATATTACAATCAACTATCTGTTTGATATTAGCCAGGATATCCACCCCCAAATATGTAGCCTTTTCTACTTGCCGTACATCATTGCCCATACTAACATTTTTACAGATAATCTGAGTCTTGGATCTATTCAGGGAATATCCTGATAAGCCTCCGAATCTCTCCGCCTCTCTTTCGACCTCGACCATCGATATATTAGGGTTAGATGTAACTAGCGCTATATCGTCTGCATAAGCTAAAACCTTTGTATGCCAGCCATGACAAACAATAGGACTAATTTTTTTATTTATTTCAAGCAGACGCAGAAAAGGATCTATATACAGGGCAAACAGCAGTGGTGAACTCGGACACCCCTGCCGTGTACCTCTTGTAATTTTAAATGTTTCCGTTAAAGTCCCATTTATAAGTATTTTTGCAGTTGGCTGGACATACAACATTTTAAAGGCCCGTATGAGTCCCTGCCCTATCCCTGCCCTTGACAGGGTCTCCCATAGAAATACCCAGGAAACCCTGTCGAAGGCCTTCTCTGCGTCTAGTAATATAAGTGCCATTGGCTCTTCTAATATATGGGCCTTATCGAACAGCGCTATTGTTCTCCTAATATGGTCTGTAGTACCTCGCCCAGGGATAAAGCCATGTTGCCATGGTGATATTATCTTGTGGATAATACCTGCCAAGCGAGCTGCTAACATTTTCGAGTAGATTTTGCTATCTGTATTGATTAAGGTGATAGGTCGATAGGAGGAAGGATCGACAGGGATTTATTCTTCTTTAACAGAATAATAATCTTGGCTTGTGACCATGATTCTGGAGGTTTATTGCCCTTAAAGACATGTATAAATAGCTGAAGCATAATGCCACTTAATACAGACCAAAAAGTTTTATAGAATTCAAGTGGAATATTATCCAATCCCGTAGCTTTACCACTAGAAAGACTATTAATACATAATAGTAGATCCACCCTTTGTGGAAGCTCATCAAGTATCTCTTGATCAGCCTGTGATAACTGTGTAGATGGTACTAAATTAAGATATGTCGTAATATCTTCTAAATGCGCCGTACTATTTTCTTGGTATAAATTCTTATAGTATTCTACAAAAACCTTCCGGATATCTTCCGGCTCTTTGGTGATTCTAAGGGTAGAATCTCTAATTTCTATAATAGTATTTCTTGTACTGTCCTGCCGTGTTCTAACCGCCAAGTGGTGTCCGACTTGTTCGCTACACTCATAAGCTTCCTTCCCCCATATTGCAAATTTATCTGCCGCTTTTTTTGTAATGTGTTCTAGCACCGCCGATTTTGCTGCTATTATTTTGGCTAGAGCCTCTGTTGGATCATTCCCATCTCTAATGATAGTAACTAGATTATTTTCTGCTTTTACCAGCTGTGCTTGTAAATTAATCATAAGCTGTCGTTTATCTCTATTTAACGTGAGCGAAAAACTCATTGTTTCTCCCCTAATAGCTGCGTTTAATGCATCCCACACTATTTCGATCCCCGTGCTACCTAAATTTTCCTTAATAAAATATGGAATCCAATTCTTCATATGATTACAATATTTATCGTTTAAAAGGAGGGATCGCTCGAATGTCCAGTTAGATGTCTCTCTGGTACTACCCCTACTTCCTCTTATTTCCACCACTAGCGGATTATGATCTGAAACAATGCGTGGCGCTTTTTCAATTGTGCACAACTGTGATATTGAGTGAGATGCGAAAATAAAATCTAGTCTTACTAACTTATGTGGAAAGGAATAATACGTGTGACCAGGATCTGTGGGGTGTCGTGCCTGCCAAAAATCACTCAGTGCTTGTTCAGAGCATAACATCCTCAGTGCCTTAAAAACCTTTGGCTTCCGCCCATAGTAAATCCATTCTTTATTCTGAGCTATATTTTTGTTAGCCGGGAGATTTATATTAAGATCGCCGCAAATTACTAGCGGAGGTGGCCAGTTAGCCAACTCATTATTCATAACATCAAAGATTGTTGGGTCGTCCAAAGTGCTACCATATAAAGAACATATCGTGAGGGACCCACCATTTGCATTCTGACAATTGGCTATGATCCACCTCCCGTGTTTATCTGCTAGTACTCTTTTAAATTGTAATGAACGATTCGCCGATAATATTGCCACCCCCCTAACCCTAGCATCTTGTGTTGTAGCCCTTATTACTGTATATCCCATAGTGCTTAGAAGTTTAATCTGGGTTCTTTCAATATGTGTTTCTTGTAAACAATATATGTCAGCTTTGAGTAATCGGAGGGCCACTGCTGTATTTCTTCGTTTCTTAGGATCATTCAGGCCACAGACATTAATTGTAGCTATACGCAGCTTACTCATGGCCATTTCCCATCTTTAGAATATACATACATAAGATAACATTTAATAAAAAATCCTAACATTCGAACCTGCTCTTTGTTCACTATCAACTGTCCCCCTTGGCCCAACCCCATCCCCCATCCCCCCCCCACCCACCACCACCCATACAGGCAACCTGGTTCCCAAGGAACCAGGGTGTGATCATCCGAATAGACCGAACCCCCAGTGCGCCTCCCAATCCCATCCCACCTGCTCATAGCAATTACTTCTGTGATTGCACCTGATTATATCATTATATTTGACTTTCCAACATTAAATATCCAAAACATTCTAGTCCTTAGATCTATCTCTTCTTGATTCTGTCACCTCCTTCAGATAACCTTCAGCTTGTACCTCGGAGGTAAAGCTTCGTGTAACCCCATTGATGATAATTTTTAGACGTGCTGGGTTCTGTAGGAAAACCGTTGCTCCTAATTGCTGAAAAGGTGTAATTAGCTGTCGCATCCTCCATCGACGTTCCACTGTCGCGTGAGCAAAGTCAGGCCTGGTAAAAAAGCTGACCCCATTAAATTCTCTCTTGCTGTTGGGCCTAGCTAGATCAAACAATGTCTGTCGCAGTAAAAAATTACCGAAAAAGACTAGAAATGCTCGGGGATATTGGGCCGGAGACCGTTTGGAGAGCGTTAATGGAAAGCGATGCGCCCTTTGAATCTCCTTATCCCAATCCCAAGTTTGAAGCTCAGGGAATGCTCCTCTCAGCAGTGTGATTATGTATGCTCTCGGGTCAGTCCCTTCCGCTCCCTCCGGAACTCCAAGAATGCGGAGGTTGTTCCTCCGTAGTCTATTTTCCTGCTCCTCGACTTTTGCCATTAAGTCCTTAACCATACCATCCTGCGCATTCCCTTGTTGTTGGAGTGAGACAACATCTTTTTCCAAATTCTCAGTACGCAACTCCACCGATGACATTCTGTCGACTATCTCGGTGCAAGTGCGGCCCACCTTTCGAATTGCTCCCTGTAACTTCTGGGTGGCTAGTCGGTTTTTACGGTTATCCATTTTCACCTCTTCCTGGAAGCCTTTAATTGAGCGCAGTACTGTAGCTAGGGAGGGTTCTTCATCTTCTTCCCCCTGAACATTTTTGAGTTTTCACTGCCCATATTCCCAGCTGCTGAGTTATTACCACCTGAGCGTATTGTGCAATCTGATGGGGTAACAAATTGAGATGAGGAGTAGTCCCATCTAAGCTCGGTACTGCTTCCATGTTCCATAGTCTCGCCGCTTTTGTGACCACTGTGCCTTTTCTTCTTTCTCTGCTTTAACCCTGTTATCCTTTTACGTGTAGCATTCTGCCCTGAGGATTCTGACTCAGTATTAGACCCCCAGTCCTGTCTTTTCCCCTTTTCTCTGCCTTCGCTCTCACTGGACGTGGAGATGCCAGTGTCATACCGTTCAGATTCATCTGTAGCCGAATAAGTACTCACAATGTTTTTTATTCGGTTGACGTCCCCTGTAGTATCCAAGTTGCCTTGCTGTGTAGGCACTATATTTGCCGGGACAAGACTCCGCATATGCACAGGATGTTCAGAGCTCTCGATGTTAATGGCTACGGCAGATGCCTCCACTGATTCCTCCGCTAGCGCTGGCGCCGCTTTGTCAGCCATCTCTAGCTCTGATACCATTTCGCATACTCTTTGAGCGGGGGGAGGGCAGAAGCTGAGCCTCATAGGTCTGAATACTATTGTTATTTGCCCCTGTCTCCTCGAGTCTTTCTAGATTATCTGTCAGCAAGGAATGATTTATAATTTCTGCAGCTGGATTGACAACCAAATCGATAAGATCTGTAGGATGGTTATTCCGTGCAGAGGGCGTCCGCGAGGGGTCTGAGGTACGCTGGTGCTCTTGCCATTTTTCCCCCTCTACTTCTGCTTCTACTTCTGTTTCTCTCTCTATTGAGCCAAACATATTCGAGATGAGTCTTTGGGTATTTATTGCCTGGGGAATATTCCTACCATTCCTATCCCCCTGTTCTTTTTGGTTTGTTTTAATTGCTTTAGCCCCTGTTCTCTCCTGGCTTCAACACTACCTTTGAGCTCCTGCTCTTTATTTTTAAGCCCCCGTGTCTCTGGGCGATGCAATGAAGTGTGCTGGCCTGACCTTTTCGCTGAATTGTTGGGCGAAGCTGGCAATAAAAACATATTTTTAGGCTTAACATTCCTCCCAGCGCGCCCAGCCATCCTTACTTGTTTGTATCTTTTCACATGCAGGGTCGTGCAACACTGTATCCTCTGTTGAACCTGCCTCTGATCACCACTGCCGCTGCCGCTTCTGCCGTCAATCTTTTCTCGCCTGGAAGCTGCTGTCAACGCCTCGATAGTTGCAGATAGGGCTGCCACGAGACAGAGTGACGTCGGATATCGCCGCAGGGCAGAATGAAGCACTGGAGTTTGCGGAGGCTTCGTTCTATGCGAGATGATTAGGAAAACCACGGCGGCCACTACCGCGCTGTTCCTTCTCTCGGGTAAGGCTGCCAGATTTCTCTTTGCGTAGCTCCTTGGTATTTTGCTCGTGAAAAACAAAGCTGACATTGAAAGATAGCAAACTCGCTCTATATATTACAGAGCGATCTTCTTTATAGAATCCATGTTTCTTTTCTTATTTTCTCGCCGCAATCACTGTCCCATATCAGTAGTTCTTGTGATGGTTGTGGGACAGGTTGGGAGAGCTGCAGTGAGACGCAGCTACTCGGACGCCATCTTGCCTCTTAATAATTAATATCCAATAAATTAATTATCAATACCCAAAAATAAATTTAATAATTGCTTAATTAGATTTCAATTACTTCCAAAAGTATTCCCCTATAAACGCACAACACACTCCAATGATAAAATAATACACTTAACATAATGATCAATTAATCAATTAATAAAAATTAATAACTAATTAATAATAATTAATTACCAATTAATAATATTTGATTACCAATTATCAATTAATTAACAATAATATAATTATCAATACCAATTAATTAGAATGAATTATAAGTTAATTACATTTAAATTACATGATGATCAATTAATGAATTAATAAAAATTAATCACCAATTAATAAAAATTAATTACCAATTATTAATTAATTAACAATTATATAATTATCACTAACAATTAATTAAAATAAATTATAACTTAATTACAATTAAATTACTTCCCACCCTATTCCCCTATAAACCCACAACCCGCTACAGAACTTAAACGCAAAAAATAATTAAAATTAATTTATAATTCCTAAAAATTAATAATTAATTTAGTATAATTAAATTACTTCCCACCCTATTCCCCTATAACCCCACAACCCGCTACAGTACAAAAAAAAACAAAAATAAACTTACATTTTTTTATTAACATATAAAAATTGTATACATATATTTTTAAACAAGTAGAACACTTAACAAAAACACATATAACACATACATATTAAAAACATAACAAAATAAATAACAATAATACAAATATCGATATTAGTAACATCGATATTAAAAAATTCGATATTACTTACCTTAGGGTCGATATTCTGTCCATCGATATTCTGTCCCTTCGATATTCTGTCCCTTCGATATTCTGTCCCTTCGATATTTTAACTTCGATATTATTGTATATCGATATATTATTTTCGATATTTTGTCTGCTCACCATTATTAACCTGTATGTTTTGTGTTTTTGCTAATTCAAGCATATGTCCTTAAGTACTGTGTATAACATAAGTCTGGCATATATGTGTAATAGGGATACATGTCGTTCAAAGAAATGACCACTTGAGGTCATTAACATTCCAAATAGAGCAGGTAAGTAAATTCTCTTTTCTGTGTAGTGCAGGAAATGAGGGAGTCCTGATGGATCCCGGGTCAGGCAGCTATTTTTGAGTCAGGTTTGAGATCCAGCTGACCCACTGAAATATGCTGAATTTGTCCTGGTGTAATTTTGCTACACTGGGACACAGTTCAGCAGTGCCTGCATGTTGTCTGCTTTTTGTTTGGAGCAGCAACCTGCAGGCGGCAAGGAGGCTTTCTTATTTTCATTTTCCAGCTGGGATCAAAACCATTCCTGATATAAAGGGCCATCAGCCCTTCTTTTGTTCAACAATCATCCTGGCTCAAAGCCATCTGGAGCTTAACACCTAGACACCAATTCAATGGAAGGAAACAAAGGCACACAGCTTATCACTTCACAAGTACTTTAGAGAAACTATAATATGGAGGAATGTTTTTGACTTTTTGAACCCCCCTGTGTAAGAGGTGTGCATGCAACAAAAGAATGCCAGCTGTAAATCTGTGTGTGAGTAATTACATTTTTACATTATATAATTCTTTTATAGAGCTACTCATCCAAGTGTTGGTGTAGAAAACCACAATAAATATTGCAAGTGTGTACATCAAAGTACAGAAAATGTTATATAAGGAAATGAGGGTTATAAGGTGCAGGAGTCACAGATTGTCCATTCTTGTAGAAATTATATGTGAAGAGTGCATGGTCAGGAGAAACACAATATCAGGATTTTAAATGTAATGATATGATTGGGTTTGTCTGTACTACCAAGACTTTGGGCCTGATTACAACGGTGGCAGTTGGACCACCAACAGGCCGTTGGTGGCGGCTCGACAGACGATAGCCCTTCTGTCCACCCGCCGTATTCTGATACTGGTGGTCAGACCCTAAGCTGTTGGGCGCAAGACCGCTGGCTCCACCAGGATCATAGATCATGGCGGGGCGTCAGTTGGAGCAGCGTCCCTGAATGGCGGCAGTGCTGAGGCAGGCCCCGCCGTCGGGTTTACAATATTCCTTTCTGACATCCTTTTAATGGAGGGAGCCCACCATGAAATGGTTGTCAGAAAGGGGTCTGGGGGTCCCAAACAGGGCCCCCGTCTGCCATGGGCCACTGAAAAGTGGCCATGGGGCCACATGTGTTGCCCCCACTCACCTCCGTGCACCGTGTGCCATGCACAACATGGTGCATGGCACACGGTGCACGGACATGCAGGAGGTGCTGTACACCATTGGCATGTGCTGCAGCCCTTTACCAGGGCTGCAGCATGCCCCAACGAGTGTTCGAACTGCCAGCCCAGTGGTCGCATTGTGATACCACAGTCAAACCGCCCGCATGCTTGTCAGCAGTCTCCTGACCACCGCAATAGCGGCTGGCGGTCAGACAGACCGAAATCGTAATGATTACCTTTAGTATTACCCAAAGGAACTCTTCTTTGCAAACTTAGAAAAACAATTGAGAAAAAACAATAAGGATCAAAACCTATGAATTGCAGTTTGCATGCAGGTGCTTGAGGCCAGTCCATAGCTCACTGTGCTATTTGAGAAGTATTGCATCTTATGAAGTAGAAATAACAAAAGGATCTCTGGGGCAAAAGCAGTAACCCACTTATCTATCTACATAAAATACAAATCTGTGATCTGCATGTTACCTGGTGTACCTTGCAGCAGGCATATTAACCTTTTATGCTACATTATGAGTCAAAACTGTAACTGGGCATAATATAGAACTCTCCCTCAACTGCATTAACCACCAGAGTCATCTTTTTGTCATTATAATCCCCTGAAAACTATTGGGTACACATATATTCCTGCAGTAGGTGTCTTAACCAAGTGAGACATTTTAAAATTGTTAGACCTGGCATCCTTGGCTGATTCTCCCCTAACTTTTTGCATTCAATCCTCTTGTTTTGCTGGCTACATTACTGCCGTCTTCAGGACTCTGTGCACTTTGCTACTGCTAACAGTGCTAAAGTGTTTCTATTCTCTCCTTAAAACATGGTAGAATTGGCTTACACCCGATTGGCACATTTCATTTACCTATAAGTTTCTCATAAAGTGGTACTGCCTATACCCAGGGCCTACAGTGTAAATGCTACTAGTGGACCTGCAGCACTGATTGTGCCACCCACTTCATGTGCCCTTTATATAAGTCTCAGGGTACCATTGCAGCCTGTGTGTGTGCAGTTTAAACTGCCATTTCGACCTGGCAAAATAAACCTTTTGCTAGGCCCAAACCTTCCTTTTTAATACATATGTCACAGCTAGGGTAGGATCTAAACAGGAAAACACACACCCCTGGAATATACCCAATGTAGGGAACAAGAGGCTGTGGGGTCTCACGGGTGAACTGGCCTCCAAACACAATGTTGTCACACAAAAAGAGCTACCCAAAATTCATTATTTTCTGGTTATGCATCCCTCATGCTTCTACTCAACATGGATTCCGTTTATTAGACATACACAAAAATGTGACAGGATATCCCCACACACAACCAGGTGTTATGGTTCATCAGAGGACAACCCACTCTCTCCAAAAACTCAGTTTGAAGGAGAGAGGGCCTTCACCTGGAGTCAGGGAGGCACTTCTATCTAAGAGCGGACCCGTGATGTAGATATAATAAAAACTAATGTGACATCCTGAACAGCCCTTTTATTAGCTAGAAATGACACTTGGTATCAAATCCAACCGTGGGAACAAGGGGAATTAGTACCCCATCACCACTATACCATCAACATGTTTCTGCCTGATGGCTCATGCGAGTCTGTGGCATTCTTCAGGAGAGAAACATGGGATCCTAGTGTGGCAATTATATACACAGCAGGAGGAAGGAGCAGACGCAATCAGGTTTCTCAAGAAGAACGCACTTTAATGAAAGTGAGACTACAGGGGTTCCTGAGCCCTCCCTCCATGGGTCCCGGATCACCCAATAATGGGGTACATATGGGCCATATAAAAAGAGGTTGACACAGGTCACCCTTTTTGTACGGCAATATTAATGTATATTTGCCATATGTATATTCACTGAAAAAACCAAAGGTGACAGGGACGTTATAGTTAGGAATTAGCATTTAAAAAAACCTTAGAGATTCACTAAAAAAAACAAAGGTTACAGGGACGTTATAGTTAGGGGCAGATTTTACTCATAAAAAACCAGAGAAATTCAGCCGTTATAGTTAACTGAGTAAACTATAACTCGTGCAAGAAGCAAGACAGGTGCAAAAAGAAGCATGAGAAGTGCAGAATGAAGTAATGGGGGTGCAGAAAGAGGCAAGGGAAGTGCAGAAAGAAGCAACAGAGGTGCAGAAGGAGGCAAGAGAACTGCAGAAAGAGGCAAGAGACTTGCAGAAACAGACAAAAGAGGTACAGAAAGAGGGAACAGGGGTGCAGAAAGAGACAAGAGAGGTGCAGAAAGAGGTAAGAGGGGTGCCGAAAGAGGCAAGACGGGTGCAGAAATTTGCAAGAGAGGTGCAGAAAGAAGCAAGAGCAGTGCAAAAGAACCAACAGGGGTGCAGAAAGAGGCAAGTGAGGTGCAGAAGGGGGAAAGAGAACATCAGGATGAGGCAAGAGAGTTGCAGAAATAGGCAAAAGGGGTGCAGAAAGTGGGAACAGGTGGGCAGACTGAGGCAAAAGAGGTGCAGAAAGAGGGAAGAGGGGTGCAGAAAGAGGCAAGAGGGATGCAGAAATTTGGGACAGAGGTGCAGAAAGAAGCAAGAGCAGTGCAGAAAGAACCAACAGAGGTGCAGAAAGAGGCAAGAGGGGGACAGAAAGAGGCAAGTGAAGTGCAGAATGAAGTAAAAGAGGTGCAGAAAGAGGCAAGAGAACTGCATGAAAAGGCAAGAGAGGTGCAGAATGAGGCAGGAGAGGTGCACAAAGAGGCAAGAGGGGTGCACAAAGAGGCAAGAGGGGTACAGAAAGAGGCAAGAGGGGTGCAGAAAGAAGCAACAGAGGTGCAGAAAGAGTCAAGACAAGTGCAGAAGCAGGCAAGAAAGGTGCAGAAAGAGGGAACATGGGTGCAGGGGTGCAGAAAGAGGCAAGAGGGATACAGAAATTTGCAAGAGAGGTGCAGAAAGAAGCAAGAGCAGTGCAGAAAGAAGCAAGAGAAGTGCATAAAGAAGCAAGAGAAGTGCAGAAAGAAGCAAGAGAGGTGGACAAAAATGGAAGAGGGGTGCAGAAATAGGCAAGAGAGATGCAGAAATTTGCAAAAGAGGTGAAGTGCAGAAAGAACCAACAGAGGTGCAAAAAGTGGCTTATGACATATTGATCCACGCAGTAACATTTGCTTCTCTAGAATCTTAGGGTCCACCACTGGCGTGCTTGCTGCAGGGAGTGGAGAGGTACGCTCTGTGGGCACATATGCGCTGTGAAATGCCGGTCTGTCTTCAGGTTGCTCTGACCCATGACGTGAGCCTTGTAAACCATTGCAGAAGCCTGTCCTGTGGTACTGTCTCTTGCTAAGCATCTACATGCATTGTACCAAAGAGCTCGGGGACAAGATGGCATGACTTCACAAATGTTTAGAGTTAGGTGCAAAACAAGCGGGAGAATTAGAAAAAATATATATATATAATGAGAATAAAACAGGAACATATAAAAAAGGCAAGGGGGCGTGAGGAGGCTGACAGTTGGAGTGTTCGAAAAAAGGCAAGTAAAGTAGAAAACAGAGAAGATGCACACATAGAAAATGGGAAAAGATGGGCAGAGGGGCAGGAGGGAAAAGAGACAGAGTGGTCAACTGTCACAAAAGGCAGGCAGAAAAGATTAAGATAGATAGAAAATGAGACAAGACAGACAGAAACAAAGGTAACAAGGGAAACACGCAGATAAAAAAATTTAAAATCACAACAAAAAGACAGTTACAGTGAGCTATGGCTAAAGTGGAGGCAGGCAGATAGAAAAAAAGGCAAAAGGATGAACGAATATTCAGACGGACAGGTGCCTCGCAGCAAAGAGACACAGGAAGGCAGATAAAAGGAGGAGAAAAGCTAGCTATGGAAAAAGTAAAAGCAAACAGAGAATGACAACAAGGCAGGCAGACAGTTAAAGAAGGGATACACGCTAAGTAAACCAAGAGGGGAAAATGAAGAAAGGCAGGATAAGGAACAGATACAATAATATAAAAAAACAGGCAGTTAAAAAAGCCAAAAAATAGGTTTAACCAGGCAGACAGATGAATACAAAAATGACGAAAGACAGACTAAAAAGTAGAACAACCATTAAGCAGTAGGACAGAGAATGAGCAAACGGCACACAGACACAAAAGGGTAAAAAATAAATTCAGCAAAAGACAAATGGAATGACAAGCGGATTGGAACTCAGACAGAAAATGTCAACCACACATTCGGGCAGCCATGCACAGCTTGAACATAGGAGAGTCGGGCAGACAGAGAGAAAACAAAAAAAGCAGATAGAAAATGTCGAAAAGACAAGCGTTACTGATTTGCAACGGATGATAAAAGGGGGAAGATAGGTCAGTTGAAAGACTTAAAAAGCATAAGATAGACTTCTAGATAGAGGGGAGGGCAAATAGACAAATACATAGATTGAAAAACGTTTGCAGCTAGTGGATGGCAGAAGGACAGATACTAGCATAAAAGGGAAATGGAGTGAAACCAGACTGAGATGATAACAGAAAGACCGGTGGGAAGCGAATAGCAAAAACACTCTTAGAAATAAAGAAAAAGACAGGCAGAAAGACAAACAACCAAAAGCTAGAAGAAACACAAGTACATTTGCAAAAGAATGAACGAGTTGTGTGTAAAACATCAAATGCACACCCTACTCCCAATTCACAATGGAGGCAGAAATTTAGAATACAAAACTTTATCGAAAATAATTAAAAGCCCCTGTTGAAAATAATGTTCTACGGCATAAAGTGCAGGTGTTTTTTTTCGCCTTCTGCTTCTTTGATGCAGGCATGGTGTGCCTTCTGTTCCCCTACACATGCTGGCCACGGGATATTTTTTTGCTTCAGCCACGAAAAGAATGCAGCAGTTCTTAATGTGCGTAATATCTATATAGTTACACATATATGTCGCCCATGGTTTCTTCGAAATGATTAACAATCTTAGCATACAAGGGGGTTCTATAGAACTGTATGGTATACTAGTAGATGTAATGTCCCTCTGAGCAGCTGCTAGTGTGCGGCGTGAGGCGATGCGCCGATAATGCAGGTGTATTGCCATGTGACACGTATCACACGGTGCGTGCCAACGAAGGGGGCAGCTTGCGGAAAATCAGTGAGTTTAGGTGCGGTCGAAATTACTGCGAGTTTGGGGGGAAAAAAAACTAACATCCACAGAATAGTGAAAGCAGTATCCACAGAGTAGTACAAGGGGTCAGAAATACAGGGGGAAATAAAAATTGGATAGCTGCTCTATAAGTTGAAGAGGGAGTTTGTGCCTAACATGTCAATAAATGATTGCACAAAACATGGGGTAGAGTCGACTTCATTGTCGCATATAACATTTAGCTAAACCATGGGCTGTCTTCATTTAATATTTAAATTTTTTATGTATTGAGCCATAAATTATTTAAAAAAAAAAAAAAAGAAGACAAGAGGAGGCAACCCGGGCTAGTTCCCAAGTTTCAGATGAAGAACAGTATATATATATATATATATATATATATATATATATATATATATATATATATATATATATATATATATATATATATATATATATATATATTCGTGGAATACTTATATGAGCACATGCCTTATGGAAACAGCAAACAAAAGCACCGCCCACTGGAAGGAATTAAAGTAACACTGCCGGTTGGACCACATGTCCCAGAATGCAAGCATAAAATTTATCCATTGGAGGATCAAGATTTAAATTTGGACATTAGGCTGTGGACACCAGCGATGTGTATGGTGCAGGATTACCTTTTATAAAGGTCTTTGGAGACCGAAACGCGTCAGGACTGCCATGCTGCTTCACCAATGAAGAAATAAAGATCTATAAACAGCAAGTTACGAGTGCGGCTCACCTTCTTTCCGTCAAGGGAGAATATGTTTTATACAATAACTTTATCAAAAGCGGAAAATCAACTACTGGCCCTTGGACTCTCTTTCTGCCCTGAGAGTAACTTTAATTATGGTAAAACAAGAATTGATATATTCAGCTATATAAGAAATTTAAAACTTAAAAAATTCTTTATGATCAAGGATAGCAACAGCGGACAAAAACGAATTGAACGAAGAGAAACAAATGATATTAGCAACCTCTTAGCATCAGATGCCCAGATGCTATTAACTTTACATGATCTAAGTGCAGAAACCAGTCAAGGACCGGATGGTCATCAAACACAAAGCTCCACCCAAGAAAGACTGGGAGCATTAATTACAACGCAACCGTGTGCCGGGATGAGTCAGTTTAAAAACAAATCGACTTTTATACCTATGATGCCAAAAGACGTGATTGACATCTTTCATGAAAGAGTCACGGAAGATCTCAAACAATTATACTACAAAGTATGTCATACTAAAAAGGTAAAGAAACATCATGAATTACAATATGACAACTTAATTAACAAACTAAAGAAAAATCATGAAATTGTAATTAACAAATCGGACAAAGGCGGAAAGTTAGTAATTTGGCCTAGGAAGGACTACATTCAGGAGGCACAAAGACAGCTTAGTGATACCATTTGTTATGAGAAAGCACAGATGGCTGATTTTAAAAAGGCAAAAGAAACATTGAAAAAAGAACTGTTGAGATACAAAAGACAAGGGGGCCGATTCCGATTCCGGCCGGAAATCTCTCCGACCGAGCCGGATCCGGAGAGAATTCCGACCGAATCGGACCCTAGCAGTCCGACCGGACGAGTACGATGCATTCGCATGCTATCGGACTCGAGTCGGTCGGACTCCCATTGAAGTCAATGGGAGCCAGTCGTACAACGCGTATGCGGGCTCCCATTGACTCAATGGGTGCGTGAGCGGACAAGGGCACCCCCTACAGCGTGTACGCGTCCATGCGCATCGCGGCGTACATGCACAGGTAGGGGGACCCATGGGTCCCCCTGTGTGCGACTCGCGCGCCTACGCGTACAGGGGGGTCCGACGCGGACCAGCAAAAGTCCGGCTCCGACAGCTTTTTCGAGCCGGACGGCGCGAGTCGGTCGGACTGCTCGCGGCGCTCATCGTACTTACCCGGCCGGGAAACGTCTCCATAGCGCGGTGCGAGTCGTGTCCATGCGAGTCGGTCGGAGCGTGTTGAAGCCAATGTTCGAGTCGGTCGGCGATTTCGCGGGTGCTTGCATCGTACTCGCTCGGCCGGACCCGCGTACGATTCGGTCGGGAAACAGGGCTCCGAATCGGATCCGGTGAATCCGAATCCAATTCGGAGCACTACCGGCCGAGATCGGAATCGGCCCCCTAGTTTGATATCAAATCAGGAGTTTGAATTTTTGCACAATGAATTCCCAGTGATTCCCACTATGTATCTAATCCCCAAAATACACAAAAAAATGTCACCACCGCCAGGGAGGCCGATCATTTCTGCAATTGGAGGAGTAAGTGAAAACATTAGCAGATATGTGGATTCTTATCTCCAGAATCATGTGCGTGATCTCCCCACATATGTAAAGGACACTGGTGACTTTTTGAACAAAATTAGTCAAATAAATTGGGAAGATAGATACCTACTCATTACCTTAGACATTGAATCACTTTACACCAGTATTGATCATCACACCGGAATGTCAGCAGTCAAGCATTATTTGGACACTCGGCCTCTGTGTTTCCATTCTCATAATATCATGCTGTTGGAATTGATAAAGTGGTGTTTGTTTAACAATTTTTTCATGTTTGGCAAAGACCTATACATACAAAAGAGAGGAGTTGCCATGGGAGCCTGCTTTTCCCCCAGCTATGCGTGCTTACATGTTGGCTGGTGGGAGGAGCAGGCTCTAAGGGTAACCCATACTGAAATGTTTAATACCCATGCAATATGTTGGCTTCGTTACATTGACGATGTTTTTGTTATATGGGATGGGGATCAAGAAAGTGCAGAAGCATTTGTGGTGGTGATCAATGACAATAATGCCAACTTAAACTTTACATCACATATAAGTGAAAAGAGTATTGATTTTTAGATACAACTGTATATGTGAAGGAAGGTAAATTAGAAACAACATTACATAGGAAATCCACCTCGGGGAATTCCACACTACATGCTAAAAGTGCACATCCCGGCACTTAATAAAAGTATTCCGTATGGGGAATTACTTAGAATAAAAAGGATTTGTAGTACAGAGGAGGAATTTGCCAAATGCTCACAAGCCTCGATAGAGAGGTTCAAACAGAGAGGATATAGTGACAAAATTCTCTTGGAAGCAAATGAGAAAGCTAAATCTCGTAACAGAGAATCACTATTACCCAGGCAAGAGCAAAACGTTAACACCTTTACAACCTCCCCTGCGAACAACACATGTAACTCAAATGAAAATACAATACCTAGAATAATTACCACCTTCAGCAAACAACAAAGGCAAATAGGGGGGATAGTGAATAAGAACTGGCCTATCCTCCTTACTGATGGGGTGCTAGCACCTAGATTGCCTACCACTCCTACTCTGACATTTAGACGTGCTAAATCCATGAGAATGGATCTAGTGAAATATAACTCAGAGATCATTCCGAGTATCACCTGGCACAAACCAAAACAGGGTTTTTTCAAGTGCTCGACATGTCGGGCCTGTAAATTTGGTGAAAATAAAACCCACTACAATGTACCTTTTAGTCCCAAAGAAAGACCTATTATGGGGCACTTCACATGCCGCATGAAATATGTGGTATACGTGCTCACATGCACATGTGGCCTTAACTACATAGGGAGCACGAAATTACAGGTGCATGTACGCATCTTACAGCACCTGCGTGCCATAGTAAACAATGATTCCAACTACCCGGTAGCGCGCCACTTTAAAGCTATGCATGAAAATAACCTCAACTGTCTCAAATATTTTGTGATAGATGCCATCCCGGCATTACGCCGAGGAGGCAATAGAGAGCGCAAATTGAGGCAATTGGAGACACGTATGATCATTGAATTTGACAGTAAGGCACCCTCAGGATTAAACACGACTGAGGACCTTCATTATTTCCTATAAGGACTTTTCTATAAGGACTTCTCTCACTTCTCACTTTTGTTAAGTAAATTCAATACAACTTAGGCAGTGTACCTAATATTTGACTATGTGACAATACTTACTTGGAGGCCAATTGTTACTGTGCATATAATCATTAATCTTAGCCTCGCATAAATGTATTTTACCATCTAACTTATTATTGGTTTTAAAATAAGAAAAATACCCCAGAAAAAGATTTTTTAGATGTGATTCGATTTTTTAAAATAATTTATTATTTCAACTTTTTCAGTACTGTATTATTTGGATTGGCTCTTGGCACTTTATTCTTGCATGGTTTCACATGGCATATCTTTGCACAGGTTTAACAGTACTGTACTGCGCATTTGCACTATGTTGGTAATTATGAGGTTTTAGTCATGTCTTAGTTGTGTATATGCATATTAATATGGTTCCATGGCAGACGGAATATAAAAAGCTACCTGTTTGATAGGAATTTCATTTTGTATAGAAGTGAGGGATACACAGCGGTTTTAGATACGTATTTTTTAGAAATGTATTTTTTAGCATTGCAGCAATTTATTAGTAATATATATAACAGTTGTTGTTAGGTGTGGCATTAATGCACAGAAGTGGGTCAAATATGGAAATGACTTCATAATGACGACAACCTGTACAGTCTATTACACTTATATCAGTTTTTGAAACGCGATGCATATAATAGCTAAGAGTTTATACCGCTGTAGCCCCAATACATTGTGATTATAAGTTCCTAAAAATGTAATCGTTCAGTATGGTATGCTTTTAAAACGTATTTGCACTAATTATAACTTTAGCTATGCTTTTTTATTGACTTTTTAATAGCCGGATGGCATTAAATATGTTTTTTGATAATAAGTATAATCACTGCCCTGGATCCATATGCAAGGCACACCAAAATAGACTGTGAGTCTTTTCTTTATGTCTGTTGGGGGTCATGTGACACTTGGAGGTGGTATATATTACGTCTATGTAACGCTGTTACTACATGTGATCAAGGCCGGTTTTGCCGGTCGAAACGCGTAATGACTTTGTTTGTGAGCAAATAAATATAACTTACGCCAAGTACAAGTGGAGTTCACGCCTTCTTCATCGCCGTCAGGAGGTTGAGGAAGGGAATCCTTCTTAAATATATATATATATATATATATATATATTGCCACAATGTAGCCCTCTTGTTCGACGCCGGCGCTCTTAGATGGGGCGGTGCGTTTCTTCCGGCAGAGCTACGCCGGTATTTTATGAAAACAGGATTTTTGCCTCGCGGCAAAATGATAGAAACGCACTCACTCGTATTCAGGAATCAAGGCGGTTTTATTTTAGATGTTCGCCATGCCCAACGCGTTTCGCCTTAACACAAGGCTTGCTCACGGGATAGTGTAACATAGAAAAAGACATCTTTTATTTCTATTTGCACACAGTTACTTCCTGTTTTCTCCTAAGTGCATTATGGTTAGTGTAGTTTAACATTTATAAAAACTTGTGAAAAATCAAATTTATAAGTGATATAAAAGTGCTCATTTTCCTATGTGATTTTTTTAAAATAGTTCATTTAAGTCCATTTACGGCCAACTATGCTTAGTGTCCATTTATGTGCCCTCATTTTCAATTATTGCTCTCCAGTGGCATTCAGAACTTTAGATCCGAGAGGTCTCAACCAAAATGAAGAACTTTATGTACACCTCCAATAAACCATTCAAAGAAATGAAAGATAACAAAGGAAAAAGAAAAATATAAAAACAATTTAAAGGAAAAAACTCACTAGAGAATTGAAAAGTAAGACATAAAGAAAAAGAAATGAAGAAAATAAAGAACGTGTGAGCTACAGAAACAAATCATCGCCAAGAATGGGTTAAATTTGCTGCCATTCAAAAAATGCTCACTGGAGAGCAATAATTGAAAATGAGGGCACATAAATGGACACTAAGCATAGTTGGCCGTAAATGGACTTAAATGAACTATTTTAAAAAAATCACATAGAAAAATGAGCACTTTTATATCACTTATAAACTTGATTATACTACACTAACCATAATGCACTTAGGAGAAAACAGGAAGTAACTGTGTGCAAATAGAAATAAAAGTTGTCTTTTTCTATGTTACACTATCCCGTGAACAAGCCTTGTGTTAAGGCGAAATGCGTTGGGCATGGCGAACATCTAAAATAGAACTGCCTTGATTCCTGTATACGAGTGAGTGCGTTTCTATCATTTTGCCGCGAGGCAAAAATCCTGTTTTCATATATATATATATATATATATATTATCTACTGGCGGTCGCCAGTAGATAGTTATAGTTACAACCTATTATCCATAGGAAATCCGCGACATTCTATTTGCAATAACGTTGGCGTCGGTTGACGAATCTTCGTGAAAGCTTCCAACTTGTTGGGGCGCTCCGGTCCGCTCCTACCCTGAAAGTCTCGGGGTGATACGTCAAGCGGGGGCCGAGAAAAAAGGGGGGTCCCAAAACGTGTTTTCCCCATTCATTTTTCCATAGGAACCTTTAGTCGCAGCTACAGCCCGAACTGCTGAACGGAATTACCCCAAATTTGGCAAAGAGGTAGTCCTTGGTTCAGACTGGTGCCTTTTGCTTAAATGGTGTAAATCCGTTCAGTAGTTCCTGAGAAAATCAAAAGTAAAAGTACATATATATCTATGGGCGCGTCGGATACGCGTACCCTCAGCGCACCCTGCGCGCACCCTCCCGATCACGAGCTGCATGCTAATTGGCTGTCAACACTCCAAATCAAGAAGTGTTGGCAGCCATTTTATCCCTCGGTAGAACCGAGGGACAGAAACAAGTGCGCAAAGCGCAAAAGGGGCAGGGTAGAAACACCCTGACCCCTAGGTCTGCTCAGGGGTCCCACAAGGACCCCCTGGGCAGAAAAAGATTTTTTTTTTTAAAAATCGGCGGGATGCGCTTAGGGTGCGCGTATCCCGCCGAGAAAAAAAGAAACAAGTGCGCAAAACGCACAAAGGGGGCAGGGTAGAAACACCCTAACCCCTAGGCCTGCTCAGGGGGTCCCACAAGGACCCCTGGGCAAAAAAAGCATTTAAAAAAAAAAAAATAAATAATTTTTTAAAAACGATGGCCCGCAGGCACCGCCCCTTCCTTCACCACTCTGCAAACGCGCCCCTGGCGCGTTTGCAGAGGAGAACAATTCCCCTTGAATACTGGGGGTCCCTGGGGGCCAACTAGCCCACCAGGAACCTCCAATATGCGCCAGGAGGCTGCGTTGCAGAGACGTGTAGAGAGGCCACACCCCTTTTTACACCTCTCTGCAATGCAGCTCTGTGGCGCTTTGGAGGTATATGGTGGGCTAGTTGGACTCCGGGGACCCTCAGGATTCAAGGGACTTAATCCCCCAACTTAAAACGCGCCACGGGGCGCGTTTGCACAGTGGTGAAGGGAGGGCGGGGCTTCAGGTGACATGTGTGCAAACAGGCCCCGTGGCGCGTTTTAAGATGGGAATTAAATCCCCTTCAATCCTGAGGGTCCCTGGGGGCCAACTAGCCCAACAGGTACATCCAGAAAGCGCCACAGAGCTGCGTTGCAGAGAGGTGTAAAAGGGGTGTGGCCTCTCTACACGTCTCTGCAACGCAGCCCCTGGCGCATATTGGAGGTTCCTGGTGGGCTAGTTGGCCCCTAGGGACCCTCAGGATTCAAGGGGACTTAATCCCCCAACTTAAAACGCGCAACGGGCGCGTTTGCACAGATGTCACCTCAGGCCCCGCCCCCTCCCTTCACCATTGTGCAAATATTCCTCTAAAATCAGCCGAAATACGAATTCCGATTTACTCACCTGTTATCAGGAGAGACCTCAGTGCTGTATCTTTCAGCCCAGTACTGGTCCTGAAAAGTAATTCTAACCATACTTACCAGTAACTTGAATTTCCTTCCATAGGCTAACATTGACTGGTTTCACTTGGAAATTCTTCTAAGTGTGGAGTTTTGGAACTTTAAAATATTCCTCTAAAATCAGCCGAAATACGAATTCCGATTTACTCACCTGTTATCAGGAGAGACCTCAGTGCTGCATCTTTCAGCCCAGTACTGGTCCTGAAAAGTAATTTTAGCCGTACTTACCGGTAACTTGAATTTCCTTCATAGGCTAACATTGACTGGTTTCACTTGGAAATTCTTCTAAGTGTGGAGTTTTGGAACTTTAAAATATTCCTCTAAAATCAGCCGAAATACGAATTCCGATTTACTCACCTGTTATCAGGAGAGACCTCAGTGCTGCATCTTTCAGCCCAGTACTGATCCTCAAAAGTAATTTTAACCGTACTTACCAGTAACTTGAATTTCCTTCCATAGGATATCATTGCCTGCTTTTTGCTGAAAAAGTTTCTAAGTGTTGATTTTTGAAACATACAAATATTCCTCTAAAATCAGCCGAAATCCGAATTCTGATTTACTCACCTGTTATCAGGAGAGACCTCAGTGCTGCATCTTTCAGCCCAGTACTGGTCCTGAAAAGTAATTTTAACCGTACTTACCAGTAACTTGAATTTCCTTTCATAGGCTAACATTGACTGGTTTCACTTGGAAATTCTTCTAAGTGTGGAGTTTTGGAACTTTAAAATATTCCTCTAAAATCAGCCGAAATACGAATTCCGATTTACTCACCTGTTATCAGGAGAGACCTCAGTGCTGCATCTTTCAGCCCAGTACTGATCCTCAAAAGTAATTTTAACCGTACTTACCGGTAACTTGAATTTTCTTCATAGGCTAAGATTGACTGGTTTTCAGCAAAAAAGTTTCAAAGTGTTGATTTTCACAAACTACAAATATTCCTTAAAAATCGCCTGTATGACTTAAACGCATTTTTTCAACTGTTTACAGGAGATGCACCAGTGCTGGATCCAGGATCCAACACTGAGTAAGAAAAAGTAACAATAACAGTTTTTACCTGCTAAGTGAATTTCCTTCAATAGGATAACATTGGTGATTCTATGAGAAAAAGTTTCTAAGTGTCAACTTTTAAAATACAATAATATTCCTTAAAAATCACGACTGTAACCAAAACGCTTTTACTCAACTGTTTACAGGAGATGTAGCAGGACTGAATCTAGGATCCAGTCCTGTGGTTACAAAAGTAATCCATAAAGTAACTAATTGCATTTAACTAGAAATTCACATTGAGCTGAATGTTGCATTGTGTTTGAAAATGTGTTGCCCATTGCAACAACTGTAACTACTGTACTTAAAAGTCTATTGCCTATCTGCAAAGTATTTAAACTAAAGTAATTCATTCTGAGAAAGTATTTTTTGTAATGTAATGTATAATGTAATTACAATGTAATTTAAAAATAAAATATGTAAAAAAAATTGTTTCTAAGAATGTAGTAAATCAGTATGAAAAAAATTAATATAACAATTAATACATTTAAAAATTGTCATTTACAAAACCTTTGAAATTCACTGAAAAAACCGTAGGTTTCAGGCACGTTATAGTTAGAAATTAGCATTTAAAAAACCTTTGAAATTCACTGAAAAAACCATAGGTTTCAGACACGTTATAGTTACAAATTAGCATTTAAAAAACCTTTGAAATTCACTGAAAAAACCATAGGTTTCAGACACGTTATAGTTACAAATTAGCATTTAAAAAACCTTTGAAATTCACTGAAAAAACCATAGGTTTTAGGGACAGTTATAGTTACTTGGACATTGCACTCGTACAAAACCCGTGAAATTCCCCCGTTATAGTTAGTTCAGCTAACTATAACTCGCGCCCATAATGCACTGCTGATGATGTCACATATTACATCACTCATGACATGGTCAGTGACATCACTGATGACATCACTGATGACATCTCAAATGACATCACTGATGACATCATCCACGTGATAATCTGATGCACCTCCTCACACCCTAATATAACCTTTGATACACCCACTCTAAATTACAGACTGCCATTCGCAAAACCATAGACACTCCAACACCAATAACTACATACCCAGTCACTGATTCTTAGGTCTACACACACACATCCACTCACTCACCCGTACAGTCACTCATACTTACGGTCACTCAGTACAGGACTATCATATGCACTCTTACTCCTATATAGACACTCAAACAACGCCACTCATCCATAGAGATACTCACACACCTAGTCAGTCATGCAAATAATTAAACACACTGCCATTTACTCACCTATACAGTTATACACACACCAGCTCACTTACTCATACAAATAGTAGCACATTGTTACGCTCTTATACAATCACAGATACAAGCACACACTCATCCATACAGCCACTATCACAATCACTCACTCTTGCTTATAGCTATTTATATACTCCAACACACATATATACTGCCTTTCACATATGTACTTACTCACACATGTACCACTGGGACATACATTCACTCACTAACACACTCTTACACACACTTACCCACCCATACAGTCTATCACAGATGCACTCTTGAAACCATCCACCCAGTGAATCACCCACTCACACATCTATGCACAGAGTTGCACACACCCCTCCCACACAAACACTCAGGCACCCATACAGATACTCAGACAAGCATTCAATAACTCATATAGACACTCATTTAGCTATTCACAAACACATGCAGCCACTTACACAGCAACAGACAGACGGATACAGACATTCACCCAGTTTAGTCACTAACCCATGCATTCAGTAAGATACGTTAAATCACTCACTTATAGTCAGTCACGCACCTACTAAATCATCCATACAGACACTTACACACCCACTCATTCTTCAATACGTCTTTTCCAATATATATTAAAAATATTTAAACTTTACAGAAACACACAGTCACTGGATGATGTCATCAGTGATGTCATTTGAGATGTCATCAGTGATGTCATCAGTGATGTCACTGACCATGTCATGAGTGATGTAATATGTGACATCATCAGCAGTGCATTGCGGGGCGCGAGTTATAGTTAGCTGAACTAACTATAACGGGGAATTTCACGGGTTTTGTACGAGTGCAATGTCCAAGTAACTAAAACTGTCCCTAAAACCTATGGTTTTTTCAGTGAATTTCAAAGGTTTTTAAATGCTAATTTGTAACTATAACGTGTCTGAAACCTATGGTTTTTTCAGTGAATATATATATATATATATATATATATATATATATATATATATATATATATATATAACTCACGCCCCCGCAATGCACTGCTGATGACGTCACATATTACATCACTCATGACATGATCAGTGACATCATTGATGACATCACTGATGACATCTCAAATGTGAAATGCGATCCATGCGTTTCGGCTCGTCCGAACCTTGATAACGATACAAGACGTCATTGTAGCTTCCTTATTTAAATGTACAAATGCCTCCAGTTGCCAACATTAACAAAGGACTACATATTAATTTAATCCAAAAAGCTGGCAGCCATATTGGCCTGGTCACGATGTGAAAGTTCAGGAATTGATACAATAAAGAAAAGAAAACAAGTGTTAATATGCACACAATGTCATTTCAGCATATCTTGCCCCGTTACACGCCGTACCTGTATGTTCGTCAACATGACTTGTTCATAATAAACATACTTAGGATTGCAAACATCAACATAAACAATGGACTACACATTACTTTAAAGTGAAATGCTATCGGCCATATTGATCTTGGCACGTTGCGTATTATAATGGTTCTTACACGAAAGAAAAGAAAAAAAAAGGGGTGTTAATATACACACACTATCCATAAATAAAGTTCTAGCGATTATAGTTCCATTCCATTCACAGCTCATTTGAGATGTCATAAGTGATGTCACTGACCATGTCATGAATGATGTAATGTCTGAGGTCATAAGCAGTGCATTGCGGGGGTGTATGTTATAGTTAGCTCAGGCAACTATAACTGCTGAATTTCACTGGTTTTGTACGAGTGAAATCTGAGTCTAACTATAATGTCCCTGTAATCTTTGTTTTTTCAGCGAATTTCTAGGTTTTTTTAACGTTAAGTAAGATGCCTATCACAATGGATGGTGGGGATTGGAAGCAGGGCCTGGCCTGGCATTGTGCTGCCCCTACCCAAGCTTGCTGCTCCTGCCTCCCCTCCTCCTTGCCATCCATTGTCCAAGTCCATGCCCCTGCTCCCTCATTACAGCCCTGTGTGGCCGTTGTTCTGCCACTGGCCTTCCCGCCTTCTCTGAACAGTTAGCTTGCTGCCCCATCCACCTCCTCCCTATCCTCTGTTGTCTGAATCCATGCACTAGCCTTCTCCCTCCTGACATGCATGGCCTGATGTGCTGCCACTGCCCTCCATTTAGCATGATATCCCAGTCCACTCCTCCTGCCCTCCATTGCCCAATTCTATGCCCCATCATTGACCTCCTGCTTAGCCTCTGTGCTTAGCTTGCTGCCCCTACTCTCCTTCCCCCTGCCCTCCGATGTCTGTGTGCATGCCCCTGCTCCATCCTTTTTGCCCACCATGTGCCATGGACCTGCCCCTCCTATCTACTCTGAGTGTTCTGTTGAGCTGCCACTCCCCTCCCACCTGCCTAGCATTGTCAGATGACTGTAACCTGTCCCTGCCACCTCCACCCTGCCTGTCCACGTTCCATGCCCCTATCCCCTTCCTCCTGTCCTCCATGGTCCATTTTACTGCCACACCCTTCTGCCCTCCCTGGTCTGTTGTGCTGCAACTGCTCCTCCTGCCTGCCCCGCGTGGTCTGTTGTGAGGCCCCTTCCCTGAACTCTCTTGTCTGTGCCCAGCTCCTACCCCTCCCTTCTATCCTCCATGGTCCTTTCTGCATGCACCTGCCCCCTCCTTCTCGCCCATCATGGCCATTGTGCTGCCACTAACCCTCCTGCTTGCCATGCATGGTCTTCTGTGCTGCCACGGCCCCTCCCACCTTCCCTGTGTGGTCAGCTAGCTGCCCGTGACCCCCTCCCACCTTCCCTCCATGGTCTGTGTGTATGCCATTATAGTCACACTGTTGCTCTCCATGGTGTGTCTTGCTTCTAGTGCCCATCCTGTCTGACCTCCATTGTCAGCTTGCTGCTCCTGCCCTGCCCCCTTGCCCCCTGCCCTCTGTTTTCTATGTGCAGACCCCTAGTCCCTCCCTCCTGGCTTGTCTGTTCCATTGTAATGCCCCTGATCCCTACCTCCTGCCCTTTATGGTCTGTTATGCTGCAACTTTCTCTCCTGTCTGTCCATTATGGTCAGCTAGCTGCCATTGCCTCTTTCCCCTCTGTTCTCTGTTGTCCATGTGAATGGTCCTGTCCCCTCCCTATTGCTTTCCATGGATTGTTGTGCTGCACTCCCGTCCCGCATGCCCTGTGTGGTGTATTGTGCTGCTGCAAACCCTGATGCCTGCCCTGTAAGGTCAGTTTGGTGCACCTGTCCATGTCCCTCCTGTCCTTTCTCTCCTGTCTGTCCATTATGGTCAGCTAGCTGCCATTGCCTCTTTCCCCTCTGTTGTCCATGTGCATGGTCCTGTCCCCTCCCTATTGCTTTCCATGGATTGTTGTGCTGCACTCCCGTCCCGCATGCCCTGTGTGGTGTATTGTGTTGCTGCAAACCCTGATGCCTGCCCTGTAAGGTCAGTTTGGTGCACCTGTCCATGTCCCTCCTGTCCTCTGTTATCCGAGTCCATGTCCCTACCCCAATTCCTCCTGCCTTCCATGATCCAATGTACCATACTTGCTAACATTTTGAACTTGGTAAGAGGAAATTTTGAAAAAAAAACTGGGGTATTGATTTTCCCCATTGACTTACATTGAAAAGAGGAGATTGTAGACAGGAGACAGATCAAATAAAGCCCATTTGGGCTTAAAAACATTGGGCGTATCCTGGCTGAATCGGGTCTGTTGGCATGTATGGTTGTATTACCACTGCCTCTTCCTTCTGCCCACAATGGTCTATTATATTGCCACAGCCTCTCTTGCCTGTCCTGCATTGTTGGCTTGTTGCCCCTGCCCCCCTTTCCACTGCCCTCCATAGTCTGTTGTGCATGCTGCCACTGCCCTTCCTACCTGCCCAGTGTGGTCAAATTGTTGCCTCTGCACCCTCCTACGTGCCTTCAATTTTCTGAGTCCGTGCCCCTGGCCTCTGCCTCTCAACAGTATCCTAATGAACAACTAGATTGCTAATATTCTATATTTATTACATAAGTGTGGCACGCCTGACGTCATCTTGATGTAATCAAAACTGTAATACCTAGAGCATTTCCTTTAGAAATCACAGAAATGAGAGGGTCTTATTTGCATCAAAATTATGGTTAGTGCTCTAAAAAACTAAAATGAGGACATATTTTCTGAGTTTTCAAATAGCGACAAAGCACTTTTAAATTATTTGTTATCTTTATGTTTTTTATCTAGTTGACCACTTGATTAAATGTTGCACTTAGGGGAGAGGATGTGGTATTACTTCCAGAGCTGCAGACTTTGCAACTGGGGAACCAGGTTGGAGTTTCTGCTTCAGCTCGACATTCTGTGATTCTGGTCAAATCACTTAATCTCCCCATGTCTACAACCAACATGAATTTGTCCTTGTGTGATGTAACCAATGCTCATGTAAAGCACTCCAATACCTGACCAGTCTGCACTATATAAAACTGCAAAAAAACAAAAAATAAAAAGTGTTTTGCACACTTCTGTCATTGGGCTATACGTGGGCTACATCTGGGTGATATTTGTGCTACATTTGGGCTCTTTTGTCTCTGGTGGCCATCTTGGGAGATTTATTTGTTATGAAGTTTCCTAATTTCCTCATTTACTGCAGTCTCCTCAGTAGGAAATGCTTTCAGTTTTTACTTTGATTCCATCAAGAAGGCATTCAGATGTGTCACACATTCGCCATAAATTCTGAATGTTAGCACTCTAGTTGCTCATTAGATCACTGTAGTAAAGCTACTGCTCACTAGGAAGTCTGCTGCTGGTATTGAAAGTGCATGTTTCAGTCTGCATGTCATAATTTTTTAATGAAATAGAAGAGGATTTGAGAAGTCACTCAAAATATGCCCTAATTTTTCTTTCTGCAGCACTAATCATAATTTCTATGGCAAAATGAACCCCCTCATTTTGTTCCTTTTTAAATTAAATGTTTTAAGTGTTACCACTTTATTCCAATGAAGATGGCTTCAGGTGTGCCATACTTTTGTCATAAGTAAGACTGTTAGCGCTCTAGTTGTTCTTTAGAACACTCTGGGACACTCTGTCATTGGGCTATACGTGGGCTACATCTGGGTGATATGTGTGCTACATTTGGGCTCTTTTGTCTCTGGTGGCCATCTTGGGAGACTTATTTGTTATGAAGTTTCCTAATTTCCTCATTTACTGCAGTCTCCTCAGTAGTAAATACTTTCAGTTTTTACTTTGATTCCATCAAGAAGGCATTCAGATGTGTCACACATTTGCCATAAATTTAGAATGTTAGCACTCTAGTTGCTCATTAGATCACTGTAGTAAAGCTACTGCTCACCAGGGAAGTCTGCTGCTGGTATTGAAAGTGCATGTTTCAGTCTGCATGTCAGAATCTTTTAATGAAATAGAAGAGGATTTGAGAAATCACTCAAAATATGCCCTAATTTTTCTTTCTGCAGCACTAATCATAATTTCTATGGCAAAATGAACCCCCTCATTTTGTTCCTTTTTAAATTAAATGTTTTAAGTGTTACCACTTTATTCCAATCAAGATGGCTTCAGGTGTGCCATACTTTTGTCATAAGTAAGACTGTTAGCGCTCTAGTTGTTCTTTAGAACACTCTGGGACATTTTGTCATTGGGCTATACGTGGGCTACATCAGGGTGATATTTGTGCTACATGTGGGCTCTTTTGTCTCTGGTGGCCATCTTGGGAGACTTAGGGGCCGATTCCGATTCTGGCCGGAAATCTCTCCGACCGAGCCGGACCCGGAGAGATTTCCGACCGAATCGGACCCGTGCAGCCCGACCGAACGAGTATGATGCGTCCGTATGCTATCGGACTCGAGTCGGTCGGACTCCCATTGAAGTCAATGGGAGCCGGTCGTACAACGCATACGCGGGCTCCCATTGACTCAATGGGTGCGAGGCGAACAAGGGCGCCCCCTACAGCGGGTACGTGGCGAAGCGACTCGCGGCGTACATGCACAGGTAGGGGGGACCCATGGGTCCCCCCTGTGTGCAACTCGCGCGGCTACGCATACAGGGGGGTTCGACACGGACCCCCGAACTACGTCTCCGAACTGCTCTTTCGAGCCGGGCGCCGCGTGTCGGTCGGACTGCTCGTGGCGCGCATCGTACTTACCCGGCCGGGGAACGTCTCCATTGCGCGATGCGAGTCGTGTCCGAGCGAGTCGGTTGGTGCGGTTCGACCCGGGAGCGAGTCGGTCGGAGCGGTTGGGACGCCCGAGCAGAGTCGGTCGCCGATTTCGCATCGTACTCGCTCGTCCGGACGCGCTGTACGAATCGGTCGGGAAATAGGGCTCTGAATCGGATCCGGTTATGCCGAATCCGATTCGGAGCCCTACCGGCCGAGATCGGAATCGGCCCCTTATTTGTTATGAAGTTTCCTAATTTCCTCATTTTCTACAGTCTCCTCAGTAGGAAATACTTTCAGATTTTTACTTTGATTCCATCAAGAAGGCATTCAGATGTGTCACACATTTGCCATGAATTCAGAATGTTAGCTCTCTACTTGCTCATTAGATCACTGTAGTAAAGCTACTGCTCACCAGGGAAATCTGCTGCTGGTATTGAAAGTGCATGTTTCAGTCTGCATGTCAGACTTTTTTAATTAAATAGAAGAGGATTTGAGAAGTCACTCAAAATGTGCCCTTATTTTTCTTTCTGCAGCACTAATCATACTTTCTATGGCAAAATGAACCCCCTCATTTTGTTCCTTTTTAAATTAAATGTTTTAAGTGTTACCACTTTATTCCAATCAAGATGGCTTCAGGTGTGCCATACTTTTGTCATAAGTAAGACTGTTAGCGCTCTAATTGTTCTTTAGAACACTCTGGGAAGCTGCAGTAGAACACAAAGGTATCAACTGACAGTCTCTGCCCTTGTTGGATGTACATGTTTTACTGAGAATGTCAGACTTCATTCTCACATGACTGAGAAAGATAATGTGAATTTACAGAAAATATGCTCTCTTTTTAGCTTCTAGATCACCTTCCAAACCTCTATGGGAAAAGTATGAGAAAAAAGTTTTCTCTCAAACATGATTCATGATATCCCAGCAGAAGGCTTTTTCACAGGGTAAAATCACCTTAGAACACACCACAATTCCTAAAATTAGTATGGTACCATCAACAAATGATTTATAATGTAACTAAAGTCTTATCACCCTTTATACGTTCTCCTTTTGGTGACCCTCAAAACCTTAAATTCACTCAAATGCATTTTTTTAATGGGGTGCTGTCATGTATATTGGTCCCAAGATGGCTGCCAACACTTCTTGGATGAAGTGCTGACAGCCAATCAGATCTCACGATGGGATGTGTGGTTAGGCTCCGCCCAGATATATAAATTTCTTTTTCCTTAAATATTTAAAAAACTACTGAACGGATTTACACCATTTAAAAAAAAGGTCGCTTTCTGAACCAAGAGCTATCTTTTTGCCAAATTTAGTGTAATTCCATTCAGCAGTTCGGGCTGTAGCCTTGTCTAAAGTTTCCTATGGAAATTAACATGTGGAAAACGCGTTTTGGGACCCTCCTTTTTTCTCTGCCCCCGCTTGACGAATCACCCAGAAACGTTCCAGACAGGAGCTGACCGGAGCGCCCCACTAGTTTTGAAACTTTCGGGAAGATTTGTCAAACGGCACCAAAGAAATTGGCAAAAAAAAAACGCTTTTGAATAGAAACAAGGTCCTAACTACATATATATATATATCTATATATATATATCTATATATAAATATATATATATATATATATATATATATATATATATATATATATATATATATATATATATATATATAGTGGGTCTGGTAATAATATCTTACTTTATGTTTAAAAAAAAACTCAGAAATTCACTGAATATGTATATAGATAGCAGTACTGAGAAAGTTCCAATATCAAATAATAAACATTCTTTCGAAGGCTTCTTATATTCTTTCTTCATTTGAGCTCTTTGTGAATCTCTTTATACAGCTTATACAGCCTACAGCCAACACGTGTTTTGTGCACACTGCGCTTCTTCATGGCTGTTACAGCATAATGAAATACATATCAATAACTATTTCATTCAACAAGTGCATCATATTCTATACATGCAAACTGAATACATACATAAATGCCGATTTGTTAAAGAGTGTGTCCTTCGGAAAAGCTTGTTTCTCAAAGGCTTATTTGCGTTCTATGTGCCACCTTTTTGTGTCTTGCTCTTCCCCAGGAGTATTGGCCTCTTACAGGTATCCTTTCACAAAATGGTATTTTCCTTTGTGTTTTGTTGTACGGCTTCTCCTGGCTCAGCGCAGCAGCCGTGTGGGATATAACCTACGTCGCTGTTGTCAGCACATTACCTATTTTCCGTTCTCTCAGAGCCCTCATGATCCAAGTGTATAAAGTAATTATTTATTTAATTTGCAGGCTGCAGGCAGGATGGAACATGCATGAGGTATTTATTTATTAAATAACATGGCAGGTATGTGTCTCAAGTTACACTTTTGGCTGAGTGGGATGGAACCTACGTTGCTGTTGTGAGCGCATTACAGCGTATCTCGTTCTCTCAGAGCCCTTGCAATCCAAGTGTATGAAGCAATTATTTATTTAGTTTTTGGGGCTGCAGGCAGAATGGAACATGCATGAGGCATTTATTTATTGAACAACATGGCAGGCAATTGTCTCAGGTTACACTTTTGGCCGAGTGGGATGTATCCTGCGTCGCTGTTGTCAATGTTTTACCACTTTCCCATTCTCTCAGAGGCCTCGTGATCCACGTGTCTGAGGAAATTATTTATTTATTTAGCGGGCTGCAGGAAAGATGGAACGTGCATGAGGCATTTATTTATTAAAAAACATGGCGGGTAATTGTCTCTGCTACACTTATGGCTGACTGGGATGTAATCTAGTTTGCAGTTGTCAGCGTGTTACCACTTTTCCGTTCTCTCAGAGCCCTGGTGATCCACGTGCCTGGGCGTAGTTCGCAGAGTTTACCTACGCGGAACTCCGCAAAGTTACAAAAAAACTCCGTGAAGTTCCACGAGTGGCGGAGTGCAGTGCGAACTGCAGTTTGTGCTGGTATCCCTGCTGCTCGGGTAGAAATTCTACCCGAGCAGCAGCTCGCACTCGCGAACTTACCGCTCGCGATCACAAACTTAATGTTCGCGATCGTGAGCAGGGAAAAATCTCCGCTGCACATCGCGCAGCGGAGTTTTCTGCACTCCGCGAGCTTCGCGGAGTGCAGAAAACTCTGCAAACTCCATGAACAGAGCAAAGTTCACCGCCCAGGCCTCTAATTATTTGTTTCATTTTCGGGCTGCAGGCAGGACGGAACATGCACGAGGCATTTATTCAATAAACAACATGGAGGGCAATTGTCTCTGATTACACTTTTGGCCAGGTTGGATGTAACCTACGTTGCTGTTGTCAGTGCGTTACAACTTTCCCAGTCTGTCAGAGGCCTTGTAATCCACGTGTATGAGGTAATTATTTATTTATATAGCAGGATGCAGGTAGGGCGGAACATGCTTGAGGAATTTATTTATTAAACAACATGGCGGGCAATTGTCTCTGGTTACACTTTTGGCCAAGTGGGATGTTACCTACGTCACTGTTGTCAGCACGTTACCACTTTCCCATTCTCTCAGTGAACTTGTGATCCACGCTTATGAGGTAATCATTTATTTACTTTGCGGGCTGCAGGCATGACGTACGTGTATGAGGCATTTATTCATTAAACACCATGGCGGGCAATTCTCTCTGGTTATACTTTTGACCGAGTGGGATGTAACTTACGTTGTTGTTGTCAGCGCGTTACCACTTTCCCATTCTCTCAGACTCAGACCTTCATGATCCATGTGTATGAGGTAATTATTTATTTAATTTGCGTTCTGTAGGCAGGACAGAAGGTGTATGAGGCATTTATTTATTAAACAACATGGCGGGCAATTGTCTCAAGTTACACTTTTGGCCGAGTGGGATGTAACCTACTTTGCTGTTGTGAGTGCGCTACAGCTTTTCCCACCCTCCTAGAGCCCTTGGGATCCACATGTATGAAGCAATTATTTATTTAGTTTGTGGGGCTTGCTGACGGATGGAACGTGCATGAGGCATTTATTTATTAAACTACATGGCGGGCAATTGTCTCAGGTTACACTTTTGGCCGACTGGGATGTAACCTACGTCGCTGTTGTCAGTGCAGTGCAGAGACAGAATATCGATGCAAAAATATTGACTTGCACAAATATTGAAGTAAAAATATCGTGGGTCAGAAATGTCGACAGACAAAATATCGTGGTCAAGAATATCGAATTTAGGTAAGTAATATCGATGTTTAAAATATCGAAGTGTTTAATATCGTTTGCAAAAATATAGGGGTCGATTCCGATTCGGGCCGGAAAAAGCACCGACCGACTCGGAGCCGGAAAAATTACCGACCGAGACGTACCAGTGGCGCCCGACACGCCAAATACGATGCAAGCCGCGATAAATCCGACCGACACGTAAGGAAACCAAGCCGACCGACCGAGCCGCACGGAAAATAGCAATCCGGCCGGAAAAACACGCGAATCCAACCGACCGACACGCACCCGGAACAAATCCGACCGAAACGTACCCGCCAACTCCAAACCGCAAAGTACGATGCAAGGCGCGAAAAACACGACCGAGTCGGACGGAGGACAAGCCGTACGACCGACACGCATACAAAACCGAGCCGAAGCAATACAATACACCGCGACCGACGCGTACGCAGCATAGAAAACTGCACAAACACAGCGTGAACAAAACGGAAAACACCGTACGAGACCAAAGCAGGGTCCGACTCGGTCACAAGAACGTTTCCAACATACACAAACAACACAAAGGAAAAATCACCCAAAAAAAGGCCAAACAAGCAATTACCAAGCCAATAAATACTGGGGGGGGTGGGGACAGAGAACAAAGACACACCCACAACTCCACCTATATAAAGGACACAAATCACTACCATGAGCCTTTGCAAATGCCATTCCACTGCCAGCACCCAAGAGAAAGCAACCACACACCCACAGCTCATCCCTCACACAAGCCACACACCATCAGCACACCAACAAATACCTACCTCACATACACCCAGCAAAACACACACTCACACACCCTCACCTGCACACCAACACACACATCACTCACCATCACCACCCATCACCATGCCCCCCAAGAAGAATCACAAGTTCCTAGATTGTGAATTGGAAGTCCTGGTAGACGAGATCCTCAGGGTAGAGCCACAGCTGTTTGGCACATTGGTCCAACAGACCCCCATGTCGCAGAAAACCAAGATGTGGGAGAGGATCATCAACAGGGTGAACGCCCAATCACCATGTCGGCGCACAAAGACCGACATCCAGAACAGGTGGTATGACGTGCGCAGGAGGGTACGGAAACTGCTGAAGCAAGACTACATCAACAGCCAACACACCGGCAGTGGCCCTCCTGCCAAGCCAATATACCTCAGGCCCTGGGAGGAGAAGGTGCGGGCCATCCTACCGCCAGTGAGCATATATGGACTAGAGGACATCCCAGAGCCTGGTGAGTACACAACAAATGTACACAATATACTGCCACAAAACACACACACATCACTGTCAAGGGGAGAGTCAAACCATGCACTCATAGCAATCACACAGCAACCAGAACAGAATCATCCCAAAATGTGTATGTCAGTCAGAGAAACACAACACATGCCATCAAAAAAGTCACATCCAACTGTGCCAACACATGTACAAACACAACCACAACTACAGCTAGGCAGTGGCACAAATAGAACCAACAAACACATCCACACATGTAGCCACCACAACAACACCAACACACAGTGAAGACCACTCAAAGGAAGGAATTCTGTGTATGCTGGCCAAGTCAGTGTAGCCAATAGCATCATGGGAGTTGCAGTCACACATATTGCCCGCCCCAAAACTGTCCCATCAACACCACCATGAACCATGCGCACATCACAGGGAGTGGAGAAGGACTCACAAGATGGCTGACACTGGCTACTGCTGTGGGGAGCACAAGGCCCTGCTGCCAACTGTGCACCAACAAACAGCAGGACACCACTGACTGACATCCTGAGAGACAACTTACACTCCCTGCAATGCAAGCACGTTCCATGGTGGGATATCTGGCTGGCTGGGTGGGAAGGGGGACTTGCAGCACTGACTATAGTCACCAGCACCTCCCCTCACACCCCCCCAACACAAACTCCACAGTACCCACCTGGTAGAATGCAATGCCCTCCATCCTAACACAAGATCCCACAAAGCACCACCACCCTGGGTTATGTTGTGTGAAGCACAGGGACACTCTTGGGACTCTTAGCCAAACAACTGCCAGGACAACACTCCCAGCCATCCTGTCAGCACAGCCAGCCCAACCCACAGGGAAGCAGAGTCAAAAGGAAGGAAGCATGGGCATGCTGGGAAGGGGGTGGAGGCAATAGCATGATGGGAGTCGTAGTCACAGACATTGCTCAGCCTCACAACTGGCCCATCAACACCACCCTGAACCGTGCTCACATCACAGGGAGTGGAGAAGGACTCACAAGATGGCTGACACTGGCTACTGCTGTGGGGAGCACAAGGCCCTGCTGCCAACTGTGCACCAACAAACAGCAGGACACCACTGACTGACATCCTGAGAGACAACTTACACTCCCTGCAATGCAAGCACGTTCCATGGTGGGATATCTGGCTGGCTGGGTGGGAAGGGGGACTTGCAGCACTGACTATAGTCACCAGCACCTCCCCTCACACCCTCACCAACACAAACTCCACAGTACCCACCTGGTAGAATGCAATGCCCTCCATCCTAACACAAGATCCCACAAAGCACCACCACCCTGGGTTATGTTGTGTGAAGCACAGGGACACTCTTGGGACTCTTAGCCAAACAACTGCCAGGACAACACTCCCAGCCATCCTGTCAGCACAGCCAGCCCAACCCACAGGGAAGCAGAGTCAAAAGGAAGGAAGCATGGGCATGCTGGGAAGGGGGTGGAGGCAATAGCATGATGGGAGTCGTAGTCACAGACATTGCTCAGCCTCACAACTGGCCCATCAACACCACCCTGAACCGTGCTCACATCACAGGGAGTGGAGAAGGACTCACAAGATGGCTGACACTGGCTACTGCTGTGGGGAGCACAAGGCCCTGCTGCCAACTGTGCACCAACAAACAGCAGGACACCACTGACTGACATCCTGAGAGACAACTTACACTCCCTGCAATGCAAGCACGTTCCATGGTGGGATAACTGACTGGCTGGCTGGGTGGGTGGGAAGGAGGTCTGGCTGTCAACCAAACCCAAGCAATGCAGACCATGTTCACACCCCAGAGAATACATAGAAATGCCCAAATAATGCAGGACAATGTGCCACACCAATATCAACCCCTGACTGTGACGACTTAGGACAATACAATGTACAGGCCCGCACCCCGAGGCACAGTCACAACTGTCAGGTGTGTCAACCACTGATGCCTGCAGAAACATGACATACATTGTTTGTGTCTCCCAAAAACAGGTGATGATGGGGACACAGCAGCAGACGCTGAGGAGTCCCAGTCCCAGGCTCAAGAGGATGCCGAGCTCACTGGCGTCGTACAGCCTCTGTCCTCCTCGGACGATGAACAACCTGGCACATCCGGTGCAAGTCAACATGCTGCACCAGCAGGACCACCAGCTGCAGCACCAGCAGGTCCACCAGCTGCACCCCTGCACCCACCCCTCCAACGACTGTCACCACGAATACCATCCCTGCCGACATGGACAGAATAAGGAGCAACACCAGCGCAGTGACCCTGGACCAACCTGGGGCCATGGACACCACCACCACCACCAACCCCCAAGGTGGACCAGGGTTATCTGTGCGTGCAACTGCACACACTGCACATGTCAGCAGGGGTGGTGGGAGGGGTGGGAGACAGAGGTCGCTGCTTGCAGACGTTGCTGGTGTGCATGAAGACCCACAACTGGTACGCATAGCTGATGCGTACCAGTCCAGCACCGGAGAGCTCAGCCAGGTAGTGGGGCTCCTCAGAGACATCAAACAGCAGCAGGCTGCCCATCATGCCCGCTTGGACTCCCACATGTCCCACGTGGAGTCACACATGTCACGTGTGGACTCCCACATGTCCCGCGTGGAGTCCAAGTGGGATGTACTACATGAGATGACGGCGGTGCACAGGGACATTTTACAATGCCTCCGCCAGATGAACAGCAACCAGTCCACACCTCCCTGTGTGCCAACAACATCTGGTACTGAACAAACTGCAACTGCCACAGGGAGGGAGGAGGACTCTGGCGGAGAGTCCCCTGCACCGCAGCAGCCTGCACTTGAGGGCCCCCCCCAAGAAGAGGGGTCGTCCGAGGAGGGGAAAGTGAGAGGCTGATGGCCAAGCGCAACTCCCAGGAAGCCTGAACCTGTTCTGGATTTTCGCCTTTGTGCACAGACTGTTCACCCTGTTGACGGCAACACTACTCCCACACATTGCATGGGGAGTACAAGTTGGAACAATGTGTCAGACAACTGTGGCCCCGATACTGGGGATCCTGTCTACCTGGACTTTCAATTCACCTAGGAACTTGGGATTGCAAGATTCATGTACAGCACAACCCATCCTATGCACTATTAACACAGATGTATCACAATAAACACACTAATACACCATACTTGCCTCTGTCGTGATTCCAACGTGGGTGCTGTCATGGGGATGATGAACTGCAAAATTACACTGTGTATGCGAACTGCAACAGCAAGGACAACACAGGCATGTGAGTACAGGCAACGTGACACATATGAGGGAGACACACCACCAGGGGTACACAACACATACACACCTAGGCCATCTGACTCATTGCCTACACTGATGTTGCCAGGGAAGACGGTGCAATGCACAGACACCACACCCATTCCCAGTTGTAGTCAAGTAGCCCACAGGTGCAGTAAGCAAATGGCAGTCAAATGTGTGACCACAGACAACGCACATCACTAAGTGAAGCACAGGTTTATTACACAGTAGCAACATGCCGTAACCACTACAGATGCAAGGTAACCCCACCTGGTAGCGGGCACACAGTCAACAACTGTAGACGGAAGGAAGTCCATGGGTGTGGCGCACATCACCTGTAGGGACACAACAGCTACCAGCCTGGATGTGCAATCACGCCGTCGGTGGACACAGTTGACCAAACGAATCTGAAAGTACCCTGTGAAGGACAGAAATGACACACAGTCAAAAGCAATGCAGTACAGGACAGAACAGCAAAACTCATGCACAATACATGTTACAAGATACCCACCCAGAACCAAGTTAGCATGTCAACACTGTTGGGGAGTACAGCCCACCTGTCACCACACATCGCAACACACATCCTGTCAAGTAGCCCATGGACACACTCCAACAGCACCAGAGCACCACCCACACATCATGCCAACTCACATCATTCACATGACACCTCAGGATACTCACATTCAGCTAAAGAAGTTGGTGATGAGCTGTGTGCGGACATCACCATCACCATCATCATCATCATCATCGTCACTGGCATCGTGGTCCAGGCCAGGATCCTCCACAGGTGGCGGATGTTGGTCATCGTCATCCTGGATGAGAGGCAACTCCTTCCGCACTGCCAGGTTGTGGAGCATGCAGCAGACGATGATAATCTTGCACACTTTCGCAGGGGCATATGGGAGGGACCCTCCGGTCTTGTCCAGGCAGCGGAAGCGGCTCTTCAGGAGACCAAAGGTCCACTCAATCACTCTCCTGGTCCGACCATGTGCCTCATTGTAGCGCATCTGGGCAGGTGTCACAGGGTTCCTGAGGGGTGTCAGCAACCACGGCATGTTGGGGTATCCCGAGTCACCTACGGACAGACAAGTGCACATCAGCTGACTTGGAAAAGTGGGCGGAATACTACAGATCAGATCACACACAATGGCACAAAGTCAGTACACACCGACAAGCCAGGCACGCTGGTTCTGCATCTGTGCCATCATCCTGGGGATGCGACTACTCCTCATCACAAAGGCATCGTGTGCTGAACCAGGGAAACGGGCACACACGTGTGTGATGGTCATGTCTGCAAGACACACCACCAGTGCATTGACCGAGTGGTAGTGCTTGCGGTTACGGTAGGCCTGCTCCTGGGCCTGTGGTGGTACCAAAGCCACATGTGTCCCATCAATGGAGCCAATGACATGCGGCATCCTCCCCAGGGCATAAAAGTCACTCTTCACGTCAGTGAGTCGTCGCAGTCTAGGGAAATAGATGTACCGGTTCAGGAAGAGCAACATTGCCGCCAAAACATCGCGGAGCACACGGCTGAACATGGTCTGTGACATCCCACCAGCAGACGCCACAGTATGTTGGAAGGTACCGGTGGCAAAGAAGTGTAGGGCTGCCATCACCTTCACCTTGGGGGTCAGCGCTGTAGGATACGGCCGGCCAGGCTGCAAATGTGGGGACAACTGCACTGCCAAATCCTCAATCAGCTGCCTGGTGAAGCGGTACCGTCGGATGCTGTCCCGTTCCACCATCGTTGCCAGGTCTGGGAATGGCCGATGGACAGCAGGAGCCCTGCAGTGCAGAGGAGAAGTAAGCAAGATCGTCAGTCACCCCACATATGCGGCATTGAACACACTCAAGATCCCAACATACATCATCATGAGGCACAACTACATGAAGTGTGCAGTACCGGAACGACATGTATGGTACATACATGGCCAACATCTGTCAACACGGTCCTACAGGTGGCATCAATTTGTCCCAGGTTGGCCCATTGGATATCATGATGCTGTGTCACAGTCACCCCCCACAGTGACATGTGAGGACAGATGTGCCCCAGGCACCACAGCTCAACGACAGGCACATTCCCAGGGACCCTGTAATGCCACATGGACACTGGCATCACCTGGAGTATCATGTGTACACCACAGCAAAACAAACATGACCCCCACAGGTAGTGGCCACACTTGCCATGGCAGGACAGACATGGACGTCTGTGACACACACGCACAACATCAGAGTCCATGCACACACAACGTGGATGTGGAGACTGTCTCCCATTGTGCACATGAAATCAGAGACATTGTAAACACTACATGCACAAAGACTGTGGAGGGCCATCACTATTGTGCCACTGGGACACCCTGGCTCAAACATACCGTCCCACATGGGACTCACGGGGTATGTGACATGACATACACAAACATCACTG